>CAJQUW010013593.1:180000-835304 GCA_907163375.1 Prostheceraeus crozeri | reverse complement strand
AAACAATTTATTGGGAAATGAAAGGGAAAAGATGACAAATGTGAAATGAAAGGAAATTTGAATTTTCATCGGGGATGGATTCCGAGGAACAGACAGTGTCCCGGAGGAAGGAGGAGAAGTTCCGCATCGTTTTCTAGAGTTTCAACCTTCACATCCTTCCTCTGCTGCCATGAAAATTCTTCCTTTCCATCAGCTTTTTGAGTAATATGCATCTCTATCCTATCCTTCTTTCCCCCACACCATATAAAAGCATTTCTCTCCAACCTTCGACATCGCTGTCTGTCGCACAATCTTCGTATTCTGACGGAAGTCTCCCACAGCTCTCCACAGCATTTCGTACATCGCCGACTGTCGGCTTCTGTGCAGATTGAAGTCCTGGAAAACCATCTTCCCTGCGTCCGTGAGGTCAGCCAGAAAAATCCAACGCAAAGAAGAGAAAATAATGAATTTCACGCAAAGAAGTTGTTTTGGAAGGAAAAGTCATTGAAGGTTCCGCGTCTGTTTAATTGAATCAGTTTTCACTGTTGAAACGAGAATTGACAACTGCTGATCGTCTGTGAACGTCTTTTCCATTCATTTCTTTCTCTTTATTCATCTTTCTGTCCTACAATACCACTAATTAAAAGAAATCTTTCAAAAATCGATTCTCCGCATTCAAATGATTTGAAATCCAATGGAAAATGAACAATTCAAAAGTCATCGAAATATAAAAAATAATAATTTAATTATTGAAATAATTTTTGTTTTCATTTCTTTCAGATTTAACTTGTTTTTGTTCGGATTTCACTTTTTTATCATCTCCCGTCAAGGGAGGACAGTGCTGCGTTGTTCTAAATAGAAGTTCGTTCGGCTATCATATAAAATGTCAGTGGGAGACATCTAAGCCTAACAAATTCTACCTTTTAAAACTCCGTCATGTTCATGCAGTTCATTCTGAGAACTACCTTCAGATTTCAAACAAAACTTATAACTAGTAATTGAAAATTGTTCGTTATCGATATCGCGTTTCAGTTCAGAGGAACGGAACAGCATTTATCCTCAGTCTCTAAATATCAAGATTGGAGCTTCAGTGTCGATGCAATTCACAAATGATTGAAAATTTGTGAATACCAAGTTAACCACTATGTTTGTTTTCAACAAATAAAGCCTATTAATGTCTGTCTTCGTCATGAATCCATCTGTTAACACATAAGTTTAGTTCCCTGAATCCAGCTTCGTGAGAAAGACAGATATTTGAATTTATTAGCTGTAAAATTCCTTTACTTTTGAAATATCAATGAGAATTTGAGTGAATATTAACCCGTGCTCGCGTTCCTTTCGGTGATGCTTCTATGAAATTCTATCTAGACTAAATGTTAAGTAAAACAATTTCAGCAGAAATTCAACTTACAAGACTGAGTAGAAGGAGGAGGAGAACATTGCACACCTGAATCCTTCTTGGTAATATCTGTAAAGTAAAAATCAATTCATCAACGTTCAGAGCAGAACAGACATTAGGAATGAATGACAATCAAATTATTCTTCAGTCAAAACATGCACAGAATGAGCACATAACGTCTCCCATAATCTATATTTCGCAGGTCTATTGCCAACGTTCTCTGTCATCACAAAGACATCGATAGAGCGGGAAATTCCTATATTTTCATACAAATGCGTGCTATGTAGGCTACTGTACGTTCCCTTGAGTCCCTCAACGCTTCTAAAAGAAGCCTCATGTGTCTGCTTGTTGCATTTTCACATAGCCAATTTGTGATCTGAATTGTTGCCCTTTGTCCAAAGATCATGTACACATAAAGCAATAATGAAATTAAAAAATACTGCGTCGACAGGATGACAAAGAAGGAAATCCTTTAAAACGCTCTGTACGTTCATCATTTTGAAATATCGCTCCTATAATCGATCAAGAGTATAATCTGACACACCTGCAACTTGTAATGTCGATTTACAGAGCATGCATAACTCCAGCTTGAAATCAGAGGCCAAGAAATCTTTAGAGTATTCTTTTTTCTTTAAAGGGCTTCCCTGCTCATTATATATGAGCAATTTTCAAAATCTCTGCATGCATTCGAATATCAGCTGCCAAAATATCATCACACTATATCACATAAGTTATTCAATGATTAATTGACAGAGTTCGCAGAATCATTCTAGACATTTTGAGAAATGAGTTGTAGGTGAAGAATTTTTCAGTGTTGTTCTTAATTCCAGAAAAGAGATGGGTTTCCTAAACGCTTGGACGGAGAAATTATCCAATAATTAGAAATTTTTAATCTGTGAACGTCATTGAGATCTTCTTACACAACAAGTACACCGATTCACTTTTCATTTATGACTCTGTGAACCAAATTTTAATTCGTATACCCCAAGTTGGGGTTTGATAGTTTTTGTGGAAAAGGCTGTCCAATGAATTGCTTACAAATAGACACAGTATATTAATCCATGGAATAGTAGGCTATTTCATTTGAAACAATACTACCTCACTTAAAATTCTCTTCATGAAGATCCTGTAATTTGCTGTCAACAACCTCCACAACCAACTTGACAAATAGTTTGACTATGATATGATGCTTCAGATCAATTGTCTGAGAAAAACCCGAAAGTGACTCAACAAATGCTTGAATGGTTTCCAGGTGCCTCAAGTGTTCTTCAGCTGGACAATGCTCCCTCTCATAACTCACGAAGAACCATAGCTTGTCTCGATATGCATAGCCTCAACGTCCTGAGCTGTCCTGCCCAATCCCACGATTATCCAACCCCATGGCGAATTTAAGGGGCATTGTGGAACAGAGACTCAGAGATTGCAAGTCTCATTCTCGCAGTGAAATAGCATCTTCATTTGCAAAAATATGGAATCGAAATGGAGAAACTCAAGAAATGTGCACGCCTTTGGTTGAAAATGTACCAAGACGAATAGCTTCAGTGATCGCTAACCGTGGTGGACACACTTAATATTGGTAACTTAGAGAGGTTCTACTTTCATGTTTTCTTATCCTAAACAATGCATTCTAAATAATCACGAGGTGTGTTTGCTTTTATATTGATTTGAAATGGTTATACACTCAAAATTCGCAAATTTCAGGCTTGATCCAAACTTGCTTCACCACTTTGTCTATAATTATTGTTTTTCAATTTGACCACAAACTTTGTCAATTTCCGCATCTACCGAGCACATTGCCACGGAAGATTCCAATATAATGTCATAAGCTTGTTTCATGTGTTCTTCAGCTCCCTGTCTGTTCGCATCCTGGGCATTTTTCTCAGTAAGGAGCTCATCTTCCTTTGTCAGAATCTTATTAAGATCACGACTAGTCGCTTCCTCCGAGATTTCAGCTAGCAATCTTTCTTCTGCTTTATTTTCTTATTACTTCTTCCTCTGCATCTTTTTCCTTACATACGTGGGTTGATCGGAAGGTTCTCGGACTCCACCTGCTATGTCTATGCTACTGACTTCGATAGCCATTGCTTTCTTCATATTCAGTATGCTTGAAGTGTAGGAAGATCGATTTCGTCATTTGATGTCATCTTCGCGTTGACAGGAAGGTATTGTAAATTGATCATTTGCAACCTCGGCGATCGTCAGCATGACAAATAATGGAGAACAGCGAGCGTGCATCAAATTCTGTGTTAAGTTGACCAAGACAGCTACCGAAACTCTTGACATGCTTCGTCAGGCCTACGGCTCAAATTGTCGTTCTCGTACATCCGTCTTCGAGTGGCATTCGCGGTTCTGTTGAAGATGACGAGCGCTCAGGGAGACCGACAACCAGCGGGACAGCCGACAATGTCATCGAAGTTCGACAACTCATTCGTGAGGACCGCCGTCGTACCATTCGCCAACTTTCGGAGATGGTAGGAATTGGTCATGGAATTTGTCAGGAAAACGTGGCCAGTGACCTGGATATGCGAAGAGTGACTGCAAGTTGGTTCCTCGAATCTTGACCACTGAGCAGAAACAAAGGCGGGTGGATGTGTGCGAGGAACTCCTGGAACATGTCAACGGTGATCCAACTTTCATGTGGCGAGTGATCACAGCCGACGAGAGTTGGATCTACGGATATGATCCTGAAACGAAACAGCAGTCATCCCAGTGAAAGAGGCCTCGAAAAGCCCGACAATTTCGCATTGCAACAAAGACAATGTTGATTGTTTTCTTCGACCAGAAGGGCATCGTTCATCGTGAATTTGTTGACCGGGGGCGGACAGTGAACTCGGATTTTTACTGTGACGTCTTACGACGATTGAGAGAGGCAGTTAGAAGGAAGAGACCTGACTTGTGAAAGAACCGCAGTTGACTGCTCCATCACGACGCATCTGCGTATGCGTCCTTGAAAACAACCCAATTTTTGACCGATCACGGCATGACCACCGTTCCACATCCTCCGTACTCCCCTGAGATCGCCCCATGTGACTTTTCTTTGTTCCCAAAGCTGAAACTGCGATTAAGAGGACGTCACTTCCAGACTGTTGAAGAAATCCAAACAGAGACAGACGCTGTTTTAAGCCGGAGTTTTTCAACGAAACTTTCGGGGCAGTGGCGGCTCGTGACATTTGGTCCAGGTGGGGCATAAGCATGAAATTTTTACATAATCAAAAATCTAGTCTAAAAGGATCTTATTTTGTAAATGAAAAGCAAAGAATATGTTAGCAACATGCTATACATGTGTAAAGGGGGTGTCACACGATCCGATAAGTCGGACGGTCGACTTATCTGTCCGACTTATCCGACGGACTTATCGGCGGATGGGAAGAAAGGTGCCACACGATCCTACAAGTAGAACAGACTTGACGGTCCTACAAACTGATAAAACCTATGAGTAAGCGCTCCCTCGTAAATGAATCACATCGTGATCATGCCGTCGCTGCCACTCACGCCATTATCACGTGCACGCGAGGTGACATGGGCGACCAATGAGATAATGGAGTGAAGGTCAAGTATGATAAAAATATTCAACTCGTTGAATATCGCCATCCTACCAACTCATCAGACTTCCTACATCCGATCATACCATGTCTGACCGTGTGACACCCCTTCCGATAAGTTCGACGGATAAGTCCGTCCGACTTATCGGATCGTGTGACACCCCCTTAAGTCTATGTCACTGCATTTAGTTACACGGTTGAAGCAACATTTTGTCTATCATTAAGGCTGATTCATGGACTGATCGCTGGTGCTAACCTCACATCACCTCACTCAGTAAAAAGGGAATCACATGCATTGTCTTTGCATTGACGGTTAACCAATCAGAAGCGTTAGGGCTCCCTCTCGAGTGCCCATTCTGTGACGCATTCATCGCGTGTTAATTATGTCTATTCGCTCAGATCGTGAAATGAACCACTCTCACGTCATCTCAATCTCGATGCTTGGGCGCGCCCATCAGTCTTGAAAACGATTGATGGATTCTGCTAGCGTCACTGTCGCGCAAATGGAATAGATGTACATGAAGTATAGTTGAAATTTATGATCAAGAAATGGAGTCTACTACTGATGTTGCTGGTTATTTAAGTTAGACAACATTTCAATAGGTGGGGCAGTGCCCCACCTGCCCAAATGGACGAGCCGCCACTGTTTCGAGGAATGGAAGCGCCGCTGGAATCGCTGCATTCGTGCACGTGGCGAGTTCTTCGAAGGCGATAACTCGAATTTACTTGATGATACTGAGTAATGCAATTATTTTGTAATTCTTAATACATTTTTCATTCCTGGAATACATCCGGGAACTTCACACATTGCGGCATGAGTTCCTATCACCAGGGAAATCAACTATGGGGTGATAGAAATTTGATGCGACTATATATCCTTTCAAAACAGATGGTCTTCCGTGAAAAAGGACTTTGTTCAGAGTTGGACAATCTGTACCGGTTTTTCACACCAACAACACTGATTGAATAAGCAACTAATTCAATAAGTTTATTGCGCAGGTCTGGCAACATTGAGTGGCATCCAACAGGTAATTTATCCTTCAGCATCTCAAGATAATTTCCAGCTCTCATCATTGAATCCTATGGAAGGAAGAACGGGCCACCTCATCCTGAAGCTGCAATTCTTCCCCAGATCATCACCTTTGGCGGATTCTTTGAGGTTGCAATTTCGTACCTTTGATTATTTCACTGTCCTGGTGGGCGTCGAACATGTGGGCGACAACTGCTAAACTGAGATACCATAGTTTCATCACTGAACATAACTCGATGACATTCAAGGATTCCCCAATGAACATGTGCTATAGCAAAGGACAAACTCTGGCTCTACCAGATACTGAAAATTGAGTTTTTGATAACAACGATGTTCTATTTGTATTGTCTTTAATACATTTACTTCTTAGTTAAATTGAGAGGATAGTTTAGTAATTCTAACTTTGAAGAAAGTTACAGTCAATTAAGTAAAATGTTTAAGGTGTCCAAAGACGTTTGGTTGAGTCTAAAGGCCTACATAACATTCAAAGCTGTTATTGAAAACATGGGAGTTGTAAATGAACACTTTGACAAACACTGATAGACTTATTTAATGCTAAATAATGTCAGTAAACTACCCATAGCTCCATATGGCCCATACGCAGGGATGAAAACTCCGATTCCGAAAAAAGTCGGAAAATTTTCGAACCCCTTAATACACCTATATTTGACGTGTAAATCAAGAAATAAAGGTTTGGTGTTATTAAGTAACCTGAACGAAGTATGTTACGTGCAATACGTATTCTGCTTCACTGACAAACAACAGTCAAAAAGTTGTCTTACTTGTAAAACGGAAAGTTAAGATTCGTTATGATAATTGATGTAGTCGGCTGTAAGGGGGAGGACTTAGTTATAACACAGCCCTTTCTTTCTGAGTGTTACGGAAGAAATTTTGAAAAAACCCAATAAAACCCACCCTGGGTGGGTTTTTGTCAACCCTGACTTTAAATCACTTTACCCTAAAGCTTGGTCGGACTGAATATTCACATATGTGAATAGTAATCTACACCTTAAAATCAGCTTTATCCCCTTTATAAATTTCCCGATGATGGCTAATGGAAAAGTCATGCATTATTCATGCTCTTTTGTAATTATCAGAATAACAAATTGCAAACTGATAACCATGTAACAATAAAATGTAACATTGGATATCTCGATAGGCCTAATGCGTTGAAAAATCAATCATCAGACATACATAACAACTACATAAAATAGGCCTACTTGTACGAGAGAATATTGACATCGTGAGGGAAACAAATTAAGAGGTTACAAGAAGTTCATAAACAAAAAAATTAAATGTAAATTCAACAAAGTAAGAGAAAGCCCCTGAACTTGAATCAAGTTTCTTATGTCCTAACGCGAGGCCTTTCAACCGTTACACATGGCTAATATAAATAAAAAAGCCTGGTGTTTCAGTATCCAAGGTCGTCGTGTTGGTAGTAAAGAAACTTACATCAAGGTCCGGCTTCTCTTACTTTATTGAAAGGTACAACCTGGTTCTCTATTCAGTGAAAAATTGATAAGAATATTGAAAGTCGAAATAGGGTCTGAGAGTTTTCAGATATAAATTTACGGATGAATTTCGATGATTCACTGACTAAAAAATAATTTATACAAAGAGTTCTGTGATAAATCTTGAAAATGTAAAAAGCTTTCCACTAACAAAACACTGATATACTATATAGGGAATTACACAATTAATTGCATCTTCTACTAATACAATAATACCATTTCTATAAAATTACTATGGAAGTTGGCAGGTAGATCCTTTTCATGATTGTTGATAACAGCGTAAGACCAATCAAATGAATGAAGTGAAAACAATGAAGAGATAAACACATTTCTCTCCGAAAATGAAACCACTGATCCCATGAAATTAGCACTTAGAAGAAACATGATGCGGTGCTTGTTTACGCATACAAAGTATTTGTGTTTTAAGTTGAATGTTAAGTTTATGGATAGAGGCATTATTTGGAGAGAAGGTGTTTTAACGACAACCTGGTCAAAGAATTGGATGGTAAAAACTCTATACAAAGTTAAAACACTGAGAAACATACTAAAATGAGAAAATTCAAGAGATCTCAGATAACAGTAAAAAGTAAAATGCAAATATCTGTTTAGAGGCTCAAAGCTATTGCCTGCAAAAAAGTTTTGTGATGGATAATTGCCGTCGTCTTTTAATTGACAGGTAGAACAAATGAAATGTCGCGGGTTCTGAAACCTGGTTGATTTCTTCTTTTGCATCTTCACTCACATGATGTCTCTCAACAAAAGCTCGTTTCTTGGAATTGTAGGAAGAAGCACGCATTTTACCTAAAGCCTCCTACTTCTTTTTCTTAGCAGCCCGAAGTTCAGCAAGGTCGAATTTTCCTTTCCGCTTGTTCTCATTATTCTTTTTTTGTATGCCTTACTACATCGTCAAAGCATTTTTTTTCTGCGCCTTGTACTCCGCTCTCACGTATCTCTCGACTGTTACGCTTTCTGTCGCAATTCCTTCCATGACGTTTGCAATGACTTTATCAATGATTATAATCCTGGACTTTCGCGTAATGGGTCATTCTTGCGAAAAGATACCGAAATCCCCAGCTTACATTCGGCGAAATTCGCAATTTTGACTCGTACACTATGGTAAGTGAAGCAGAAATTGAAGATACCGACATTTGAGGTCGTTGTTCTGTTTTGATCGCATTCATAATACTAAATGCTCCTTCAACTTTTGGTTTTGAAAAACAGCTCAGTACAGTCAGTATAATATTTCTCAAATTTGATTGTTTTTGGGTAGCTCGATGCCAAAAAAAATCAATGCGTTCTTCTGTATTCTGTTCATGTGTGGTTTCGTTTATGTAGAATAGAAACTCCTGTCTTGTCAAGCCAGGATTGGAGACAAAATGGCCACAAGACAGACAACAGAATATCAAATAGTTTTGAGTGTCTTGGTTGTTTGCTTCTTGTATGGGATCATAGCACTTGAAAGGCTTCGACAACTCTATTCTGAAATGGGCAATTTTTGAGAGGTAGTCAATGACCATAAGCGTATGGCGTGAGAAGTTTCACCCCAAATTTTCTATATTTTCTTTTTTTTCCAAATTTTTGAAATTTTTTTCTTCGTCACATAATTGGTTGCTAGTTGGTCCAATAAAAACATCTTCAGGCTCGAGATACATTTCCAACATCTGACAATTGCTATCGTGTCTCAGTAAATTGTCAATTTGAACAAGATGCGAGAGATTCAGGACGCATAATCCAACTTGATAGGCTTCGAATCAAAAGCACCATTTCAGGAAACAACTTATGCATTTGTGGCTCGTCAGATTGAAAAATTTTGAGGTACCGCTGAAACACTTCCATGATGTCCAAAATGCATCCAACCACATTTGAAGTCGATAGGAAAGAGACTTAGTATCATCATTTGATGAGTTGTAGCCAAAATGTAAAACGAAGGGAAACGCCAATCTGCAACATAAACGGATACAGACAATGTCGGATTCCAAAAAATCCTACTTAGATCACAAATAAACTCTTTCTTTGTGTATTACAGCCACTGTGAATAAAACCTGAAAGGTGAAACCGAGGTTCAATCGAACGAACATCTTCGTGGACTAACATATCATATACGTGTACACATTGTTATGTCAATGTTTATATTGGCGAATCAAAAATTATACTGTTTAGATATGAGTAGGAGGTTAGGGGGTACACCCCCCCTATCATGTATTATCTCATTTTTTGGACGAATCTCGAGACCCGAAGATTTTCATCCAAAAAAGGTCGGAAAGGTCGGAAAAGTCGGAAAATTTTCATCTATGCCCATACGATACCCAATTCTCCCCTACTTATTGAATCCACACAAATTGCGAGCAGGATGGAAGATTCAAGAATGTTTTGTAGAAGCACGACATTCATAAAAACTGGAGAACTGGAAATTATAGTGGGTACTACTTAGAAATGAGAAAAGAAATAAAGAATTGAGAAATAAATTTAAGTATAATATATATAATACTATATAATAATAATATATAATCGTGCAATTATTTCCATTAACAACTACTGTAGTGTCTAGTGCAGCAAAATCCCCGAATTCCAATCGATGAACTTTTCTTATGGACGACTTACTCATGTAACGATATCAGATCTGCCTGCAACTCCTCGATTATTGGATCTCATAACGTGATTATCGTGTTTTCTTGCTTCATTGTACTTTCTCATTATAGCACTCGTATTCCAGTAAAACCTTACTAAGCTTTTCTTGATAAGCCGATAACCAATTCCATCACTTGTCAACTGAAATAATACAAACGACCTCAATGATGGCAAAAAAAGGACTGATTGCAACGAAATGTCCATTGAAATGCAGTAACGGTACTTTTCCCAATGCGTATCACACAGATGAATAAAAATGACATGCATGTAGAATAATGTTACAGTGAACATATGCAGAATGAACACCTATGAAAATGATACTTAAGACTGACCGCAAATACTGCATTTTTGCTGTTCCATCATTTCCGAACTGCTATCGTTGATTCAATCGTATAGATCGAAAGAAGCTCACAGAGGATAATGTCAAAAATCATTTGTTTTTCATTGCAATACCGCAACACAATAGTTTCTGTAAATAAACTATAAATTATCTGAGGTTCTGCTTGATAAATCTTTGGGTAAAAACTGCTAAACTAAAAGTACATTATTTATTTCAAGGCTTCTAGTTATCAACTGAACAATCAATCACAATTGTGACCGTTTTCCAGCTTTTTAACTAGCACAAAAAATTGGCCCAATAATAGTATTCCTATTCGCTTTAGACAAATAAAATGATTTCAATGTGAATATAGAAGATATGCTTTCGTTCAACATGTGAAATCCTCATTGCTGCCGGTCACGCAGAGAAAAAAGGAAATTTCAACAAGGTTTGGTGCAGATCCCCGAATCACAAGTCATAATTCTGTTACCTACCACCTGCGCAAATCAGTCTGCGATGGAATGTAAATTTATCTATCTTCCCAAATCCGGCACTGTTATCGTCAGATCCGAACGTCGAAAAAATGTCGAATCTCTGCACTGAATTGACTATATATCATACCAATTTATTTTAACAGCCCCAATTTGGACGTGATCCAAATATAAATCCAGATTTCGTAACGCGTAACGTTTGAAGTACGCTTCAGATGCAACGTTATATCGTTTCTCTGTACCAATAGTTACTAGAGAAATACACGAAATGATGATGAATGATCTTAATTTTGATTTCATGGAATAATGGAATTGACAAATCTTAAATTCGCTGACTTTTACACATATAGTTAACCACTACTCGATTTTCATAGTGAATTCGTATAACGTTATTAACGCTTCAGCTGCAACTTATAAACGTTTCTATTTACAATAGCTACTAGAGAAATACACGATAAATGATGATGATATGAACTTTAATTTTGATTTCATTGAATAATGGCTTTGATCAATCTTTAAATTCGCTGACTTTTACACATAAGTAACCGCTACTCGATTTTCATTGACTTCGTATAAACGTTATTAACTTTGTCCTCAATAAAGAATAAATAAATGTAAAGCAAAGTCAGCATGCAAACATTAATTTCAGGGAATCTGCTAACCATATTTGTCCGTGATGATCCAACCTGTCTAACATCTACAAAAATGTAATTGAGATGCAGTAAATCGTGCGATGTACGTTTTTGCGCATGGAAGTGTTCATTTAAAAGAGGCTAAAAGACAGAATACCTAAAGAAAAACGAGACAAGTTTGCTTTGTTCTCACCTCGAAATTCATGTAAGTATACGTTTTGGTCTCGGATTGCAATATAGTCCGGGAGCCAGCGTGAAGTTGTGCAGGGAACGAGGTAGTACATAAAACTTTCACATAGCATAGTACACCTCTAATCTACTGCAAAACTTCGCGTCTGGCGGATCAGATCATTTGCTTTTCAGAAATAGAGAGGATAACACAATCCTATGTATTTCCAATGGTGAAATTGTGACATTTAAGGTGTTGACTCCATTTTTTCGAATTTTTGCTCATAAAAGTTACACAAATTGGTATTTTGTTGAACTGGTTATTATAGAAAACATCTACAGATCATGATCTTTCAAATGAGTTATCATTCAGTGACAGAGGATGAAGTAAAGTGTACAAATAGACACTTTTCGTTGGTGTAACTGCAAATTTTAACATAGAAATTTCAGGAAAATTGTTGATATACTTTAACGAAAAGTGTCTGTTTGTACACTTTACTTCATCCTCTGTCCCTAAATGATAACTCATTTGAAAGATCATGATCTGTAGATGTTTTCTATAATAACCAGTTCAACAAAATACCAATTTGTGTAACTTTTATGAGCAAAAATTCGAAAAAATGGAGTCAACACCTTAAATGTCACAATTTCACCATTGGAAATACATAGGATTGTGTTATCCTCTCTATTTCTGAAAAGCAAATGATCTGATCCGGCAGACGCGAAGTTTTGCAGTAGGTTAGAGGTGTACTATGCTATGTGAAAGTTTTATGTACTACCTCGTTCCCTGCACAACTTCACGCTGGCTCCCGGACTAATAGTCTGAATATTATAGATATGATGCATAATGGACAGATGAACATGTATCTGTAGAAACAAATTTTGATGCGTGCTGAGGATTAGTGCTATTAAGATTTGAGATAGTGTAAAGATATAATTGAATGCGATTCTTCTGCGCTATTTCTACATCCACAATCGATTTCTTTCCAAAAGCAAAAGCTATATTACTAGCCGCGTTGATGATTATGGTGACGTATCGCGCCATCGACGTCCGACAGAACACAGTGCCGCAGCTTAGAGCTGGACAGGCTTCGGACCCCGCAATAGAGAGAGAGAGGGAGAGAATATGTATATTTGAACCGAATGAGAATCAAAAAATTACAACATGAACAGTTACAAAAATCAAATTACAACTGAATCTTGCAGGTACACAAAATAAACACCAAAGAAAATGCGGAAAGTTATCACGGTCGAAAGTGTCCATTCAAATGTAGCAGATACGAAATTGGAAAGCAATTCTGTCTACGAGTAGTTTTACAGAAAGGTACATTAATGCGTCTCAAACTAGTTGGTGGTACAAGCACATTTAGTGGATGCGTTGGACTCACAGAACTCTTATACAATGTCTCAAATGATTGTAGTCTTTTGATAGAAAATGATTCAAAGTTGTTAGAGCATGCACAATCTTTTCTACAAATCTTTTCTCTTGCATCGTCTGAATATACGTTTCATCATCACCTTTACATCACTGCTAAGTACACCAAACAAAGGAGCTGAATGCAACATAAGCTTTTCTATAACATTGTAATACACGGTCCATAAATCGTCATGACACAAAGTAAACTTGAGTGATTTCAATAAATATATACGCTGAGAACATTTCGACTCCACTTCACGAAAATGTCTGGACCAGCTTAAATTATCGTCCCATACAACACCTAACACTTTTGCTTCATCAACAATAAATTTGGATAAGTCAAGAAAAGCGTCATTACATGCATAATTTTTCTTTTTAAAATGAACAATCTTGGTCTTGCTCTTATTCAACATAAGATCATTCTCAGAGCACCACTTCTCCAAACAGAGAAATTCGTCGAAAACGCGATCTGTTATATTATAATCGTTTTTAGTCAAAGGTACAATCAAATTTACATCATCAGCATATTGTACAATCTTTGTCGTTTCATTGGCGGTAGCTATGTCAAAACAGTATAGGACAAACAAAAATGGTCCCAGAAGGGATCCTTGAGGACAACCACTGGACACACACCGGCTACTGCTAAAACATTCACGAAGACGAACACTTTGGTACCTATCCTGAAGATAGGAGATAGTCCAACAAATGAAACCTGAGGGAAAGCCAAGAGCCTGCAACTTGGCAACCAAAATGTCATGACGAACCCTGTCGAAAGCACCTGAAAAATCGAAAGCAATTAACAAGACAGATGTGGACATCTGTCAGAATCAAGCATCTCAGTAACATGATTATGAATCGTAATCAAGGCTTGTTTGACATCGGATTGAGGCTGTAGCAACTGAAAGTCAGGAATACAGTTTATTAACTAGTATTTTAGAAATACATACATGACAACACATGTCTCTCGCAAAAAGCTTCATGGCCACACTTGATATTGTAAATGGCCTCAAATTTTCAACCAGAAAACTTAGATTTCTTTTCGCACAGGAACTACAACACAAGATTTGTAAGCTGCTGGAACATAGAGCAGCAAAACAGACGAGATTTGATAATATGACACAGCGTGTACAGCAAATAAACGGTGCACTAAATCTTATAAATTCGTTGGGAATACAATCAGCTCAAAGACTTAATACGTGACAATTTCTCAGATAGCCGAAAACTTCAACAGGGTCAGATAAGGAACACCAACTGTCATCAAAAACAAATTCTATAGTAGAGAACACAAAATTGTTCACAAATACACGATTGAATTTCGTCAACAGCATATTCAACAGACAGACAATTGAGAAATTAGTGATTCCACAGTGTTATTATCTTGCCTTTCTTTGCCCATGTGTGGGCTACTATGGACCAAATATCTCTCGATGTTTGCTTCGACATTCACCCAATTTCTTTACAGGCCTTTATAATCTTCTTTGCAATTTAGCTTAGTCTGTTGTACATCCTGAAAATCACGAATTTCGGAACGCCTGCCATCTGGCGATTTAATACAATCCTTTGCTAATGTCGTCATCCACGGCTTTGTCTCTCTTGAAATGAGAACATCTTTGATTGTATGCAGCTAAACAGACAATTCAAGAAAACTGATACAACCGTTCAACTTTAGACTATCAACATCATCAGCTTCATAGACACATTGAAAGGAACTTTCACACAGGAGCAGATATAAAAAATGTTTGCACATTTGAGCTTCTACAGTCAAAAAAGTTTACGAACGCAGAAATCATGAAAATCGCACCATGGTTACAAAATGGATTTAACCAAAACATAGCAATGAAGAGGCTCTACGATACTGAATAGCGAGTCGGCCCAACATCAGCAGACCGAATTTTCACTCAAAGTTCTACTCACGAGAAAAAATATCTAACGTGACTCAAAACGATTTGGATCACAACCTGTTTAAAAAGATGCAAAACTGCGCTTTAAAAGGATGAGTCGAAATCGTTCAACATCACCATCCTATAATCACGTTTGGTAATGATTTGATTTTCAGTCATACTGTCTAAGACACAATTACAAAATCTTTCAGCTCTTTATGATGTGAAACATACGAGGAGGTACATATATAGACCAACAAATTTATGATTTCAGAATAAATTATTATTTTTAGATACAGACATTCACAATATGATGGATAAGCATTAATTCAAAAATGAAACTTGGATTCAGACGTAACCCACACAGCTACTTCTCCACCCACCTATACGATTCTTTCTATCGACATCGAAACCATGGAGTAACCATCCTAATATTTGATAAGGCAACTGTCATGCACAATACTAGCCAAGATTCAGTTTTTTACAATATCTGGCTTCAAGGGTGGCATACAATGAATGCGAATATCGTCCATTTTCCCAGAAGAAACAATTGAGTGGAGCGTTCAACATTAAATTTTCGGTGCACGAGATATGACACATTTTTCATAACCTTTACCACTACTGCTAAAAACGCTAGAAAAGCTTATGCAACGATTTTCCTTTGCGTATAAACGACTTTTTTCACCATTCCCCTACGTCGCCTTCAGTTCTTGAGTAGCTCTTTCTCTTCGTTCTGGTTGCTATCTTAGTAAGTCAGGCATGATATACTACGTTCCGATAGTCAGAGGATTTTGACAGCAGAGGACCACACACTTGAGGCAATCCTCATCTTCGTCTCAAACAGCAGAAAATTCACTCTTTATATGGTCTAGGTTATAATGACCAGATTGCCATTCGGAAAACACATTGACAACATGAGAATCGACAATATTTATAATCAAGATAATTCAAATCAATTCCATCGGTTTTTTTCTCGGAATCGACTTCGGGATCACTTTGCTCGGTAGACCAAAAATGACCAGTGTTGTCTTTTTCGAAATTCACGATCCTCAATTTCAGAATTATGTCAGATTTCCATTGACGACTTAGTGATTGCAGCTTCTTGTCAACAGACTTGTTAGAGTCTCCTCTATTCCTGAGGTTAGAGAAACATGCATTTCGTTCATTCTCTTCACGAAAGTCTCCTCAAGCTCTTTCAGCTTTTGCTCTGTTTGTTGAGCGACATCATTCTTGATGCTGTAGATGGCATCATCAAGGGCAACTTTCAAGTCTCTGAGAGTAAGAATTTCCTTTTCACTTTTCTCGATGGAATCGACAGCACTCAGAAGAGCTGAAGTCAGCTTGGCTTTTGAAAGTTTTCCAATCTCGGAAGCAGACATCTTGCGGAATTCTGATACTGACAAACTGCTATACTGACAATATGCTAGCCGCTACTCTGTGACAGTAGCTAACCGTTTTTCTGCACTTGACGATGCTATCAGTCTTGAAGATATGTGCGAGCAGGTCAATCTCTACGATCAAGCCTACGCCTGGCATTCTTGGAGAGAATTTTCCTGAAATTTTCTATTTAAAATTTGCATGTTACATCAACGAAAAGATGTCTGTTTTGTACACTTTTTCTTCATCCTCTGTCACTGAATGATAACTCATTTGAAAGATCCTAATCTGTAGACAGATTTCTATAAAACCAATTTCAACAAAATATCAAATTTGTGTAACTTTATGAGCAAAAATTTCGAAAAATAGAGCTCAACACCTTAAATGTCACACAATTTTGCCACTGGATATACATAGGATTTGTGTATCCTCTCTATTTCTGAAAAGCAAATGATCTGATCCTGCAGACGCGAAGTTTTTTGCAGTAGTTTAAGGTGTACTATGCTATGGTGAAAGTTTTAATGTACTAAAACTCGTTCCCTGCACAACTTCACGCAGCTCCCGGACTAACAGCGTATGTTTGACTTGAAAGCCGCGTTTTGATTCACTAGACTGGAATGCGCTGTGGTTTCTCCTTCAAGGGATTGGGAATACCCTCAAAATACATCAACATATTGCGTGAATCTTTACACCGACAATACATCAGAGTAAAGCAACGGAACACATCGACTCCTTCCCCCGTGACTCAGGCGTGCGCCAGGGATGTGTTGCGGCTCCCAACCTGTTCAACATCGCGATGACTTTCTGGCTAGGGAAGGCCCCACACATCGCTGTCAAGATCTCTGGCGTACGCTTCCATTCCCGATTCACTGATCTCTGTTACTCCGACGACGTCGATTTAACTTCGTCTGTTCTGGACCTCACATCTTTGAGTCGTCTATTCAGTACTCGGAGAAGAAGCATCACCATTAGAACCCTCTCTCAACTATTCAAAGACGAAAATTCAGTCGCTGTCCACATTTTTGCCACCACCAACCAATAATCTGATAGTGAACTCAATCAGCATCGAAATGATCGAGAACTTAGTCCTAGCCTCGGACAACGTCGCGGAATTCCAGCGAATGTACGTAAGACAGTGAAATAAATCGTCGCCCTCAATTGTGGCCAGGTCAGCCTTCACTCGCTTGTCAAAAGTATGGCGCTGCAGAAAAGTTCTAGCCCCAAGAAGCATCGCATATTGAATACCTACGTCTACCGTGCTGCTATACGGCAGTGAGACATGGAGTCTTCCGGTTGCTCGTTACCCGCTTCACAATTGCAGAATAGCCTTTTTTTTGGTCAAAAATTATTTACTCTGAAAATATACGGTCAAAATTCGCTCAAAATGAAAGGAATACAACAATTTTGATGTGCTACGAATGTTGTGTCTCAACTTTTACTCTGAAAATTAATCTTGGAACCGTAAAAATCGATTTTCAAAATTTGAATTTTTTTTGAATTTATAATTAGTAAACTGCTAGAATTGTAACATTAGCTTATTTTTAGGAGTATCACAGTGATTGAGTAGTTGTCCGTCAATTTTGTAACGCTATTTACGTGGGTGATATTTTATTTCCCATTTATGATTCCCTCATGCGCTGGTGTATAATAATAATAATAATATCTTTATATGAGCAACAAAACACAAGGATAATCCGTTGATCGCACTCACAAATCACAGTTACACATTTGATTCCGCAACATTGAAAAAAAGCGACACTGCGAAAACTTTTCAAACCAAATCTCAATTACAGTCTGCACCTTCCGCACTACATAGTCATAACATACGCGAGAAAAAGGAAAGTTCACTACTTGGAGAGGGAGAACTTGACCAGAGATAACATGTTTCTGCGTGTGTCGCAATGGGAGTCCGGACAGGGAAGAGAGTAGGATCGGTCGCAGCAGATGACATTGAAAGCGCGGACAAAGAGATCCGACGTACATACCAACGCGATAAGTCAAATAGTCAAGCCAACGTAGCGCCATACTGTTTTCGATACACTATGCATGTCAATAATGCAATTCAAATAAAAGCGTAGAGATCAGTGATCGCGTGAGACTGTTTGCGTGAAACCAGTGAATGAAATTAGAAAGCAGAATATAGGTCCGCGAGAAAGAAAAAAGAAAAATAGACGAAGTAAGCTCAAAGCAAGCGAAACATAATGAGTTAACGCCAAAACAGGACGAGAGGGAAAACCGACCGCTCTCGCTGCCTGCAGTCGGCAGAATGCAATTCAAATATCAATCTTTATCAAAACACGCAACGATTACAGAAAAAGTAAAGTTACATTCGAATCTTATCAATTGCAGTTCATTTCCATATACAGTTTAATTGTCTTGAAAAGAATGTATTTGTAATTATATCCGTGAAGGTGACGGAAAACTGCTGGCAATAGGCAACATCATCGGCTATATATAAATGAAATATTTGCTCGATATAAAAATCCACCATATTGTAGGTGTATACCAATAAATTTTGGTAGTAACAACGAAAGCAGACATTATATCTCTGTGAACTCCCACATTAACCCCTTCATGAACTCAGCAACAACATCTCTTTTATCATCTACAGCATTGATTTTAATGACAATTGCATAATAGAAGATTTGCCTTTCAATTTACAAACTGAAGCTCCAGAAGATTAACCGAAGTTAATCAGAACAACAAGCTTGGTCAGAAACACAGCATGATATTACTTTCCGAAGTCATACTAGCGGCGATGACCATAAAAATAAAGGATGACAGCTGCCGACTCGCTATTAATATTGGCAACCACTAGAATGGTCAGCGTCAAGGAATTGAACTACACGTCAGATCGTTTTCTGAACACGCCACAGCTGCTACGGCAAATCCGCTTGCCACAATTTTAATCCAGTTGGAAAGCAAACTAGATCAAAATTTTTCATGAACTTTATAACATTGTATTGTGCATTTATTACAGTCCGTTTCATAAAAAGTGGATCATCCTAAACTTTGACTAAATAAAAAATAAGTATGATACAGAAAGCATTTTTCATGCTCCTAATATATTTAAATGTCCTCATATAATCTGATAAAGCTATGATTAACAGTAGCGGTTCTTAAGAAAGCTAATATTTTGTGGCCCTACCCTTATTGTCATGACATTAACCAATTCGTTTTCTAGGCATTGATTCGATGATATCGCTTGATTTTTGAAATGATCTAACTTTCTCCAACTCTCTTTTTAACAGTGACGGTAAGTTGTGATAAACGCCATCTGGTAGGTAGTCTAGCAGTGAACGACGAGCTGTTTACGTTTTAGAATACCTTTTCCATACATTTTCTATGGGGAATTCAGATCAGGAGAGGCGAGCTGGCCAAGATATAAATTGTCCTAACGCCCTAATCCTTCAGACGGACAGATGCCTCATCAGACCAGAACAACCCGATTCCCATTGATTTCGCCAGTGACAATGACTCATTGCCCCATCTGGAGACGTCCTTTTGTATGCTGAATCTGATAATTCGATCTGAGAAGGGTCCTCTTAGCAGCTCTTGAAATTCGACTCAATACAGTCCTTCTACGAATAGTGGACATTAGAAATAGACGAAGTCTAGTGCAGCCATACTCAGTTAACGAGGAGATCCTTGGATCAACTTTAACAAATCTTCTCAAAATTTAGGCGGTCTCTACGATTTGGATGTTTTGCGTGGACGGCCAGAGCCCACTTTACGAACAGAGTCGAAAATCATCTTTATGCCATCGATGCACATTTGTGTAAGGGACCATTTAGTCGTTGGCCCTGTCAGCTCGTAAAGAAAAGCCTAGTTTCTAGGCAAGGCTGACACCTTTGCCTTTTGTGAATGCTTCTCGTTATTGTTCATTTGTGTTTTTGTATTGTTTTCAACGGTAAGAGATAGATTTCTAGCTGAAAGCAATCTGGAGTGCTGCAACACCACCGCAACGGAAGTAAGGAAGCTATGGAACATGAAGTCCTGTTAATCACATGTTAGCGTTTACATTTATTGTTGATGAATAATGGTGCAATACTGGCTCTGATTGACCGATTTTCTTTATTCTTTTTGCTTGATAGCTTTTCGCTTTTAGAACAACATATTACATAACAAAGGAAACAAATGTAATTTTATAAGAGTGAGGTATGATTTTGTGTAACATTGCAAAATGAAGATCAAATTATCTACTACTTTTGTATCTATAACAGGAAAACAACTTAATATTCATGCTTGAAATTTCCAACAATGATATTAGTAAGCACAACTGACATATCTTCCAAATTTCAGAGAAATTCGTTCAAGTTTGGCGGAGTTAGACAAAGTTGAAGTTAAGGCGATGTTTAAAGGTGATCCATTTTTTATGAAACAATCTGTATTTGCGACCATGATCTTCAATTGATGTAGCCTACTGCAAATTCAATAAACTGCAATCACTATTTATCTCAAATATTCCAAAATTGAGACTGATTATCATTAGACGCACACATCGCCTGTTATGTGTACGGAACAGACTCCACACAGATGCGTGACAATTAGAAAAAGATATTCAAATCAAATTAATATGCAATTGGAAAATAAGTTATTGCCAAATTATAAGAAGATCAGTAGGAAATACCAGATCAAGACGGAAAACAACAGCAGAAGCTAAACGAAAAGGTATCAGTGAGTCTCGTAGACCTCGAAATCAAAAACATATATATCAACGTGTGCCATAATTTCATGCAATTTTCATTCTACTTTGCTATGGCACTGCTATATTTCTATATGTGGTCTATCTATGCATAGGAAAAACTTGTAAAACAATTGAATCTTTAACAGTGATGAATTAATTTCTTCAGCACATAATGATATGAGACCTCTATCTCCTTTCTCGCTGAGATCTGTTTTAGTTGTCCGTGACCTATTTATAGAAATATTGCATTAAGAATCCGTTTGTCAAGATAGGCGCAAACAGAGGAAAGCTAATCGTCAATAAAACATCAAATAGAGTAGATGCCCACCGGAACAAACGAGCGATAAAGGAAACATGTACAAGGAGCGTCAACCGATAACACCACGTGTGCTGGCCAGATTAAAGAGCAAGTGTTCTATCAATCACAAACCTTCTACGGAGGCGGAGTACACATTCAAAATATTGAGATTTCTTATTCGTAAAGGAAACCGTGTTTCAATGCTAGCCTAAAAAATCAATTATCAAATTTGAGTACCTTCAAAAATATTTAAGAACAAAATTTTTCAGAGCCGCTTGAAGTTTGCATCACATACAAATCAATTATATTTTCAGTGCAGATTACGATCGATTACTACGCTTCTCTGACATCAGAGGAACATTATATTTTGGTAGAAGATCAACACAGTAGATTACATTTTAGCAACAAAAAATCGAAAATTTGGACACATTTAACTTAAAATCGCTCTAGCTCAGAATTAGAAAGCCGGTTGTAGTTCTACAGGGACGGTGTAAAGACTGCAAACAGGTTTGAAATTTGAAAACTAAGTGCATCTATGATGAGTACAAGAATGCCTATTGTCACTTCTTATCTTCTAATGTATAGAAATTGACCGATACCTTCATAGAGTGCAAATTACGTGTATGATAAAGCACGGATATTTTACTTTACAGCACGAGTCACAGATTTAATGTACGAATCCCCGTTGGCATTGACTCTTAGATATATGCAGGGACATCTATGATTAATGCTTCGCTACTTTCTATCTGTGCCAATTGACAAAGAAAAAGCCCAACAATTCGTATTGTCGCAATTAAATTCTATCAAGCAATGCACAATTACATCGCTGCAGTGAATGACAGAGAGGACGATTCAAATTTGTTGGGAGTCAAAGTGTGTGGAGGGCTCGCAGTTCCAACCTTCAAAAAATAGCCACACAATTGTATTACAAGTCGATGCGTCGCCTATCAACAAATAGAAAAGGCGAGAAGAAAAAGGGGAGCGAGTCTGTGACGCGTACGGCAAGGCCAGACACACGGAGACCTTGACATGCACACGCAACACTCAAGCTACACTCTCACTAAAAGGTCAGACAAACATTACGTCATACCAAGCTACACTCAAACAAGGCAAGGAACAGAATTTGGAAGGAAAAATACAGAAAAGATTAAGCGTCAAACATGCACCTCAGAGATAAACTACAAACGATAAGCAAACACAAACAAAATTAGAAATTTCGAAGTTGCTCGCTCGAAACAATTAATATAAGATATCTAAGAGACGTTCAATTCCCATACCATGTACTGGACCATGGATGCACGAGAAATGGATGCACACCGAATTGCCGAAAATGGGAAGAATGACTTAACATCGCAGAAACAATGAATTAGGAACCGACAATGCAAGTAATCGATATCATCTATTAAACAACCTGTGTACAGATATCAAGACCAAGTAGGATTCCCTGTAAAGACGGACACTCTTTGGCAGGAGATTTCTCCTTGGGGAGAAACGAAAATATACTGAGATGAATAACTATACATGCGCCAACAGTGGCCCGTGTATGTAAAGCTCTTGTCAGAATCTGCAAGGGTGTCACTTCCTGAGGAGCGCAGCGACCAACTAGGATTCCCTGGTTTAGACTACATGCCTGTGAATACGCCCAAACTTTCATGAAAAGTTATTCACTGGAGCGCTTATAACATGCAATTTTTCAGAATCAAATTCAGACGGCCTATGCCTATGCTGACAGTTTTACATGCATCTTTATGTAACTGAGTTAACTGAGTTTTGGCGAATTATTTTGCGGAGTTATAACCGAGTTTTTTTTGAAAAACTCAGTATACCGAGTTTAGCTTAACTTGGTTAATTTCCGGTAAACTCGGTTAACTTAGCTTTGACTGAGTTTCTTGAAAAAGTTAGTTGACAACACTGATAACAGTTAGCTTTGTATAACATATCAATTGTGTTGGATTCACTTTTTCAATTCACTAAGCGATTTCTTTTATGATTCTGATAGTTTTCATTTTTATCGATAGCCAAGGATAAAAGAATGTAAGCTTATTACTATTATAATTTGAAATTGATCCTGCAAAATTTAGACGTTTATCCTCTTGAGATGAAGGTCCATTAAATGCTACTAAACTATTAGCTATGAATTTTTAGTTATTATATTCGTGGTATTGATAATATAAAGGCAGTAATGCGAAAAATGTGCTTGCTCACTCAAGGCAGACAGTGCACATGATTACTAAAAACAAAGGCGATTAGGTACTTATGCATGTCAAATATTAACTGCGTCCTACCATCCACACCTTTAGCGAGCGAGCGGTAGTGACCCTTCTTCCGTATTTCCCTAATTTCAAGTTTCCCATCCCGGCCACTACTATAAAGGAATCCATGGCT
Organism: Prostheceraeus crozeri; assembly: GCA_907163375.1. NCBI lineage: Eukaryota > Metazoa > Platyhelminthes > Polycladida > Euryleptidae > Prostheceraeus > Prostheceraeus crozeri. The sequence goes on along the minus strand of CAJQUW010013593.1, from coordinate 811,561 downwards.
GGACTGGAGGCCAGTGACTTTGGTGAATTTGATTAATAACGGTTGTTTTTGCACATCTGGTTAAAACGTGATGAAACAAGTTGCAATCAACTATCCAGTACTTTAATACGCCCATTCATACAGGGAATCTGTTGAAAGAAGTTTCTGGACCCAGTCAAGAAGAGACTTTTAAATCTTTCTCGGAATTCCACAGAGAACCAAATCTTTTCTTGAGCAAAGCAATGATTCCTACAGATTGTCCATCCCTACTGGTCAAGCAATAAAAATTCCACCCAAACTTTTCATTTAGAATCACCATTCTAGTCAGGATATTTCATATTCATCTTTTTGCTATAAAATCATCAGTTAAGATCGACAGGCCAATAGTAAGGTGAATGTCAAAAAAAGTTAAAATATCAAATTTCAAAATAGTTTTAAAGATTTTTAAATTTGATTTGCGAAGGAGCATTTCAAGATTTTGCGAAATTCTGATTGCTTTTTCAGAGCTGTCATTTTTCAAAAGATAGCGCTATGAGAAATTTGACCACCTTTTCATATTAATTGGATGATTTCTGTCTGAATGGTGTTAATTCATTAAAATATTATTCAATATCTGAAGCAAGAAACTGTTTAAAGAAGAGTTAGATAAGTGGCTACACATGTGTGTGCACAATAATTCTGCACCTTCGTGTCAAAGTGACCTAAGCGACAGAATCTGAATTTTACAAGAGACGAAAAAAAACTTTCCAAAATTCAATTATCGAATGAAAGCATTCATTTTATTTAACAGATTTGACTCTAATGTTCATACTTCTTAATCAATTACATCTGTATTGACAAGATGACCTTTGTCAGGTACTGGATTTAGGTTGATTTGACACGATTTTCTTTCGTATGATGGCGCTTAGGTCAAAATGAACATTGTTTGTAAAATCAGCATTTATCAAAAATCTGAATAATAGGTTGGCAATCACAGTATCTAGGACACCATGAAGCCTACAATGTTGCAGCTGTCACTAAATGAAGTCCTAGGGCTAATATTTTTCTAAGGTCGACCTCAAACCTTCATAATATGGGTGGTATGTAGCGAGGATGTAGGATCGCAAACTAAGGAGAAGTGCTTTCTTGTTCTCCGAAATGGCGAGAGGCGTTGAGTAGCATTGAAAATATAAATTGCTGTTTGAGCCATCACGTACATGTATTTGTGAAAATATTTGGAACCTACTTGTTCAAAACGTATCCCATCATCGAGGCCTACTCTTCTATGTTTATCATGCATATTGTAGTTGTAAAGCATCAAATTCGGGGCTTCAATTTCAATGGAGTAACTTCTGATGCATGAAAACTTGAATTCTCCAGCTTTCGGCAATTTCAATATTTCCTCTGATTCTTTATCCCATTTGCAAGCTACTTTGACTGATTGGAATTACATTGAGAAGTGCGGAGAGGATTTGGCCATTCTAACAAGATTGAACCAATCATTTGGCACGAACACATCCATTCTTTTTATCGCTTTCACAATAATGGCATGAACGGAATCACATTCCATGTATATGTTTGTCTAGGTACTATACAAGTAGTACAGGCACAAGTACAAGTAAATGTATGAATTGCCTTGCACAAAGATGTTGCTTCTGCGAGAACGTTGAGCATTGCAAGAATATGTCGATTTTTACTCTGTCCAGCACATGAATCAGAACAAAATTTAGATTCTTTGATCTCTGAGGTGATTCTGCTTCAACTTTGTGCCAATAAAATCATCGGCAAGATGGTATCTCATTTCTACCCCTCTTGGCAACATCTTCTGACCACATATAGCAACAGGGTGGACCATGTTTGTAGTCACATATTGTCAGGTTATATACCCAGAGTTGTCGTTTTTGGAGCTCTCAGAACAGCTCAAGTTCGGGGTAAGAAGGCATTTTTGAAGGTCATAACTTATCATTCCAAAATCCCGTTCATTAGAACACCGATGTTTGTCCTTCCTTTTTTGCTCATAAACAGCTTCAGCTTCGTTTACGTGAAGTAGATGTTCCTCAGATAGGAGGTCGCGGTTGCTTTAAACTTGTCACACTTATTGCAAGTATCTGATTTCAACTCCGTCAACGATAGATAGGAGTATTCTTTGAACACTTCATTATGCAACCACTCTTTTTGATGTTGTTCACCATTTCTACAAGCTTCCTCCTTATACAAATGATGCATCTTACTGATATTTAATTCAGGTGAATGAAATAGCTCATCCGTCCTTTCTCTAGTGTATAGTGACTTCGGTATAAAGGAAAACTTTCAATGTGATCACTGATTTTCTTTTTCTCTTCATCAGGAATACGCCTAAGACTTGGATGGCGTCCATGCTGATCGACTTCTTTAATACTTTTCATTTTCTCCGTGTTTTCTTGATATTGTACGAATTCTGGAATCGCTTATTGCAAGTGTACTAAGAAGGAACTTAATCTGCAAATGCTATGGTGCCCTGAATCTGTTGAAAGGAAATATTTCCTGCTCCAAGTGGGCTTTGAATTTCTTTATTTTTCGTCCTTCTTCTCTTAACTGTCATTTCAATAATACATTTCGATGTAAATTGATCTTGCTCATTGGCACCTAACTTATAAAATTGACTAAAAATCTTTTCACGTTGGATTTCAGATATCTTATGATTGCAATCATCTTTTGATACAGCTGGCTGCAATTTTCTGGCATTTTTTCTCACCATTCCTGTTGGTATACTCCATCCCATGATCTTTCCATCTCTTGTTTTCTTTTCACATAAATGAATCATTTCACATAAAAAAAGTCCTACATTCACTTACTTATTATGACTTACTTTTTGGTCGAATATCCTGCTTAAATTGAATGTTTAACTTTTTCAATTGTCGGATAGGTTGTTTTGACACAAAAAGAAATTGGAGGTTATGCACTTAGGTCGAAATGACACAACTGTATGCCGATGAATGAAAATGGAATTCATTGTTGACAATTTCCCAAAAAGAGTGCTAGGATAGTATCCAAAAACAGTATTAGTTGAATTTTCGAAAAAATGTCGCTTAGGTCACTTTGACACGAAGGTACAGAATTGCTAAAAATCCGCTTCCACTTTGAATCTGGCGTTCGTAATTATGTCGTACAGATGAAAGTCCGAACTGACAAATACAGTCCATGGTATTTTTGGGCACGGAGGCATAGAGAAAAGCAATTGGCTCGAAGTATAGTGTTCTGAGTTTGTTTCTTCAGAAATACCATGCTTCCATTCAAAACTGAGCTGATAGATGAAAGCATCTAGCGTTAATTCATGTTTTATAAAATAGAAAATTCACGAAAAACTCAGAAGTTCGTTTTGTCATCGGAATTTTTAATCGCAACATTATTGAAAAATTATCGGGTTCCACCGAACACAAGCTACTTCTCATAAATTCAAGGTTGCAGTGGCGTAGGGTACCGCTTTGAAACAGATATTCAAGAAAGCCTGAATAGGCTAAACTACATTCTTCATTCTATTCACAACAAATGCTTACATGCAAGATAAATAACTATACTGCATGGACATATACAAAACCGCCTTAAATCAAATGTTGCTCCGTAAACATTTGTGTTGATGAGGCCCCTGTGCAACCGCAAGCATGCCTAGTTGCACATATCAAAACCACTTCACAAATTCAGGCCTGTGATTACTCCTCAAATTCCTCAGATTCCTCAAATTTGTTTATTGCTCCTCAAATCCTCAAAAATTCCTCAAATATAGCTTAACTATGAGAAATTCCTCAAATACAACACACTACGGACTAAATGTCGGATAATGTATTGTTTTTTAGCGAATGGCGATGATGTGTAAACTTCCAAACAAGAAGCTAAGATAGAATCCTGTAACATGTACGTACCCTACATCCATGCTGCTAATCATGAATCACTCATGATTTATTACTTTTCTTTTTCTTCTCTTATGATTTATAACTTAATCATTTTTCTCTCACACACCTGGCAGATTTTAGATAGCGTAATCCCGCTGTGATCTATAATCCCGCTAGATCTGATATTTTGATTGGAAACAGACCTGTCCTTTTATCATCTGAATGGGCAGACTGTTAAATAGAATATTTTCAATATATAAGTGATAAACATAATTTTGAACAGAACGACTTATTCGCCAATTCATTACACATGAGAGGAGAAGCGTTGTCTGTCCTTCTAGTAAGTATTTTTAAAATTTTTAGACATTTTAGGATATAATGATCTTCTTTTAGCCATGTCATATTTAGCACATCAAAAATTGACCAGTCGTTAACTTGTTTTTTTAATATTGTTACCTTGACGCACTTTGTTACGTTGAATGTCGTTTTCATTTCTGCAAGCTTCAGGGCTGCAGATGTTCCGGTTCGTCCGGACTTATTTTGCTAAGCAGAGAAGTTGTCCGAAGTCATTGTCTGTCGAACTCACTCATTAAATGCTTTCACGTATCTAATGAGTGAAACACTGCGATCAACCTACAGAAATTGTATATTTGAACCTTGCAATTTTTTACTTCTGACTTCATAATATTGCTTAGAATTCCAACAATAAAATGCACATTCAATTATTTTCATTAATTATCTTTACCTTTGTCACAACTTCTTTATATGTTTCTGCGACTATATGGCTGCTAAATGCATGCCTGTACTTCTTATAGAACTGAAGGATATCGATCTTCCATATCCATTATATGATAACATATAGGTAGCCCAGCCCACTTGGATTTCAGTGCTCTTAACAACTGAAGCGTTTGTTTCACTCTCTTCCATTTTATTTCCGCTGAACATGAACACATCCGACGGGGTAAACAGCGTTGTCAGACGTCCGTTTTTTCGAAATGCGTCCGTTTTTTAAAAACGGTATGGTCGAATTTCCACTACATTATAGTACTTGTGATCTTGTTTTACTTTCTACTGTCCTGATTAGTCTTCATGTGTATTTCATAGAATAATAAGTTTATGAAGTATTTTATTCCATCTTGTAGATCCTGCACAGTAAGCTGCTCACTTTCGTATGTGTGAATGATGTTCTAGGCCTATTTGAATTTCAAGTTGTGTTGAATTCGAATGCTTGAATGAAGTTTGTCACGTTTCGAAACCGAAAGATAATTGACCTTTTTTCTTTGCAAAGTAGACTTCCAAGCTTTTCTATCAACAATCAACATACATGTACATGGAGATTTGCCTTCGTTTTGAATAAGTTCTACGAAGATTTGAATAAAAGATTGTTTACTCAAATGTATTTGCTTTAAAATTCGTTCAGATACTGAGCGTGTTATAGCAGTGTATGCAAATTACTTACTATTTGAGATAATTATAAGAAAGTTTATCATAGCATATTTGCTTGAAGTGGACCTACGTGTACGTATGTACATTATGTTCGCAAGCAGGTGAATGAATTCATATCGAGTTTAGCAAGCCTACACGTTTTACGGCAGCTGAAGTCTGTTTTTTGTTTGCGTCCGTTTTTTTCAAATTTTGCGCTGGCAACCCTGGGTAAAGCGGTATGGTCCCTAAATTTAGTGTCTATCTGCCTCCTGGTCATGGAGTTCCTGGGGTCGGAAGCGTATGAAGCTCTGCTATCTCATGAGTCTTTTTTTAGCTACATTTTCCAGGGTCTGCCGACCGACACTTATCCTGGATGAATTATTCACTTATAGATCGTTTTCATAATTTGCTGAGCACTGGTTGGTGTGAAATTAGTGCACACATTGCTTATCGTTGTATGTGAACTTAGATTAATTAAGACATTGAACCACATAGTATTGGGTTGGTAGATTTTCAACCTGGGTCTACTGCAAGATGTGAACGTCAATATCTCTGCGCAACTTCATGCGAATAGAGGTGATAATCTTTCCACTCTTTGCCTGTATGAGACCAACAACTCAACTGGCAAGCCTGTTCCCGACACTTGTTTTGTGTTGTATGAGAGAATTCATGTTCATTTGAATGTAGATCAAAGCGATATGATCAAACGCTAACAAGTAAACAAAACCCACCAAAACTTATGTAGCATAAAGTAAAATTAATAAATTAGTGTGTAATGTGGTGTATCCTTCATAATATATTACTGACTTTTTTTAAGTCACAAGCATTCGTCAACGATTTTAATCTTTCTATACTTATGGGTTACTCTCCTCCCAAATTTGTCTAAAGTCCGTAAAAATTAATCGTTGCAAAGCCCCAGATGCATGTAGTTGAGGATATATCCTACATTCAAAAAATTATAGGCCTAGTATTCAAATCTGACAAGCATCATTGAATTGGAGACGATAGCGTGAAGCAGAGCGATATCAGCAGTTTGATCTGACGACCTCTGTTCGACACATTCTAAGCAGATAATACTTGAGGCAACAAATTAATTTCGTAACAACGCGGGAAGTGATTATGACCAAGTCAGTATTCCTTTGCAATATACACAGCTTCAAAAAGTGGGGTGTGGTCAACCCTTGGGTTATCTTCTTCGTTGTGACTTTCATGATTTGAAGTTTGGCCCAAATTCCGTGCTAAAATTTGTAATTTTTCTTGCAATTATCATATTTGGCTCGTTTCCATTCCTCAAATTTTTCACAAAAAATCCTCAATTTGTTTCATAAGCTAATCACAGGCCTGCAAATTGAAAAGTGAAATGGTACTACTTATGAAGAATTCCATAATTATAATTCAAACCTTGAACGTATAGATCATGACCAATGCTATTTCATTTAACGAAATTCATGAAAATCTTAGAAATTTTGTTCTGATAAAATTTCGATTAACAGATTTTTCTAATTTCTTTTGAATCACGTGTCCCATCTAATTTCCTGTATTGCGCTTTCAAGCACTCAATCGATCTGAAAATTTCGCTCCAAAAGTGTATCTGAATCAACTGAAAGTTTCGCAATTTCAGCAACACTATTCAAATTCCTTATATGAATAGTGGATTATGATAAAGCTTCCTCAGCAATTCTGCTTTCTCTGAATAGTTTCATGTGATTCCATGATTACAGGCATGGTTGGAAAGAAGCTGCTGCACAATTGCCCCGCATTCTCTATCCCAGGAAATTAAACAGAAGTCAATATATAAGCAAGCTATTTGGTTGAATAATGAAAATATCCGCTGTTTGCTAATTGTCATAAAACTCGATTGAATTAAGTCACCTACACAGAAAAAATAGGCATTCAGTGAATACTATACAAGCCACGCCATTGACAGTTTGACCTGTATGCAGATCTGTCTGCACATCATATAGGCCTAATACTTACTCCACCGCACTGAAAGGAGCATAATCTGTAAAAAGTATTATCCCACTGATTTCGGGAGATAAATGTTCAGAATCTACGAGTATCAAAAGCCATGCATTCTCCGAGCTGCAGGACACTTCTCCCTACAAAATTCATCAAATGTCGAACTGCTCGCCCTTTCATTATCCACCGCAGTCGCGAATGCGGTACAGACTTTATAAATGCTGATCGTGCAGATACTTTTTCTTGAACGAATGTCTATGAAATTGGTGTTCCCATGTAGACCCTAGCAATTTGTCTAAATTCCCTTAAGTTGGAAAATCATCAATTCAAAAATAAACGATTTTTCAAGAGCAACTTTATTGCTGATTCATTTTAATAGAATGAATTTAATTCCCACATAATTCTTTGGATGCGAGAACCAAAATTTGCTTGAAATCAATCCTTGAAAAAAAATCCTTGTACTTTTCAAAGCTGTCCTCAGGGAAGTTTGATATACTTTGAGCATGTGCGGCAGAGCATTCATGCACACTCTTTCGCAATTGAATATGATTCAGTATTGAGAGTTGAGATTGCAAACTTGGAGCACACCCGATCCTTCCTTTCACCCTGAAAGAATGTTGAAATGCTATCATTGAAAATATATATCATGGTGTTTGCAAGAATACGTATAATTTAGTATTAGAGTGAAGCCAAAAAATGCTAGTATCCTCTCCGCAGCTGTGCCAAATCAATCGATTACGAGGTAATTGCTCTCGAAATTATACTGCATCCATAAACAGACACAGGGGAGTAGGCCTACTATGAAATCATATACCTGAAAATTTAACTGAGAGAATATACATCGTAGTCACTGTAGAAAATGGTACTTCAGTGAAAAATATGTCATTTTTAAGATTGATTGATACTTCACTTCCTACTGATTTAATCTCAGTATTACTTTTTAGATTTTATTACCAACAGTTCCGTATTTTCAAAATTAGCAATCCATGCATGCAACATCGAGACGTTGCGCTTGGCAGCATACATTCCTTTCTTATTATGTATGTTTATTGTGTAAAAAGCGAATCATTAGACTAGTCAAACCCCTCTTATATTTATAGAGATAGCAAGGAGACTGCTCTACAAAAATTTCTTTCAATTTTTTTAAATATAAAAATTGATTTTTGTTGACTTCACAATTATCAATGGTTTATTTGCTTAATAGCTCCGATGAAATTATGGTATCGTTGATCTGATATTTTAAAATGTAGACCTAAATCTGTGTGGAACACATGACTGACTCGTTTCCTTGATTAAAAAGATAAGCTCAAAATTTCACGACCACAAAGTGTAATTTTCATCAAAGTATTAGAGACATAAAATAGTTTGGCACTGGGTCCCCCCCGATCAAAATCGGTATTATCCACTCAAAGGTGGGGGTGTCATCAGGCGCCACCTGACTCCTTGTCGCCCAGTTCCTAAAGCAAAATAATTTAACAAACATTTGCCTTTGATTCGAAAATGATCAGTAATGTCCTGAATGTAGTAATCTCTATCATTCAGATGACAATGAAATGCCACTTTTGTTCAGAGATGAAACTGTACTTCAAATTTTCAAAAGCATCGATTATATTTGAATATGAATAAAAGCAGAACAATTATCTACTTAACTATGGAAATCTCATTTTTTATAATTGATGAATGCTTTGAATTTGTGTGGCGAGCTCCAAGAGAAGTTCGTCAATCACACAAATATAGAATGGGAGGATGAATTAGAAGGGCAAAATGAACATTACATAACATGCCGACTAGTAGCGATAATGTTCGTCAACGATCACCAATCTGGAGTGAATGTTTGAAGAATCAGTTGATGTACCTATCGCTTGAATTTCTGAGGAACCTGGAAGTTATTTGAGTAACCGTGCATCTATGAAGTATTCTAATCAGTTTCAATTAAATATCGACTTACTGAATATTTGAGCATTTCTTTCGCAATTCACAGGAGTTGTCGGCAGTCAACTGAACTACTGAGATCCTCCCATTGATGATCTCTGAAAGACTAATGCTGTATTTTAGGTGAGGTCGCTTTTAGACAAAGCATTAATTTTCAATTATTCAATACGTGCATCATAATTCAGGAGTCATACACGAGTCAATTCAGATATCTTCCAAGTAGTCGTAAGGCTTAGTTAGAATTGACTATTACATTGAAAGGTAACTTGATAAAAATCCTATTCAATGACACAGAAAAGAATTTTTGAGAAATTAATTTTCTTCAATTTGTGTCCATAAAACTGCTCGGTAACGGAATTTCAAAAAGGTAACATCACTTTTACAAGTATGTAGCACATGTCTCATAACATGTTGTGCCATTATGAAAATGCGCATATGGTGAATGCCATATCGTTTTAGGGTTTGTAGACAATGCTATCACCAAATATTGTCCTAGTTGTGATAACTATTCCATTAACGAAATAAAAAAAATAGTTGGTGCTACATGGTAACGGAATTTCAAATGTTCATTACGTCCTATACCGGGATATAACTTCCCTTTGCTTATTTGTATCCTTACTCCTTATTACCACACCCATTTGACTTTCAAACCACATCACAGCCCATAATTACATCATAGCTGCATGCATGAATAGAAATTTTCCAGGGATTCCCAGCACTCGAGAATTCGTGGAAAACAATCGAAGATGTTGATGATATCATTTTTTTCATTTCATGTTGTCCAATGGTGGAACAAAAATGAATTCATTTCTCTTACAGCAACCTATGAAATTATGATCATAGTATTATTGTCAGCATAATCAACTTTCTAAGCTTATTTAGGTAGCACACTAGGCCTACAGATCAAGGCAAGGATGTATCAAATAGTCAAATAGACATTCAACTTGAGAAAATAATCTATTTCACATGAATACACTTGTGATAAATGCATGGGCTTATACACTGGACACTTGCCCAAACTGAATTAATGGGTGTTCAAAAAGCATCTCTTTTATTTCCCCCCCCCCCACTCACAGCTCTTTTGGGCTATATTTGAAACATTTGAGATTTAAACGGCTTGATGAATGAATCACAATCGTAACTAAGTTTGTTGACATGAATCTCGAGAGCATTCAACATGACTGCAGGATGTAGCTACAGGTGTTAGCGTGGTCATGCAAAAACGTGGTCTTCTTCACAGTCGATGTTTCTGTGAAAGTGGACATTGGTCCTCATGTTAAGGGTGCAGATGCGGATCGAATGTACTGTATGCAGTAGAAATAGAGACAACAGCTAAAAATTTGAACTTGACTTAAACACAAATCCTACCTAGATCTTCACCGTTTTGTGCATTTAATGTTGGACTAAGGAGTATATGTGCCTACACAGTCATCAATATTTGCCAAGCTAAGTGTAACAATGAGGTAGTAGTTAATTTGATGGGATTAATTAACATTCATGAGAAATGTGAGGGAGATCTGAAGATTCACACCTCACCCTGCACATTTATCTCAATCTTGACAATCTGTAAATCATGTATTTCCACCGATGACTAACGTCAGAAATTATTCAGTAGTAGGCTGTGTACCTACGTTACGTTTAGTCACACAGCATCCTTAATCCTATAAGTAATCATAGTAACACAGACAATGCATCCTTAATCATAGAGTTATGTCATTTATATTCATCTGTTTTATTTTTGCCTCAAATAATTTAATCATTTTGCTTTTTCAAATCAACAAAAGTATTGACTCACTAGGCCTATATCCAGATGATAGCTATTGTTTTGCAATCTCAACCAAGAATGAAATTATATGTTTTGATAATAAACGAAAATGCTCGTACAAAGATAGCATGGCAAATAGGTATTGTAATCGAGGTAGAAACCAGCGTAAGAGAAGCTTTTATGTGATTGTACATGCATGACTTGATGAACATTTGAAATTCCGTTACTTTGTTTAACACAGGCATGAGATTGAGGGCAAATAAAAAACCCGGAACGAGCGAGCAAGTTTGCGAAGGGGGTCTGGTCTTGAAATTTTTGTGACCTTTTTATTGATATTTGGCATAATCTAATGTAAGAAAAATAGTTGGCTAGGGCGAAAAAATGGACGTTTTTTAAATAATCTAACTTTCGGAGGGGGTATACTTTTTTATTGCATATTTAGGTCAATTACGAGAATGGTCTTTTCAGCACCAAAAACCCGGAAAACCCGGAAGATTCTCATACCTGTTAACAATGAAAAACATCAAAATTTCGATAGCTGAATATACAACGTGTTAATATGCATCAAAAATGCTTTCTTTCTGATGAAATTCAGTTACTCACACAAAAATGATTTTGAGTGACAACAAAAACATGGAAAATTTGGTAACGGAATTTCAACTGCATTGGCTTAATTCACCTAGAAAAATGGGGTTCAAAGATTTTATGACTATGTCACCTGTCGCAAAATTACTAAGCATCACCAATTGATTATACATCCACAGAGAATTGGATTCCCACACATCAACACTAATGAAAAAAAGAGCTTGAATATTAGAATTGACAAGTGACAAACGCGACGTCAAAAACTTATTTTTCGCCAAAGTATTAACATTGACTACTATTGAACCACAGAAGATAGGACAAAAATGAGACATGTTCTAGGAACTAGAGAATCAGAGATTTTCAGAAGTGTGAAGGACAAAACATAACCTGAATTTCATTTTCACTCGAAATGTTGACTTTCGCGTGGCCAAGCCCATTAGTAACCGCCTTGCCGATGTTTTATCTGTTGTTCATAAAAGAGCGCACAAACTGATCATGTTTGACAATGTCAATGCATCCTGCAATTGTCCTCTGGATTTTGTTACCGTTCGTCTGCAGACACAGAGCTTGCAACTCTCTGGAAATTCCAAAAAACCACACCATCTCCTACATGGTTTGATAGCCAACCTAACCGCAAGCCGAGGACTTCAAAATTCTACTCCGAGTTAGCGCATATTTTTGTGAGCTACATGTCTTTCATCCCATGCATGATTCATAGACTTCTAAATGATAGTAGCAATTACTTCGAAGTCTATGGCTCATGTTGGACTGATCATGGATATCCATCGACTGATTCAGGTGTAAATCGCCAATAGAACGGTCAACATAGATTTCCTAGGGCAAAATCAACTGTTAGCCTACTTTTGAAACACCTTGTATATTCAGCAAGTGAAATGTACACATGTGAAATGACCACACAATTACGCAAAAAACGACATACAGTACAGGATGACATGAGACGAGCTACTTTGATTGAATCACGTTCACCTCAACGTAACTGCGTTCACCAATATTCATCAATATTCCAACGATCCGAATGGGCATGTTGTTTTCCAAATAATTCATAATGTCAACTTGGCAACATGCATAAATTTTACTTCTGATCGCATAAAAACGTACGCCTAAAACCAGCAGCTGTGAGGATGTATGTGCACTTCGTGTCTTCTGTATGCTGGAACAGTCCAGAACTTGTAAGCAGAAGAGCCTATTTATGGAGCAGCACAGTACAAGGATTTGGAGACCAATTGTTTACAGGAGAGTCAGATTGAAATGATTCATCTGATGACATGGTCCTCCAGATTTGGGAAACGTGATTTGTCTCATAGGTACAAATGGTGTGATCATTGAATAAGATTTCTATAAACTGCGGCTAATTCTGAACACCAACATGTACGAAATACGATTACTGTTATCATAATCATCACAGCAGTGGAAGATATGGGCTTCCATTGTTAGACCTGAGTGGTCAAAAGTTCGACCAATCATACCAGAGTAACTAAAATCTTTGAACACATTCAATTTATTGCAGTTTGTGTTGATTTAATAATTTGTGCAATTTTAAACAAGATTAATATTTAATCTCATATTTATTATTTATTTGATTGATGACTAAATAGACATAATATTTAATTATTCTAATCTAGTAAATGATAACAGAAATGAGAAAAAAGAGCGCTTGATTCGATTTGGCGAATTTTTCGAAATCAGTTTTGGAACGGACTTGCGTCGCAAAATTAAACTCTTCCCTGGATCAGGTGCTTGCATGCTTTAAAGAAATGGATGACGTTTGCCTGGCATTAATCCCATCTGAAAACAATCCAGCCCATTTTTTATTATTAGATTGCAGGTTATGGATGAAAACACTATCCAAGGAAAAGACACATGTCCCATTTCTTGAAATATTGAGCGATGAAAGTATAATGAAATTATGTGATCTAAATGTTCCTTGCAAAGAATCTTTTGAGGGATGGTTATCACTACCGTTTATAGCCAAGGATGGAGAAGAATCAATAAATTCTTGTTTCATGAAGCTGTTGAGCAAGGTAAGACTTCCACGCATATTAACTGTTGATCGTCCTTTTCTCCAGAAGTTCATTGTGAATGATTTTAAGGAATGCCTTTGCCTTCAAGCGTGTCAGTTAAACGAGTCGTATTTGAAGGCACAACTGCCGACATTCTGAGGACCCAGTTTCTTCGTTGGTCTTATTAGTGTTTCCACTTGACATTGGCTGATTATAATTTGACAATGTTAATTAGGCCTACACCGTTTCAACAGGCACAGCATTTTTCCATGTCTATTGACACGCCTCGCATACTTGGCTGTATCGGACTCCAATCACAATGTATCAAGAAATATGTATTAGTACTTGTGTTGACCCGTTGCTTTGTTTTGCTTTGTCTTACTTGGTATTTCTTGGTAAACTGTAAAACGTAAACAAGTCATAAACAGGTCAATCAGTGGAATTCGCAAACAAGTCAAAACTTCTCTAATACTCAGCCAATCAAGAAGAAATTTTGGAAATGGAAATCATAGGAAATTTACTCAGTAAGTCCCTACGATATCCAAAATTAATAGAAAAATATTTTGAAATTGTTAGCGAAAAATTAATGAGAAAGAGATGAGACATATCAGCCTAAACAAGTCAGAGCCATCTCATTATACACTCAATCGACCTAAACAACTCTAACTACAACAAAAAGTAACTGCTCTTCACGATGGAGCAATTATATTCCGCCTACAAACACATCTACACTCACCAAGCACCACTGTCCCGAAAAATCAAGATAAAGTTCACACACGCGTCCTAAACAAGTCAGAGACATTATACACTCATCGACGTGCTGCGAACGTCATCCTGCTAATGAGGCACATACTTAGATGAGACTTTCATCAGCAGTGTACGGAATGTACAGGATGCATAACCTAAGCAAGCATGCATCAATATAGTCCATATCCATGGCATTCACACATGCATGCTAGAAAACATACTGAATGGCAATTTTCTGTGCAAACCTGTGCTACACATCGTGTGAAATTACAAATAAGTCTACTGATTTCTGGTGACAGCTCTCATTCCGATTTCCTTGCAAGACGTTAATCAAATTAATACCTTAATTGCCTATGTAAATGCGTCGCATGAAATTGATGTGTCGGTACCCTATCAATGCAACTCACCCTTTTCAGTTGGTGATGTCCCGCTTGATGTTGCCTGACATGCTTCAGTTTCTTTCATTGTCATTCTTGTGTTCTTCCTTCGAAGTCAAAGTTTCATTTTGTGTGGTTATAGCGTTTCTGAGGAAATAAAATAAATCAAAGTAGTTTGCCTACGATTCCGAAGTCAGCGCAGTAATCAATATGTGCAGTGAATAGACAGCATCCTGTTTAGGACGCGTGTGAACTTTATCTCGATTTTTCGGGACTTAGTGGTGCCTGGTGAGTGAAGATATGTTTGTAGGCGGAATATAATTGCTCCATCGTGAAGAGCAGGTAATTTTTGGTATAGTTAGAGTTGTTTAGGTCGATTGAGTGTATAATGAGATGGCTCTGACTTGTTTAGGCTGATATGTCTCATCTCTTTCTCATTAATTTTTCGCTAACAATTTCAAAATACTTTTTCTATTAATTTTGGATATCGTAGGGACTTACTGAGTAAATTTCCTATGATTTCCATTTCCAAAATTTCTTCTTGATTGGCTGAGTATTAGAGAAGTTTTGACTTGTTTGCGAATTCCACTGATTCGACCTGTTATCATGACAGTTTAACAGTTTACGTTTCACAGTTTACCTTTTTCTTCGAACTACTTGGTTTCTTTTTTAACAGTTCGTATGGCGACCTCTTCAGACAAGGTACTGAAGACTGGCTTTTTCTGAAGTACTCCGAAACACTCAATACAAGGTACACACTTGACATAGTTTTTTGTTTCAGGTAGATGAGACTAACACATGAAATCACATTTGCACCTGTTCAGTCGGTGTAACCCAAATTTGTCTTGACCCTGATGGAGTGTAATGGTACCGGTATATGCCAATTCATTTTATTCAACAATTTGAATGACTGTCCTTCGGCTGCATACACTTGTGGATTGGATTTTGTCTGCCATTATTATCAACAAATCTTTGAAGATAATTTTTCAAATTTTGCTATCATGCTTGAAACAGTACATTGCAAACCATTTGAAAATGATAATAACAAGGGAGTAGAGCGATTCCGCGGTTTGGTCATTGAAATGGTTATTCTCGTATTTCGTGCAAATGTGTAATAAAAGAATAGGGGTACCCGAAAATTATTAGATGTCAACAAAATACTTCACGTTTCACAGGTATATGCTCGTAATTCATGTAGTGTATAGCTTGCGTCAAATGAGAAAGAATTCGTTGAGTCTCACTTTTCATTTTCAGAAAAGTTTTTATATCAGTTTTTCACACATTGATTTCACAGTTTCAGATAATTTTTTCTATTAATTTTGGATTTTTGCGACTGTAAGTTGTTTTAGACAGCTTATAAAAGTTTCAACAGAAAAATATGTAAAATTCCGAAAAATGTCGAATTATGTGAAAAATTAAATATAAAATAAATAAAAACTAATCGCTATTGTAAGGTCATTTTAAAAATACTTTTTAGAAAATTTATGGCTTTCATTTAGAGTGGCATTGATTATTATTGATATAATGTTCATGCATAATTTTCATCGCATGTGCAATTCAAGATTGTTGGCATGTGCATTCATCTTATCTCCCAAGATGAGTACATGAATAATTGCACATGTAATATGCATTTATACCGGGTGAGCGGAAAGTCAATCCCTGATTTCAAAAGCCTGTAGTTTCAAGGCAAATATATTTTTAAGTCTAATTTTTCGTCTCATAATTAAGAATGCACCAAAGTTTTATGCCAAAACAAGCATTTTGATCCACTACAATCTATTTAGTCACAGCAATTGCTCAAAATGACCTCCATCAACTGACACAGAGATCATGTCTTTTCTCGAACGACTGAAAAGCGGAGTCAAGATGCGATGGCAAAAGTTGATTAAACGCTTCTCGAATCGCACACTTGAGACCCGTGATGCTGGTAGGCGCTTGTTTTTGAATCAAAGATTTATCGTGACTGTAGAGTTGCAACTTAAATGACATTGATATCATGTGATGTTTCTGTATTCTGGTTCGTGTTAATGGTTGTCCAATCATGTTCAAGTTCAACCGATATATAATGGAAACGGCTTGTTCAAATAAAAAACTACACACCACCTGTCATTGAGATGTTTTTGCTGCGCATATAGCGACCACGAAACTACATTAGCGAACCCTACAATCTGGCGACGAGATGGCTACATTACTGTTGAAACCGGATCGATATTGTGGGCAATGCGACATCCATACATGGTTCAGCCAATTTGAGTTATTTCTACAATTGTCTTCGGTTGATTCAACAAATCATCGCGACTTTTTACTCAGTTACGTCGACTTGCCAATTTATCAGGCTCTTACCAGTGCTCTGGACTTGAAGTCTGCAACATATGATGACGTCAAGAAATTCTTGTGTGGCCGCTATTCTACTACTGACGACTATATCTCAAACATCGATTTCTTTACTGTCAAGTTTACAAGTCCTGCTGACTCATTTGCTAGTTTATTTGTTGAACTCCTACATGACAAATTCGACAATGACTTCCTGAAGTTTAAGGAGCAACTTTAGTTGCAAATTCATTGCTGCAGCCCCTCCGCGTATTTCAAATGAACTGAGACTTCGACGCCCTACTTCGTTAAACTCGTTTGTTGAAATTTGCAACGCCCTTCCTTCACACGAGCTTGCAGTCAGTGCGGTGGGACATACGAGAAAATCAACTGAAAATAATACGCATCAAACTACGGCGTTAGCCATCACAATCGAATCTGCTTCCGTTGTGGTTCTTTTTCCACATTGCTTCGAGTCCTACGTGTCCTGCAAAGAAAGTTGAATGCAGACGGTGCCACAAGGTTGGTCATTTTCAAAAGATGTGTAAAGGTGCGTCACCTTCAGCAGTGCTGCCTGCAATGCATGGTAAACCTACAATCGCTACAATTTCTTCTCTCTCCTCCATGTCGATGGAGTCCGATCCGCGACCTTTGATTTCTATCAATGTGAATGACTCACCAGTCACTGTTTTGGTTGATACTGGCGCTGTCATTTCCGTACTATCGTCACGTGTTTGTCGGCACTACAATCTTCCATTCATAAAATCTTACTCCGACTCTCCATACACAAATTTTGACGGCTCCCCGATTGTTCTTGTGGGACGAACTGAGCCCCTACATGTCGAGTTTAATAACAAATCAGCTGATGTTGCATTCTTCGTGGCTGACGTCAATCAGAGTGTATTGGGTGCAGATGGGCTATCTCCTCTACGTTTGACTATCACTTACGACATCAATCCTAGTGTTGACCAGAAGCGTCCAACTGTTGCTGCTATTTCACGGGAGAAGAAACCTGCCGAAATACGTCTGGTTCCGAACGCTCCAGATACAATCGTACAGCGTGTCCGACGATTACCTTTTGCGTTAGAGGGAAAAGTCGAGGACGAAATACGCAAACTGGTGGCTGACGATGTCATTGAAGTTACTGAAGGGTCTCGTACGTGTCTCCGATTGTTGTAGTCCCGAAACGTAACGGCGATATTCGCATTTGTGTTGACTACCGAAAAAATTAACAGCTTCATTGTTCCTGATCCTTTTCCGGTGTTATGTGTTGACGACCTCCTTGCTAAATGAAGAGTCCGACAGTGTTTTCAGTCATTGATTTGAAAGCTGCTTTTCATCAAATACCTCTACATGTTGATTCACGTGACTTAACTGCTTTGTCACACACCTCGGAACATACCGCTTCAAGAAATTGCCTTTCGGTCTAGCAAATTCGCCTGCTATTTTCAATCGGATTGTTAGTGATCTGCTCCGGAATATTCCAAATGTGCTCGCCTACTTCGACGATGTGTTAGTATTTGGAAATACTCAAGCAGAGCATGATCTCGCTCTGAAGCGCGTTGAGGAAGCATTATCTTCTGTGAATTTTGAAATTAATACAGATAAATCTGTCTTTCGTGTCAACGAAATAGAATTTTTGGGTAGACACCTTTCTGTGAAAGGTATTCAGCCCTCGTTGAAAGCTATGAGTGCTTTGAAAGATCTTCCATTTCCTACTTCAAAAAAAGAAATGCGTTCCTTTCTGGGTATGATTTCATATTTTCGATCATTTGTTGCACAGTTCTCTGAAATTGCCGCTCCCTATTTTCTCTGTTGAAAGATGATGTATCGTTTTGTATCGGGGAATGCGAAAGTCGTGCTATTTTGTCTTTGAAAAATGCTGTGGTGAATGCACCAATTTTGGATTATTTTGACAATGGCCCTGATTGTGCTACGTTTCTTACTACTGACGCGTCTAGAACGGGTTTAGGAGGTATGTTATCTCAGGTTAAAGATGGAATCGAACGACCTGTCTACTTTGTTAGCCGAAAATTATCTGTAGCTGAAGCTAAGTACTCTGTTCCTGAGTTAGAAACACTTGCTGTAGTTTGGGCAGTTGAACGATTGTCACAATACTTACACGGTCGTTCCTTCACGATACGTACTGATCACTCATCGCTGAGGCAAGTACTTACAGGTAAAATGGACGGTGCTTTACTGTCTGCGAGAGTTACTCGATGGCGATACGACTTCTAGCATACAAGTTCAATGTAGAATTCATCTCCGGCACTAAAAACGTTGTGGCCGATTGTTTGTCAAGAATGCCTTCACCCACTTCAGATGATAATGATTTTGATGAATCTTCACAAATATTGTGCATTTCTACTGTCCCTGTTAGTATTGGGTATATACGTTCGGCTACATCGCAAGACAACGTGCTGTCTAAAGTCATGAGCTACGTCCACAATGAATGGCCTACCGACAAGAAAAAGGGTTCCCGTTGAGATTATTCCTTACTACAATGTCCGTGATTCTATTTCAGTAGAAGACGGTGTCATATTTAGAGGGGAGAAAGTTGTTATACCTGAGCCATTACAAAGGATATAATTGACTTGGCCCATGAATTTCATTTCGGAATTAATAAGACCAAGATTCGTCTCCGGTCATCTTACTGGTGGCCAGGCATGGATTCAGATGTTGATGCTGTAATTCGATCATGTTACTGTTGCAAGATTCAAGTGCGAGAGAGTCCCGTGCAGATTACGGAATGGAATTTACATGCGTGGTCACATTTAGCCATAGATATTGCGGGCCCAAAAACTGATGTAAACGGTAAAAGTTTTTACATTCTTGCGCTTATCGATTTGCACAGCAAGTATGTGTGCGCTAAAATTTTACCACTTGTAAAGTCGACTGATGTCATCGAATTTTGAAGAGTTTATTTTCTACATTTGGATTTTGTACAAAACTCACAACAGACAATGGTCCTCAGTTCTGCAGTGAAATGTTCGAAAACTATTTACGTGAACATGGCATTTCCCATATTAAAAGTTCTGTCTACAACCCGATGGCAAATGGATCCATCGAACGTGTGAATAGAAACCTAAAAAAGATTTTGAAAATGCTAAATTTGAGCATGTTGTTTTCTCGGAATTAAATTGTTTTCTTCAGCGATACTTGTTAGCGTACAATAACACGATTCATGGTACTACTTCTGAATGTCCATCTAAATTGATATTTTGTTATGTTCCTCGTACCATTTTGAATTTTACTAAGTCGAACGATGTAAGTCAAGAAATGTTGAGAAAGAAAGATGAAATACAAAGGAGAATAGAGCAAAGAGCCGAATACGCCAACGAAAGGAGAAAGCCTCAATTTGAGCAGAAATTCATGATTGGAGATTGGGTACAGAAGCCTCCCGGTCCTATACGCCGAATTATCGATCGCATTGGTCCCTACACTTTCAAACTGGACGACGGTTATACCGTCAATGCGAGGAAACTGCGACTCATCAGGCGACCAAAGCAAGAATATGCTGAAATTCAATCGAAAGTCAAGACAAAACGCTATCCACGACGAACTGTTATTCCACCTCAGAGATATGGATTTGATTCTTAAGGGGGATAAAATGTAGAGTTTGCAACTTAAATGACATTGATATCATGTGATGTTTCTGTATTCTGGTTCGTGTTAATGGTTGTCCAATCATGTTCAAGTTCAACCGATATATAATGGAAACGGCTTGTTCAAATAAAAAACTACACACCACCTGTCATTGAGATGTTTTTGCTGCGCATATAGCGACCACGAAACTACATTAGCGAACCCTACAGTGACTCCAAAAATAAAAGTCCATCGGGGTCAAATCTGGACTTCGTGGAGCCCAATGGAATGGGCCATTGTTACCGATCCAGCGGTTACCGAAGTTAGAATAAATGAAAGACTTCGTCGTGTTCGCCCAATGACATGGTGCACCATCATGCATGAAGATGGTTTTTGAAAAACGTCTCATCCTCTTCATCGCGGGAATGGCAAATTCTTGCAGCATTTCGAGGTAGTCCCTGGCCTTGACCGTCGTTTCAAATAGGAATGGTCCTATCACTCGATAGCGATACATCCCTGCCTAAACACAAACTGATGGAGATTTTATTGGAACTTCGTGAATTTCATGAGGATTGTCTTTTCCCCAGATAACGCAGTTATTGCGATTGATGCGGCCATTCAGATGAAATGTCGCCTCGTCGGAAAAAATACGTTGTTAAGATAGGCGTCATCCTCCGCTATTCTGGTGCACATTTCAAGTCTGGCAGCTTTGTCAGATGGGTACAGGGTTTGAACCGTTGTACTGTGAAAGGGCTTCATTCCTATATCCCTCTTCAAGTGATCTCGGATAGTTGAGTAAGGCATGCTCAATTGATTAGATGCTGAACGAAGTGACGTTGATGGATGATCACTGAACAGCTGCTCGATCATATCATCCCTATCATTTAGAGATGGTCGACCGCTTCTGTCACTGTCGTGAACAGATCCATTCTCTTTGAATTTTTTGAAGCACTCGAATGGTCTTTTCTGCTGGTGGTTTGCTATCATGCAGAGAATGCCACTTCCTCTGGACAGATTTCAATTATGCCATCAGCAGGACAATGGAGATGCGTTCTTCGGTTGATAGCATCGCGAAGTGAAATGAAAATAAACTTCTGTTCTCTTGATTTCATATCATATTTTTCAGCACTAATGCACATCTGAGTGAATCGTATTAATCAAAAGCAGACAATATGAATCCAACTATTCGATTTATTTTGACAATAGATATTTGATTACAATGGTTTTACACATCGCACAGAAGCACTTAAAAGCATAGATATCTGGACGACATTGGTGTCGTTAGTCTAGGCACATGCATTTCAATCTGGTCGCTTTGAAGCCGGTCAGCTATGTTCTCTATCGCATTGACACATTAGAATCATCAAAAGCTTACAACACCTGGTTGCTTCCAAGAAATAGAATCCAAAAGGACATTCACTTCAGCATAAAGTTAGACAGTGTTTGCAAGTTTTTAGCTCATTCATTTATATTTTCGTATTTTTCATTTGCTCAATTTTGTACGAAAGCATCTCTAACCCTTGAGCGATTGAATAGATTGTAGTAGATCAAAATGCTTGTTTTGATATAAAACTTTGGTACATTGTTAATTATGAGACGAAGAATTAGACTTAAAAATATATTCGCTTTGAAACTACAGTCTTTCGAAATCTGGGAGAGACTTTCCGCTCACCCTGTAGTATAGGCCTATGAAGTTTATGAATTTTTGATGTGAATTTTTAGATATGTAAACCACAGAATAAGCAAAATGCATATCTACATTCGAAAGATTGCATTCGGAATATAGCGAATAATTCATTAGAACGAGACACTTGTGAAGATGGAAAATTGTAAAAATACATGAAAAGACATTATTTACTTTCAAATACAAGGTGTTCGCGATCTTCTTGCGGATTTTCACATGTTGTTTTTGACAAAAAATAAGTTTGCATGGTTCTAGTGAGCGTGAGTCGTATTCGTCTAATTTACTTCTATTTCAAAATTCACAGAAAGTATTCCACATGTCCATTCCATCGAAGCGTATGCAAAGATCACAGCACTTGGTGAAGAGTCATAAACAAGAGTAGTATCATATGTGGTTATGATCTCCATTAGAAAGGTTGGTCATTTTTTGATTGGAATTGAGCTTTTGGATCTGTTGCTTTGGTGTTATGTAAGGAATACATTATTCAACCAAGCCCCATAGCCGAAATTACAACATTGACAAATTTCAGCCAGGAAATAGACTCGCTCCGACACCCCCCATCCCAACTCTGATGATTCAATTTTGAATTGAGTTCTCGTGCATCAAGATTGGCCCCGCCCCCTCGTTACAACCGAATTCGATTTTATCACGGTTTCATAAGTGGAAGTTCTTCGTTCAACAAGATATCCCTGTTGAATTTGGCAACTGACTGTTTCTCTCCATCACTTGGATAAAAAAGCTCCATCTCAAGTTAACAAATTGACCCCAGAAAAAATATCGAAGGTAGCTACGTAGGCTTCTCGTCCAATCTAATGAGGGTTTGTGTGCAAGCATGCAGAAACAGTTTGTGTCGGTGTACATTCCCATTGAGAATGGAATGTTTTCCCCTCATAGCTTGATAACTGGTAAAGGAGAGCTAGGATCCTGCACGCCAATCCAATCAATTATCCAAAAATAAAAAAATTGAAGTCCGATAAAGGTGCATCTTTCAGACCTTCAATTCTTTGTACGATTATGCGCTATTCAATGGCTCGAGGATTGGATTCTGTTTTTCCTTTAGTAGGCTAACGTTGTTTGTCTTTGTTTGCAGAGGGTGGAAGCAAATAATAATTTTTTTTATAATATTTTATTATAAACTAATTTATATTTTTGAAATTTCAAAATGTCATGTGGGTCGCTATTGTACTTACCCACACTATTTTCTAATTTTTACAGCTACCAGAGGGAAGGTTCAGCTTACACATTGCCACTCTTTTGCATCAACTTTAATCTGAATATTTAAGAAAGGTCGGGCTCGTAAAGTTCATGGTAACGATCTGACTAACTGAAAGAAGTCCAACCCAGGTTTCGGAACCGCACATGTTTACATTAAGAATTCATAGTGTGGCATTAACTTGCAAAATTTTGATTTTTTGCTATGATAAAATTTCCCTGTCAAAGCTGTTTTGATGTTTGAATTCATTGCTGTCTTAAACTGACCTTAATATCGGCGAGAAAAAAAGTCAATTTTTAAATGTGATTGACGAAACGATCTGAACATTGCGGTTAGTCGATGATAAGTCTTCTTGATTTCGTTCACAAATTATCCTTAGTAAATCAATTGAAATATTAGTTATTCCACGTTATATCTAATCTATCAATTATTACATGGTGTTTATAATATATAATGTTATCTTTGTGATAAAGTTAAAGCAGTTACTGACAATGACTTTCTAATATCATAATTAATAGATCTAACTAATTTTTTTGGCAGTGTATGTGTCGAAATCAAAAGAACATCGTATAACGAGGGGATAATTTCAACAAAATTTAATACAATTTGCAAGTACTAAGAAAAGCATGAGCTCAGTCTACCACCCTATTGTCTATCAGAAAACGGCGAACAATCAAAAATGTATTTCCCCATGCCTGTCAACCAGCGGCAGCGGATCGCATACTTGAATACAAGAGACTGATTCCACAGCTTTCCTCATCACGAATCTTGGTCACGAATGTGCAACGGGTTTGTCCTGTCGAAGATAGCAAACAATCACACCTTGGTCATTAAGATTGCATATAAATGCGAAGGAAAATCTTCAAAGTGTTGTGGTTTGTCAACGTGACGATACATATTTTGAGACCCGGTTTTAAGGAAGAAAGGGGTGCTGTTGGTCTTCTGGACAAATGCATCCGATGCAAAGGAGAAGTGATATTTCCCTGAGTATTCAACATTATCTTACTTGTCCAGCCTGTGATCTCCTGAAACCCAATGATCCGAGGAGCATATCGAAACACTGTATTTTGCACTAACAAACTCAATGGCACTCGTTGTGGATTCTCCCATGGCCTCGATCCAGGCGACTGTTTGTAGAGGGGGTAAAGAGGCAACGAATTTCTGAAGGCGGTTCTGATGACGGATAGTCTTGATTTCCACATGATTCCATGCAATCCTTTTCACTCGTCCCTTCCAATATCCACTCGACTGGACCTTTACCCCTTAGAAAAGATCAATCTAGCATTATCTTTATCTTACTGCTACGTTCTTTACGAGTCCAATGTTTTAACAACTCTACCAAGTGTCCAGACCATAAACCCACCCCGCGAAGAATCCCCACTGTCGGGGCAGTCTAGTTCAAGATTGAAGCGATTAGGCCACTTTCGTAACGGAATTACAAGACCTTTGCTGCCTAAACTCAAAATGCGAACACTGAATATTCTATCCAAATTGAGATGCCTGGCCCGTCGGTGAAACGAATTTCGTACGCATGTATCTTGAATCTCGACATTTTCCTTCCAGCAAACCGTTCTGCACATCATCACTTAGATAGTCACGCAAAGCTATTACCATCACCTGGAGTTATAGCGCGCGACCAGTCTGCGGTTGTCCTTTATTATCGATCGCGATTGTCGCTTGGCTACCACATCCAGGATGATGGTGAAGTATCGTTTGGAAGACCAGATCCATATCAGTGAAAGAAGTGTAATTTGATGATTTGATAGCCAGTGGGCTCCATGGACCTCATCCTGACTGATGACACAGCATGTAATTTTCGCGAAAATCAACTTGGATTCAGGCAAGAGTGATTCGATCATCCAACTCCTTCAGCCTTTTCGTAAGCTTTGGCTTGAAGTCCGCGCTGTGATAAAATGATGGCGCAAGAATGAAGGGAGAATCCTCAAAAAACAATTTTGAACGAAGAGCTCCATAAAGTCATGATTGTGTTTGTTTTCGGGTGATTTGGTGCAAGTTCTTTTCCTTGTAATCCGTCCCCACAAGGATACAGTGACCCATGCTATCCCTCGAATCTTTGGCAGATCGACATGAACCAGGCGTCCGGTCTTTGACAATCTTCACATTCATTGAAGGAGCATTCCAGACGAAGATATGCCACACAGCAATGTCGATTGCCCATTCGTTGTCCATATCGATCAATTGTTGGAGAGATTTCTGCGATTTTGTTTGACAACTTCAGATAAAATTTGCATGCTTTTGACAAAATGCAAACTTCAATGCGGAATGTCTCTCCATCGGTAGGACATTTATCGGGCGAGCTTTGGCGAACGATACTTTCCAATTTTGAGGTCAGGATGCTCATCCTTCGAACTGTCGATAATTTTTCTTTTAGAGTAAAGAATCAGATGCCTCTTCTGTAAGTACACCCTTCTGCCATTTTCACGATTGTTACAACACAATCTCGTCTTCTCCGGGGGCTACTCTGGAAATGTCATCTCTCAGATAGAATTTCACAACCTTGTCTAATACGTTTCGTCTGTAATAATTTGTTACTACCCAGGGAAGCTAGAATTAAGGTCTGGTATCAACGTTTATACCATATGAATACTTGCAATCCTCCGGATTATCTTCTTCCCCTTCCTCTTGTTAGGAGAATTTGGTAGAAACGGATTCAACTTTGTTTCTAGCTTTGTTAACATAGTCTGTCTAGTTTTTGTAGCCTCCTGACGACTGTGGCTTAGCTTTGTTTCGGTGTCGCTTTTTGGTAGGCAATGGTTTTTCAGCACGGATCGCTTGTATTTTTCCTAGACGAATACCGAACGTGGGCACGACATCGTACATTTGGCCTTTTTGTAAATCAGATTTGTATTTTTTGGGGATCGGGAATTTTCGACGTAGTCGATACGCTTTCTGCTTTTTCAGCTGATGTTAAAGCCATTCCTCCCTGAAAATAAAAACAACACATAGGGTTCGATTAATAAGCAGTCCATCGAAGTTACTAATGAGAAATCGAATTAGCCCATTTAAGTTACACGGTGTTACAGAAACCGTAATCCATAATTACACAATGAGTACAAAGTGCCCAGGTTATTTCAAGGTACTAAGACGCGTGTATGTCTAAATTAAATGTTAGGCATACCGTAATAATATTCTAAGTAGAACCCATGTCCAGAGGTAATTCTTCTAATGGAAACCAAGGTATAAAACTGTGTCTCAAAACGGATGAGACTGAGGACCCGGACTCAGTTGATAATATCACGATTCAATACTGAGTCAAGACTCTGCGTCTACCGATTTCACTTGATGACAACGCTTTTCATGATAATATCAAGAACTTAAACTGATCAAATAAAATTTATGATAAATATCTTCCGGAATACCAGAAACATTAAATCAAAACGGATTACGGGATCGAGAAAACCCTCTCTGGATCCGAGATTGCAAACCCTAGAGAGTAGAAGGCCCTTTTACTGACTGGATCATATCGATTTAATTAAAATTATATTGTAATTAAGTAAGAATAACGTAGAAATATGTGTTTTGTATGCAGGCCTACAGTATGTACTTATTATGTAGCAATAATATACATTAAGATACACGCCAATGTAAAGTGTTTTTATCAGTAGGCCTAATGCATATACAGACCCTTCCTCCATTTTAAGTAGTGCTCCATTATAGTAATGCATAAACATCAAATAGTCACACTTAACATTTCATGAAGAGGAGATAAAGCCTAGGACCACATACTAAAAGGCAGAATAAGTGCGCCCGAGGTGCCGAACTACACATTTTCGTAGTGTAAGGCATATGCACAATAGTAAAGTATGTTTTATACAGTAAATATGCATGCATGTACAGAGTTTTTATGTGACGTCAAAATGTAATGCTACGTTAAGCTCTCTGATTATTGAAATGTCCTTCTTACCTTATTTCAAGTATGCCTAAATCCAATAAATTCCAGTATCTTCGTTAGGCCGCAAAAGAAAGTCAAGTAGCCAACTTATGAGCAATTCAAAGAAATTTGTAGTTGCCAATTTCCCAAGAAATTAGATAATCAAATAATGGAGCTCATCTGATTGGCTGTTTTTCACCGAACGTCTCCAACAAAATCTGCTCTCCCAATGGATGTTAAGTTGCTACCATAAGAAGCCGGATGTCTCTCACAACGGAGTTTATACGCATATACCTTGGTAACGATCTGACCGGAAGAAGTAACGATCTGGACATTGCAACAGGTTTTGTCAGATCGTTTACCACTGGTTCACCAGTAAGCTTGAACTAGGAAACGATTTTGCAATGATACATCCAGGTAATACTTAAATAAGTTAGTGTGAATCCAAATTTTCGTTTCAATAATCTTGAATATTCGAGTCGCAAAACAAAAAAACATGTAAAAACATGGTAACGATCTGACATTTTCCAACACTACTTAAATACATGTACATTGCAGACCACGTTCCCGTCCAGTTTTATCTGCACAAACACTCATGTTTTATAGTTAAAGTATAGCCTTATAAACAAAAAAGTGCTGTAAAAATTAATTTCGACAGTGCCACACACATAAACAAATTTACACACAGCTTGATAGAAATAGATGATTTTTACATGTTTTTTGAAACAAAATCGCTCACATGTACAACTAAATGTTTCAATTTCGAGGTTCAAGATTGTAAAAGTTTTTGGAGTTTCAAGCCCAGATTCGTAAATTTCAGCCGTATTTTGGTCTAGAAAACAGTTATTTGCGCATTAGCATTTTATATGCGTTTCCGAAAACGATGCTGTGGTTGACATCCGGCGTGAAATCGGCCCCAGGGAATTATTTTAAGCCGATTACATGTCAGGGAAAAAAAAATATAGGCTATCCTGTACCAACAGCAGTTTTTCTTCTCTAGAAAAATTGACCATCGATACTTTTTTAATGAGTTTTGGTTATTTTTAGGTGTTTCTTCTCTCTAACCCTACCTCAATAGAATATGATAATGTATCCTAACTCATAATTTTCTTCCCTTATTGATTAGTGGATATCTTCTAAGTCCACGTGTATTATAGATGTCGCATTGAAAATGACATGTATTCAGAGATAGTTTTATTAAAATATAAAATTGACAAACGAGCAATAGCATGTTTGTTGTTAAATCGTGATTAGAGTTGTTGTAATCGTGGCTCGAAGAGCTGTGTACCGAATGGCATGAAAGCTACTAAATGGTGGCCCTCAGACGAAATTGCCAATTGCTAAGGCAGATTGCTTCAACATTGACGAGCTGCACGTTCCAGGTATCATATTTACTTGAAAAAAGGAAAAAGAAAGGGTCCAAAACAGCTGGCTGAACACCGAAAACGTAAAGTGATCGAAAACGGAAAAGCCCTTCGCCGATCAAATTGATTTTAAAAACAAAGCGCATCAAATCTATCTGTTTAAACAAAGTTAGAATTAGCTGAAAAACGCCCGACGCCGCTAGCCTTTTTTTCCGCTGAAGAGAAAAAAAACGATTTAAAACTCTTTCTGGTGAAATCTAATGCTTTGCGAAGCGCGTTGATGAACTGTCATCAGAAGTTGTGTTCCCATCGAACAAGACATTGAAACATAGTAAAGAGGAGATCTGCTGTGTCTTCGAATTATGTCAAAGAATTTAGATTTATGAATAGGCCTATAGAGTTTACTAAAGTGTGTTAAGTATACACATCTTGGAGATGAGATACTTGACTGACAATACTTCACTTGTTTGAGCTTAGTAGTTGATATTGAAGTTATGTTTTGTTACATTTTGTAATTGCCTTAAAAAGAAAGCTCTCAATATCGATAAAGAGTTCAGTATGTAAACTTTTGTACTGTCCCTGAATTTTCAATTTGAAAAGATTTGTAATTTCATATGTAATTCCGTCCGTATAAGAAAGACTCAATTTATTTTGTCCAAATCATATAATATGTCATCCGAGGATGCCTTCTGACAGTGCTCCGAAGCTTGTTTGGTTATACGTACGAATTTGGACGTTTTTCAGATGATTTTCGTAAAGCATTTTAACCTCGTGTTCTGTTCGTACCATCATTCAGTTATCCTTTCAACACTTGTTTTCCAGTTTTGGTATTGTCAGCTTTGCCCCTTAACAGTTACAGATCAAAAGAGCATTTCTTTTAGTTCTTTTATTTTTTCATTATCAGGAAGGAATAGTTTCAAGTTTTATAACATGTTTAATGATAGTTATATATACTCATTTTTGATGTGCAAATTCTATATTAGAAACACTTATCTTAAACTTTTACTATTCTTTTCCTCTTGGCACAAAATGTGCCTTATAGTTTTATAGCAATAGGCTTATAGTTATCTTCCGTTATATAATTCCCGTTTTAGCAACCGTTTAATTCCGTTTATCCCGCAGTATTAATTTTATATAAGCGAAATAAAAGTCCAGAAACAAGCTGCTTCCATTTTTTCTATTTCTTTTTCCTCTCACCCTACAATATCACATCAGCTTTCGGCTTTTTATTTCGCTGTATTAATATACTTGTAATTTATTTGAATAAATACATTACAGTACTTTATATACTAAACCAATCTTTTCAAACGCACCACTAACATCGAATTTCGCCGGTTCGGCTTGGTCACTTTGCATTTAAATGTACTTTGTAGTATATTTAATAATGCTAATCTTCGAAGTCTTTCTTTGAAAATTGTGTGAATGATAGACAAAAAATAATGCTTAGCATTATCTTATTACATATTATAACCAGAAGAATGCAATAATTTTGACATTCAAACTGAACTGCAAAAAAAGAAGAGCAATACTTAAATATACTGGTCCAAAAAATTTTTTTGTCAGGGAACTTCTGAAAATTGTCAGGGAAATGTTAGGGAACTTTTTTGTTGATACAGATTGGGTAGGAACCCTATCAAAGCAACAGAAAAGGATTCCATAAATCATTTTTTTTTTTCAAGTGAGGCCATGTTATTGCCGGAAGACTCATTGTGTCCGAACTTCACATCTCAAAACAAAGCAACCTGACTGTTCTCACTATCAATCACAGCAAGCAATCCTAAAGTCATGACCACTCTATGATAAAGCACAGATAATATAGACAATGGCACTTGATTGATTTTCGCAAAACCGATGCAATAAATTCCCATTTTAATCGGATTAAAACCGCATCTTGTTCGTCCAGGTATGCATAACTTATGTCAGTAATCAGCCCATGGTTTGAATAAGCTAAGTTTAATGCGCGATATTAGGTGCCATTATGGTAGTGAACATGAAATCCGCAAGAAGACGTGAAACCACCCGGTTCTGTTAAACACTATAGAAATGCTTGAGCAAAAGTTTAGCCCAGAAAATATTTTAGTTGTAATGAACAATTTTTGAAGAGTCAAAAAATATACATAGATTCATGAAAAATGATTGAATTTGGGAAAATTCAATTTTTCAAATTGTTGTGTGTGAAGTTTGAATATACCATTTTTTGGTATGATGAATCATGGCGAAGTAGGCATTACCATTTTGAAAGAGGAGACTCCGAAATATATTGTTAACCCTGTTTAAACAGTTTTATTCATCGGAGCATCGAAAATTTGAGGGTAGCGGGCACAGTGCCCCTCGGTCCTACGACGCTAAAAGTCGCCCGGACCTGATATGGTTCTGATATCATATGTAATCTATCTATGCGTAATCGAAAGAGTTACTTAAATCAAAGTTTTAATGAGATTTTTTTCACGTAATATGATTCACATAATTTACGATATTCATTAGTTTGCGAAGTAGTCGAAGTAGCTTGCGGGACGTCATGATGACTTGTAACCAAATTAGAAAGTGATGACATTGGTTTAATTCTCCAGCCAGTCTAACAAAGGAGTGAGCTGCCAGCGTGTTGACCAGTCAAGCTTGTTTACTTAAGCAACGAATGTTGGTGTTGTCGGGACGATGTCCATCTCGATCTTTTCATTTCGGCTCTTTTGAAGATGCTTGAAAGTGATGGTGTTGGTTGTGTTTACTTTGGCCGGGCGATGATGAACGCTTGTTGTCAATCATCCTAGCATATTCACTTAATCATCTTTCTTTGTTACTGAATCGTTGCAGTGTCTGCTTTCCACGTTATAAAACTGGAGTGTTTACACAAATGGACAATAGTGTCCACTTGAAAGGAAATTAGATGGAAATGCGACAAGGTGTGCCAATTATGATGTCCACATCACGCAGGTATTCTTGATAAGTGCAAAGATGCATTGGACACTAGACTGACTGAAGCTCGTTACATTAAACAGTTGATTCCAAAAATCAATCGAAGAAAAGAGTTGACGATATTTTAAACATCTCTTCAACCGATAGCAGTGTAAGATAAGCAGCCCACATGGAGCGGCACAGATCAGCTTGGTTTTTAGCGAATTACCCCTCTGAGGAAGAGCGAACGCTCTGAAACGCGTAGGGGTTGTACATATCTTTTAATCAATTATTTTAATCTGGTCAATAAATTTCAAGGAGAGACGAAAGCTGTTTTTAAGCATCAACTCAAGTATGAAGAACCTCCTGTTGGCGACCATCCTGTATCACGCAGGTAATTTGTGAGAAAATGCTGTCCATTGTCCACGTTAAGCAGGTGTCCATTATGAAAAGGGGCATTTCAATGGCAAACAGCATTTATGCAGGACAAACTGTCCACTGAGAACGAGTGTCATTATGTAGAGGGTCCATTGTAAGCAGGTTTTACTGTAATAGTTCCCAGATTACATCACATGTTTCATTTAGTAGATTAGAAATGGTAGACCGGCCCACGATGAAACCGAAAAGGCAAGTTCCTGCTGAGAAACATCCTGGTCGCTAAAAATACCTAAAGTAATCGTACAGTCTCTCTCTCTGGTGAAACAGATTTGTGTACGTCGATGTTGAAATTTTCGAAAAAAGTAATTCAAATTTTTCGGGAGTCCAATTCGAATGGTATGAGGAAGTAACAATCTCAGGATCGTTAGACTCCAGGTGTGGTATCAGATGAATATACTCGCTGTGCTGCATTCGAAGTTGGAATGCAGGGCGCGTTGACCATCGACGTTTTCTTTTTCGACGAGTTTTTCTGGCTTCTTTAATAGCTAGAAGGATCACAAGCTAACCTTAGCTACTTCCGTCTGTCGACGCTGTCCATGATTCATGCAACCAATGCAATCAAAGTGAAAGGATTCTGAGTGTATCATCCTATCCCTCTAAAAAACTGTTTCATGTTTTGATTGGTTGGCGATCCCTGTGAGTTAAAAACACTACTATTGTGAACCGTTTCACCGATTGCAATTGCTCACAGGATCGAAATTGAAATTACCACCACAAGGTAAACTCTGTGTATCCACTACACAGGGACTTATGAAGCGTACGTTGATGCTCAATTTTCCCAAAACAGGAGATTAATGCCTCCAATGCAATAATGGTATAATTTATGAATGTTTCATCTAAATAATAACCGAAGAATATTCATAACCGCCATTTTTTATCAAATTATTATCCAATCAAATTCACATTTACACACTAAAGCAATTTTAGATATTATATACATTTTCAATATCCGACGTCTATTGCAGCTATGGATGGCGCGTATTTGAAAAAGTTCACACTTGCTACGTTTCTGAGATAAGAAAATCTACTGCTTAGAATTTTTGTTGCGCTGTTATTGAGCTAGATAAAGTTATCTTTTGTAAATTTACGTTTACAACTCAGTCACTCACCAATTACCAATAAAAAAACCGTCCTACTGTACAGCTCAGAAATTCTTTTTCGCGAAATTTATGACGGAATATGTTCCTGTTTAGCAATAAATGGATTTTTTCACATACTGTGCGTAGCTGTCCGCACTGAGGAAAATATCACATTAATTCATTAGCTTTTGCTTAAAAAAAAACTTCATTTCCTGAATGTATTTCATATTTCTAAAACAATAGAACGAAAATATTTGGCGCTTGTAAACAAATTTATTTAGAATGGTTGTACAGTTTTAGTCCATGCACTGTAGATAAACCGAATGATCTCAAAAGTTTAGGCTATATGTGACATACTAGTACAGTGTAGAGTTCTTCATGTATAATGTATCTTGTGATTAAGTTAAAGCAGTTACTACAATGACTTTCTAATATCAATAATAATTGATCTAACTAATTTTTTGGGCAGTGTATGTAGGGGTCGAAATCAACAAGAAACATCGTATAACTGAGGGATAATTTTCCAACAAAATTTAATACAATTGCAAGTACTAAGAAAAGCATGAGCTCAGTCTACACCCTATTGTCTATCAAAACGGCGAACAATCAAAAATGGTATTTTCCCAGCCTGTTCAACCTGCGGCAGCGGATCGCATACATGAATACCAAGAGACCTGATTTCACAGCTTTCCTCATCACGAATTCTTGGTCACGAATGGTGCATGGGTTGTCCTGTCGAAGATAGCAAACAATAACACCGTTGGTCATTAAGGATTGCTATAAATGCGAGGAATTTTCCTTCGAAGTGTTGTGTTTGTCAACGAGGACGATACATATTTGCACCGTTTTAAAGGAAGAAGGGGTGCTGTTGGTCTTCTGGACAAAGATGTCATCCGATTTCAAAGGATGAAGTGATATTTCCCTGAGTAATTCAACATTAAATCTGAACTTGTCCAGCTGTGATCATCCTGTATAACCCAATGATCCGAGAGCATTCGAGAACACTGTATTTGCACTAACAAACTCAATGGCGACTCGTTGTGGATTCTCCATGGCCTCGTCAGGCGATGTTTGCAGAGGGGGTAACAGAGGCAACGAATTCTGAAGTGGGGGTTGGTGGGCGTTCTGAAGACGATAGTCTTGATTTCACATGATTCCATGCAATCCTTTGTCACCGTCCTCCAATTCCATCGACTGGACCTATACCTGAAAAGATCAATGCATTTTTATCTTACTGTAGTCCTTTACGAGCCAATGTTCCAACCTACCGTGTCCAGCCGCGAAAGAATCCCCACTGTGGCAGTTGTCAAGTTGAAAGGCCTTTCGTATGAAATCAAGACTGGCTGCCATGAATAAATTCTTAAACTGAGATGCCGGCCCGTCGGAGAAGATTCGTAGATGTTTGATCCTTCGAAACCGTCTGACTCATGTAGATAGTCACGCAGAAGCTATTACCAAGTATGCAGTCGCGTTGTCTTATATGATCGCGATTGTCGCTTGCTAACCACACAGGAAGATGGTGAAGTATCGTTGGAAGACCAGATCCAACAGTGAAAAGTGAATTTTGATTTTGAAGCCAGTGGGCTCCATGGACCTCATCCTGACTGACACAGCAGTAATTTTTTCCGCGAAATCAACTTGGATCAGCAAAGTTTCGTCATCCAACTCCTTCGCCTTTTCGTAAGCTTTGGCTTGAGCGCGCTTGATAAAATGATGGCGCAAGAATGAAGGGAGATCCTCAAACCAATTTTGAATCGAAGAGCTCCATAAGTCATATTGTGTTTGTTTCGGGTGATTTGTGCAAGTTCTTTCCCTGTATCGTCCCCAACACAAGGATACAGTGACCATGCCTATCCTCGAATCCTTGCAGATCGACATGAACCAGGGCGTCCGTCCCTTTGCAATCTTCACATTCAGTGAAGGAGCATTCCAGACGAAATTTTAGTTCACACAGCATTCGATGCCCCATGCGTTTTTTCATAATCGATCAATTGTTGGAGAGATTTCTGCGATTTTGTTGACAACTTCAAAATAAAATTTGCATGCTTTGACAATCAAAGCTTCATGCGGAATGTCTCCATCGTAGGAACATATTATCGGGGCGAGCTTTTGCGAACGATGACTTCCAATTTGAGGTCAGGATGCCTCATCCTTGAATCTGTCGATAATTTTCTTTTAGAGTAAAAGAACAGATGCTCTTCTGTAAGTACAACATCCCTTCTGGCCATTTTCACGATGTACAACACAATCTCGTCTTCGCCGGGGGCTACTCTGAAATGTCATCTCTCAAGATAGAATTTCACAACCTTGTCTAATACGGTCGTCTGTTAATTTGTTACTCACGCGAGGGAAGCAATAATTAAGGTCAGGTACAACGTTTATACCAGATGATACTAGCAATCCTCCGATTATCACTTCCTCTTGTTAGGGAGAATTTGGTAGAACGGATTCCAACTTTGTTTCTAGCTTTGTACATAGACTGTCTAGTTTTGTAGCCTCCTGAACGACCGTGGCTTAGCTTTTTGGTTTCGGTGTTCCGCTTTTGGTAGGCAATGTATTCCACAGCAACGGATCGCTGTATTATCCTAGACGAATCCGACGCGGTGCAACGACATCGTACTTTGGGCCTTTTGTAAATCAAATTTGTATTTTGGGATCGGATTTTCGACGTATGACGATTAACGCTTTCTGCTTTTTCAGCTGATGTAAAGCCATTCCTCCTGAAAATAAAACAACACACTGGGTCGATTATAGCAAGTCCATCGAAGTTACTAATGAGAAATCGAATTAGCCATTTTAAGTTATCACGGAGTTCAGAAACCGTATCCATAATTACACAATAGTACAAAGTGCCAGGTTATTTCAAAGTACAAGACGCGTGTATGTCCTAAATTATGTTAGGCATACCGTATATATTCTAATATAACCCATATCAGAGTATTTCTTCTAATGGAACCAAGTATATAACTGTGTCTCAACGGATGAGACTGAGGACCGACTCATTGATAATATCCAGATTCATAACTGAGTGCTGAGACTCTGCTCTACCGATTTCACTTGATGAGACGTTTCATGATAATTATCAAGAACTTAAACAGATCAAATAAATTATGGATAAATATCTCGGAATACCGAACATTATATCAACGGATTACGGATCGAGAACCCTCCGGATCCGAGATTGCAAAACCCTAGAGAGTATAAGGCACTTTTAACAGACTGATCATCGATTTAATTAAAATTAATTGTATTAAGGTAATAAAACGTAGAAATATGTGTTTTGTATGCAGGCCTACAGTATGTACTTATAGTACAATAATAACATTATACACGCATTGTAAAGTGTTTTATCAGTAGCCTAAGCTATACAGACCCTTCTCCATTTAATAGGTGCATTATAGTAATGCATACATCAAATAGTCACACTTAACATGTCATGAAGATAATAGAAGCCTAGGACATAACATACTAAAAGCAGAATAAGTGCGCCGAGGTGCCGACCCACATTTTTCGTAGGTAGCATATGCACAATAGTAAAGTAATGTTTTATACATTAAAATGCATGCAGTACAGAGTTTTATGACTCAAAATGTTGCTACTTTAAGCTCTCTGATAATAAATGTCCCTTCTTACCATATTTCAAGTATGCCTAAATTCCAATAAATCCAGTATCTTCCGTTAGGCCGCAAAGAAAGTCAAGTAGCCAACTATGGACAATTTCTAAAATTGTAGTTGCAATTTCAAGAAGTAGATAAATCATAATGGAGCTCTCTGTTGGCTGTTCACACTCGCTCCAAACAAAATCTCTCTCCAATGGAATGTTAAGTATCAACCATAGAGAACGCGTGTTGCTCTCCACAACGGGGGGGGGTAGTTATACGCATTATACCTTGGTAACGATCTGACCGGAAAGTAACATCTGACATTGCAAACAGGTTTTGTCAGATCGTTACCTACTGGTTCACCAGTAAGCTGACTAGGAACGATTTTGCAATGATACTTCCAGGTAATACTGAATAAGTATGTGATATCCAAATTTTCGTTTCAAAATCTTAATATTCGAGTCGCAAAACAAAAAACATGTAATAAACAAGGTAACAGATCTGACATTTTCAACACTACTTAAATACATGTACATTGCAACCACTTCCCGTCAGTTTTATCTGCACAAACACTCATGTTTATAGTTAAAGTATACCTTTAACAAAAAAGTGCTGTAAAATTATTCGACAGTGCCACACACACAAATTTACAGCTTGATTAGAAATAGATGATTTTACATGTTTTTGAACAAAATCGCTCACATGTTACACTAAATGTTCAATTTCGAGTCAAGATTGTAAAAGTTTGGAGTTTTTTCAAAGCTCCAGATTTCGTAAATTTCAGCGTATTTTGGTCTAGAAACAGTTATTGCGCATTAGCATTTATGCGTTTCCGAAAACGATGCTGTGGTTGACATCCGCGTGGAAATGCCCCAGGGAATTATTTTATCCGATTACATGTCAGGGAAAAAAATATAGGCTACTGTACAACAGCAGTTTTCTTCTCTAAAAAATTGACCATCGATACTTTTAATGAGTTGTTAGTTTTTAGGTATTTCTTCTCTACCCTACTCAATAGAATATGTATGTTTCTAACTCATAATTTTCTCACTTATTGATTATGATATCTCTAAGTCCAGTGTATTATATGCGCATTGAAATGACATGTATTCAGAGATAGTTATTAAAATATAAAATGACACGAGCAAAGCATGTTTGTTGTAAATCGTGATTAAGTTGTTGTAATCGTGGCTCGAAGAGCTGTGTACGATGGCATGAAAGCTACTAAATGTGCCCTCGACGAAATGCCAATTGCTAAGCAGATGCTTCAACATTGACGAGCTGCACGTTCCAGGTATCATATTTACTTGAAAAAAGGAAAAAGAAAGGTCCAAAGCTGCTGAACACCGAAACGTAAGTGATCGAAAACGGAAAGCCCTTGCCGATCAAATTGATTTAAAAACAAAGCGCATCAAATCTATCTGTTAAACAAAGTTAGAATTAGCTGAAAACGCCGACGCGCTAGCCTTTTCCGCTGAAGAGAAAAACGATTTAACTCTTCTGGTGAAATCTAATGCTTTGCGGAAGCGCGTTGATGAACTGTCATCAGAAGTGTGTTCCCTCGAACAAGACATTGAACATAGTAAAAGGGATCTGCAGTGTCTTCGAATTATGTCAAAGAATTTAGATTTATGAATAGGCCTATAGAGTTACCAAAGTGTGTTAAGTATACACATCTTGAGATGAGATACTGACAATACTTCACTTGTTTGAGCTTAGTAGTTGATATGAAGTATGTTTTGTTACATTTTGTAATTGCCTTAGAGCTCTCAATATCGATAAAGAGTTCAGTATGTAAACTTTTGTACTGTCTGAATTTTCAATTTGAAAAGATTTGTAATTTCATATGTAATTCTCCGTATAAAAAGACTCAATTTATTTGTCAAATCATATAATATGTCATCCGAGATGCCTCTGACAGTGCTCGAAGCTTGTTTGGTTATACGTACGAATTTGGACTTTTTCAGATGATTTTCGTAAAGCATTTTACTCGTGTCTGTCGTACCATCATTCAGTTTATCCTTTCAACACTTGTTTCCAGTTTGTTTGTCAGCTTTGCTACAGTTACAGATCAAAAGAGCATTTCTTTTAGTTCTTTTATTTTTTTCATTATCAGGAAGGAGTTTCAAGTTTTATACATGTTAATGATAGTTTATATACTATTTTTGATGTGAATTCTATATTAGAACACTTATCTTAAACTTTTACTATTCTTTTCTCTTGGCACATGTGCTTATAGTTATAGCAATAGGCTTATAGTTATTCCGTTATATAATTCCGTTTAGCAACCGTTTAATTCCGTTTTCGCAGTATTATTTTTATATAGCGAAATAAAAGCCGAAAGCTGCTTCCATTTTTTCTTTCCTCTCACCCTACAATATCACATCAGCTTTCGGCTTTTATTTCGCTGTATTAATATACTTGTATTTATTGAATAAATACATTAAGTACTTATAACTAAACCAATCTTTCAACGCACACTAACATCGATTTTGCCGGTTCGGCTTGGTCACTTTGCATTTAAAAATGTACTTTGTGTATATTTAATAATGCTTTCGAAGTCTTTCTTTGAAAATTGTGTGATGATAACAAAAATATGCTTAGCATTATCTTATTACATATTATTACCAGAAGAATGCAATAATTTGAC
The DNA here is from genome assembly GCA_907163375.1 of Prostheceraeus crozeri. Lineage (NCBI taxonomy): Eukaryota > Metazoa > Platyhelminthes > Polycladida > Euryleptidae > Prostheceraeus > Prostheceraeus crozeri. The sequence continues at coordinate 772,214 of CAJQUW010013593.1, read as the reverse complement.
ATTCAAACGAACTGCAAAAAAACAATACTTAAATATACTGTCAAAAATTTTTGTCAGGGAACTTCTGAAAATTGTCAGGGAAATGTTAGGGAACTTTTTTGTTCAGATTGGGTAGGAACCCTATCAAAGCAACAGAAAAGGATTCCATAAATCATTTTTTTCAAGTGAGGCCATGTTATTGCCGGAAGACTCTTTGTCGAACTTCACACTAAACAAGCACCTGACTTTCTCACTATCACAAGCAAGCAATCCTAAGTCATGACACTCTATGATAAGCACAGATAATATAGACAATGCACTTGATTGATTTTCGCAAAACCGATGCAATAAAATCCCATTTTATCGGATTAAACCGCATCTTGTTCGTCAGGTATGCATAACTTATGTCAGTAATCAGCCCATGGTTTGAATAGCTAAGTTTAATGCGCGATATTAGGTGCCATTATGGTAGTGACAGAAATCCGCAAGAAGATCGTGAACACCCGGTACTTAAAACACTATATAGAAATGCTTGAGCAAAAGTTAGCAGAAATATTTTAGTTGTAATGAACAATTTTTGAAGAGTCAAAAAATATACATAGATTCATGAAAAATGATTGAATTGGAAATTCAATTTTCAAATTGTTGGTGTGAAGTTGAATATACCATTTTTGGTATGTGAATCATGCGAAGTAGGCATTACCATTTGAAAGAGGAGACTCGAAATATATTGTATCCCTGGTTTTAAACAGTTTTATCCATCGGAGCATCGAAAATTTGAGGGTAGCGGGCACAGTGCCCCTCGGTCCTACGACGCTAAAAGTCGCCCGGACCTGATATGGTTTATGTCTTCTTGATTACAGATGAAACATTTCTATGACAAATAGATGGGAACAGGTTTATAATACATTGATTATTTCATGCCATAATTTCTTCGACAACTCATACGTAGAACTCTATGTTCCACTTCCTTGACACTTTCATTTGTTTGTAAAAATTGATTATCGGATATCAGGGTATTGCTTACTTGTCTATGGCATAAATCCCTAACCTTGTAATCTATCTATGCGTAATCGAAAGAGTTACTTAAATCAAAGTTTTAATGAGATTTTTTTCACGTAATATAATTCACATAATTTACGATATTCATTAGTTTGCGAAGTAGTCGAACAAATGAAGAAAGTGACTATCCCCCTTGTTATGGTTCGGGTGCGACCTGAGCTCTATACGTTTTGTCTCCTGGCTCTTCAGAGCAGCTCTGACAAAATCTACTACTTGTTCGTATTCAGCGCAAAGCAGTCTGTCTGATGGATGATGCTAGCCCTAAACCTCACTTCAAATATGGCATCACTCGGATAAAACAGTGAAATCTCCTGTCAGGTCCTCTTCTACCGCTATTAGTTCATCAGATAAACTCGCATCTGCTACTCCTCGTCCTCGTTCTTTTGCAGATGCATAAGAGGAAGTGACTACACAAATCCATACATTGTTACTTAGTCTTCTTGGACTGGTCATTTCAAGAGATCTCTCTTCAGTTGAAGGTTGTGGAGCAAGCCTCCGCCGGAGGTATTTCCAGTATCAGTTAGTGTAGAAGCATTCAAGATGGTTGTTAGTTATCTTCCACCCACCAACATGGAGAGCTGATAATTTGAAGAAGAAGATTATTTATTGTCTCATACATTTCTGTTTTCTTGGTTTTGTTGTCACATTTTTCAGTATTTGTATATTTACCCGTACGAGTTACTATTTTTTATACCGAAAGGCAATCTTCATCAATTTAGACAATTCTCTATTATTGCATTAACGTAATCTACTTAGACATCTCCATCTATTAGAACATCCTCCTCTAATGCAGCATGATCTTTACATGAGGGAAAGACGGTAGGCTCTCGTTTATAATTCCCGTGTCGCTATTCTCGAAGACGACCAGAACAATGATGGAATAGCACTAAATTTCATGACGTGTCTTGCATGTCTTCTGTGTCAAGAAGTATTAACGTGAAACCAATTCCCAACTCATCTATGAAGATTTCATGTCGATTTCAAGCATTGCGAGACGTCAAATGCATTTGATAGCTAAGCTACTTATCAGTGATCACATATCTTTCTGTTTTACTTTAGAGACAGAAAGAGGCCTACGACTGGATGAGTAGGCATGAAGAAAATGCTAGCGATCTGTAGCAGTTGAAAATGATTTGATGTAATCGCCCTGGAATCACCCGGGAATTTGAAACTTGAATCTTGACCGCTACTCTGTCGCATTATCTGTTTCTTTGCCAATTATCACATTTCCTGTATTCATATTAGTCTCCCTAGGTGTACAGTAAAGTGAGTTGTATGTCCTTTTCTATATTGTTCATTGCATAGTGTTACGGGTGAGGTTTAATTATCCCCAAAACATAAAGTTGAGAAACAAAAAAAAATAATTTGCGTGTGTAACATTCACTTTTCTTGAGGAGGAATGCAGGTGGCCCTCAGGAGGGCCGTTTAAGCGTTCACAGTCAAGTCACACAACTGATAATGGATTAAGTGTTTGTGTCCGTTCACTCCTTCTTCTCGTTCTCGCCTGTCTTCTCGTGAGCGTTTTGATGTTGTTGTTGATTTGCCGCCAGTCAGCGCATGTGCGCGAGCATGTATCGAAGAATTCTCTCTCTCTCTCTCGCTCCTCACGCCTTGCCTTGATGAATGCACGATTAGAGGTCTCGCCGGCGTGTGTCCTGCTGTTTTTATAGGGAAGGCAAAATCGATAGTCTTCCATTCTCTTCCTTGGCCACTCGCACAGAAGGTTAAGAAATAAAATATTAAAGTTGGACAAGTGCTCCGAGAAAATAACAAAACCTGAAAACTATCAGCTACACCCTACCGAAGATTAGCAAAATGAAATATGAAGCAAACTATTATTTACATCAATTGCGCTCCACGCTACACGCCCTCACTAAAAAAAAATGAAAATTTTTTCGATTTTCATTTTGTGTCATTCTCTACCATCGAAGTAGGAGAGCGGGAAAGACAGTCAGCAATAACGTTGTCTCTTCCTTTTATATGTTGAATTTCTATTTCATATTCCTGCAACTGGAGACTCCAGCGGAGTAACCTTTGGTTGTCATTTTTCATTTTGTTTATAAAGACTAGTGGATTATGGTCCGTCAAAACTTTTACTGGAAATCTTCCTTGTTTCAGGTAGTAGGCAAAGTGCTTCAAGCTATTCACCAGGGCCAGAGCCTCTTTTTCTATCGTTGAATAATTTCGTTGGTGCTTGTCAAATTTTCTCGAAAAGAAGGCAACCGGATGTTCAACTCCTTGATCGTCATTCTGAGATAAAACTGCTCCAATGCCCAGACCACTTGCATCAACCATCAGATTAAAGGATTTTTCGAATGATGGAATTGCCAGTATTGGTGGGGAAATCAGCATCAGCTTGACTTCTTCAAATGCCACTTGACATTCTGGTGTCCATCGAAATTCAATCTTAGGGCTTGTGAGGTGTGTTAGGGGAAGGACCACATGTGCATAATTTTTGCAAAATTTTCTGTAGTATCCTGCCATGCCCAGGAATCTTCGCAACTCTTTCCTCGTTGAAGGTGGAGGCATATCAATCAAATTGTCAACTTTGGCTTGCTGAGGCTTGATTTTTCCGTATCCAATATTGTGTCCCAAATAATTCACTGAGGTTTTTCCAATTTCGCTTTTTGCTAAGTTGACTGTCAGTTTTGCTTCTTTCAATCGACAGAAAAGTTCTTTCAAGCGTTGAATATGTGACGCCCAATCTTCGCTGTATACGATGATGTCATCTACATAAACTGAGCAACCTACAAGATTCTCAATAACTCGATTTGCAAGACGTTGAAATGTAGCAGCTGAGTTTCTCATTCCAAAGGCCATAACCTTGTATTGCCATAGTCCATCATATGTCGTGAATGCTGATATTCGCTTGGCTCTCTCAGTTAGTGGCACTTGGTAGTATCCTTTCAAGAGGTCGAATTTACTTATGTATCTAGCCTGACCGACTTGTTCAACGCAATCTTGAATTGTAGGAATAGGAAAATTATCGGAAATTGTCACTGCGTTCATTTTTCTGTAGTCTGTGCAGAATCTATTGCTTCCATCCGATTTAGGGACAATGAGACAAGGAGAGCTCCATTCACTGTTACTTTCTTCAATTAAATCATTTTCTTTCAAGTATTAGATTTCCTTTCTCATGTTTTCTCTTCTGATCGGATTCACACGATATGGAGATTGCTTTATCGGTTTGCAATCCTGTAGCTCAATATCATGTTCTGCCCATGTAGTTATTGTTGGATGATCCGAAAATATTTGTTTGAAATCGCTTATCAGTTTCTTTGCTTCGATTTGGCTTTCCTGGTTAAGGTGACTCAGGTATTGTTCCAAATTTTGTAAAATCTCTGAATTCTGCAATTTTTGAGGACGCGGTTGCATTGATGCATCATTTTGCGACTGAGACATTTCTTTCGTGGTCATCATGACTGTCCGATCAATTTCCTCATTCTCACGATCATGATACTCCTTCAACATGTTTACATGACATAAGCGATTTTTCTTCCGGCGATCGGGTGTTTCGATTATGTAATTTATATCGCTGACTTTCTTTTGTATAGTGTATGGTCCATAGTACTTTGCTTTCAAGGGATCACCAGGAATCGGCAGAAGTATCAAGACTTTGTCTCCAAGGGAAAAAGATCTCTCCACAGTTTTCAAGTCAAAGCGCTTTTTCATCTTTTCTTGAGAGGCTTTCAAGTTTCGTCTTGCGATTTCTCCAACTTCGTATAATTTCTCTTTGAAATTTGAGACGTAATCAAGCAGATTCGTTTTATCTTCTGCAGTGCCCAACCATTTCTCTTTCATGAGCTTCAAAGGTCCCCGTACTTCATGGCCATATATCAACTCAAATGGACTGAATCCCGTTGACTCTTGCATGGTTTCACGAGCAGCAAATAGTAATAGCGGAATTCCCATTTGCCAATCCTGCTTATGGTCTTCGCAATAGGCTCTCATCATGGTCTTGAGAGTTTGGTGAAACCTTTCTAGTGCTCCTTGACTTTCGGGGTGGTACGCGCTTGAACAGATGTGCTTGATTCCCAAAATTTGTGATAGCTGATTAAATATTTTCGACATGAAGTTGCTGCCTTGGTCGGATTGAATTGACCTAGGCAACCCGAACATCGTGAAGAAATTAATCAATGCGTTGCAGATGTTTTTGGCATTAATGCTCCTCATTGGAATTGCTTCAGGAAATCGAGTTGATGCACACATAATAGTAAAAAGGTATTCATGTCCTGATTTGGTCTTTGGTAATGGCCCGACGCAATCAACAATAATGTGACTGAATGCTTCACCGAAAGCTGGGATTGGCATCAATGGTGCTTTTGGTGGCGTCTGCTGAGGCTTTCCAATTACTTGACAAGTATGACATGTTTTACAGTAGCTCGATACATCTTTGCTCATCTTCGGCCAGTAAAAATGTTTGTTCAAGCGATAAAGAGTTTTCCGAACTCCCAGATGACCACTTAGCGGACATTCATGAGCAATGCTCAGAACTTGATCTCGGTATCGACTTGGTAGCACAATCTGATGAACTGATCGCCAATGCTCATCTGCAGTTGCATCTTGCGGTTTCCAATGTCTCATTAAGACACCGTCTCTTTTGTAGAAGAAGGTCGACTCTGTCTCCCCATCTCTCTCTTCTATAGTCTCGACTATTTCACTGAGTTTAGGATCATTTTCCTGCTCTTGTATCAATTTCGATTTGTCAATTTCAAATTCTTTCAAGCATCTTTTCCCATCATCTTGGTCGCTGTCCTTTGCATCGGCCTTATTCATTGATCTTGTAGTCACTGCAACTGCCTTCACTTCAGGTTGATTTTCTGAGACTGAATTATCGACATTATCATCGGTATCCTCGATAGGCCTTGGTACCAAGTGGAGCACACATCCTACTTTTGATCCTGCAGCAACATTGCCCAGAAGAAGTCCAATCCCGTGTATAGGCAGCTCTCTAACAAGTCCAACCGTAATGTAGCCTTTTACCACATCAGTTTCAATGTAAACTTTATGTAGCGGGGCTAGGACCACACCACCAATTCCTCTAACGGGAACGCTCGCATCTATTGATGATTCCTTTGTAATAGGGATTACACCTACCAGCATTGATTGGAAGGACCCTGTATCTCGCCAGACTCTGACCGGTCTCATTCCTTGCTCATCGGTGCCGACGAATCCATCAGTACAGAAAGCCTTTTCACCTTCTTTTATTAAGGCTCTTTCTGACTTTGCTTCTGGTCGCTCATTCATTGCACTTTTGTGAGTCGTTAGCAGAACGGGTTTCTGATCAGTCCGTGCGGATTTATTTGGTTTGCCATGAAGTTGCCAACATTCTGATTTCGCGTGACCTCGCCTCTTGCAGTGTTCACACTCAAGTTTGCCCTTCACCGTTGCCTGTAGGCTCAATTTTTCCCTCTCAGATATTTCTAGTTTGTCTTCAGATCCTTGCCTGACTTCGTAACTATTCTTCTGAAAGTTGCTGGGGTGCCTTGTCCTGTGCGTTAGGTCATATTGATCAGCTAACTTCGCAGCTTCTGCTAAGTCTCTTGGCATTCTTTCATCCAAGTAGGTGCGTATGTGAGGGTTAACACAGTTTTTGAATTCTTCAATCAAGATCATTTCTCTCATCGCTTCAAAAGTTGTGACCTCTTCAGAATTGCACCATTTGTCAAATAACATCCCTTTCTCTTTTGAAAATTCAAGATGGCTCTGCTGTCTTGCCTTTTTCCAACTCCGAAACTTCTGACGGTAGGCCTCGGGAATCAACTCGTAAGCCCTCAGTATAGTTTGCTTTACTATACCATAATCTTTTGCATCCTCATTCGACAGAGATGCATAAGCTTTCTGCGCTTTACCAGTCAGTACAGTTTGAAGCAAAAAGGTCCATTGAGCTTCTGGCCAGTTCGATGTCTCAGCTGCCCTCTCAAAGCATTGAAAATACTGTTCGACATCTTTCTCAGAGAATCTAGGGACCAGTGATGCGTTTTTTGACAACGAATTTTCAATCTTCTTACAAGTCTCCATGTAGGAATTTCTTATTTTTTCGATTTCAATTTCCTTTTGAATTTCCAGCTTTCTTTCTTCTAATTCCAGTGCTTTGCGCCTCAATTCTAATTCTTGCTTTTGGCGATTTTCTTCGACCTCTAATTCCATTCTCTTTATTTCTATGGCAATCGACGAATCAGCTCCAGACGTGGTTCCGAACTCATTCAGTATTTCCTCGCTAAGCATGTTGTCATCGACGAAATGCTCTATCACAACCTGGAGAATCTTGGATTTTCGCATATGCTGCTTGACCGATAACCTCAAGTATGACCCCAAATCGTACAGGTCCGTCTTCCTCAGAGCTGTTAGGGCTTCTTGTTTCGGATCATTGGCAAATTCTTGTAAAAAGTTTTTCGGTTCGAATTCCATAGTCTTTAATTTACCTATCGTTCCTATGAAAAATCTAGCCCGAAAATTAATAAATGATACAGTAGAAAATCCTAAGACAGAGACAACAAAAAAAATTAAAAGGTGCTAGCTAAGCTTACCCTTTATTAGTAAGTCCTTAACTTTTGATATTAGGTCTTAGTCTTAACTTAGCCAATTGTTCTTACGGTATCCGTTAATAATCTGATGTACCCGATCAAAATCAGCGAATTCAACAGTTGACAAGGTCCAAAACTCCGGCGTGCACTGGTGTGCCGCTTGGGTATAACATGTGCCAGACAGACAGCAAGTCAGACTGAAAAACCAACCGACCTCAATCAAATAGATCAGAGAGTCAACGGTCCTGGCGTGGTCGCCAATTATGTTACGGGTGAGGTTTAATTATCCCCAAAACATAAAGTTGAGAAACAAAAAAAAATAATTTGCGTGTGTAACATTCACTTTTCTTGAGGAGGAATGCAGGTGGCCCTCAGGAGGGCCGTTTAAGCGTTCACAGTCAAGTCACACAACTGATAATGGATTAAGTGTTTGTGTCCGTTCACTCCTTCTTCTCGTTCTCGCCTGTCTTCTCGTGAGCGTTTTGATGTTGTTGTTGATTTGCCGCCAGTCAGCGCATGTGCGCGAGCATGTATCGAAGAATTCTCTCTCTCTCTCTCGCTCCTCACGCCTTGCCTTGATGAATGCACGATTAGAGGTCTCGCCGGCGTGTGTCCTGCTGTTTTTATAGGGAAGGCAAAATCGATAGTCTTCCATTCTCTTCCTTGGCCACTCGCACAGAAGGTTAAGAAATAAAATATTAAAGTTGGACAAGTGCTCCGAGAAAATAACAAAACCTGAAAACTATCAGCTACACCCTACCGAAGATTAGCAAAATAAAATATGAAGCAAACTATTATTTACATCAATTGCGCTCCACGCCACAATAGTCATAACTACATTATCATTCCTAATTTTTATTTATTCTCTTTTCTCCTTCTTTTTACTTTCATCTCTTGCTGAAGGACACCCTTGGCGTTAAGGCTCGTCCTCTTCCCTGAAAATTCGATGAAAAACTTTCTCATGTCAAGACCCTAGCATGTGAATTTATGTAAATGTTTGTTTATCTGTGTTCATTTGATTTCAGCTAACTGATTCTCCTCCAATGGTAAAAGGTATTCGAATGATTACGCGGACTTACCAGTCCCTTCCAAACGAAGATTTTACAGTAACAATGTTCATGACAGAACCTATGTCGAAAAATACAAACGAGGCAAGTAGAAGGAATCTGATGCTGTATTTTCATGTGCATGTTTGTGCTCTTCATACAATATTATCGTGACATAAGGCTGTACAGAATGTGTTTTGATACTGGTCTCAAATGTGGTAGTGCCCATTGTATTTTATTTCTATTGCCTCTAAGTATATCCGGTACATGCATATTTTAGAGAAAACACGTTGAAATCGACATTTTCTCATGACCCTAGAAGTGGGATGGTTTTAGTGTATTTTATCAACGATAAGTATTTGTTGAGCTAACTGTCAAACTCAGGTCACGACCAACTAAATTTTTATGTCAACAATGAACACGAACAGTTACATGTATCCTTTGGTTCACTTACGAAGCCTTTGGTTCACTTAAGTTTACGAAGTCGATGATGCTTACAATAATTCAAGTCGAATTTTAGAGCCACTACAATTTGTTATTGATACTCGGAATATAGTGCTCGAAATTTCAACCCAGGTTTTATTAGCGCATTCGGTTTCAAAAAAGTTAATCGAAAATATAGTTATGAAATTATGAATGTCACTTGTTGTAAGGCAAATCCGATAAAGTTGAGAAGATACTTCAAATTTAAGTCAAGTGCGGAAAAATCCATCTGAGTCCACTCACAAAGCTCTTTTTGAGTCGGACATAGAAATTTGAATACAAGATTAAGTCAAACTCTGCTATCATAATGGCAAAGGTTATAGTTAGGGAATTTTGTGTATCCTGTGCATATGTGTGAGTATGATATTGTTATCAAATTGTGACTTGATTTTTTTCAGGTGATGAAACAGTGTCAGTGGTACAGTCTTACGAGTATTCGTCGCGCTATGCGAACGAAAATTGCATGGGTCATTGGTAAAGAAATTGTTGATGCATTTGAATCATTCAGCGAAGAATTTTTATCCGCAAATGGTAAAGTTTCGGTGCATTGTGTGACATTATCATTGCCATAACCACATCAGTAAATTGTGTACATAACTCCTTGGTACATAACTAATTAATAAGCAATAACATTATAATTAGAGAAAGTATTCGTTATGAATATGATAGTCTATGAATAAATGAAGCTTAGTCTTGTCTTGACAGACACACCTAAACCAGTGGTGTGCAGTGCGATTCAGTGAAAAGTAAACGACCCACACACTAAATCTGAATGTCCATTTTATACGTGCTGAATTATGAATTGTATGTGAGCAATTTACGCAGTGATAATTAATTATGTCAATTCAAAATGTTTTTAGCTGACAATGTTGGCCTACAAGTACAATGTAAATGTTACAAACATATTATTTCAATTCTCAGTAGCCAGCGAATTTAAGATAGCGATATTTTCCCTTTAACAAAAGCAGGCGCACGGAGTGTTGAAAAGCGTTAAATGTAGCATTTTCTGTGAATTATTCTCGCATATAACATTTTGGCCGATGAATTCAAACTTTTGATTGAATAAACGAGGCATTTAGTCGCTCACCGATGGCTAAGCGAACGGGATATTCTAGTACTTGCTACTGAAATGAGCTGACATGCCTTTCATAAACTGTCGAATGAACTGATGTTTCTCACAGTCTGAGACATCACATCTCCATTTCATATGGCAGAGCAACGCTTTGAAATGATGACTCAGAAAAATCAAGCGTCAATTTTGCGTTAGCAAAGCTTTACTGCTATTGATGTTTTTGAGAGAGAAATAATAGATTTTATGTCATATCAGGTGACCGCTCATTTTTCAGGCCTGGGAGAAGGATTTTTTTATTTTTGTGTCCTTTGTGAGTCCATTATGTGCAGCATGTATCCTGCAATAACAGGTTTCGTGTATGTCCTGGAAATACTGGAAAAGTTTTGGAATTCATTATTCAATAAGGTACAAGTCTCGGAATGTGATATCAATGTGAAATTATTTTTTTGCCGAATTTGATTTACAGTTTTATATTTGATCAGACACCATATTGAATTTAAAAGCACTACTTCTTCATATGATTGACAAATCAAGTTTGCTTGAGATTTTTTCAAGCAAATACGAGACTGATTACAGTTGACCTTGAAGATAGTATTTTACCTAGTCATCAGGTGGACGTTGGCTTTGGAGCCAGTCACATGCGAAAAAATTACATCCAGCCAAGCAGCTAGAGTTTAGAAAAGCTTGTAGAATTATGATAGTGAAGAAACTTCAGGAACGGTATCCTCTGAATTTTCTACTGACAAAAGCTATTTCAGTTTTCAGGTTGAGAATGGCTAAATTATTGGAAGTTTGGTATAAAGGATAGCCAATCCACACATATTCCTGTACCTGCAACTCAAGTTGATGGATGAGTTTTGAAATTGCGATGTGGAAATCTCGTGGTAGATGCTTTTCACAAAGACGGAGAAGCAAAGACCAAATGCAATCATTGCAAAAAAATACCCGGGATTTCGGGAATTCCTGAAAATGCATTTCCCCTTAAACCTTAAAAATATTGCTTGGCTACTAATTACTACCAAAAGTTATACTGCATTGGAGACAAGTCTTAGCTTATGACGAAAAATCTAGCTCAAATTCATCAAGCTTGTATATTCAAATATCAGATATTGAAACAATTATCATATAATGTATGTAGTAAACCCACAACGCAGTACACTGTACATCCTTTCTGTATTTCGCTGATACGTGGTACGTTCAATAAGTTTCCGGACAAATGTAGAAAAACTGCAAATCTTTCAACTCTGACATGATGGATCATTAATTTTGCATATGTAGGTTAGGATGGTATGCAAAATTTCAAAAAGTTTCCATTTATATTACTTTGCTGGTCCATTTCGAAAAATATATGAAATTTTGATTATTTTGATGAAACAAAAAAATGTAAAGCAAAATAATATTTTTTTTTCTATTTTGTGCAAGACAAATTCGTTGATGGTTGTGTTGTTTAAACATTTATCAACGAAAGCATTCTGATGTGATCAGATAAAAATAATAGGTCTTCAGAGGTTCCCCTTTCAAGTCAATTTCCCTCATGTTGAACACACTTCAAAGCATCTTGAAGAGCGGAATTTACCGAGAATTTCGCGAACGGCTTCTTCCAGATCAAAGCTGCGTTCAAATGATTGTCCACACAAATGTTTCTTCAGAGTTCTGTACGACTAGAAATCTGATGGGGAAAGGTCCGGGCTTTAAGATGATGGGCAACCATTAAACCGACATCGTTGATAGGATGTTAAGCGATACCGGATGTGTGAGAAAGAACGTCATCTTGGAGAAAGCAATGGGTAATGAACGGGGATTCCCGGTAGTTGCTCGAGCTTTTTGAAAGGGAAATTGATCGATCAAAAGTTGTGGGGAGTCTCTAACCCGAAAACATGAATGGGAACTGTTTGTAATGAGAACATGTAACGGCAGACTATCCTTTCCAAAATAATCGTCAAGCACAATCTCTGTTGCGGTGAAAGAAAAAACAGTTATCGCCATCGTTAATGATTAGACCTCGATCGCTCCCCTCTGTTAGGATGATTCACGTTTGGAAGATGGACTTTATAGAGAAAAAGGAGTTTCATCGACAATAAGAAAATTTTAAAAAGAAAACGCTCCTTTAACTCTTTAGTGATGCCCAAATCCTCTCGCCAAACTTACAATTTGTCTTTCACGCATGTCGGGTGCAAGAAATCGAGGGCCCCGAGAAAAAAAAACTGCTGACTTTTCGATGCCAATTTACTTTTCCACGAGGCTCCCCAGCGTTTTCAAGGGAAACATTCAGCTCCTCACCATGAGTGGTACTTGGGAAAGCGTGTATCCTTTTCAGAAGCTTTTCCGTCGGCTCGGACTTCGTGATTGTCACTGCCTCGGCAGGCCTACCTTCATTTGGATCACCAGTGATATTCTGTCGACTTCATCTAAACTCAGTCGCTCAAAACTAGATAGTCGATCTTCATCTCTACACAGCTGTCATTTTATGCAGTATTTCGTGATTCTGATTGCTAAGAACACACAGACGAGTTGCACACCAGCATTCAATCTTTTCAACGCGAAATTTAAGTGAAGAGATTAAGTGAAAAAGAAATTAAGTGAAGGATGTTCTAGAACGAATTTTAGACTATATATTAAGGCAAAAAATCGAATAGGATGCTGATAGATAAGAAAATAGTAGACATTAGAAATGATAGGAGCATATCGGAAGGCATGTTTGCAGTACGACAAGGAGTTCAAAAGACTTGTGAATAATGGACAATTGAATATTGCCTTTGTAAATATAGAAAGGGCATATGAGATATAGAGAAGGAATATGTTCAGAGGCGCGTGGACAGCAAGGGCGTGCGGTGGGTTTGCAAGTTAGGTGCCTCATTCATATATATCATTCACGTACCTCATTTTCATCACCATTCCGCTGTGATCTCAATCGCAAAATTCTTAAATATTGGTTTTCAATGGCAAACTGTCTTGCATATTCTTCTATTCGTATGCCCAAATGTTTTTTAATGAAATGTGTCTCACTCAATTCATGTTATCAATCCTGTTTCTCCATCACATTTGCATATCTAACTATTGCGAAATCACTCTACATTGAGGCATAAGATATGTTATAATTGAGTATTATTAGTTTATTGCCTATCATTTTGTCTTCACTTTTTTATGGTTGCATAGAAACTGGTCAAAAAATTTACAAAACAATAAAATTTTTAGGTGTAGCATTATAATTGGAATTGCACTTTTGATTTTTTAGATCCAACACAGTATCTACCAAATGAACTGTTTCGAGAAGTCAAATATACATTTTGTCCTATTTCCGGTGATTTATCCAAAATGACGGGGTCTCAGCAAGTTCTCGCCGAGGCTAAAATTGGAAAGGATGGTAAGTCATGAATAATGTCTGTGTCGTGAATTATTTGATAATATAATTATCCGTTGTTTCTTTCGTAAGCATACTTCCTGTACGTGTGATCTCCGTGGCAGGGTTATAGTCCTGGCAGCTAGAATGACTTTCTGCAGGGAACGAGACTGAATTGGAGACATTCACAGAGTGATACCATATGGACAATGCAAATCTGCACGTTTGCCGAGTTCCATCCGGTTCCTCTTCTTGTCAGACAGGATCAAGGAGCAACCCGTGTAAATCCATTGGGAAGCAGACTTAGGCCTTCGGTGAAAATGAGATTTTCTATCTTTTCTCCGATCAAGTGAGAAGTACTATTTCTAGTCTTCATGTCTTTTTTTTTACTGAATTTTCACCCCTAGCACAGCTATGAGCCATGAACGAAGCTAGGGGTTACTCAATGAAAAGTAACAAATTGTATTATTTTAAATAAATAAAATTAAAAAAAACCGATCTTCTAATCTGATTAAGCTGTCCCCATCAGAAACCTATTCGCACGCCTCTTGAAGGTATCAAAATTGTATTGGTCAGGGAAAGTGGTCTGGGGAAGCTGATTCCAAAGCTGTGCCGTGCGAACAAAAAAAGCTTTTCGAGCGACTCACAGTACGTGCGCGTTCTAAGCTCACATTATAGCATGTGAGTGCATTAGCTCTGCGTGTGCTTCTGGAGAAGATCTTAGGTTTGGGTACACACTCATTTACTGCAGAGCTGCTTCTACCGAAATAGTACCTGTAGAAGAGACTGAGTGAAGCAACATCCCGTCTGATGGAGAGCGGCTGCAATTTGCTAGGAAGTTTTTCACCCATGAGATTCTTGACACGTTTCTCAACCCGTTCAAGGAGGTTAAGATGCGTTTGTGGGGCGCCTGCCCACAGATGACAACAATACTCCATCAGAGGATGAATAGTGAACTTGTAAAGATAGCAGACGGTCTGTGGTGGAAGATAGCTGCTGGCACGATAGAGACTACCAATGCGTTGAGCTGCCTGCTTGCTAATGGATTAGATGTACGGTTTCCATGACAAGTCTTTCGTAACCGCCAATCCAAGGAAGGAGATGGAATCTTGTTCTCTGATCCTATTATCTGACATCTTAATGCTATGATCATCATCTCCTTTAAGTCGTGAGTGCAGAATACTCTGAGTTTTCGAAGGATTGAAGGAAACAAGCCAATTGGCGCCCCATTCTGAGACCCTGCGTAAGTCTTCATTAAGAACGTCGCATAACTGCTGACGTTGCTGAGTGTTTTTAGCGAGTCGCTCATTGGAATTGAAGAGTGTTGTGTCATCTGCATAAATCACCAATTTACTCACTATGCAGTCTGGGAGGTCGTTGATGTACAGCAGAAAAAGAGTGGGTCCCAAAATTGACCCTTGAGGAACTCCTGCATTGACAAACTTGGTGGAAGACTTTTGGCCATCTAAGACGACAGATATCTGCCGGTCACTAAGGAAAGAAGCAACAAGTTTGTGGAGTTGATCAGCAACTCCATAGGACTTTAGCTTCATAAGGAGTCCCTGATGCCAGACTTTATCGAATGCCTTGGAAATATCCAAGGCAACTGATCTCGTCTCACCTTGTCTGTCAAGGACACGACTCACATGTTCAGTGACATATGAAAGAAGATCTGCAGTTGATCGAGAGTGCCTGAAGCCATACTGTTCTTCTGATAGAAGGTTCTGAGTTTCAAGGAAGTTAACAATGTGTTGGTTAATCACTGCTTCAAAAATCTTGCCAGTAATTGGAAGTAGGCTGATAGGACGGTAACTAGATGGAAGAGATGAGTCAGAACCTTTCTTAGGAACTGGAACCACGGAAGCTACTTTCCAACAAGAGGGAAACTCACCGGTGGATACACATCTACTGAACAGTTTAGATAAAAGTGGAGAAAGCCCAGGTGAGAGATGCTTGAAGACCGAAACCGGGATGCCATCTGGTCCACTAGACTTAGAGCTATCGAGACCGGCGATGATCTTTTTGACGTTTCGGACTGTGACTGAAGGAGGACTAACTGTCTCATCAGTGCGCGTGGGAATTGGAGGTGGAATTCTACCTCCATCGTCTAATGACGAATTCTTAGCAAACTCCTTGCAAAGAAGCTCGGCTTTGTCTGCTGAGATTGTCGCCATAGAAGTACTGACTTCGGCATGACGGAGTGCTGTGATGGAGGATTTGTTCCTATTGGTGACACTGTTGTAAATCCTCCAGAAGTCCTTAGAGCCAAGCTTTTGGGTAGCAATGGATTTCCGTACATATAAAGCGTAACGGCTTTTGGCCTGATGTATGGTTTCCTTGCCATGTCTACGTGCGGTTTTGTACAATTCAAGATTGCCAGCGCTACTGTCACGCTTATACTTATGGAAAAAGTGGTCACGCTGACAACTTGCAGCTGCACACTCTGGTGTAAACCAAGGTTGTGAGTGGGGCTTCATTTGGAAAGTACGGTGAGGAATGTAGGCCAATATCCCTATCTGAAGCCACTCTGTCAGTTCTTGCGCCGACTTGTGGACGTTCTCGCTCAGAATCAAATTCTCAGCTTGAACTTGACTAAGAAAAGTGCGGAAGCCACACCAGTCTGCTTTGGAGAATTGATAAACCGTTCTATGGAAGGGTGCAGACGGTGTGGAGCAAATTTGTTTGCCAGAAACTGTGATAACACAGTGATCAGACGTGCCGAGGGGAGAAGTAACCTTGTGTGAAAAACAAGTTGGATTTGAGGTGAGAAACAGGTCAAGGAGATATCCAGTATCCCCAGCTCGGTCAGGCACTGTGGTAGGACAAGTGACAATTTGACTAAGGTTGTGAGAGACAGCGAAATCCTGGGCTGCCTGACCGGAGAGATCGGTGGTGCGTGAGTGCACAAGCCAGTCAACATTGTGCACGTTGAAGTCACCAAAAACGGCAACTTCAGCGTTGGGATACTCTTGTAGAAGAGAATCGATCTTGTCAGAAAGAACATTGAAAATATCCGCATTAGTTGATGGAGAGCGGTATAGGAAAAATAGAAGAAGAGTGGTCTTCTGCAGCGGCGCAATGAAGGCCAGATACTCATGCCTTGGATCCTCTTAGCTACGAAGCCTTCTCAAGGGAAGGCTTGTCTTAGCATAGACTCCAAGACCATGACAAGGTGCTTTATCCATCCGCTGAAATATGTATCCATCAGGAGTAACGTCGCTTGATGACACACTGGGATCTAACCTGGTTTCCAACAGGGCTAGAAGATCTGGTGACTTACCTTGCAGGAAGATGTTGATGTCGTCGTAATTGGACCTCAGTCCTCTTACGTTGCTGAAGCTGATCCTGAGAGGGGTTTTGAGCTTGACGGCTTGACTACGTTTCTTGTGTGTCTTTCTCATTTTCATAATTTCTCATAGAATATCAATCAAATAAACGAAAATTATACTGTACAACAAAGTTATACAGGAAACTTTGAAAGGCATCAGAAAAACGTAAATAATAGCAACAAAGCTGCAATAAATAATACGCAAAAAAGACCTTATAGGCACAGTTCATGTCGCAAAAGCTTGAAGAAACCCAAATGAGAACCCCTTTGCCGTAACAATGGGTACAAGTCAGGTAGGCCACAGAGGAACCGGATACAGCTACACGGGCTAAACCCCTCAGTAAAGCTACCCACGCATGTCCGTGGCAGTGGAAGTGTACCGCCTTTTTTCGAGCAGTTGACCGGGCCAGCCTCCCAAAGCATTACCAGTGGGTTCGGGACCCTCGAACTACCTGACGCCCGTATGCCGTGAATACGTTGGATCTGTCACACCTTAACCTGCAACAAATGGGGAAGTGCAAAAGAGAGCAGTGGAAGGAAGTTCGATCACAAATGAGCCAAATAAGTGCCATGCCCAAAAACCTGATTCAACAACATGAAACATCTGATGACTGTTCATATCTGGCAAACCAGGGGGTGGTGTTAATTGGGACGGCCGAAGCCTACCACACACTTAAAATAAACAAACGTGGAGAAAAAGAATGAAAAATTAATCAAACATAAATAAATTCAATGACCAGTAAAATAAAAATAATATTCCAGAGCCTGCTAGTTAGTCGGAGCACGGTCACAAACCGCCGACAATGAACCTTTCCGACAAGGTAGAACCCAAAGAAGCATGAGCTTCAGACGACAAAGCCTTATTGCGACTCCGTTTTCACCCTTTCACCGCTTTGAGGCCGCAGGTTGAGTGAGAAAGGGAAAAGTGTAGTCATTTCTTATCATGTTTCATGTGCCTGTGTATATGAAGCTAAACATAATCAGAAATTGTAAACCTCCTAATGGAGTCGATCACGATATTTTGGTTAATCTTAGCCACGTTTATCCATATTCTCACATACATCACCCATCAGACGTTTGATAATAACCTACACTCGATAGGAAATGACCTTAAGAATTATCCATGCCAAAAGTATGGCTCTAGAGTTAGACTTGAGAGTTCACTTGATCAGAGAAAACATAGAAAATTTCATTTTTGACTTCTGTCTGTTTACCGGATTGGATTTGCATGTGTTGTTCTTTATCCTGCCTGACAATAAGAGGAACTAGGTAGAACTCGGCAGACGCGCAGATTCATAGCAGCCATAGTGTACGTACATAATGTGTGAAAGTCTCATTTTCGGCCTCGATCCGTCCAGATACTCGTTCTGGCTGCCGGACTATTTAGTCCATGATCTACTGACGTTTCCTGAATTCGCGCACGAGCTTCTTGTTATGCTATGTTTCGTCGAGTGATTTCTTGAATCCATCTCACTTTTGTCTGCTGTTGTGTTGATCGCGTGATCAATATCGAAATCAGGGTGTCGGCGGTGGACTGCACGAAGTTTTCTCACTAGTCCGATAAAGAGCAAATTGATTTCAGAACAGTTGTCGTGCTAGCATAGTCTAGTGACAACATCAGCGAAAGAGACCTAGGAGGTTCGTGGTTCAATTTTCGCTCTTGGTAGTCGAGTTATTTTGACATAGAATCCCTGAGATCTTCTTTTCGAATGGCAAATGTTACTAAGTTAATCGCTATGTCAGCTGAAGAAATAAAAAGAAGAAAAGCCAGTATCACAAAACAAGATCTTCTGGATGCCGTTATACAATTGAAATCACAAAACCCAATCCCTTCTGAGACTTGCGCAAGCAATAGTTCCTTTCCTTTGACACTTGAGACAGTTACATCCACAATCGAAAGATGTGTTGCAGAAAGTCTCAAACCAGTGCTCACTCAAGTGCAAATGCTATCAAAAGAGCTCTCAGATCTATCAAAAAAGCACAATGAATTGCAAGACTCCTTTTCATCATTAAGAGCCGAACGTGATAATTTGTTTGATAACATTACACATGAAATGGAGCTTAGATTTTTGCGACAGAATAATTTGATAATTCGAGGGTTACCAGAGGCTGAAACTGGTGATGTGAAACAAAGACAGGCTGAGGACACCAATACAGTAGAGAAGCTTCTTAATGCCATAAATGCATCTGACTGTGGTTACAGCAATGTTATAAGAATAGGAAGAAAGTATAATAGTGCTGCAAGACTTCTACGAATAACTCTTCGACACGCAAACGAGAGAAATTCATTGCTTCCGAAATCTTCAAATCTGCGTTTGTCATCGGAGTTCAAATCCATCAGCTTTCAGAAAGATTTGACTCCATTCCAACAACATCGGGATAAATGTCTTCGTGAAGAATTGAAAATGCGACGCGATCATGGGGAAGATGTTATCATTTACCGAGATAGAATCATTTACCGGAAAGATAGACCAGAAGCGTCCAAAAATGAAAATTTCCGACAAAATTCGGGTTTTCTGTAGGTCTTTTATCATCTCGTTGTAGAAGTGTTACTCAACCACATCTCTTACTGTTCAATGCCCAGTCATTGGTATCTAAGATGGATGAATTTAAATTGACAGTACACATCAAATCTCCAACAGTGATATGCATTACTGAAACATGGCTATCGTCGGATATTCCAGATCATGTTGTGTCTCTGAAAAATTACAATCTTATTAGATGTGATCGCATTGGAAGGAAAGGTGGTGGCACAGCGATTTATCTTAATTCCAGATGTGACTTCAGAATATGTGAGTCGGTAAAGTCAATCCCTCAGACGATAGAATGTACGGATGTTCTATTACTTTCAGAGAAGCTATTTATCATGTGTATTTACATTCCTCCGAATTTAAAATCATCCGACCATGATGAAATTCATTCTTATATTGTTTCAAGAGTTGATTTGATATTGGTGGATTACGTCAACGTTAATGTCCTAGTCATGGGTGACTTTAACACCTTTAACACTAAATCTTTATCTGAAGATTTGAGTTTAACAAATATCATCACCAAGCCCACACGTGGAAATAATATTCTCGATGGCGCACTGATATCTGAGGAACTTCTCGACATTTATGTACCAGACAGAGTCATTTACGACGCACCAATTGGCAATGCTGATCATCTACTTTTAACCATTATGCCGCAAAACGCTAGCAATGAAACGCTTAATTACCGTATCGTGCCAGTCTATGACTTTCGGAAATCCTATCTTAGTCAGCTACGATCCTCCTTTGATTCATTTGAGCTTGACAATGTCTTTTAGTCCAACAGTGACGTCGATTTTCAATGCCAGTACCTTATTTCTTTCTTGCAAAATTTACTGGACCGCAACATTCCTGTTAGCTATGTTTACATGAAGGATTCTGATAAGGAGTGGATGAATCCCATGACTAAACTTCTAATAAATGAAAAGTGGGAAGCATACAGAGAGAGGAATTGGACAAAATATGAAAAGCTCAAATTAAAGGTTAAAGACGAAATAATTAAGGCAAAGCAAATATGGGCAAATAAAATGAAAACCTCGTCAAAGGGCATATGGAAACTGACTGACTCGTTGACCGGGAAAGCTGAATTGAAGAAAATTGTGAACAAACTTGTTGCAAAGTATGGCAATGTTGAAAAACTTCTTGAGGACATCAGGAAATCATTCAAAAGCATCCATACCCCTCCTGATGACTTCGATGAAACAATTAAGACAATAAATGCCATGAATGATACACGTTGGGATTTTGAAGTATCGGAGGATAACATTGAAAAACAACTGCTAAAGCTGAAGCCCGGAGTCTCCAAAGTAAAAGACAATATTCCAAACACAGTCTTCATTGCATTGGCCGATAAAACTATCAAAGTATATTGCAGAAATTGCTAGGAATTCACTTAGTCAGGGAAGATTTCCGACTATTCTAAAAACTGGGATAACCATCCCTATTCCCAAAGACAGATCGTTGAACATCAAATCTCTACGGGCAATAACAATGCTACCTTTGATATCGTCTATCATAGAGGATGCTGCTCTGGACAGTATTAGATATCGACTGGTCATGGATTATGGGACATCCCAACACGGATTTCGTGCTTCTTCATCGACAATAACGGCCATAATTGATGTACACGATTTTGCAACGAGAACGTTTGATGACCTTTCCACAAACGGTGTACTAATAGCCAGTGTCGATATAAGTAAAGCTTTTGATACAATAAACCATAGGATCCTATTACAAAAGCTTGTCGATCGTGAATATCCAAAAGGGTTCGTCACTTGGTTGCTTAGTTTTCTATCGAATCGAAGAAATGTAGTACGGATAAATGGCATATTTAGTGCTCCATATAATGTGAATTCTGGAGTTATGCAAGGATCTAAGCTTGGGCCATTTCTATTCAACTCTTTTATCGGTGACTTAGTGTCCTCTTCTTCACTTTCACACATGGTGAAATATGCGGATGACGTATTCCTAATTGTTCCCATCCTGAAATCTGAAAGTCCATTGCAATTGATGCATGAAGAAATGAAGAGCATTGAGAACTGGAGCTATGAAAACAAACTCACAATCAATAAAAGCAAGACAAAAATTATGGCTACACAACGACGATCATGTCAAGCTAACCTGACATTTCCTGGTGAAATCGAAGCATCAGATGGCATTAAAATCCTCGGAGTGACCATCGATAGAAATCTTGGTTTTCGAACGCATATCACAGAGATAAAAAAGAAGGCAGCGTCTCGTTTTCATGTACTCCGTAGACTGAAGCCCTTCGTAGACTCAAGAGAATTGCATACAGTATATACCTCCTTTATAAGATCGATTGTGGAATATGCCTGTCCGTGTTTCGTCGGCATAAGCAACCCACTGGCAGGTGTTTTGGCTTCAATAGACAAGAGAGCCCACAGAATAATGAACATCGAAGAAGGCAGCTGTTTATGCTCAAGTGACGTCATAACGCGTCGCCGTTACATATTGAGCGCTCGTCTTTTTGATCACATAGTTAGTGACCGGAGCCATATCCTGCATTACCTCATCCCCGAGAAACTTCCTCGTACTTCTCAGTATTACGCTGACTTTTCAAGAACTTCGGTGCGTTACAACTCCTTCGTGCCTTTTATGATACGTTACAAGAACGCTAACTGACTTTATATTTTTTGCACATGTTCTTCATCATGACGAAAATACTGTATCCATGAAATGTTTGATTTATATTCACAAAAATGAAATAAACACTACTACTACTACTAATATTCAGATTATTACCAAGCGTCAGTAAAACGACAATTCTTAAGCCATAACTCCAGTCGTCTTGCAAGTTACGGATGGTGAAACATCGCAAAATTCCATTTGTTCATGTGGATTCAGGCGCTTCGAGTTTTGTGCACTTAATATCGCAGTGATCTACCATTTATTTAATCACTCAAAATGAGATTTGTCAATTTTATGATTATGATTGCACTTTCGAGGCAGACATCTTCCAGAGTAGGCAGAAATATTATGTTCCTCGTAACCGCTAGCTTGCCCGAATTGTTGTTAAAGATTATGAAAACGTCATGAAAATCGATGTTATTGCTGCAGACAAACAAAAAGACTGTCCTGATCGTAAAATGATGCTTACAGAATTTATTTTCTTTAATATTCTCACATCAAAGGCGCACAGTATTCATATTCATGACTTATTACAAAGCATTTCTAGCATATTTTCTCAATAAAGTAGAAAATTACTGTTTTCTTTCAGAGCAAAGGTATTTGTATGAAGAATTCGTAAAATTTTCTTACCCGTTTTCTGGAATGTCGTTCCCTCAATTTGCTGCTGCTATGATTTCTCATGGAATCTCTGTGGACAATTTACATGATTACTTTCGGTGAGATACAATGATATGCCAGATTTGTTTTAAAGTAACTGAACTTTGAAAATCTACAATCATCATAATGCACATCATCATTGACAAATAATGAACTTCTAATTCCGAAAATTTTATCGTGCATAATTGCACGATGAATAGATAGTGAGCTACACCTCATCATTCGAAATCGTTGTTGTGACGTTGTGAAACACACCCTGAACAATTTCATTGAAAATTAAAAAATTGCATGACTAACGAGTGAACGTGAAATTTTTTGTGAATTCGCATTATATAAGCTTTTCTCTTCATGTATTTGATCAGACTAACTTAAGGAATTTTCATGGATGAAAGTAAGGGCTGCAAAGGGTTCAGATTTCTTTAAATATCAAGAAAAACATCGTAAAGTTATTCCAAAAATCATTTCTATGCGTCAAATCCATTTGATTCCGATTGAGCCGATTACAATTAGACTTAATCTTCTTAAGCTAAAGGAGGTGAATACAATGATAGGAACGATCTAAATTTGTTGCATGTAACATAATCTTCTTAAAGTCAATGGAATGACAACTTTTCATTCAGTTGTCTGTCGCTGCATATTGTAGAAATATACAAAAAGCTACGATCACTGAGGCCATTTTATTAAACGATTCAAGCCATCATTATGTATCATGAACGGTTATGTTAGTGATTTGCTCCTGTCGTGCACTTAGCCCATTTTTGCTTTCTTCTTGTCTATGTTAATTTTCTGTAGTACAATGCACAATTTCTGTGTACAATGATTTTATTACACATGCATATTTTTTCTCACTTAATCTCATTTCATAGCTGTGTAATTTGAATGTCTATAACTGTCAGTGCAAGATTGTTTCGAATACTTTTGTATATGACGTTATGTTATGATTAGAGTCATCAAAAGCGCTCTAGATAATACATGACTCTATTGAGTTTATTTTATTTTCTTTACTTAAATTCGTGATATAGGTCTACTGATATTTAGTAGCGAATCTTGCGAATTGAAAGCTCAAAAAAGAAGAGTACAAACGACTATTTATGCAACTTCAACTATTTGACAAGGCGACAGTTAAAAGATAAACAGCCCACTCTAGTAGAACGCCGCCTCAGCAGAGGGGCAGAAAAACTGACTGCCAAGGCGGTCTGTTAAAGGTCTTATGTCATATGTGTCGGTCATTAAATATTCTGTAAACCTTGTGTCTCCATTATTAGTCACTTGTGCCGCTGGTGTGAGACAGTACCTATCCGTTTACCGGATATTGAAATTGCAAAATCAGAAAGAGCAACATGAGGATCCTTATCTAAAGCTAATCTGATGCATCTGATCAATGTATGTGAGCGAGAACATGACATCGTTTACATGACTTACCCTGCTCCCTGGAAATGATGACTCCGTCTACTCCAGTATCGTAGCTACATGCACCTTGACTTGATAATTCGAGTGTTGAAAAGTGCTTTCTTCATTCATTCAATAAAAAATTGTGCTTTCTAAGTGACAAATCACCATTTTCGTCCTTATTTTAGTAAAAAGCTCTTTCATTTAAGAAGCACGCTATTTAATATTTCTAAATCAATTGATCATGCACTTGAATAATGTGTCTCGAAGAGAACTAGCATCTAGATGCGTTAACATTCATGAATGACATTTGATTTTTTCCAGATCATGATTGTGTTCTGAGGTCGGTGTTCATCTTGTGCATCGCACCTTTCGTTAATCATTACTATCATATTTGAAAATGCAGTCCACAAAAATTTCAACAATTGTGATAAACTGCACCAATTTTTGGATTAACGCAATTGTTTTTCTAGATAAATCAAATGATTTCGCTCAGAAGTTATTCTTGGTTTTGATGACTTAATTGGAATTGTTGTGTAAAAGAAACGCGGATATGAAGCCTGCAAGTTAATCAAATGTATGGAGAGACTGTTGAAAAAGCATTTTTTAGTTTTGATTAAATTTGGTTTGCAGTCAGCCAGAGAATTTTGTATTTTGTGTGGCTTCATTTAAGAGTGTTATCATTGTTAAGTCATGTGTGGGGTCCGCCAGCTAGGGTTTGAGCGTACAAAATGTTAAAGGACCCGAAACGCGACCTAGCTGGTCATTTTGCTGATGAACCCCTTCTATGTTTATTCTTTTCTGGTATGTCTTGTATAAAGATTGTAAATATGTTTTATTGTTCGGTACGCCATCTAAGTATTATTTCTTTCTCTTTTATATTATACGATGACCGGCGTGAACGCTTTCAACAGCCCTTTTCAGGGCTACACTTATTAAGTATTTATTGAGTTTCTATTGTATATTATTGTTCATTCGAAGTGCACTAACCTGACTTTTCCCATAATTTAACTAAACCGATCCTTCAGCTCGCCGACTAACCTGTTTTCAACTTATTGTTGCAATTATGTAAGATGAAGAGATCACGAAAGTTAAGCTTCGGAAATTTACGAATATTTTTCAACATAATAGCAGTGGCGGGCGCAGTTAATCGATTCCACTCAATTAATCGTGCGACGGAATCAATCGCGCGATTCTTGAATGATCATGACGCGCTTGCAAAGTGATTTCTGCTTGATGAGGAAAAAATAATGTTGCTATTTACTCCTTAAACGTTTGAGATAATTGCAATGTGCGTATGCTCGCACATGAAATCATGCATACCTATACGGAGTTGCTATGTGACTCTATTTTTCATTCCTATACAGCAGTAAATCTCCGTTGGAGTTCCCCCATGCCGCAGGAATGCATTACTTCATACAATAGCATTAAACACGCTCGTATAGGCCAGGTACACGATTTACATGTCAAGTATACTAGTAGTAGGTGGTGGTAGCAAATAGTGAGTTTGGCTTTGTCAAGTATAGTAGAATCATGAATCATACATGTTGTTAAACATAGTAGTTCCCTATCATATCATATCTCCGCATTGAAATCATGCAAATGCTTTGATAACAATACGAATTAATACCTAATTTACATTTAACATGCACACTATGAACATAACCCGTTAACGACTGCAGTCTCGTCTACACTATATTCATGCGGATTTGCTAATCATGAAGATTGCAGTGTTAGTTCGAATGGGCATAGAATAGAAATATGTCACCAGACTTCAACAATTTAAGCACAAAAATTCATTGGCAGTAGTAGACGCCGCGCTATTCTCCCCGCGAGAAGTCACTACGGCTCAGAATGACCAAAACTATATCTAGGATGGCCAAACAGGCTGAAGGACAGTGCAGCGGGCTGCTCTGTTTCAATTGATCCTGGCTTTGCCGTGAGGCTGATGGAGAGCTAGCTCTAGATACTTTACGCTAGTTTTGGCCACTACGATCCGTACTTAAGAGCCCTGTACTGTAGGGCGAAGGAATTTTGTTGCTGAAATTGTTCAAGTCTGAGGACATCTTTCTATTATATTTGCTAATGTTTTGCAAACTTAAAGCATAATGGTTTGATTTAATTGATGTATAATTGTGATTATTTCGAGACTGAAAGAAGAAACGACAAATACCTATCGGTACATTCGATAAAATATTATTGATTAAGACCAAAGCATTGGTCGGGCCAGCTACGAAAATGTCAAAAAATTGAAATGTTATAATTCGTGCCTTCAAATGAACATATGCTGTCTAATCGAACAAATACTAGTCTGCGTGATAGAAGAAGTAAACTAATGACGACTAAATATTGTCATTTATTATATTATGAAATAAAGTAAATAAATGAACATTGCTTATACTAGGGAGCACATTCGGCACGGAGCCTTTCTTCCATGTGGCCGAGCTGTCATTTATCAGTTTATGAAGCTTCATATTCATCGTAGCGTATTGTAACAGGTTCAGTAAAAGAGAAAAATCGCAGTAGTAGTTCTTTGCACCTATTGAGTGAATTTGTGTGGTTGCTGCATACTTTTGAAATCAACCGTGCTTTCCACCGTGCTTTTTGGAAGCACCGGCATTTCCGTTATAAGCGGCTTGCTTGAGGACAATTCCACGCGTTACGACGTTATTTCGCACGCATTTCATGAAATTGGAACTTAGTTTTTCATCAGAAGTTATGCCATTTCTCATTATCTGTGAATGGATTCCAATCACGTTTACGGTCAAAATGAAGAATACATCGCCGGAAAAGCAGAAAAAGTTAACCATCGTGCGCGAAAAGCATTTTATTACGAAGTTACGACGTTACGCGAATGCAACCTCGGTTTTTTGTTATGTTGCATTTATCTATTTTTCTGCGAATTGGGGCGATATTTTCATTCCATCTTTTGTGGACATGTTCTCGACGCGTTATTCTTTAATGACTGGTATGCGGGAAGTTTTATCCTACAACTGCTGAATCGTTAATTGAAGTTATTCAATGTTACGACGTTACGCGGGCGAAAAATATGTGAGCACGTTTTCCGGACTACACAAATTTTAAGTACAGCCTTTCCTAAATGTTTCCAAACACGTTTTCAATGGTCAGTGAATCATTCGAATCAAAAGTATGCATGATTCGACTTCTCCCCGATGACTGGAATCAGTATAACTCACACAATGGTGGACCTATTAAATTCATCCATGTCCTTACTTGATGCCCATTGGAATTTCCCTTCAGCTTGTCTTTTCATAAACAAGGTGACTATAATGTTGCCATGTCGGTCTGTGACACGATCTACAAACTAGGAATCATCGCAAGCAGCGGCTTTATGCATTTGGTCGACACTTCCTGACCTGCAGATGTCCAACGAGATTGGTCCTTAGACTCGGAGAATCGCATAGTTATTCCCAGTTTCTGTCCGCAAAAGTCGAACAGATTCTTGTAATCTAAAACGATAATCGCAACGCAATGGGTACTGAATTCGTTTTAAATGCTCGATTTTGGGTGACTGTTTGAAAACTTGCCATGGAATGTTTCGCAAATGACTGTGTAGGCCTAAGCAACGACCGTAGGGACCAGCCTACAACTGGCGCTGGGGTCGTCTGCAAACGTCTTACATGCTGCTGTTGATGTAGGTCCACTGGTAGCAGTGACACTTTGTGCCATCCAAACTGATTGAATAAAAGTAGAAAACTGTGCAGAACTGCACGATAATTAAGATATCATAACTAATTTATCAAACGTTTGCTCTAAAACGTTCATCTCTTAAAATCTCCTTTTCAATTTGCATTTCTTAAAGAATGGTAATTCCGGTTACACATTCAATGTTAACATCCTTTGCAGACATAAAATAGTGTTTTCAGAATTTTAGACTCCAGCCAATGCCCGCAAACGAACAGAAGCACAAAAAATTCATACTAACGATAGACAGGTTAAAACACTCATACTACTTGTGCATTGATAAAAGTAGTACTCATCCATATTTAATGCTATTAAATGAAATCTTCCACCGGGCTATATGCAAAATTTTCCAGGATGCTGGGTGGCAATTTTCTAAATGATTAAACTAGAGGAACATTTTTCGTCAAATTGGGCACTCCATGTAACTCCCATGCTGCAATTTCGAGCAGTAGGCCTATTTGGTCAGCATCAGTTTGGAATTTTCTCAAAAATGTGCTGAAAATTCCAAGTGTGACCTAATTTTAAAAAGCGCAGGGACCATGTTACAATAAAATAGCTAGAAGACAGCACAATATGTGCCTGCTCATCAAGTCACCGTATTCGTGTGTACATGAATTGACAATTGAATGATCAGAGATTTTAACCAAATCAAAGAATTAAGGGATGTTGCGAAAGTTTAAATAATAGGCACATTCTGAATCGATTCGGCACGAGAATTCCATGAATTAACCCATCGAATTCCACAATGCCTACTACCAATACCGCGAGTGTTCGGATGCTGATAACTTCCATTTAACAGTGTGACCACATAGCGTTACGACGCTACGATTTTCAAAATTCTCTATTAAACAAATTTGTGAACAAAAAGCGGATCTGAATAAACAGTGTGATATGAATCACTTACCTTGCTTTGCACCTAAATTTTGGAAGCTTTATAGGTTGTTTGACGGTCGTGAGACGAAAAAATGTCATTTTTCCGTTACGACGTTACCCATGTAAGTTCAGATCTGCATGTCAATGTTTTAACTAAAGAAATGAAAGTTAGATTGTTTTCGAATAAGTGCTCGACTTTTGACTCGAATAAGTAGCAAACATCTGCTATATTTGAATAAATTATAGATACATTAGTACCCTAAAGGGCAATTTTTAAAAATGATAATTTTTCATTTTTTTCTGTTTTTATTACAGTATCTATTTAATTAACTTTTTTGTAATGAAAGTCAAATTTCCGTGGTAAATTAGATGTTTTTCTGAAAAATATAAGTGTCAAGGATGATGTTTGTGGAATCAAAAGTAAGCTCCTATGTACTTCAGAAAATTACCCAAATGTTGACATTCGCGTGGAATTGCTCTTAATTAAAGCCTCCATATTTCCGCACCTGCGAAAAAATTCCCGGATGACTTTCGATTTCAAATAATTTTTTAATTCATAAGGAGGCAATAAATAAATTTTGAATTAAATCGCAGTCCGATATGCATCGAAATTTGTACAGGCACTCGATACCATAAATTCTGAAGGCAATGGGAGTCATTTTAAGCGCTCGACATCCCACAAGATTTATTCACATGTTTCCGATATTCAGCTTGGGATGCGACGGCCCTGATGGATGTAGAAATACACAACGTTTTTAGACTTGGGTGAACAAGGCAGTTACAATGCCAATCAATTGTCCGAGTTATTCTCGAACAGTTGGTGGTACTCTAATAGCTGGTCTAAACTCAAGATCACACGAAAAGATCAAATCAAGCGATGAGTGATCTGCTAAATGAATGCACTCTCCACTTTTTACAAAAGGCGCTTACCTGCCATTAAGCAAGCTCACAAATGCATTCTAAAGAAATGGATGGTGCGAAAAATTGAGCGCATTTTTTGCAAGATATGCAGAAAAGTTAGCTTCATATTGAAAATATACTAAAATATACTTTCACAATATGTATATATATATAATGCAAGATATATGGTATATGCAATATATTTAATATATTTTCACAAATGGAACATGCTTCTAAATAGTATTTCTGTTTTGTGCAGTACGATAGAATCATATTCTATGCCACAATGGTTTTCTTTCCAGTGCCATTGACTACCATGACAGGAAATTTTTAACATTGTCTGATTTTATGTTAGGAGTTATTGCTTTGGATTCTGCAACCACACATGGTCGGAAATGCGGCGAGTTAAGATGTAGATTCATCTTTCGTTATTATGATAAAGATGAAGACGGTCAGCTGTCGTTCGAGGAATTCAAGTAAGTAAAATATTTGAACTTGCTTACTAGTGAACTTTGTAGTTGAGGCTTACCAGTCATTGTGCGATATTAAAACACTTTAATATTAATTGTTTGCATCCTTTACAATGCAGTACAGTGCAATGTACTTTAAGGTGATGGAGTGTGATGTAATAGCTATCTCTTAACACAAAAGTTAGAGCATTGAAACGACATGACGAAAATGCAAGGTCATGAAAGATCTCTTCCTTTTTTGAAAATGATGCGAAAAGCGTCTTTTGTAGGTATAAAGATATCATTGCAGTCACTGCGTTTCGAATACCTCAAACGCGTGATATCTACAGATGCTAGAAAAAAATTAAGAATCAGGAAAAAGGTCATGAAAGCTCCAATCACAAAAAGTAGAAGTATAGGTTTGTTAATTCCTTCTTACAGCCACGAGATTTATGTTGCTATCAATCAAATGTAAGCAGAAATTTCAGTGTTGTTATTGCTTTCAATTTTGATGTCGGGAATATCATAATTTTAGTAATTTCTGTGCTGATGTTTTTAGCCAGATCTTATTCCATATAAATCTGCTTTCGTGCTTCTTCAGTCACGAAGAAATGAAAAATTTACTAATATGAGAGATATAATAGCTGACTGAAATGAAACAAGAAGTCACTAGTGTGCCATTTATCTCTTCATATAGCCTACATGTAGTGTACTCTATCTTGAGAGCAAATATTGAATTGTTTCTGGGTTAATGGGCAAATTGATGTCCCTGTCAATCTTGAAAAGGGCCGCCTGCTGCAATTTCTAAAATGTCAACTGAAAAAACCACAAACGTTGAACCCATGATTTTTCTATTAATATGATTATTGACATGCATGTAGTTAGGCTGTATTCGTGATTCATTGTACTTGCAATATTGTCTTGTGTTTCAGATCACTGATCAAGGACATTGGACATGCTAAGGGTTGGTCTGTTGAAGACAAGTCATTGGACAGGAAGGCGCGTGAACAAGCTAAGTGAGTAGTTGAAGTTGACTATTAATTTGTTTTCGCTTGGTGAGTCCAAAATTTTGTGATGGCTTCTCAAAAAAATCATACGATTTGATAGTTGCTCCCGGAAAAACATTGAATTGTTGGTAGCTCATGGAAAGACAGAAATTTTGTGGTTGCTCCCGGAAAAACCTGAGGTTTGGTGATCGTAGCAAGAAAAACATTGAATTTTTTCATAGCTAATTAAAAATCTTGGAATTTGATGCAACTCCAATGAGAAATATTTTGATAGAACCCGGAAAATTCTGACTTTTGGTGGTCGTAGCAGGAAAGAAATTGGTGATAGAATCTGGGAAAAATCCGAAATTCAGTAATTGAACCTGATCTGTGTGAAGTTAGTTCCAAAGCCGATTCCTGAGAATCTGTGGAATAGATGCATTTACCAAGTAACGGGAGATCATCCTCCTGAGAAAGTTAGAAAGTCGGGGCCATCCGAACATCGACCGTTGAAGGCACTGGACGCCGAAGGCCTGTCTTTGATACGTTTTAACTTCTACTTCATTATATCGGCCTGTAAATTGAAAGGGGGAGTTTTGATTACTTTTTTTCTAATTTTCTCAGATGTATTAGCCTACTCTATGGTCGTCTCAAATTATCGACTTTGATTTTTTTATATAACTATGCAAAACTTGACTTTCAAATTTCATACAGGCATCGTTCTTGTACAATGCTCACAGTTTGCAATGTATAATACGATCAATGATTACTATGGATCACCAATAATGCTGCTTCTTTAAAAATGTGCCTGAGTGTATATATTTATACTGTTGTTTTCGTTTTTTTGGTACAACATGAAAAAATTATATTGTTCTATCCATGCAGCCATTTTTCAGCGAGTTTGCATTGCTGCATGTTGAATATTTAAATGGATAATCACTAAGGAATCAATCGTATTTACATGACCAACTAAGTTAATTATCATTAAAAGTATGTTCAAATTCGAATTAGCCCTTTAATTAGTAAGTATTTTCAAGTTATTACAGGTGAAAATTTAGCGTGGGCTTAGGGTTCGAGCCATTGAGTAGTGCGCGGATCTGAGAATTACCGCATTATCCCACAGTCTTGCATATTCTGGGCATGTGTGTGATCATTACTTAACCGCACCTTTCCAACTTGAGCCACGTATCTCTTTTTAACATCAGCTTATTACAGGCCTGTGATTACTCCTCAAATTCCTCAGATTCCTCAAATATTGTTTTTACTCCTCAAATCCTCACAAATTCCTCAAATGTAGCTTCACTAAGAGAAATTCCTCAAATGTGACACATTTCTGACTAACTGTAGGACATTGTTTTTTGGCGAATGGCGATGATATGTAAACTTCCAATCAAGAAGCTGAGATAGAATCCTATCCTGACTGCTGAGCATGAACAATTATGATTTATAACGTGTTCTAATTTCACGTCGTTTTCACTTCTGGAAGCTGCAGGGCTGCAGATGTTTGGGTTCGTTCGCATCTATTTTGCTATGAAGAGAAGTTGTCTGAAGCTGAAGTTATCGTTGCATGCGAACTTAGATTAATTAAGACATTCAAACCACATATTACTGGGTTGGTAGATTTTCAACCTGGTCTACTGCAAGATGTGGATGTCAATATCTCTGCGGAACTTCATGGGAATAGAGGTGATGATCTTTCACCCTTTGCCTAGATGAGACCAACAACTTAACTGGCAAGCCTGTTCCTGACAGTTGTTTCGTGTCGTGCGAGAGAATTCATGCTCATTTGAATGTAGATCGGAACGATTTGATCAAAGCGCTAACAGGTTAACAAGAACCACCAAAACTTATTCAGTAAAAAAAGTAATTTTAATGTGTGTAATGTGGCGCATCCTTCATAATACTGATTTTTTAGCCACAAGCAATGCATTCTGTCAACAATTTTAATCTTTCTATACTTACGGGTTACTCTCCTCCCAAATTTGTCTAAAATCCGTAAAAATTGATCGTCACAAAGCCCCACATGCATGTATTTGAAGATATTTCTTAAATTCAAAAATTTACAGTATACAAATCTGACAAGCATCATGGAATTGGAGACGATAGCGTGAATCACAGCGATATCAGCAGCTTGACCTGACATCCTCTGTTCGACACATTCTAAGCATATAGTACTTGAGGTCAACAAATTAAATTCGTAACAACGTGGGAAGTGATTATTAGCAGACCAATATCCCTTAGTAACATACACAACTTCTTAAGGTGTGGTGTGGTCAACCCTGGGGTTGCCTTCTTAGTTGTGACTTTCATGACTTGAAGTTTGCCCAAAATCCATGCTAAAGTTTGGAGGTTTTTTTTGCAATCACCACATTAGGCTCCGTTTCCATTCCTCAAATTTTTCACGGAAATCCTCAATTTTTCTCATAGGCTAATCACAGGCCTGTTATTATGTTTCTGTCTATGTCAGTCCACAATGAGAATGAGACATCAGTAGATGAAAAACCTGCTCTCATTCATCAACATTTCCCTTCTTCGAAGAGGCCACCACAGCGTACCTGAGCCAGATATTCGGGATCGACTCCTCTGAGAAGCTACTGATTTGACATGCATTTCGCATTCTGGACATTTGACTTTAAAATAGCGTAGTATAAGCTTGAGATAATGCAGTCATTACTTACTTGAATTCATTCCAAGTCAAAAAGGGTTCATCCACAAAAACGTAGTCGGAAATACTGCAAGTCAGAATTGCAGATCTACAGAAGCTTGCTTCGAAAATCGCAATTTGATCAACCGGTAGTTCACATTCTCTTTTGTGGCAGGGATTGTGGACTTTAGAACAAGTTTCTGATAAAGAAACTTTCGAGTAATCCAAGGTTGAAACGGTACAATCTTTGCATGACGGATAAGAGAGGTTGTTTATATCATGCATATTGGATATACATTAAACATGCACTGTATTTCATGTATACTTTACAGAGTATTTGGAGACGAAGTGACGGACAAATTATCTGAAGACGCATTTTTATGCTCTGTTGGCTCACTTAAGTTTCGTGGAACATCGACCCTCTTCCGATTACCATTTTCTCCAATTACAAAATTCAGGTAAGTAAGCAGGTCCTTCACATTTTACGGAACTAAGAAATCCCCAGAGCTACCATTTGGACTTGAAATTTTCGTTGATTAACAAGTTCTTGATCTCTTGATTTTTTTTCTTTGAAGTATGTGTGGTGGTGATAATGTAGTCTACCCACCACTCGCTTCTAGTGCGAAGGATGCAGGCTATCCGCTGTTGG
Organism: Prostheceraeus crozeri; assembly: GCA_907163375.1. NCBI lineage: Eukaryota > Metazoa > Platyhelminthes > Polycladida > Euryleptidae > Prostheceraeus > Prostheceraeus crozeri. Next base: position 737,948 of record CAJQUW010013593.1, on the reverse strand, counting down.
AAACGATAATTCAAATCAAGTTTCAAAATATATGTAGCGACATCGAAATATATTGACAGCCGCTAAGAAGCATGAGATTGTAAAATAAGACACTGAATTATGAGAAGGAAGTGAAAACTATCATGAATGAGAAGCAAGGAAATGACTATGATACAAATATCACAACAATGAGGTGTGTAATGTCACAATAACTAAAAGAAATCATTTAGTTTCTTAACTTCTGCTTTTGCACAAGGCAGTGGTTTTGATTAGGATAGCTTCACGCTGTTGTAAATGTATTTCGTCTAAGTCAAGTTTATCACGTCAATTTGAAAATTGGAGTTGGTATTGCATAGCTCGCTCTGTGTTGAAAAGTGATAATTCTTTTGTTCGAACAACATTGGTGTAATGGCGTCATTTTACTATCGGTGTATAATTATATAATTTAAATTATAAGATATTTTTCATAAATTATACTTTATCTTATAAACTACTGTCGTTCTTTTGGAAATATCTTGAATAAGACATGGTGCTAAAACGTTTGCATTTACTAATTTTTCGCTTGACGGTCTGTGAAAATTGTTTGTGAACTAATTAACGAATATTTAGTAAATAGAAATAAGAGTATAAAGGTTTATTCAAGACATTTCCAGTTAAAAATTAATGCTGCCTAAACAGATTTTCGATTCCTGGGGTGGGCCGATGTGACAATATGTGACATCTCCTCACATCAAAATAGCATGTGACAAAATGCGTCTTTTTCATTGTTGGTGTGACAGAATGTGATGAATTCACATACCCGAAAAATAATTTGACTGAAGTGCTGTCTTTTTCAATAGCATGACAAAATATGACACACTTAAAAGTCAGATGAGCACTAACTTCGTTTGATTGAAGTATCGAAAAGTCTCTTATTATTCTAAGAAGTCAGTTTTCTTATGTTCTCACATGCTTTAAAGATAATTTGTATAGGGGTCATGTAAGGGGTTCTTTCCTTGATCTCAATGGCGATTTGTATGTCCGCCAGGTAAATCGTTTTATCATTCGTTCGCTTGTTCTGAGTAGAATTCGAACTTGATGGTCCAATTGTAACATTCATTCTATGTGGCGACATACTGCCGATAATTCACATGCATGCGTATATTTATATTTACCAGTCACCGATCTGAATACAAAACATAAGGATAGTAATTATAATAAAGCTAAGTTGCATTTCTTCAAAATTAAAAGTTTCCCTTTTTTCCGCGAAATAATATGGTCTGTGCATTCATACTGTTAAATTTACTCCGAATACGTGTTTATTGTGTTTTCACATTTGACATCAAGCTTAATTCAACACAGTAAAAAAATCATGAGATTTGCAATTAGCAAGTTAGTGAAATTTCAACGGGCATTCATTAAATATCACTTTGAACATACTACTGGCAAATCATCTAAGTTAATGCACCTGCACTAATTAGCAAATGCTCCTTTTAGAAACAATGTAAATAGAAGAATTAAATATTGAGTTGCATCCTCCGTTGAAAAATGGACACAGACCTGAATAGCTGCCATTTCATCCAATACCAGGAACCATCAGCAGTCTTAGCATATATCTCCTGCTCAAATCGACACAACCCCCTATTTAAAGTTGCTAAAGTATTGAATATTGCAGGCGCACTAACTTAAGCAATTTGCCAGCAGTCTGTTTAAAGTGATATTTAATAAATGCTCGTTGAAATTACACCAACTTATTAATTGCAAATCTCAAATTTACCCGGGCATGGTTGCAACTTTAAATAGGGAGTTGTGTCGATGCTGAGAGATGTGAACTAGGCCTGCTGATGATTCCTGATATTGGATGAAATGGCAGCTATTCAGGTCTGCGTCCATTTTTCAACGGAGGATGCAACTCATTATTTAATTTTTCTATTTACAAAAGCAATGATAATTGTAATGAAGTTGCAACGTTATAGTGTAATTTTCCACTTGAAGCAGGATCAGAAGTGTCCCTGGTTTAACCATGGTCTGTTGCGTTACTCTCTAATCTCGGGATGGATGTTGGACACCTTCAATTGCAGTTTTCTATGAAACTACACTAATAATGAAAATGAATAAGAATGTCTAAATTAGAGGTTAATCGATTTTGTCTCGTTACAACATGCTCGACTATTTTTAAAGAAAATCAATGATTAAATTGAAACTTCCAATTTCTTCACAACGGTATGTGTCAAAATTTGGCCATATGTTTCATCAGCATGTGACCGATTTCGAATATCAAAGTGTGACAGAATGTGTCACAGATCCAAATGAGGCGGCCTACCCCTGCGATTCATCACTTTCTTATACAAATTGTCAAGGACTTCTATAAATAATACTGTGGCCATAGTATTATTTATAGAAGTCCTTGAAATTGTACAATTGATTGTTCGTAATGAGATACTTTTCAATTTTATTTTGCAAATCAGTCTCAAATATTAGGATTTGTTGCAACTTTCTGCTCATTGTCTTCTCTTTGAGCTGCCACATATACACACTCATATTCATGCGAAATGATTTTTCTTTGTTCATTTTTTACTTCGGATTTCGATCGCAAATCTTTGGTGTAATGCAACATTTTGTCTAAATATTCCTGTTACCTGTTTTCGCGATTGGAAGCAATGTGGAGAAGCTGGCGGACGAACTCCTCTCTCTAAGTTACAACGCAGCAAATGCTAGCACTTTAATGTCACGCAGCAAGTTTAAACAATTTTAAGCTTTTATATCGGCGGTATGATATCAAAGCAATCGTGGTGCATTCATTGCAATTGGTCGCACTAGGTTTTCTTTTTGTCTGGAGCAGGTGAGCCTTGATGATCGACTATTCGGCTGTGTGTGTACTTTAGAGATAAATGAATTTCTAAAAAGAGCCACACCCCAGTTTTTACAGCGTGAATCGTCCGGTATCGATTGCCAAGTGAGAACAATGCGGGAATATTTGTCTATTTAGCACTGCCCGGTTTAGGAACCCTACTCAAAACACATTGCAATGCTATGTTCAGTCACACTTTATCAGCGCTAGGTTGCAAAAAATGTTTTTCTCAATCTCAATCCTTTTAGCGTCGATTGCTCCAACTTGCGCAGATCTTCATAACGCTGTCATAGACCTTTTTTATCCATCATATTTTAAATTTGTTTTAGGCATATTTCGAATATGTTTTTTTATATGTTTGACGAGAATTGCGGTAGCACTTAAGGTGAATTGAATTAATATCGTCGTTAAAAAACTCAGTGAATTAAAAGAAAGTATAATAAAATGCTAATAAACCAAAAAGACTTCTTTAATTTGGGAAGCCTTTTAGTTAGAATGCCTAATAATAGCATTTTAAATTTGCAATTAGAAAGTTAGTGAAAGTTCGACGAGCATTCATTAAGTATATCTTTAAACACTCTACTGGCAAATCGCCTAAGTTAGTGCGACTGAAATAATTAATAATTGCTGCTTTTTAAACCAATGGCGCTTAGCAAGCATTATTGTGATTTGTAATTGAAGACAATTAATAAAGCATTTTGTATGAAAGTGCAATATATTATATTTTTAAAATAAGCTACATTATTTAGATGCAAGGTAGTAGGCCTAGTTTCAGTTTCAGAGAAACTTTCCCACTAATTATGTATTGACAGGTAGATCTATCAAGAAAATTATCTTCTCTCACAGCTTCAGTGTTTCCATGTTATTACGCTTTGTGGCAATAATTCATATCATGTAATATCTGTCTGTTCGTTGAAGTTATTAACGCAAATATCGATGCGTGAAACATTAGGCTGTATTATCTCAATTACTTATTCGTCCGTCTGTCTGTTCTCATATCTGCCTAGCGCGGACTATAGTCTAGAACAACATTGAAATTTTGCTGTAAGTTTCAATAGGCAGATATGAACTCTTAAGTCAAGTTTCAAAAATATTTATATCATTCTTAGAGATTTGGAGCAGTTGATTTGTTTATCGAAAACTAAACAAATTGTCTGAAGAAGTCATTTTGAAATAACACTGATAAAATCCAATATTTTGATGCTATCTTGCAATTGGTCATCAAAAAATGATAATAACATGTGACAAATGAGTGAATCTGCATGCAAAAATGCTTGTTCTGAATCTGATTTTAATAGTAAGGTATGTTCTAAGGTACCAAATAGAAAAGGACGGGGTATAGAACTCTTTTGGCAGAAATGAATTTAGTGTAAACTATAGTCCACGCTAGGCATTAATGGGTTGATACACAAGTTCACCTTTGATGTAATAAATAATTTAGCCAGATTAAGTTAAATAAATGAAAAAGCGAAAAGAAATGAATAATAGATTATCATAGAGATAATGATAGAAAATACAAAGTGACAATTGAAAAGTGTATTACTGGTATGTCGTAAAAAGAAAACAAAGGATGACAAAACAACCATATTGGATGGATAGAAATTACTGTAAAAACAGTTCTTGATGAATAGGTATATTTACTCAAAACTTTGCATGTACGTTCACTCGCTCACTCAACACACTAAACATCACTGAAAGCACATAAATTAAATAAGAAGCAATCATTTACAAAAATATCTTCTTTAAGTCTGCTGTTACACGCAATCTTCATGGGTTTAGTAACCCTGCCATGGCAATGCTGGTGACAATCAGCAATAGCACCGCAATTCCACGTAAATTCTGCCACGATGGATTCGATTATCGTTGTAAACTGTTCTCGCTCTAATAGTATTGTGAAAGTGCATTTATCTAAAAATCTATTGACATTTCATACTCAATTATACATACACAGAAGGGATTGAGTCGTGTTAAGATTTGTGGATTTGTAATGACCTTTTACAGAAGAAGATGATACAAAATGAATTTTTAAAAAACATATTAAGAACATTGTTTTTTTACCATATTTAAAGCATATCTTAAATATATATTTAAAACATCATATTTTAGATATCGCAACCGTAATCTGCACAATTCTGCCTTCGCCGATGTACAGCAAATACTAGTCAAGTATGTTCAGAGGTGTGAATAATCGTAATAATGGTCTAAATCGTGTGAGTGTGTCAGTCAAAGACCTTGATTAAGAGTTACTTGAAAGAGAGTAACAAGAAATTTTTCAACCTTTTTGACCATAAATTTAACTGATTTAACATATAAGCAGGGATGAAACATCTTTTCACGCCACACCGCCATGTTTGAGTTTGGTTGAAAACGTCACTTAGCCATTTTATTTCACAAAACCCACCAGACGAAGGCCACCAGGGACGTTCACGTGTGCTGATTCCATCATTACTGCATGACACATGTAAAAGGAAGGTGAGTATGTAAAGAATGGTTTCTGCGCACAGATTCCTTGTGGAGCATGGAGGCATTAAAGAGTTGAGTTTTAGCCTAACAGTAAAATCTAAAAAGCTGAGAACATTGTTTTCATCTTCGGAGTTGCAAAATTCTATTTCAAAGTCGATTCAGCTCGTCAATATTGTTATCGCAATTAGGTGCTAAGGGACCGCATTTCGGTGCGACAGTGTATTGGGTCCAGTGTTCGAAATTGTCTACCTGCTGAGATGCCACCGCACTCGCAGCAGTGCATCTAAACCTTACCTGATGAGAATTGCCAGTGTACGTAGGCAGCCCTACCACTAACTTGCTGTATTGTTTCGCAGGGAAAAGCAAGAAATCGATTCTAATGCCGACGTGTGACGCACGCTTGCCGCTGCAAGAAGAGTATATGTAATATTTCTGCCTTCAGCGGAGTTAGTTCGTCAGCATTACGCAGTAGTTGTATAAGTAATAAGATGCGAATATTTTGCTGTAGAGTGTAGCGAGTCTATAGAAAGAGAATCCGCCAATGTAAATGCTGCCTTAATTAAGTCCGTTCATGATACGTGTATATAGTTCACATTGATATGAATGTGTCATCATCGTCACGAAGTACGAAGTGAAACTGCAGGAAGTACGCTAATGCCCTTTTCCATTTACAGGAAAATGAAACGTCTTCAGGATGCACAGAGAAAGTCTCGATTATCACCTTTACAAACGTCGCCTCCTTTGAAACGCTATCGTGAGACACCAGCATCAGAACACATGGATGACGATAACAACAATGCTTCTCCCCCGTTGCGAACTGTGTCATGTGAGAGCGAAGACAGTTTCGAAGTATCAGAGCCTCTGTTGGATTCGAGTGTTGATGATAATGGTGTAAATGGCATATCTACAAAAGATATTGTAAAAAGTGATTTGTCCAAAAAGACTGAAAAATTCGAAGCAAAGATCGTAGACGATACAGGTTGGTTGTGCTGAAATGTCTATTTATTGGATTTTCCCCTATGTTAAATCACGATGACCACTATGTTATCGCTTTCTCAATTGCTCAGTTATGCGTATTAACATTGATAAAAGAATAATTGCATTTCATTCGAAGGAAAATCGGTGATTTTATGAAAAAGTTATAACGTACTTATATATCAGATTTTTGCGGTCATATACTATTTCGCATGATTATTTAATGAGCGAACGCTGCAACACTTAGCTAATGTTCAAATTGAAAATTGAATTTCACATCTTATTAATACATTATTGTAGCTAATTAAATCAAAATCGAACACGAAATAGGCTTTGGAAAATACTTTAAATGCTCATGTTTTCTGGAAAAGATCAATTACACTATGTTGTTTGACCATATCATTATAGATAATAATTCTTTTGATATTATGGATTATAATGGTTATTACTTACTTACTTAGTTATTATATAATGTTGCTAATAGATTATTATTTAATGGATTTAACTCATCGAAAATATTGTGAAAGTGCTGAGAGTGAGTGAAGACTTATGGCTGTTGATATCGTGATGGATATGGAAGCATTCACTTTTGTGTCAGTGTACGCACCACTGGTTGGGCGACGTCAGCAAAAAAAGGACGACTTCTAGGACGAAACTGAAGGGGAAGTATGTCATCGTCGGAGATTTGAATGGTCACGTTGGCCAAATGGCCGATGGATGCAAGGGCGTTCATGGGGGAAAAGGATTTGAGGACAGAAATGCAGAAGGTGAGGCTATTCTCTACCTCTCCTTGATCTTCGATCTCGTTGTTGCTAACACTTTTTTCACCAAGGAAACACTGAAACTGGTGACTTACGAATCGGTTGAAGCGAATACGACTGTTTACTTAGAAGGCAAGACTTGAAAGAATTAAAAGATGTGTAGGTAATACCAATCGAGGATTGCATTTCTCAACACAAGCTGCTTGCGATGGATATGAAGGTGAGACAGAAAGTAAAGAGGTACAGAAGACGCACTGAAGGTATGCTGAAAACATGAAAGCTGTGCACGGAACACGGGAGAATAGCATTTGGAAATGATGCACAGAAAATAGTTGTTCACGGCGATAGCACGAATGAAAGGTGGATGAGTTTGGAAGACTGCTTGAGGAAAGCAGCAGAACTGGTGGACGTGCACGAGCCCAGACATTGTGGTGGAACGAGACAGTTCCGGAGGTATTAAAGAGAAAACGGATGGAGTACAAAAGTGAAGGAAAGAAAGGATCTCGGAATACTGGATGACGTGCAAACGCAATGAAGATGAAGAAGGAGGCAAACAAAGCGATTGCATTGCGATGCAGGAAAAGCTCAGTTAGATGGACAAAGATTCAGACAACAGAGATAGTGCAACAGTGATCAGCATTGCAAAACAAGGATCAAGAGAAAAGAAGATTTTAAATCGGTATACATTTAAGACCCAAAAAACCCGCGCTTTTTTTCGGCATGCATTTAAGATGAATATGGAATGGTGAGGATGGAAATTGAGCAGAGACTTGAGGTATGGAGGCAGTGCAACACAAAGTTGATGAATGTTGAAAACGCATGGACCATCAATGGGCATTCTACGTCGGTTGAAGGCCCTTGGGAAAATATAAGCATTGAAGAGACAAAAGAGGCTTGGAAAACGATGAAAAAAAGTAAATCACCAGGTCCGAGTGAGATGTCCTGCGACATGGTGACATGCGAAGTATTCTTTAAAGACCTGTAATCAGCTGCTAATGGTGAAGCATGACCAGCTAGAATCACGACCAGGCACATACCGGCCTCCAAAAGGGTGGCCGACTTATTCGAAATGTCAAATGCTTCTTCCATGATCTTGAGAAGCAAATAACGAGTTCACTGATAATACTATTCCATGACAGAACAATGATCACGTGACCCTCTGCGTCAACAGGAGTTATCCAGCTCTTGCAACGCGATGACGTTATTACCGCCAGGATCGATGAACCAAGTTCCTCTATTGTGCTGCGATAGTATTTGACGTTGAAACAGACGCTATTGCAGTCAGTTGAACAGCATCGTTTCATATACTGTTGTGGCATCGTGCCGCGGAGTCATGGGTAAAAAATGTGTGCCGAATTCCATTAGTTGTTATGCTATGTCATCATAGCATCATACTCAGTTCGCATTTCCTCGAGATGAGTGTTTAAGAAATAAATGGATGTATGCTATTCGACGCAAAAATTTTATCTTCACTTCTCACCACGATTTGTGATAAACATTTTGATTCTCGATTTAAGCGGTTCACTCCTGGAGGACTCATGAAACTTGATTTTAGTCTTAATCCGATCCCGTCAATATTTGACTTCGCTCTGTCTGTGATTTCATCGGTGAGTGCCTCCTCCACGTAAGTAAACGAAACTTTGCAATGAAATGGACAGGCTTGCAGCTTTATCGGAGCTGACCTTAAATGAAGCTCCTCCTGGATGGTTGATGCAATCAAAACGCGTTTTATCAATCATCAATTTTGTCAGTTGATGCTATGGTAATCGTTCACTCTGATTTGTATGCATCTCTTTTCGTTGACAATGCTATGATTCCTTATCCGTCAAGGTTGTAAAGCACTGTAAATTGACTCGAAAGTCAAGTCTCAAGTAAACACTATTTGTATTCACTACAAGAATATGTTCGAAAGCACCATTGACAGTTCTATGGAATCTCAAAGCTTTCCTGTCTTTAAGGAACTCATGAATGTTCAATTTGAAGCTAAGACTGCGCCGCATCCAGCTATTGTATTATGCGTTTTGCATTATGTTTAAATTATGCTTCATTAGAAGTTTTTTTTCATCAAGTGCGTATCGTATTCTACTTGATTATTTCCCTCCACCACAAGTTCTTACTTTATGGAAATTATCATTCTGAATTATTGACAACTACAATTGTTTGAATAAGCTATCTGAGCACGATGCGATGTCTGTGGATTGCAGTCTTGTACTAGATGAAATGTACCTACAACGAGGCTATGGGTGAAGGCATACCTGATTCTTGGAAAAGAAGCAAAACAATTCCCTGTACAAAGTAAAAGGAAATGCTTTAGAGTGCTTTGACTACCGTACCATCAAACTATTATAGCACATCATGAAAAATGCCGAAAGGATTCTTTAAAAGAGGTCGAGAATGGTGGCTTCTTTACGGAAAGATCAGTATAGTTTTGTCCCAGGTAGATGCACCATATACGCAATTTTTCTCTTACAACAGCTGCAGGAAAAATACTTTGCGAAGGAAAAAGAGTAATATCTCGCTTTCTTAGATCTAGAGAAAGCTTTTGGCGGAGTACCTAGGAAATTGATCGACAAACATTGAGAAAATGGGTGTTGTAGAATGTTGCGTACAAGCGGTCAAGAGAATGTATGAAGATGCTATGTCTCAAGTGAAGATGGAAGGATGCGTTTCTGGTTGGCTTCCTATAAGCGTCGGTGTGCATCAGGGATCTGTTCTTTCGCCTTTCTCGTTTGCTGTTATCATGGACGTGGTTACAGAAGAAGCTGCGAATGATGGACAAGCTTTGCTTTATGCAGATTACTTGGTGCCTGTCAGTGAGAGACAAGAAGATGCAAAGAAGAAAATGATAGCTTGGATAAATGTGTTTGAGAGTGGTGACCTGAAGATGGATGTACAGAAAACTAAGGTGGTGAAGTACACTCGAAAAGCAACACCGAAGGAAACGGACAAGGAAGGATCCGTGTGGAGTTTGTGGGAAGAGAGTCGGCGGAAACTCGATCCGATATGCTTCTTGTCATTGCTGGGTACGTGGACGTTGCTCAGGGAAAAGAGGTGTGTTGACAAGAGCAGTATAGGACTTCAAGTGCAAGACATGTGGAGATTGAGGACGCAAGAACTACAGGCAGCAGGACTGCAGGTTTCATTTTGAGGATGACGAGTTGAAATGAGTAAGCGAGTTCCCGTACTTGGGGGATCATTTGAATGATGCTGGTGGTGCCGAAAAGGCCGTGATCTCGCGAATAATAACAGCTTTGTTAAAGTGTAGGGGCTTGAGTGGTGTGCTGTGCACTAGAGGTATCTCTATAAGATTAAAAGGCCTGGGGTGTAGCATATACGTTTGTTGAGTCCCGACGTATGGAGCAGAGACGTGGGCATTGAAGATCGAATCTCTGCAGAGATTGAAAGCCACAGAAAGACGGATGTTGAGATTGATATGTGGTGTGACACCGAAGGATGGAGTATGACAAGGAGATAGCAAGCAGGCTGAAACTGAAAGTGAAAGGCTGCATGAGCATCTGAGACAAAAGAGACTGAGGTGGTACGAACATGTCATGCGTCGAGAGGAGGACGAGGAGATGAAGAAAGTGATGACAACCACAATCGCAGGAAGTTTTTTAGGAGAGGCCGACCAGCAAAGAAGTGCAGTAGTGTGATCGAAAAGGATACGAAAAGGAGAAATGTTACCAAGGAGTTGGCATATTGTAGTTGGATGCAAATAGAGATGGATGGAGAAGAAAAGCAGTGAATGGATTGGCTAACCCCCGCTTGCGGGGAACTTATGGCAGTATAAGTATAATAAACCGGATTGATTGATATTATGAAATGGATTATATAGTTATTCTAGACTCTGTTGATATTATTTGCCGATATAGGATTTTGATTCATTTTTTGACATAGTAAAAATATTTATGCATTTAGGTAAATTGCACAAATTGTGTGGATATTCGTACTTAAATCAAACATCATAAAGGACCTGTAACACAATTCACTGACGGAAACCTAACGAAAAGAATGTTGCGACATTGTAAGCGCGGAAAATGAACATTACAGATCTAGTCGGAGATACATCGGACTGAGTCAGAGTCGGAGAATATTGATAGTACCGAAGACGGAAGGAGCATGCCACATAGTAAGAACCGTATACAGTGGGTGGAGTGTCAACTCAAAAAAATGTCAGCTTACAGTGAAAATGTTTGTTTCGAAAGACATTATGTCCTGAGGTCTAAAAATTGATCTATTTTAAAACAGGTCTATTTGATCAATTTTCAAAAGGTGCATTTTGCGAATTATTTACGTGTCTTTAAGTCGCATGAAGTTTATTGATATCAAATACAATGAAAATTTTCTGATAAGAATATCAGAACATGTAATTGAAAAGGAAATTAAGTTGATTACCAAACAAGCTTCATGAGCGGCATCATGATTTAAGTCTTATACAAACAATTAAGACTGTGAAAATATGCCTTGGTTCGACATTTGATGAGATATATAAAACATCTTGGGAAAGCCAAGTCTCTGGTGGTAGGTATTTTATATACTTCTTTTTTACACCACACGATCGATATATTTCAACCTTATGTCCAATGTTATTTTCAGGTTGTGATAAAGTGTTAATAAGGTTGAAATATATCGATCGTGTCGTGTAAAAAAGAAGTATATAAAATACCTACCACCAGAGACTTGGCTTTCCGAAGATGTTTTATATATCTCGTCAAACAACTGAGAACTTATTCTTCTGAGAACTTATACCAACAAGCTATATGGATCTGTTAAGTTTATACTTGTCGAAGCTATTAGCTAACAGAATGCATTATACGGTCAATAGGAATCATAGTGCAAAATTGAGTTATAAATGGCTAGAATGCTCTAAGAGGTTAGACTTCAACCATACATGTGGATAAATTTATTTTTCTTACATTTGCGTTTGTGATTAACAGGATTAAGTTTTATTTTTTATCTGAATGATATTTAGGACCCATTCATATCTTGAAGTTAGGTGTGATTGTCTTTGATTATGATATTTTACTATTTCAGCGTCAGGTACTTTGTGGCATGACAAGCGAGAGAAAATGCTTTTATTAATAAGGCTGTCACTTCCATCAAAGTTCATTAAAAGAGCATATTCTCTCCAAATTAATCAGTGACTCGAAGGGTTTGCAAAATATTATTCTTTGTTCTTTATTGCTATCATGTTAGTCAGTTCATTGGCAATTTCTCCGAGGAAGTAAAAAAATCAGGGTGGTCGCGTGTACTCGATTTTCGCTGATATACTCGAATGTACTCAAACTCTATTTGATGTACTCGAATTCCGATAAGTGATTTAAATCATTGCTACTAATCGCTACTACTAAAAATGTTTCACAGCTTCACTACTCTGATCATGCTTATTGAATACACATACGTAATTACATGACTTCTTGTAGAAACGAATTCTCACAGGCTTCATAATGATGTGACGTGCTCGTTAACGAAATATCATTTTCGAAATGTTGGTGTCGAAATTCGAATGGTGGAACTTGTTCGAATTAATAATAAAACTTAGATAGATTGCTGTGATGTTGAATTGATTTACTGTATTCTCTCTGCATCACGTAAATTGTCATTTCTTGCAACTGATGTAACTATGCATTTATGTACTCGATTTTGCTAAATCTCGTGTACTCGAATGTACTCGATTTTTTTCAAACAAACAACGCGGCCACCCTGAAAATGCACATCCCACATGTGGAGGTATTAGATTGCAAAAAGAATAGCTTGAATGAAATCGAAACTGCCATCACAATGGCAATGCAATCAATAGTGAGTTGTTACTCAACCTAAATATGCTTACACTATGGAGTGAAGATAGAAATTAGAACCTTGGAACAGTTCCCTTTGAATGGACAGTGAAAACATCTGCAAAGCCCATTTTTCTTTCTTTTAATTTTCCAGGATTTACCTCACGCCCAACTTCGAGCCCTGCATTGAAGAACCACTATTCCAATTTTTCAGATTTGAAATTGGCGCGTCGTCAAGGACAAAGAACCGGTGCTGTCACGTTCGAAGAAGAAGCTGCGTCTTCTGCCGCTCAGTCCTCTCCTAATTATGAACTCGCCATACATACAGTCAAAGTTCGTAGATCCGGGTCTTTAGCTGATGTTTCATGTATTTGGGAGATGGGAAGTAAGTTTTCGTTGACTTCAAATTGATTGAATATTTAGTTTTATTGTATTTCTGATTTGTAAATTTCTTAATGAGGTATTTGGTATGAAATCGGAGCAGTTTATAAATTGCTTCAATGCTTAGGAAAAATTGCTTAATATCTCTCTCATTGCGTACTGATATCTCTTGAGAGCATCAACCTATTACTACCTGATCGCTAAGATGGAGGCAGTGCTTTATAAGTGGTACTTTCAGTTTTGAATGCATGCTACAATGGGAACAATTGATTTATTTTGCGCAACTGCATACATTTAAATGCAAAGCGAGTTGAATGTTGAAGTGTTGACGTCACTTTTGTTTATTACAGTCTTAACTTTTTACTGACAATTCTGGAAAATGGAAAACCAGTTTTTTCCAACTCGATCCTGAATCCGGAAAGACATCCACAAAATATGATGCAGTCAGTAGCTCCGTTTAAGCAGCATATTAAGAAAAGTGTAAACGTAAAAAAAGCTTCGCTGTAGAATCCTACGATTATTGAAAATCCTTAAATCATGCACTTGTATACAAAAAACAAGTTTTCGTCTACTTAGCCTATGTCATGGTTAAGTTAGCAATATAAATTGAAATATAAAATGATTCAATTGAATTTATGTCACTAATTTGATCTGGACTCTGACTGTCGAAAATTCGGTCTGTCTTTACAATAAAGTGTACAGTTCAAGGTATTTTCCAGCAAGACTTTTTGTATCCCCATCTCAAAGTTACTCGTGGTGAATTAAGTCACGGATGTGAAGGTTGCTTTTTGACATCTAGCTCGCTAGGAACTAGAACAGCGATTCTCAACCGGGATGCCGCTGACTACTGGGTTGCTGCGTCGTTTTGAAATTATACACTGTATAGCGTTCAGAAATATGTAAATTAGTACAACATACTTGCGAACTGATGTCCACTTAGAATAATACAGGTGATTTGCATAACATAGCATTCATTGTCTTGCTAATGCTTATATTTCGGACAGTAATCTATACAAATTACATACCATGCATGTATTTACGAAATCTAAAGTAAATCATACAGTTTCTTCGTTGCAACTATGCAGTGGATTTTATCTGCGTTGCTTGTCGTTACTAATATAAAAACTCCAACGTACTGGTTCATCCAAATCAAGATGATTTTAATGTTTGGTCCAGCGGCTAGCGTTCAGCCGAAAGTTTTGATTTGTACAGTCTCTTGCAAACGTCTAAGAGTACTTGAAAATATAGAGTATTTATTTTATTAGGCTGCATTATATTTGATTCTGACTGGCCATTCATAAAAAATTATGGATATTAGACTAATTTGATATAGTTTTGCAATTCAATTGTATTTTTTGGTTGCATGCTCGTAGGTAGCTGATACATGGTTCTTCATTACATTCCATAAATTCTCAATAGGATTGCAGTCTGGAGAATTCCCTGGTCAGTAGAGAACATTGACAGAATTAAATCGTAGCCCATCAGAGACCATTTTGACACGATGGCAGGGAGCGCTGTCATAAATCAGTGTTAAAGCATTATAATAATAATGATATGGTCGGTTGGTACTATTAGTGAAATGGGAGGGAAGTGTACCAAGCGCCCTCCAAGGAAGCATTTCTATAGTACCAGGCGCCCTTAGACTTTCATTTGATATCTATGACATCCTTAAATGTATGGTTCAGTGAACATATAAAGGGAGTGGCAATATATCAGGAAACATATAGAACACTTTGACTCTTTTCTTTTTTCTGAGATCGGGAGGAGCACAAAAAACTGGATTATAGAAATTTTAATAAGGTGTTTTGGTGTTGACTTTTGGAGAGTCATGGGCTACCCCACAATTCACCGCAATACCTTGGATTACTATCTCAAGCTACAATGTTGTCAATCAATCAGTTGTTTCATGTCAGTGTTTTTATGGCATATTTACATCTAGTGAGGTCGCAAACTAATGGTCAGAAATTTGGGTAGATGGCCACACGATTATGACTGGGTTTCAAGCAGTTTGCTGACTTCGTTTGGAATTAATCAATCTATCAGTGCTAATTTACAGCTCTCATGCAGATCATTCTTAATCATAGCTTCGATTTTCATGCCTTCGCAGAGCAACAAGGCTTACTTATTCGTCAAAATTTAAGTCATGCCGGTTAAACCACCTATCTAAACTGGTTGATCGGTCAATCAAATACGTTGACTACTCTTACGTGTAGGGAGCATCTTTAAGTTGACTGTTATGGAACATTATCAAATCAATGTCACATTTTTACAAATATTAATCGTTAGTCCATAACACTCCCGAACTTTTTTGAAAATGGCAAATTCATCACTATTCAGGAAATTGTACAACAAAGTGAAGCGGGTTTTTTGGGAAAATTACATACGGAACCTTGCGTCTGGGTCCATAGCTATTGATTAGATCACAAATATTGATCCTAGAGCGGAATTAGTGGTCTCTATAACCCCTTAAACTCGGGTGGTCCATAACACCCCGCTCTCCCCTATGGAGTTTTAGTGGTTATATACTACAAACATGCAAATATCAATTAATTAGGACTTGAAAATACCTATTCGTCATTCATTTAATGATATTTGTGTTATGCCTAGTGGCCCTGAATTAACCGAACCCTATTTGAAGTTGAAAACTATCGAGATATCCTAGGCGAAAATGGACTTAAATCATAGTTGAAAGTTATTGGATGGTGCGGACGAAGTCTATTGCTTTCAATTCCGCTTCATGAAATACGGAGCCAATTAATATGAATAAAAAGAATTTGTGAAGAGACTTCACTTGCGTGACACTATTTATTAACCGATAGAGTCATCAACATTGAGGCTTCTGTAACCAAGGAATTCCACAATCAAGAAAGAAGTCATTGGTAATGTTGCTGAATTCAATCAAGGATATACAGAGATTATAGCAACATCATCTTGAATTTAAAGCTTAAAATCCCTTGCATCTATCAGTGCACATATTAAGATGTTCATGCAATCTCAATCAGCTCCACAATCAAGAAGTCATTGGTAAAACGGAGCGCTACCAAGACACGTTGCTGGTAGCAATCCAGGATGTATAGAGAACTGACAACATTATCTTCAATTGAAAGTTTAAAATCGCTTGTATCTATCAGTGCACATGTTATGTTCATGCATCCCTGGTTGCTACTAGCAACGTGTTTTGGTCGACCCCATGTATGCATTGAATTTTTTTCGTGTAAAAGACATGGTTTTCACACGACGCTCTTTTACTCTGGAAGAACGTGTTGTTGCTGTTCAAAGTTGTTATTTGTTGGTAATTTTGTGAGATTTATGTGACTTGTTTTGAAGATCCTCCTGAGATTTTGGGCCACATAGCGTGGTCGGATGAATAATGCGTCAAACTAAACAGACGATTAAATCGACATAATTGCGACTGTTGGTCTGAATCTAATCCACACGAGATATTTCATCTACCTGGTGTAGCTGTTTGGGTTGCCATTCAGAGCTCTGGAATAATCGGTTCATTTTTATTCAATAAGGCAGTGACAGCCGAATGATACCTAAAAATGCTAAGTGAACAGTTTCAGCTTTTAGTGTCTGAGGGTGGAGATTGTATTGATTTATACTTTTCAGCATGATGGAGCCCCTCCTCATTATGGCATCTCCGTCCGAAAGTGACTTGATCATTTTCGGAGTAGATGGAAAGACCGTCGCCGTCCCTTGGAGTGGCCTCCAATATTCCCAGACCTCAGTACTCCAGACAGACTTCATTTTTATGAGGAGTATGGAATAACTACTGTACATTGCACATAGCGGTTTGAAATTTGAACATTTACTGTAATACATCTGTAATTCAATTATCTCGTTTCATTATAATCTTTGTTTGTGATCGTTCCGGTTCGGTTATTTCTGGGCCACTCTTTATATCATTTGACTGTCAATGAATTCGCGAAGTTTTTATTGACACACTTGCCGGTGCAGCCCTAGTCAACACTTGCTTAACACTGAAAATAGTTGTAAAATATGCAGGTAATCCTCCAATTTTATGATTTTTGTATCTGTATCTATATTGTTTCAAACTATCTTAAATTTGTGATGCTGTTGTTGCAGAAATGGCAGTGTCCAGCAGCTCTGAGACTGATTTATTGAATACCAAATCACGAGTTGATCGGACTATTTCAATCGACACCTTCAATCAGAAATCTCATGCCAATGAGATGCTCAATGGCCTTCGGTATTTCAAACGACAAGTGAACAAAGGAGATATGGAAAAGGTCAGATTGCCTATCATAAAATGTTATGCCAATTTGATGTTGAAGAGATGTTGCTCTTCTTAGAACGCACCCCTATCTTAGCTGATTGTCAAATGCAATATACTCCGGATAAAATAGATTTCTGCTAGAAATAATCGTTATGCAGTGTTTTCATGTTGATTCCGCCGATAGTGACGACTGATGACATTTAAATGATAGCAATGGATAATACACACCCTCGCTGATTCTATTTCTATGCAAATTATTTAGATTTTCTAATTCGTGATGATAAAAATATAAAGCAGACATATAACATAATCAACATTTTGAACTATTGTGCGTTGAGAAAATTCAACTTCACGTATTGTCAGCTGAATTTACAACTGTGAAGTCTCGATGATTGTTTCTTGTAAAACCTGTGTAAGTTTACAGCGCGTGTGGCTCAAGACCTACAGTCAGATGATGCACGGAAGACTTCAATTCTGATGGATCATTCATGAACGACAAGGATTAGATCCTAATGTTGTGCAGAATGATTATTTCAGTAATGAAGCCACCTTCCCTCAGTGAATCATCACACCAGTTTCCACTGGTACGAAAGTCAGCACACCTTGCCTGTTCAATCCTATTGAATCTGGGATCTCAGGCGGTTAGGTACTGTTGTAATAATCAAGGACTCGTTTTAGAGATGCACCGACTTCCTGCAGTGAGCTGGCTTTCATAGACACATTCTGTTTGCCAGATCGGCTAATTGCAGCCATAAGATAGCATATTCAGTCGACAACTCTAAAGAATTGCCATTTTCAACAATATGGGCCAGCTTCAATGTAATGTTAATATTTTCGTGAGCAATGGATTCAGAACGCAAAATTCAGTCAAACTGCATTAAATTATTTAAGATTAGCAAGATTTGAATGCAGTACAAAGAATTATCATGCAATACAAAAACAAAAAAAGCATGCAGATGGAAGCGAAGTTAAAATGTTGCTTAAATATTGAACAAGGAATCACCAAATTGCAGTTAGAACCAGAAGATATCGTATAAACCAAGATAACCCAGAAAGCAAAATTTGTAAATTATATGATACCGGCGACATCGAGAATGCTTTTCATTTCATTGTTCAATGTCCAGTTTATGTTAAAATCAGGAGAAAGTAAATGCCTTCATTCATCATCTATGAAGAGGATCTGTATTCAATACTACATTCGGTGCATGCGAATGAATTGAAATCAATGTCCTGCTATTTGACAGAAGCAGAGAAAATTAGAAACAATAGAACTTCATCTTTAGTAACGACTTGACGAGTGAGATTTATTCACATCAGTTAAAGAGAACTGTCCGAGTCAGATTAGTTAATTGCTAATTTATCTTTCAATCGGGAGGGTCGACATTGTATTTGTGCTCCTGTCTTTCATCAGTCGATTCATTACAGGTGAGATGCTGTCCACATTACATATCAGCAGATAATCGCTTTTGTATATGTTGTATATTTGCATGCTTTTGTTGACCCTCTCTATAAATAAGTTTTCAAAAATATTAAACCCGGTGTTACGGAATTTAATTTCCCTAGGTTTTAGTTTCCGATCGGAAAATAAAACCATGGTTTTAGCTTCCTAGTAGGAAAATGATACCAGGTTTTATTTTCCTATTAGGAAACTAGAAGCCGCAACACCAGGGGAAAACCAGTGGGAAACTAAAACACACTTAAAAATGTTGGGTTTAATTTTCCTATCGGAATATTAAACCATGTTTTTAGTTTCCGGTAGGAAACTGAGACAGAGGGAGAGAGAGAACTATAACACCGGTATAAGAAATAATGGTAGGAAATCATAGATGCTTTCCATGATTGCTTATTTACTCATTCTGACTTCAGTGAAGCGATATTTTGAAATTTTAAAATATCTAAATGCGACTTTGGGCATGGGTCGCCCAGTGAGTGACCTATTGGACGTTCGAGGTAATGAAACCCCGGAAATTTTGATTAAATAATAATGCATTGATGCTCTTCGAAATTGCTTATTCATCCATCATGACTTCAGTAAATTGCTATTTCGTGAATAAACTGACAACAATGCTTACGCGGTGTGGTTGGTTTTCCGGAAATACATGCACTACTCAAAAATCTACTTATGTCACCATCAAAACGGTTTAGCAGTGGTGCAAACTGAAGAAACAGTCACGTCCATTCATGAAGCAATTAAATACGTCATGATACACACCAAATTATCATTCAATTCATCACTTGGTCACAAAACATTGAACTGTCTGAATTCAAAAGCTGTGATGCAGTAGGCCTTCTTTAACTGTGAGTGTCAATCTGACCTTTGCCTTTTAAAAGAGAAAATACTAAGTTGCTCTGGCATCAAAAAGTCATAAATACAAGGAAATTGTATTTTTATAACTCGAATAAGCAATTTTGTTGTTATGACAACAATCATTTTTTCCTACCACCGTAACCCAATGGGTAACAGGTGACCCATCAATATATATAAGAACCTCTCCTGAAGTAAGGATTCAGTGTAGATGTAGATACTTCTCCTTTGGTACATGCATACTCAAGAACGTTGTCCGTCTACATGCCAAGTTCAGTTTTACGAAATTGCATGCAACAAAAAAAATAATCATTCCTCATCATTGGAAAGCGAAGCAAAATTTGATACATACATTTTTCCTAACGATTTAAATGAAATGAATCGAAAGTTCATTCAATATTTTCTGATATTATATTGACTACCAGACAAGTGTTGGGTGCATAAAAACTCCAAAAAGTCATTGTCTTTGGTGGAGACTTTGCCCTTGAACATCATCACTTTTATGGCAGGGTATACAACGACCTGGAAAACAAAGAAAACCGGGAAAACTCGGAAATTGAAAACACTAAGGGAAAGCCGGGAAAAATAAGGGAAATCTGAAAATCCTGAGTTGAAAGATGAATTTTTTGAAATAAATTCAGAATAATAATCAATTAAATGATGAAAATGTTTTTTTTTGAATTTTTTAATAGCAAATTTAGTACCACGTGTTAAACAAATAATTTTCTCAAAGAACTATTTGGAAATCACATAATTGAAATTATTGTAGCATGCATGTGTGTGAAAAACAATGCGACGCGCGATTATAATGGAATAGGAAAAATAATCGAAAGTTATTTAAACAGAATAATTATTTCGCCGGTCTGGCCGCTTCAGCTGCATCATATACAAAGATAAATTCAAAGGTCTGACAATAAAATCAAAGTCAACTCTTATTTCATGGCCAACATATCTCTCTCTCACATAAGTTACAAGTATGTCATGTAGTTGGAAGTAGAAATCTTATATACTAGGAATTACTAAAGTAATTACATAAGGAATTACGTAAGTAATTCCCAGCCTATCAGATTTTTGATTGAAATTAGAAACTATGATTTTAAAGCTTTGATGGAATTTACTCGGCGTGTTGCTGAATTACGTAGTTAGGTAGAAGAGAATGTGCAGACACCGCTACAGGACGTTAGAAAACCTATAGATGAGACACAAATTATGCTAAAAATGCCACTTTCGGACACCATTTCGAAAAATTTGTATTCACTTTCGAAGATTTCTGTCGGTTTTTTCTAATTAGGATTTAAGAAGATGGTGCGTAGATGATTACTCTAAAGTCATGAAGCCCTGAGCGCCTACTGATTGTTCATAGTTGTTATTGGGCCCCTTTCACCGATTCCACAATCTCATGTAAGCAGACAAGTTTTAGAATGTCTAAGTAAAAGTGAAAATTAACTTTATCCTGTAGCAAACACATCGCATTTTCGCTCTTTTACGACAGACTAAATATTGTCGAAATCTATGAAGACATCCATTCGTGTTATAAGCTTTCTCTGAGCCAATAAATATTTTCTATCCACTTCAGACGCACGGTCTACATTATTGTAACAAGCTTTTAGCTACCTTGGATGACGTTGGCTGATAATAGTTTCCGTTATTAGAATGATTTGGAGAATGGGATGCTATGACATGCTATATAGGCCTACCGCTTCGGTCACATTATGTTATGCCTGTATTAGTCAATGGGAGAACGAAACGCTGTGAATTAATGAGCAATTTTCTAAACAATTTCATCGCTTGACTTCCCTACGATCAAATTATTATTAAAGTCGGAGTCCACCCTGTCCAAGTCTGCTGAAAGCCATTTGAAAGCACTTGAGACACGCCCGAAAGCTTTTGAGCTCTACCAAGTTCCACACGACTCAACAATCCATTCGATAATCTGCTATATTGCAGGTGGTTTTGCAACAATCGGTACCATTCTTGCCGATGTAGAGCTTCAAGGGTCTCTTGAGCATAACGATGCCGGGCTGTATTCTCAGTAATACAAAATCCTGCATTCACGTCCGATTTCGTGATATTCACGATGCAGCCTACTGATGATTGATGAATAAACAATAAAACGTTCATCTAAAGATTAGCCATTCATGTGATGGAATGAGCTGTAGGCTAAGGGACACAGCATGAAACTTTGAATACCTCAGCACTATGTTCAGGCAAAGCAGAATGGACAGGAAAATCAGATAGTGAGTGATACTATCACAAATTTAAGAGACAGAATTGAATTTAATTAAGACATTTTCCTCTAGTATTAGTATGACATAACATTCTCCGAATTAGGTGCGCTTTTAGAAAAATAAGATTTATAAATGATTTGATTGAAGCAGTTAGCACCCTTCTAAAGTTTCACGCGACTTTCGGTAGTCGTTGTTAAATAGGTATTTGTTTATGGGCACATTAGGCATATGGTACATTTGTCTGGAAAACATGGAAAATACAGGGAAAACTCAGGGAAATTCTGGAGCCGATTCTGTTATACACCCTGTATGGCTCACCAGTGACCCATAGGACTTTCCGGGGTTAAATACGGATTAGTCACCGATAGGAAAGTTATCGTGAATTAGTTACGTATAATGAAGAAATCAGCCGTCAATTGATAGAGCAATCCGCTTGCACATTTTGATGAATGTTATTGAATATCGAAATATTTAGTGATCATTGCTTATCTCTCCCTCCATCTTTCCCTTGTGTTCCATTGTATAAAGATAAACATATTCGAACATTTAAGCTACTCCTCCAAGCCATCTGCAGCTCCAGTTTTTTAATTATGTTTTAATTCTACGGTTATATCAGCCTTAAGTCGGCAATAAAACATGTTTGACTCTTCGACTTTTGACAGCTGCTTAAATTGCACAACTCGCGATTCCCTGGGAAGTGGAGATTACTGGAAAAGCGACTTACCAACCAGATTTTCTGTTGTTAATAGAGCATTAATGTTTTCATATGCAAATGAACACGTGTATGATTACATTATTTGATGTATCTGTAAGCAAAATCTAGTCATCTTATACATTTATTTACAGCCAGCCTTCGAATGGGGATCAGTTGAACGCGCTGCTTTGGCGACATGCCTAATGGCAATTTGCGACCAAGTTGCTGAAATAATGATTGGTGAATCAAGATTATTGAAACTTCGCAGTCCAACGTATATTCTCGGTAATTACACTCATCATTGTGCGAATGTAATTGAAATTTTGCATGCATGAATCAAAAATGCAGTGATGTCCATTGATTCAGTATTCAATGCTTGCAGTTAGAGATCCTTCGCCCATTCTTATCAGTCCAATGACCACCTTCGATATTTCAATAGAACATGATTCGTTTACTGTAATTAACATATCTTTGCACTTATCTGATCGGCGCAGAAATATGCTAATTAAAATAAACGAATCATGCTATATTGAAAAGTCGAAGGTAAGCGTTGGAGTGAATGGGCGAAAGATATCTATTTTTAAGACTCCGACTATCATTGACTGAACATGTGCAGCCATTTCCATCACTACACAAGCATTCAAATAGTAATAGCCAATTTTTAATTCGCTGTGAGAGTTAGAGCGCTGCACAAATTTTTAGCTGGACATGGGCAGTAGGCAGCGTTTTTGATAGGTGTATAGTTATTAAAAGTTGGCTATTACTTTTTTTTGAAAGTTAGTGTAGTGATAGGACAGGCTGCGCGAATTCAGTCACTGATAGTTAGAGTCAATGTAAGAACTAAACTGCTGCGCAAATTTTCATAATTTTGACAGGACATTTTATTAGAATTCCTTGCGCAAATTTCAGAGTATTTGTGCAGTGATTCTATAGGTTTTGAATAGTTTTACAGTGTTAATTTTAGCGATGCCAGAAACGTTGCTAGCTTCAGCGACTTCCGGGTTTCGTCATACAAGACAACACCAAAACACCGTAGGGCGCGCATTTCTGTTTTACAGCGTTTCTACCGGTTCTCAGGATCATCTCCACGCAGGCATCCGAGTATACCTTTTCATCAGAAGATGGCGTTAGCGCCGTTAAGTAACTACTGTATTTTCAAGTTTTTCAGACTTATTTGGGTGTTCAGACTATATTGGGTCTCGAAGTTAGAGAAAGGCGATAATATTGAGAAAATGTTGAAAGTTGAAAAGGAATAAAGTTAAGTAGTGTTTGAAGCAATTTTAATCATCGTACGAAGCTGTTAGTCGATTTTCGAACAAAAAGCTGTTTACTTTCTAATTTTCCGACGCAGTGTTCTCTCATTCGTGCACGAGATCTTTCGTTGAGATTCGGGAAGACCGATGTGAAGACAGATGGTTCGCCGAATCGTCTGCTTCACATCATCTGGCAACTTGATCTTCCCAAGTTTCAATGATGACTCTGACTACCGCAGCCTTTTCAAAAGAGCTCTTTCGCACACTTTCGTTATGATGTTTTGCATTATTTGGCAAATCTTTAGTTTAAATATAATTTTTCTTTGTCATAACAGTGTGTAATCCGAATTTAGATTTCAATACACTATGTATGTTGTGTACAATACAGAATTGAATGTTATAAATCGTAATTTAATCGCCAAAAACTTGGACAAGCAAATGACAATGAATAAAGATACACGGAGAGATATAAAACACGACGACTGAAGGAAGATGTGTCATGCGCACGTGTTTACAGTTTTATTTGCATCGGTCCGTTTAAGTGCGTGATGATGCAATATTATACTAAAAACTATGTAAACACTTTCATCTTGTCAGTACTGCATTACTATTTATCATATTAATACTGTGAGTCATCATAAATTTCACAACATACGAAAATTCTGCATATACATGTAGTTATGTATAATAGATTGAGTATAAGTAGTGCATAGCCTGGTAGAATTACATGCATTCTATACATAGTGTGATAGAATACCTGTTCCAGTATGACACTACAAATCCAGAGGCATTTCTTACATTTTTCTCGGAAAATTACCTATCTGAGTTGTACTCTTTCCTGAGTCCGTGAAATAAAATAGACTCTTTTATATAATAGTTGAAATTAACTTTTTTGAAATTTCGTTTGATTTGTACGTTTTCAGGAGATATACATGGAAATTTTAAGGATCTGACAAGCTTCGAGAAGGCTCTGTGGAGAATGGGACCGACATTAAGCCCTGCGAATTTCCTGTTCCTTGGAGATTATGTTGATCGTGGTCCGCATGGAGTGGAAGTTGTTGCATACTTGTTTGCTCAAAAGTTAATTGCACCTACCAAATTTTATCTCTTGCGTGGTAATCATGAAGTGCGACATATACAAGAGGCATTTACTTTCCACAAGTAAGCCATAAGTAAAATAAAGATTAGGAAAGCAGTTAACAATAAAAGCGCACATCCTGTATGAGCTGCCGTTGAAAGCGGTGAACGTTGAAGGCATATCAACTCTTTAACACTTTCTTTTATAAAAATCAACCTAAATCAGAAAGCGGAGAATTCTCTCTCTTAACGGTTTTGATGAATTAAAAATGATCTCCCGTCAATTGGTCAACGATAGAAAATTGTAAACATTACCTGGTGTGCGCCATGTTTGTTCATGAATCAAAGGAGCTCGGGAATATTGAAACTCCCTGCATGTAGAGAAACTGAAATGATCACGAAAACAGGATGGATCATCGAATGTTGAAAATTTTATACAGAGCATTCTATTACACATGTTTATAGCAACATACATAATTTAAGTTTGCGAGAATGTATTACGCATTAGTCCTTCAATATTTCTGCGAAGACAGCATAAGAATAGGGTTGTTATTAGAGTTTCGGTGAAATTACGTACATCCATGTACTGTATAATGCATGTAGAGAACATAGATTATATTGCTGTTTTTCAAACTCCTGAAAAGCTAATTATAATTGTAAATGTAAAATTATTTAAATAGTTCAGTTGTACAAATAGATATAATTCGAAATGTCATTTCGACTGAAATGATATTTTTGTCCTTCAGTTGTTCTCCGTCATCTACTAACACAATTGTCTCAATACATACAAGTTCATTAATGTGGAAATATTGTGAAACAAAAAAGCTAAAGGATTAATATTGTAAAACAATTATGTCCGTGCGTTTGAAAGTAACCTACATGTAAGTTCAAATTTCAAGAAACTGCGTAAGGTTTACAATATAATATGAAACAGTTTTTTCAATGTGTCCAAACGAAAATTAAACAATCTCTATCCCATCTTCGCACTCAAAGTGGAAGAGGTCCAAAGGCGATTTTACACGGTCCAACTTGTTGACCAATATGTTCGCGATGCTTTCACACGGTCCAACATGTTGGCCAACATAGTTGGCGCCTGTTGGATGGGAAGTTCGTCAAGTTGAATATTCTCATCCAACATGGTCTGATTCTCGTTTATGATTGGCTCTTGGCGTGTCTCGTGAGACAGTTATCATTCATATACGTCAATCAACATGCCTACGTCACGAATCCCTTATGTGTCGGAAAAGCAGTGTATTGTTAACCTGATTCGGGTCTGAACTCTGAATTTATAAAGCAGCATACCGATAATTCATCTGAAAATAGCATCAAGGAAATCTGAAGTTCGTCCAACTTGCTGGATCGTGTAAAAGCTTTTTATCCCGCCCAACATGTCAATCCAGCGAGGAAGGACGAGCATGTTGGCCAACAAGTTGGACCGTGTAAAACCGCCTTAAGAGAAAGTAGCACAAAATACCAAATAGTCCCGTTTCTTTATTATGCTATAGTTATATACTGCATTGACTGACATAACGCCACAGAATTCTCTATCCTATCTATTTTCACTTGATATACATTGATGTATTGAGTCACTAAGCAATGCGAATTTGATTCCAATCTTGGATCAATTTTGTCTTTTGGTAGTTGTTTGATAATGTTGTAGTAGAAATGCACCCTGCTTATTGTGATTTAGTATTTAGTGTGGCAGTAAATAGCTAGATAGCTAGAATATTTTACAACTTGAGTGTACGGGCACCTGTATTAAATATAATAATTGAAATTGTATAATATTTGCAATTATGTTCTAGTGAGCACGGTGTCAAGTCACTAAGCTCAAATTTACATAATTTCCTTTTTAGTGAATGTCTAGAAAAATTTGGTGACACGCTGGGCAAACGCGTTTGGGAGCGCATCAATTCTGTCTTTGATCTCATGCCTTTGGCAGCCACGATCGATGAAAAGGTACTTGTATTTTTATGATTAACAATCACTTGACACTGAATAAATTTTTAATCCATGTTCCTAAATGGCTCAAAATTAAAACATGCATGTACAGCAGTTTTATAGAAAGATTTACATGTATATTCTTTTTATCAGATCTTTTGTGTTCATGGTGGAATTCCTAGACCAAGTTTATACGAGAACGTAGATGATATAAATCTGATACCATCTCCTCTGGAACAGCCTGATGTTCGCTCAGACATGGCTTGGGAGATCATGTGGTCTGATCCGGTCAGTGTGGAAAAGGATACTGACGAATCATGCAACGCAGACGTTTCAGAAACAGATGGCTTCATTCCAAACTCTCGGAGAGGCACCGCTTATTGTTTCACAACTGACGCTTTAACTCAGTTCCTTGAAAGGAACGGCTTTTCTCATGTTGTTCGAGCACATGAAATGCATAAGGTTGGATTCCAGGTAAATAGAATGCCATTAATTTTTCCTAAGGATCTCTTCAATGTTATCAATGTATTATCTTAGAAGACAAATGCAGTTCCACAGTGCAGTTTGCGGAACCAATTTTTCAGTCTGACTGATCAACTTTATTTTTTCTCTATCTGATATGATTTGTTGCGATGATCACAAACACGTGTTTTATTATTTAGCTGCATGTATGCCCAATGTCCATGTACATGTAGTTTTTAGTCAGAAATCCGAATTTCGTTTTTTCTTCAATCTGGGGCGACCGCACAGATGCACTGTCAGGTTAACAAAATTCTAACAATAAGATTAACCCATTGAAATTACCTTTTCACTAACAACTCACCATCTAACACTGTTTCTGTGCGGTCGCCCCTGGTTGTGAAGTTAGCCGAACCTTTTTCAATATTGAAAATTTCTCATATTTTGACTACTTATGTTAAGTTGAAGCTCCTAATCACGAATCTGAATCTTTAATCAGATCATTCACACGCATCACAATGATATTGTACCTCAAATGCACCAGAGTGGTTCCGCTGTGAGGTTCGCAGAACCAACAGTGGTACCAAAATTAATTTTTCAGAGAATTGCTACAATAGGCATACCAAAAGACTTCACGGATCACTGTCTACCGTCCGGATTTACTTGCTTATCAATATTTACCGAAGAAACTAATTCTATATTTGATGTCAGATTGTTTATAGAACAGAACCTATTATCAGCTGCGTAGCAGAGCGAGAGCGATTTAGACAATAGCATCATTGAAAATTGCTTCTACATTATTAATTTTAGCCTCATGATCATAAATATGGCTCAGTTCTCAGAAATTCACCGTCTTTTAGATGTCCAACCTGGAAGTTAAAAATTGTTCCGCTGTGAAGCTAACAGAACCAATTTCTCATTCTTGCTAAATAATGAATCAATTTTATGCTGTTAGTCCTTGGATTACCGTCTCAGTTCTCATCATCTATTTTATGCTTGTCAGATTTTTATCGGTGAGATTGAGAATTCGGTTCCGCTAACTCCACAGCGGAACTATTTTTGACTTCCATGTTGAATATCTAAAAAGAGACAGTGAATTTCTGAAAATTGAGCACATTTCTGTAGACAAATTTTTATCGACAAAATTTCTGTAGAGAATCTGAAATGAAGCAAAATCGTGTTTTCGGTAAATGTTGATAAACAAGTAAAATCGGATGGCAGACAGTGATCCATGAAGTAATTTACGTCTCTTGGGATGTCTATCGCAGCAATTCTCTGAAAAATTAAAATGTGAAATTTTGGTTCCATTGTTGGTTCTGCCAACTTCATCGGAACCATTCTCGTGTAATTGAGGCATAATATCCTTGCAACACGAGTGGATTTTGTAAATCTGATTAAAGATTCGTGATTAGGAACTTCAACTTAGCATGAGTAGGCAAAATGTGAGAAATTCTTAATATTGAAAAACGGTTCGCCTAACTTCCCAACCAGATTGCAGAAAAAGCAAAATTCGGATTTCTGACTAAAAAAGCAAATGTAGCATGTAGTTAAAAAATGAAGCAAATGTTTGTGATCAGATTATATGATCAACAAATTATATTAGATAGAGAAGAAATTAAGTTGATCGGCAAGATCTTCCATTACAGTAGGGTGTATTTTTTCGTATCGTCTGACGCTTCAACTTAAATTCAAAAAGAGCATGCAGGTAAAAATACGTAAAAAGGTATGTGAATGACGAGAATATGACGAGAGGTATGTGAATATATTTTACCATCCAGTAGTGAACCTGCAAAAATGGATGGTGCGACAAAGGCACATAAATGAGCAAAAACAGACCAACCGAGTTCCACACCTGAGTTTATTGATAAAATTGAATAAGAATGTGAAATTTTTTTTAAGTATAGCATGCTACTAAGTTTTTATGTGGAATCACTTTTTACAGTGTGCAGTGGAAACTCTGAAACTAAGCCAAAAGTTGCTAAAGACGTTTGCAACACAAAGTTTCTTTCTGCTTGACAATGATGTGTACAGTCAGGTTGACTGTGCATCGGTGGGATCTCCCGTCCTTGCTATAACTTCAGCGAATTTATTCTTGGCTGAATGAAGAGCATGATATCTTTTTCTATTCAAGATGCGTAGATGATTGCATTCGTCTTTTCAATAATCCTGGTAATGTAAATATATATTTAGCCGGTTAATCCTTTCGGTAACCGGTTACACCTTCTCTTAACCGATTAAAATCGGTTGCGACGTTTGATTGGATTTAACCTGTATAATGAAAATCAAGGCATTGCAAGTGGAGGTTTCGGTCGAAACCCGAATTGACAAGGTCCGTATTTGTCGTAAAACCTTGAGACTAAATAAATATCGGGAATCCTCATTTAACCGATTTTAAGCGGTTAGCCGGTTACAAAAAAACCGGGTCGTTCCCATTCCTGGTAATGATAAAAGCCACCTTTCCTTGATGTCCTTATTAATACCGAGTCATCGTTGCAAAACTTTAATTTTTTGTAAGGATATCACAGTTTATACTGTGATGTCGTATATTAACACAGCCTCGCAATAACGGAAGCGTAGTCTTGCTTAAATTTACAATAAATAAGGTATTGATGCTAAAGTAGTACTTATTTAACACAACTAAAGTGAAATCATATTTTTCTGTAAAAGGTTAGTCGAGCCATCTGGTGAAGTCTTGGGTTGCATTTGAATTCTCCTGCCTGGGTGATTCAGGCAGCCAAAGGCAAAGCAAAGTGAAGACTTCACCAGATCGATGAACATAAAATAACGAACACAGCAATAATGGAATATACATATATATGATGTCCATAGCAATATACATATGAAAAAACTACTGCATTCTGGACATTACTAATCAATTTCGTGCAAGATACAAAGGAAATGCTAATTACGAAATCAGTATTGTAGAAGCTATCATGATATAACACAAACAACCTAGGATTAATCATACATCTGAGCATAAATGTACATCCTACTTACTAAAAAGTTTCAATTAAGAGCAATGTTATAAAAGTCTGTGCGATTCTATCCATCTAATATATAAAGTAGATTTGTTTTTTGATTTTTTATTGCCTGAATAAAACTGATTTCTTACAAATTTTCTGTTTCATTTTTAAATGCTTTAATTGCAAATGTGATTGTATTGCTTCCAATAATTGAAATTTGTACTTGTATATATTTCATGTAATTGCCTGATTTTCCATTGATTACTAGTTTTTTCTACTAAAGTCATACATGTCATTCTCTTTGTATCTGAAATTCGACTAATAATAGAAATTAGGCAACCACGCATAGACAATTGCAACCTATTTTGTATTGACAAGTCCTGTTAGAAACAGAGGATTGGAAATATCATGAATATATCTTACTTAAAGTCACTCCTAAAAAGTAATAATAGCGTGTAAATACAGGTGTAAATGGAACTTGAGTAGTGAAACAGGAAGTATTCAGGAGCATGTCGCTGTGCGAGTTGAGTATTTCTGTCCATGTCCTTGTTAGATGCTACATGGACATTTGATGTTGTACATGTAATAGACTATTTGAAAAATCCCTATTACTGCTCATTGAATAAACTTACGCATGCACCCTTATTTGTAGGTGCAGCAAAAGGCCCGTTTACTCACTGTGTTTTCCTCGTCACATTATTGCAATACGAATAACGAAGCTGCGTGTGTAATGGCTGACCAAGGGAAACTGCGGCTATTGCGTTTAGATACTTCATAATATTGGTGGAGTAGTGAGCATTACTACCCGGTTGTACAGCGGCTGGATCCATAACGGATACATTGAATGATCGATGGAGTCGTCCAATTAAATGCCAAGTGCTGCTTCTTCCATCCCACTTATATATCTCCATATCATAACTTCTTATAGCCATGAATACTTTGTTATTTGAGGAGCCAAATGACGAAGATGACCTTACGGAAAGCAGAAACAAATACTTTGAACTGTCATGGCATGTCATATTTGTCGCCAAATCGAAATATTCGTGGAGTCAATAGCAAGAATGTGAGTGAAGACGTCATACGACTTATTGGAAACTACCACTTGATAGTGAAAAAATACGAATATAGGTAGAATGTTCCTACTGATATGGAATATTTATCATGATTTTACAGCAAATTTACCATGTGTACGGAGCACTTCCTTCGGCTTAAATGGTCAATTTCGTACTGCATGAGCATTTGTAATTAAGTTCATAGTTAACAATTTTAAAAGTGCATCTTTTTTAATTTCGGAAACTTGAACTGATGAACGATTTATAGTGAAGATTTTCATTGATAGATGGGAGAATATTTTTCTACTGATTTTTCTAACTCTTGTCACGAAAGAAAGTGTTGTTTGGGATGTCATTGTTAAAAATGAAAAGGATTTCTTGCATATTTGAGTTTCTAAACCAAATCATGAGACAGACTTCATTATGTGTAAAGTGATGACCTGGCTCATTATCCAGTAAACATTACCTTAACTCTATCACTCAAAGTAAGTCAGATTTATCGAGATTTGTGAGTTTATTATTTAAAAAAGGAAAATAATGACCATTAATTGTATCTTATTGCATGGAACCAAAGGTCGTATAAGACGGTTATCATGCAGTGATGTCGAATGACATGGATCGAGTGCATGATCAATGCTAGTTGTTATTTACAGATTTATTTGTATCACCTTTTATGATGATCTCTAGTCAAATGCAGTAATAATTAACAATGTTATAAATATGTGGACCGTTTGTAATTAATCAATTCATGAGAGAATGAAAAAGAAATTCATATTATTTTTGAATGCCAAATTCAAAATTTTTGATAAATAACTTCTTGTATTCGCTTTTACACAGTACATGTACATTCATGCGATCTTGTCTCCATGCGGATGAGATTCAATGTTTTATGGTGCATTACGTGCTTGATATGAATCGCAATTTGAGACTGCATTAAGATTTTACGTCTAATTTTCATTCCATCATACCAAATGTAAAATTGCCACTCAATACATTGGACCTAACTTTTTGCGCACTCGAAACCAAAACCACTGCAATTTAAAAAAAGTCAGCTGATTCAAAAGCTCACAAAACATGCGTTAAATGAATTCGAATTTATCTTAATAAATGATGCGTTTACAATTTGGAAAATTAAGATATGTAAATTTAGGTGCTACTGTTATCGATGGATATTCGCTACTAGGGTTTTTTCCTCCACCAGTCTTAAAAGCAAACCGGGTGCGTAAAGAGCCTGTCAACTAGCTACTTTGAGTTTAATCATATGATATCTATGCTATGAACATGGGTGTAATAGACTTAAATTGTAATCAACTCAATTTTTCTTTATTTTACTTATCTATTTTAAATTTGATATCATTATCTAGTCAACTATGAAATGTAGCCGCATGCAATTTCATGTTATTGTGTGAAGTTGGAGCTGTGAAAGTAGTAAAGATTGCATTTGTTGGCTTGTCAGTAAACACTAATTGTTCTTTATCTGATGCTGTCATGAACTTTTCTTTTAATTTTGGATTGCTCACCCTGTCTATGGTCAATATTATCAGTTCACTGTTTTGAAGAATGATCAAATTTAAGCATCCACTCATTCTCGTTGCGGGGGAACCGCGATTCGTTTGCTTTTCTGCTATTATATCACCTTGATCTGATACAATTCGATGTCATTTGAATGAATTTTCAAGATGTTGCGAGGTTTCAAGATCATCTGTTGCTTTTCTCCTATATGCTTGTCTAAGTTAGACAGTTAGAACATTTTCGAGTTGGTAATTGCAGTGTTCTTCAGTGCTGTCCGAGACATCAACGTCGCGCAAAAAAGTGTTCTGTAAAAATAGGCGCAAAGAATGATGTCACGTGGTTTCCTCTTAATTAAGTGAAGATGATTCTAAAGGACGTACTGAAATTTTTGTCTATAGGATAGATAAATCTGGAAAACAGCAGAAGAAGACCTAATTGATTCAGCGTTTTCCTGAGCAGATAGCCAAAAATATTATCTGGAATTTTAAAGAATTATTTTGATCTAGTAAAACTGCTGTCTATCTTCTAGACAATATATTATCAAATTAAAAATTGATTACCTATTCACCATGTTCCCTAGACAAACAATTTGTGAGTTTTCAACTTTATTTATGCTTAGTTTGTGGTGCGCAGAAATATACTTGAGGTCCGGTAGCAAGAGCATACGACGCGATAAAGTATACAACCCCTGCGTGATGTTTTAGCTGATTTTCATTCATTCATTGTTTGAAGCAAAATTATGACTTTTTCTTCGATTTCTCGAAAGAGTAGTATTATGTGTAATTTGTTTCTTATGAATGTCTTTTCGATGAGATTGCACAATTCTAACTGCGTTAATAGCTCCAGCTATGTATAACTGGCTGGACCTCTTTAGTAAATTTTACAAGATATTTGTAATAAACATCATTAAGAAAGTTGTTCGTTTTTTCATTTGCATGTAAGTCTTTATGGGGATGGGTTTACTTGGAACTGCGATGGAATATGAGAAATATGATGTTCCAATGCAACTGGTAAGCATTTTGATAAACATGGATTTTGTGAAA
This sequence comes from Prostheceraeus crozeri, assembly GCA_907163375.1. Lineage (NCBI taxonomy): Eukaryota > Metazoa > Platyhelminthes > Polycladida > Euryleptidae > Prostheceraeus > Prostheceraeus crozeri. The sequence continues at coordinate 704,015 of CAJQUW010013593.1, read as the reverse complement.
GTATTGCAGTGAATCTCCGGTCACAAGCTGCTCGATCTGAATCGAATCTATAGTTAGCCGTATTTTGACCGTATATTGAAGGATTCAAAGATAAGGCCTATATAGTCATCATAATAAGTCAGTCATAAGCGTGGCGATCAGAGTCAATGAGAAGAACCATGGTGGTTAGGTTGGTAATGGGTCATCGTGTCGTCAATACCATTTCAGCCTATGCACCACAATCTGGGAGGAGAAAGAAAAAATTCGTGACCTAATGCATGAAACTGTAAGTGATCGTACCATCGAAAGAGACCATCTTTCTTGGAGGTGATTTAAATGGACACGTTGGAAGCAATGCTGACAGTCTCGAGGGTGTCGACGGAGGTTTTTGAGTATGGTGTGAGAAACACTGATGGTGAAAGTATTTTGGAGTTCGGGAGTGCAACGCAAATGGTAGTGTGTGACACTTTTCAAGAAGTCGACTAACCATCTAGTACGTATGCATCAGGGAATGCTTGTAGCCAGATAGAGTATGTCATGGTAAGGAAGGAAGACCGTGAAGGTGATTGCAAGTGAGGAGTGTGTGTCTCAGCACCGCCTTGTCGTAGCAAACATTTATACGATAATCATAACTCATTCGAAGAAGTTTGTACCAAGACTTAAGGCATTGGAGTTAAAAATGAAGCCAGAAATTGGTGACATGTTCATGGAAAAGGTTGGCAAGAGGAAGTAGTCCGGCAGCCAGACCGAGTTTCTGCAGGGAACGAGGCCGAAAATGAGACTTTCACAGAATGATGTACACCGTATGCCTACTACGAATCGTCGCGTCTGCCGAGTTCTAGTAAGTTCCTCTTCTTGTCAGACAAGATCAAAGAAAAACACATGCAAATTCAATGGGTCGCAGATTGTAGTTTTTAGCTAAAATGAAATTTTGGATGTTTTATCTGATTAACCCTTTTTTGAAACAATTTTGTGATAATTTCCAGCGCTTTTATGTTTACATGTCTTATCATTATGAAAAGTTTAATCAGATTTCCTGAGCACTTCTATTATCATGTCTAGAACATGTATGGTTTTGCTTTTAAGTCTCATTGCACCCAGTTGAGATGTCCAGCTATCTTGATTTTTGCAGCGTTAGAGTTTTTGCAATGGCCTCTTTTTTTTGTGATATCATTTTGGACAAATTTCGCATGCCTTTGTGCAATTGAATGATATCAGTGCACTGCCAATAGTATCATGAGAGAAATAGATTGAATAAAATTACTGATGGATATGTGATTGCATCATAAAATACAATTGAACAAATAATCTCAATTTTACAGGTGTTGAATAGCCACGAGAGATTTGGTTTTAATCGCATCACTGTTGATACGTAGCGAGAGAGATGGTTTTTTCATCGCCGATGGGTTCTTGTCTCATTCTTTCTGTCATGACACGTATACAGTTATCGCCTCTGCCTTGCATAATTGTGTCATGTGATGTAGCATCGAATCACGTACATCGCAATCAATACATATGTCTATGACGCTCCTCGCATCCCAGCCCTCCAGCTATCGACATCTGCATGTCTCAACCGTTCAAGAGTCTACACGATCGACTCGCCAATCTGCATTTCTCATTTGTGACGTTCGTACACGTTTGGCAAATCAGTTGGGAGCCGGGCAAACTCACGATGACGGGTGAATGACGATCTTGCGGAACTGAAGCCGGATGACGCACCGAGTGTTCCTGAATCGCACTGCTCCGCGGACGAAGAACAGGCAGTTCGCCAACGAGATTGGTGGAGAGATAGGTCATTCCGGACAAATGGGTTGTCGAAGTGTGAGACAAGAGGTCTGGGGTCGTACGACTGTCGTTGAAGCCAAAGGACAACCTCGGCAGGCAACGTTCTTCGTGAAAGCCAGTCGAAAGCGACGCTCATACATCTCTGGCTTTTTTACTGCGGGAAGTCATGCTTTCAAATGTTTTTTTAGAACATCAAGAAATAAGATCGTTACGTTTGCAATCAAGAAGGTCACGACAGAAAGCGCAGAATTGTGCGTGTTGGTTCAGAGGAATTTACGTGTTTTCTGGTGTTTATATTACGAACTGTTACAGAGCTGAAGCACGTACTGATACAATGAATGTGGATCTTCAAATGGACGCAGTATCTCGTCAGCGATTTTGTGAATCCAGCGAGGATTTTGTGAATCCGTCGGTAATTGAGTTGCCATAATCGGGATACCATTAAAGCCAGAGCATCCAGGATTAAAGCCAGCATAAAATCCGAGAGCTAGTCAAAGTATTTTTGCTTCAAGGTCAAAGAGCTGCCCAAAAAACAGGAGAAAATGTGACTGTAGACGTTCAAGGCAGATGCTGGTTTCGTTATAATATTCCACGTTCAAAGTTATAATCCAAAATCGACCAGGAAAATACGGCGCTAAAAAATGGAACTTGGCAGACTCAAAAAACAACTATTGTTGCCAAACGCGAAATCTATACGGACGCATCGGCATCGGCGCGTATCGTAGACAAGCTTTCGATGTCGTTTTGGATTATCGGAATTCTTTCGAACCCGGCGTCACATGACTGCGGACAATTTCTCCTGAGACCTTGAGTACGCCGATTGCTGAAGTTGGTCGTGATCTGACATATTCCGATGGAGTTCGAATAAGAAAGCAAGAATGAGCTTCCGAAAGAAATGCAACCATCATCACCCGCGAACCATTCACAAGTCATTTGCTTTTTTCCGAGGTTCCCACGAGTTCTACGTAGTGAAGAACGGGAAAGAATTTGGAACTTATTTCAACTTTTCAACATGGAATCAAGAAAGCCAAAGAGGAACAAGAAGCCAAAAATCGAAAATCGATTACAATCGAAACAACGCCGGAGTCGCAGGAAATTGATCAAGTGTGCAGGACATAGGCGAGCATTTTGCAAGACAAAGGCCAAGGGGCTGCGGGTCATATGTCAAAGCCTTAAGTGAAATGGCTTTTCCTTACATGCCTGCCCCCCTACACCTCTCCACCCTCCTCAATAATACCCTTGCAGCATCTCATAAGTTTTGTTCCTTGTCAAACTAGGATCACAGCTGATAGCGGTGTTCTGACGAAGCGAAGCTCTCTTAGGCTCGAAACTCACTCCACTGTTCCCGGAAACTTCATCTCGCCAGAGCCGCTGTACGTGCTACCCTCGATGATTGGAGAGGGAGAGGGGAAAGGTGAGACAGATTATGCGAAAGAAGCGTTTTAAGCATGAACATCGCAACATCTGTCGCATCATCTGAAACTTGTGGATTTTTGATTTTGTGATATAAAATAAAAAGCTTTCTGATCTGATATTTGTTGATTTTTCATTAATCTCAGAGGCACATGTACATGTATCTAGTAACTGTATGTTGTATTGATAGTATGTGTGTATGTGTTATATAGAGCTATCTTTGCTTATATTATTGTGTATATTTTCCTTTTTAACCGTATTTGAGTTCAGTCATAATAACTAAACAAACAGTTAGTCATTATCATGAAAAATACACTGGGGGCCTCAAAGGCCCCCACTGGACGTTAACGTAATATTTTTTCTTGGATGTTAGAGGGTTAAACGAAAAGTGCTAAGCCCAGGGTCATAATTTTTGGCATGGAATGTCTTCAGGTAATTTCCTTTCATTTTCATGCGCCCGTGTCTATATAGCGAAACGCATTTAGATTTGGCGAGCCTCTTTATGTCGGCAAACACAAACATTTTGAGCTACTTTATCCACTTTCAACCACATTCTCACATACATCGCCGATTAGATGCATGATAATAGCATATGCACATCTTAGGAAATGACCTGAAGACATTCCATGTCAAAAATTATGACTCTGGGCTTAGTACTTTTCGTTGACTTATAGAAAACATTTCATTTTAGCCAAAAACTACAATCTGCGTCCCATTGGATTTACATGTGTTTTTGATCCTGTCTGACAACAGGAGGAACTCACTAGAACTCGGCAGACGTGCCGATTCGTAGTAGGCATAGGGTGTACATCACACGAGTTGAATCTGTGATAATGAGATTTTGTCGAGCTATTGCCTTCATCCAGGCCTGCCGGTGCTGTTCGTCAGTTGGAAATCGAAAAAGTTGGTTTCGAAACATCGGTAGAAACGTCACACTTGCGTGGTTTGTAACCACTACGGCACTGCGGAACACAACAGCAGTTAACCATCACACGTCGTTGACTGATAGAAGCTGTGCATGACCAGTTTGCCAATACATCATGTGCAGACTGCAGGCAAATGTTGAGTGAAAACAAATGATCGATTACTTACGCTTGTTCAATGCTGAGCAAAGTCAAAGCTGCGTGTGCCCACAAGCCCCCACTCGCAGGGAGATGATGTCATCGACATGTGATTCATAAAACGAACATTAGCCAGCGAAAGATGTTAGTGAAGTTGATAAATATCGTAATTTGGAAAGTAACCCTCCACATGTCAGTAACTCAGTTCAGCGTGGAAGGAGTTATCAATCCCCTAACCCTGGTGTACACATCATTCTGTGAAAGTCTCACTTTCGGCCTCATTCCCTGCAGAAACTCGTTCTGGCTGCCGGCCTAGACTAGCTTAAGTGGAAAAAGTCTGTTACCTACGAAGATCGTGAAGCTTAAATGACAGCGAAACGGGAAGCGAGGAAAATTGTGTGGAACGCTCAAGAGGAAAAGCGCAAAGAGTTAGCAAAGCAAATGACCAACGAGAACGGGGAGAGAGATTCTTCAAAGTTGCAAAACAAAAGGCGAAGGAAAGTAGAGACGTCATCGGTCCAACATGCAAGATAAATGAGTACGGAAACATCGTTGTGAAGGAAGAGGAGGTGTTGATTGTGTGGAAACAGCGTATGGAGAGGTTGATGAACATAGAGAACGATTGAGATGGAGTTACAGAAAGTGTGATAATACAGGGACCCCGTTGTCGGCTAGAAATTTCGGAGTTTGAAAGTGCTTTGAGAGAGTCACCACTTGGAAAAGCAGCAGGTACGTCTGGTGTGACATTGGAGATGATGTCAGCATCTGGACCCCATAGTAGCTTGCCAGCCTTTGTAATGAGACTTTGGAAGAAGGCGTATGCCATCTGACTGGAAGATGAGTGTGCTGATACCAATCTTCAAAGGAAATAGCGATTCTCTTAGTTGTTGGTCGTATAAAGGAATAAAGCTAACAGAACATGCACTGAAAGTATATGAACGGATGTTAGAGAGACGGATAGGAGCGCAGGTTAACATCGACTCGGTGCAATTTGGCTTTATGCCGGGGAAGCATTTGGCCAAGAATCCAATTTGTTTTTCTCTTTTGTTGATCTTGAGAAGACATTCGACCGTTTGCCAAGAAAAGATGTGATGTGGTCTCTCCGAAGATCTGGAGTTGATGAATGGCTGGTAAAGGGATCGCAGGGATCGCTTTTTTCCGGTTTTTTTTTGCGAAATTAATCTAATGTAAATATTTCAGATTTATGCATTCAACCCCTGGTTTTTCCCGATTTTCCGTTTTTTTCTTGGGTGAATTGCAATCTCTACTGTTATGGCTCTTTACACAGATGCGAGAACGGCTGTGACATTCGGATGTGGACAAAGTGACAGCTTTGAAGTGACCGTAGGGGTGCACCAAGGTTATGTCCTTAGTCCTCTCCTATTCGCTATTGTGATGAACACAATCTCATCTGAGGCTAGAGAAGGCTTGCCATGGGAAGTCTCTTTGCCGACGATTTGGTGGCTATGGCAAGCAGCGAGGAGGAAGTCACTGGAAAAGTTGAGATATGGAGGACATGTTTGGAGGCGAAAGGTTTGAAGGTGATCCGCGATACGACGAAAATGATGGTATCGACAGATGGAGCAGGTAGCTCAGATAGGTCTGGAATGTATCTATCTGTGTGTGTTTGGCAAAGGAGTCGGTGTAAACTCTATAAGATGCATGGACTGCGGCCAATGGATAGTAGTGGTAGCGGTAGTGGTGTGAGAGGATTCATAACAGCAGCATCTACTTATGGGTTTGTATGCAAGCGATGTAGTGGTGAAATACCATCAGTAACGAAGATTGGTGACGGAAAGGAAGTCGAGATAACAGGTCAACATTACGAAGTGATGAACATATTTTGTTACTTGGATGACATGTTGGATGGTGGTGGAGCGGATTCAGCTGTGTCTACATGGATGCGCTGTGTTTGGAAGCGATTCCACACAAGCTGTTGCCTTTCCGGGAAACATGGGGAGTAGTAAGCACATTCCAGACGCAAGTGCAAAATGTGAAATGATGAGTCATCATGCTGACTCAGCCCCCCCCCCTCTGGCAGGCAGTGTGAGGGAGTTGGCCAAGGATGTGTTGGGAGGAATGGGTCCGTGAGGAGGAAACGGGTCCCCCCCTCTGGCAGGCAGTGTGAGGGAGTTGGCCAAGGATGTGTTGGGAGGAATGGGTCCGTGAGGAGGAAACGGGTCCCCCCCCCCCAACGACTCAACTGACTAAATTGGTTGAAAAGACCAAAGTTGTTCAGAATCATGTGAAACAAACTTCTATCAAGGTTTCAGGTTGAAATTCGTCCAAAAAATTTTTTCGAAAATTTTCACTACGGTGGTCTCGACACTTAGGATTTTTTCGTGAAAAAAAAAATTTTCAAAATGTTGGAATGGAGTTCCGAGACCCATCCCATCGTGTTTGTCGTCAAAAGTTGGGTCGGTGAAGTTTCGGTGAAAAAACCGCCCCCCCCCCCCAACGACTCAACTGACTAAATTGGTCGAAAAGACCAAAGTTGTTCAGAATCATGTGAAACAAACTTCTATCAAGGTTTCAGGTTGAAATTCGTCCAAAAAATTTTTTCGAAAATTTTCACTACCCCAATGAGCCAAATTTGGTGTCGGCAACGTTGCCTGAACGACGCCACGGTTGTCTTTGGTTGCCGGTTGTCAAAAATGGTTGCCTGCACGTTGCCAAAACGTTGGTGAAACACGATCATTTTTTACATAGTTGCCTTGATGTTGCCTGGAGGTTGCTGAAACACCGTTATTTTTGACCAGTTGCTTACACGTTGCCTGAACGTTGCTAACACACCACATCTTAGTGAAGTGCTTCCGTTGCCTAGACGTTGCCTGCACTGTTTTCCTGTTTCTGAAGGTTATATAAGTAAGATAACTAAAATGCGTACAAAACTTGAAAAATATGTATACGTTGGTTACATAAAAAATCTTTGGAGACGTCACTTTGTGCATCATGCTCATTGTATTCAAATTAAAGATGTAATATATGGATATTTGATACCATAGAGTAAATGTATTCCCTACTCTATGTTTGATACTTGATGTTTTTACTTAACTCGGTGATTTCACCGAATGCACCTAAGCTTATATGCACGTTGTGTGCACGTCGCCATTACAACACATCATTTGGCGAAATTCATTGATCCATTTGCATTGCTTATACACCAGCACTGCAACAATTGCTTGCAAAGTTGTCGTGTAACAATTAATGGCTAGCTGCATGATGTTTGAAATTCTATGGTTGATCTGATATGCAATAGGGTATTTTCATGTTGAAGAAATTTTGAATTATTGTATCATGTTTTATACTTTTTATTCTATCCTCTCACCTTCGAAAGAATACATGCGTCTTAACTTTCAGAGTTTTCATATTTAATTAAATTCATAGAAATCAAAATATAATGCTATATATAGGCTTGAAGGAACACTATGCAGAAAATCTAGGCGATATCGGGCTAGAGAGCTGTTTTAATGTCCACCTGAATTCAGCTGATGCTCCTTCTAGGCAAATGCAGAAAAACAATCTGATTTCTACGAATAAATTTTACGAATATAATATTGGAAATTTTATTTTGTTTCAATGTGATTAATAAAAATATGATTCAGATTCCTTCTTCGATCAAATGGAGTCATGGCGTCGGCCAGGAAACGACAACGAGAAGTGAAGAAGCAGGTAGATGAAATGATCCACAGCATTCAAGAAGCTGTGGCGCAAGCATCTTCAGCAGGAATGGCACTTGATATCAAGGAAAGCAAAGTACCAAGACTTGAAGAGGTTGAATGCAGTGCAAGTTGCCAATTTTCACTCGACATAGACGGTAAGTATGAATACAACCACTTTCTATCTTTCTTGTATCTCGACCGAATGAAATTCTAAAACAAGGACTACTTCGGTTTATCATCTGCCGACCAGGTAGAATTGTGCTTTGACCACCGCACTCCATCGATTCCGCGTTTTGACATACGCATCCCATTCACTTACAAGAAAAATTCTATCTGCCGTGTAACTCTGTCATGTGCCAGTACCATGATAATTGCACCTTTTTTCTGAATCAATTGTCAGCGTGCCCTGTTGACATCCAATCAGCCAAGAATCATTCCCCATCCAATAGATCGGAAGATAGGTTAGCAAAAGAATGAGTTGAGGAGCAACGAAATGGCCTTAAGTTGTGAAATTCTAAGTTTTGGCGAGTCACGCTCGCCTGTAATTACTGAAATAATTGTTTTAGAGTTTTGTCTTTTTGCATGTGATATGACAAGTATGTGCTTAGTTAGGATATGAAATATCAAGAAAATCCATCCAATAGATCGGAAGTTAGGTTAGCAAAAGAATGAGTTGAGGAGCAACGAAATGGCCTTCAGACACTTAGGATTTTTTCGTGAAAAAAAAATTTTTTCAAAATGTTGGAATGGAGCTCCGAGACCCATCCCATCGTGTTTGTCGTCAAAAGTTGGGCTGTGAAGTTTCGGTGAAAAAACCGCCCCCCCCCCCAACGACTCAACTGACTAAATTGGTCGAAAAGACCAAAGTTGTTCAGAATCATGTGAAACAAACTTCTATCAAGGTTTCAGGTTGAAATTCGTCCAAAAAATTTTTTCGAAAATTTTCACTACCCCAATGAGCCAAATTTGGTGTCGGCAACGTTGCCTGAACGACGCCACGGTTGTCTTTGGTTGCCGGTTGTCAAAAATGGTTGCCTGCACGTTGCCAAAACGTTGGTGAAACACGATCATTTTTTACATAGTTGCCTTGATGTTGCCTGGAGGATCCTGAAACACCGTATTTTTGACCAGTTGCTTACACGTTGCCTGAACGTTGCTAACACACCACATCTTAGTGAAGTGCTTCCGTTGCCTAGACGTTGCCTGCACTGTTTTCCTGTTCTGAAGGTTATATAAGTAAGATAACTAAAATGCGTACAAAACTTGAAAAATATGTATACGTTGGTTACATAAAAAAATCTTTGAGACGTCACTTTGTGCATCATGCTCATTGTATTCAAATTAAAGATGTAATATATGGATATTTGATACCATAGAGTAAATGTATTCCCTACTCTATGTTTGATACTTGATGTTTTTACTTAACTCGGTGATTTCACCGAATGCACCTAAGCTTATATGCACGTTGTGTGCACGTCGCCATTACAACACATCATTTGGCGAATTCATTGATCCATTTGCATTGCTTATACACCAGCACTGCAACAATTGCTTGCAAAGTTGTCGTGTAACAATTAATGGCTAGCTGCATGATGTTTGAAATTCTATGGTTGATCTGATATGCAATAGGGTATTTTCATGTTGAAGAAATTTTGAATTATTGTATCATGTTTTATACTTTTTATTCTATCCTCTCACCTTCGAATGAATTCTTGCGTCTTAACTTTCAGAGTTTTCATATTTAATTAAATTCATAGAAATCAAAATATAATGCTATATATAGGCTTGAAGGAACACTATGCAGAAAATCTAGGCGATATCGGGCTAGAGAGCGTTTAAATGTCCACCTGAATTCTGCTGATGCTCCTTCTAGGCAAATGCAGAAAAACAATCTGATTTCTACAATAAATTTTACGAATATAATATTGGAAATTTTATTTTGTTTCAATTGATTAATAAAAATATGATTCAGATTCCTTCTTCGATCAAATGGAGTCATGGCGTCGGCCAGGAAACGACAACGAGAAGTGAAGAAGCAGGTAGATGAAATGATCCACAGCATTCAAGAAGCTGTGGCGCAAGCATCTTCAGCAGGAATGGCACTTGATATCAAGGAAAGCAAAGTACCAAGACTTGAAGAGGTTGAATGCAGTGCAAGTTGCCAATTTTCACTCGACATAGACGGTAAGTATGAATACAACCACTTTCTATCTTTCTTGTATCTCGACCGAATGAAATTCTAAAAAAAGGACTACTTCGGTTTATCATCTGCCGACCAGGTAGAATTGTGCTTTGACCACCGCACTCCATCGATTCCGCGTTTTGACATACGCATCCCATTCACTTACAAGAAAAATTCTATCTGCCGTGTAACTCTGTCATGTGCCAGTACCATGATAATTGCACCTTTTTTCTGAATCAATTGTCAGCGTGCCCTGTTGACATCCAATCAGCCAAGAATCATTCCCCATCCAATAGATCGGAAGATAGGTTAGCAAAAGAATGAGTTGAGGAGCAACGAAATGGCCTTAAGTTGTGAAATTCTAAGTTTTGGCGAGTCACGCTCGCCTGTAATTACTGAAATAATTGTTTTAGAGTTTTGTCTTTTTGCATGTGATATGACAAGTATGTGCTTAGTTAGGATATGAAATATCAAGAAAATCCATCCAATAGATCGGAAGTTAGGTTAGCAAAAGAATCAGTTGAGGAGCAACGAAATGGCCTTCAGTTGTGAAATTCTAAGTTTTGGCGAGTCACGCTCGCCTGTAATTACCGAAATAATTGTTTTAGAGTTTTGTCTTTTTGCATGTGATATGACAAGTATGTGCTTAGTTAGGATATGAAATATCAAGAAAATCCATCCAATAGATCGGAAGTTAGGTTAGCAAAAGAATGAGTTGAGGAGCAACGAAATGGCCTTCAGACACTTAGGATTTTTTCGTGAAAAAAAAATTTTTTCAAAATGTTGGAATGGAGTTCCGAGACCCATCCCATCGTGTTTGTCGTCAAAAGTTGGGTCGGTGAAGTTTCGGTGAAAAAACCGCCCCCCCTCAACGACTCAACTGACCAAATTGGTCGAAAAGACCAAAGTTGTTCAGAATCATGTGAAACAAACTTCTATCAAGGTTTCAGGTTGAAATTCGTCCAAAAAATTTTTTCGAAAATTTTCACTACGGTGGTCTCGACACTTAGGATTTTTTCAAGTCCAAATGTGAAATGTCGCTTTTTTTTTGCCAACTTTGACGATGAATTTCTGGAGGATTGGAAGTGAATGAAGAGCTCGGGTTTCTTTTAGGGGCAAGACCGCACTTTGTTCTCTAGGATCTCCTCTTTTGAGATGCGTGACAGGCTCCGTTTTCAAATGAGAGCCTGTTAAAAATCGAGTTTTTGTGCATTTTCCAAGATTTTGGAACTTTTTGAAAAAACGACAGTTTTTTCATCTCGGCTTCTGGTCATCGTAGAGGGTCGAGGGATGTCTTAAATGAAAGGGGAGAGCGAGAAAACGTGACACTCAAAATTTGGAGTCAATCGGAGCACTAGAACTGGAGATAGACGGGTTTAAAGTTTTTGGATGATGAGTGTTACGTCATCAGCTGATCGCCACACACTATATAAGCTGGGAACCGAGAGAGACTTGTCATTAAGACGAGAGCGATTGTCAGAGGTAGGTCGTCTCTCTGAGCTCCGATGATAGCTTCGGACATTCCAAATTCCGGGTTTCTGTAAGAAACCGACTTAGAAAATTTCATTGCTGAACTCAGCTAAGGCGTCAGACTTAGAGGTTAGCCAGGAGATGGCCTTCGTCTCCAGGCCATAAAAGACTCCAAAACTTTAAAGGCTTGTAACTTTGCTTCTACAAGTCCGTTTGACTTGATTCAAAAAAGGTTCGGTTGCTATTGACCTGCTCTAAGTGATAGACTACTTATAAAATGTCGTAAGTAGTGCTAAAAAGTTGAAAAATTTAAATTCACTAGTTTTGGAGGTTTTCTGGGGTTTTCGACCCTGCTGAATTCAACTAAGACATTTACAAAGTTGCCAGAGGCGAGCTTTTGCTCGAGACTTGTTTCCTGATGTAAATAACTCCACCGATTTTCATGTCAAAATCGGGGCCCGGATACCAACACAGTGACATGACGCACGCTCTGTCCGCTCGAGGTTGGATTTGTGGGTCGAGGTCTTGGAGTTGGGATAAGATCCCCTCTGAGAAATGCCTGTGACCGATTCATCAGCTTAACTTGTCTTTCCTCTAAGCGAAGTTGTCTTTGTGATAGCACTGGGCGACTATCGATTCTGTCTTTGTATAGCATGGGCCTTCACGACTGAAAGCCCAGTAACTGTCGATGTGTTGTCCAAATTTGGTAAAAGCGTTGTTGTCAAGTTAAAAGCACGACTAAATTTAGAAAGACCAAGGCAAGGCTTTGTGTCGGGAGGGTATATAAGTCACCGCTTCTCTCTAGGCTTCACTCCAGTTTCAAGTTGTAAGACGAACGGTGAGTGCTCTGTCGAAGTTTGCTATCAAACTTTGAAATATTTAGAACTTAGGATTATTCTGTCTTAATGCAGATACAGTAGTAGCTTCATATAAACGTTTTTGTTAAGCTGTGACTTTAGATGAGATCCCTTAACGATCTCCTGTTATGAGCACTAAAATGTGTCTCAATTTAACACATTATTTCTTCTCTTTTCAGTTTGAAAATGACGAAGGAATGTAACAAGAAATTACAAATTTTTAAGTGTAGTTGCGGCATGCCCTTCCGCGGTGACCGTTTCAGGCGCCACGTCTTGGCGAGAGTGACGAAGGGTGAGATGAAGCATGATGATGTGTTGATGGTGATGTATTGTGTGTGGTGTGATGTTCGTTGTAGTGCGTATGATGTCGAGTTTGTGAAGGCTCATGCCAATTGTCCTCTGCGTGTGATTGGGAAGGAAATGATGAGTCAAGTGTTGAGTGGTGAGCGGGGAGCGCATTTGTTCAAGGCGAACCAGTACGTTCCCCAGTCGTGAATGTGGATTTGGATGATGATGAAGTAGTGAGTAAAGTAAAGAGGAAGTTGATTGTCGAGAGTGATGATGATGATGACGATGAGGCTATGGAGAGCGTTGTAACGAAGAAGGGGTGTGTTGAGAGGTTGAGTGATGATGTTGAGCTTGAGCGAGCTGTCGCGTCGATTGAGCCACTGGCAAAGCCACGGGCTCAATCGTCGCCGAGAGATGAGCGTGTGATGCCTAGTTGTGTTGTGAGAGTGAGTCAGTCGAGTGTGCCGAGTAAAGTGGTGTTGACGAAGAATGATGCGCTGGCGTATGGGAATGTGAGGAATGAGTGTGACAGGTTGCAGGGAAAGTTGAATGCTGCAAAGTGTACGTTGAAAGAAGTGACTGTGGAAAGGGATCGTTTGAAGAGAGAGTCGGAGGACTTTGCGAGTGTGAAGAGAGAGTTGTTTGAGGCGAGGCAGAAGTTGGTGAATGAGAGAAAGTTGAGGGAGACGCTTGAGTCGAAGTTGGAGAGTTGTGAGAAGTCGGTCTGTCGAGAGCGTGAGTTGAAGGAAGAGGCGATGGAACGAGTGAGAGTGTTGGAGCGTCAGTTGAGTGTGCAGTCGGATGTGTCGCCTGAAACGGTCACCGCCCTTCACATTCCTGTGGTGGGCTATGTCCCGGAGCGGCCATTAATTTATGGAGATGTGACTCCTGATACATCACAAGAATGTTTTAACTGCACGGATGTCCGATGTTATCACATCAAAATACATCACAAGGAGGACATCCGTGTAGATTATAGGAAGCCGCACAAATTTCGTAAGTATTATTATGACTGGAACATAACATTGTACCATCTTTCTCATTCTTACTTCTTTCATTGCAGGCCAACTGAAAAAGTCATAAGCCCACCACATCCCACGTCCCGAGAACGACCCATGGGCTCTCTTAAGGGCCAACCTTCTAATGCAGCTAAAGCGGTCCCAAGCCCGCCACATATCTACGGATATGGAATGCAGAGGGGAAGAAAATTGATGAATGGAATGAAATGGGAGGCCACCCTTGCACCACATGCAACACAACAGACTTCTCTCTTCGCTAGTGAACAAGCTCTTGTCAGTGTCATCAGAAACTAACATGTTGTACAAAGGTTTTACTGCAGCACAGGTTGATGTATAGTTAGAAAAGTTTGATCATGATGTTTTATGAAACACACATGTCATAAAATGTAAGCGTTAGTGTAGTCAACTAGTTTTTACTACAACTCATGTTTGTGAAAATAAAGTTTGATCATTAACGTTGTATTCGTAAGTCTAGTCAGAAACTGTATCATGGTTTGTAAAAGTTTTACTGCAACACAGGTTGATGTATAGTTAGAAAAGTTTGATCATTGAAATTTTATGACTGACTGAACTCACAGCAGCATTAGAAAGTTTAGCACAACACAAGTATCTTGAAAAAATACTTTATTTGGTCTTTGATTTAACATCATTGAAACCCACTTTACTAATAGCAATGGCAATATGGTTTATTTTATTCAGAAGCAAATGATCGCCGTAACCATGAAAGTTGTCCATACGAGAAATAATCTTCCGCAGATGTCGTGTATAAAACTCAGAAGCATCAGTAACATATTCTTGTCCATAGGAACGAAATTGAAAATCAACACTTTCCGCTACTTCACCTTCTGGAAAATGAATGTAATTGACATGTGCAGTTAAATGAGCCTTGATGAGACTGTCTTTGAAATAAGATATCAACTCCGTAAATATTTTTCGTGTGTAGTCTAAACATGCTTCCAATTCTGTCTCCTCCCTTTGAAACTCAAGGATGTAATCTTGTATTAAGCCTCCGAAGCACTCTTGATGAAAACGAATCGTGCAATCATCATGTTTCAATGTATTGACTTCAGGTGCCATGGTTGAGTCTATTGCTAAACAACATTTTTGCCTGACACGATTTCAATAACGCGTTACAAATGTGCGTGCGCACATCGGGAACTCTAGCTCGTCTGTGATTGGACGAGAGGTCTGATCCATTCACCGCTTAGGAAAATCTTATAAAAGGCAGTGCACCAGCTCTGCTCTTCACATTTATCTTTCACAAGGTGAGTGTCGGTGAGCTCCTGCTATCAGGTTGTTTTCATGTAGTCTCTTGCTATCAAGAGATTCGCTTCTGCTCATAAAACATATCATCGCTGTAATACCTCCTTTGCTCGAGCGTTCCTTCGGGACGGCGGGTACTGCCGTAGAGGGATTGCGTTGCACGGGTTGTTCGTCGTTTGTTAGACCGAAACCTCTGAGCCGTTGCTGATGTTGGGCGTTCGACTTCATACTCAACGTGATGCTTTCTCCCGCCAGGTCAGAGTACTTTAGCCATTCAACAAAGGTTAGTCTTTATGATATGGAGTAGAGTGAAATGTAACTCATTAGATGTTACTTCAATGATTGTTCCCTTGATAAACGTTGACTAGGCAAATGAAACGATTCTGATCTTTCCTTTTCAGTGATTGAAATCTGTGTTGACAAAGTCTAATTAAACCTTATCTACCAAAATGGAGTTTACGAAAATCGAAGAGTATCGCGTCTGTGCTGAGAAGGAGAGGAAGACGATTAAGCAATGTAAATTTTTGTGCAATGGGGGCAAGGATGAGGTACAGGTTGTGTTAATAAAATTCTTTAACTAACACCATTAGGTTTGCGTGTGTGTGTGTGTGTTGAACGTAAGAATTAATTTTCATAAACCTCTAAATAACATCAAGAGGGTAGGAATCATGTCCTTATTAATTTTCAATGAAAATCAGGACCCCTAACCTCTCCCTACTCCATGATTTTCAAAACCGAAACTAACATTTCAAGAAAAAATGCATTGTGATGTGTTTAGGTGAAATCTCTCACCACCCTCTTTTCTTCCGTTTCAGTGCAAGAATCGTTCGTCAATGGGGAGTCCGTTCCTGTAGAAGCAATCGGACAAGCCTACGAGCGACTTGGAATGTGTAAGTATCTTGATGGATTAATGCTGTCATGTTTTAGCACTTCTGTATCCGTATAGTTCATTCTCCATCATTGTTGTCTCCGCAACCTCTAATCTCATCTCTTTTTTCCTCTCTACAGATTTGGCAAGAAAGGAGAAGTGGGAGGAAGCCGCGAGGCGGAAATATCGCGAGGAATTTCCGGCCCTACCTTCCATCGACCTCGGCCATTGCCCCACCTCCACCGCCGCCAGCACCGGTACCTGTGCCAGTCCCTGCTCCCCGTTGCCACATCCCTCCGACACCAAAGCCAAGGACCCTTCGACCTTCAGCCCGTGTCCCTCTCCTGCCTCCTCCCCGTCCATCCTTGCTGTCGGAGTTACAGTCCTTAGATGGTAAGTAGTCGTGATTGGGAAATAGGGGGCTAAGACTTCAAACTTGAAATGCTGATCATGTTACTAATCTCTTTTCTCTTTTTGTCAACAGATCTGGCGGCCTACCTCCTGGACGGTGACGTTCCCTCCCGTCCCATCGTCATCCCAGCATCGCCACCACCACCTGCAGCGGCCGACCTCCCTCTCCTCTCCGTGAAGTCGGTGGAGAGATTGTTGGAGGAGCAGGAAATGGAGTTGGAGATCGTCGGAGAGGAGAGGGAGATGGAAGTCGAAAAGAAGGACTTTCGATGCCAGCGGTGTGACAGGGTCTTCGCCTCAGCCTACAGTTTGAGACGTCACACTGCTGGCCGTGCCTGCAGGGGAGGAAAGCGGCGACTGATCCCTCAACGGCCCAAGTGTGAAGGTTGTGGACGCATGTTCTACAACAGCACCAACTTGCGAGTCCACATCGAAGGCGGTTCCTGTGGCAGTGTGAGGCATCCACCGACAACAACAGGTAGGAAGCATCCTTCATCGCACGTCGGCTTTTCCTGTTCTTCGTGTCAGAAGACCTTTCCTACAGAGTTTGTTCTTTCTTCGCACACACTCTGTCACACTCATTCCACTGAGCTTTACACTGACAAACAACGTCACTCTAAGGCTGAGCAAATTTTCCCTTGAGAGGCTCGTTCGCGATTATCAGTTAGAAAGCTCTGAAGCTGTGCAGGACATTCATCCTTTCTTGATGAATAACATAGGCTTAATTCATCAAATGTTGGCGAGTTTAGATAGATTTTTACTTAAGGGCATGTTCTATCTCACTGCTCGTTTCAATAAGGTAGACAGTAGCACGGGAGAAGTAGAGTCCACTGTGACCATTAGGATAGCCTCCTGTGCTGCTGATCTCATAGGTGATGTAAACGAGTGGGTAGAGAGACATGCGACCTATCTCGTCAACAACTTAAATAAATTCAATGAAAGAGACAGCGGTCTGGTCTTTGATGGGATAGAGAAGGTAGACATCAAAATAAATCTTTTAGAAAATTTACAAGGGAGTGGTTGTTTCACCCTCCCCAAAGCACTGGCTGACAAAAAGGCTGTCATCAATGTAGAGTGTCAGTCCCAGTGTTTCAAGTATGCCGTCCTCTCCATTCTTCACTATAATGACATAGGTATAAATCGTGAACGAATCACCAAGTATCGTGAATGGGAGGATGAGCTTAAGTTTGATGGGTTAGATGTCAACACATTAGACTTTAAAGGCATCGCCCAATTTGAAAAGTTGAATAATATTAAGATTGTCATCCATCTCTGGGAAAAAGGTCTGAAGGGCGTTAGGTATAATAATCGTCAAAGTAACTTTGACCGGGTTGTCAATCTCCTCCTAGTCTATAGCGACAACCACCCAGAATGGCATTATTGTGGCATTCCCAAAATTTCAAAGTTATACCATCATCAAGCAACCTATAGGGATAATCTTTATTACTGTGATCGCTGCACACGGCGTTTCACATCAAAACCATATTTTGAAGAGCATTACGAGTGGTGCTCTCGGGGTAAACTTCAAATGGAAGTCATGCCCAAAGATAAATTTTATAGGTATGAAGAAAACGGCAATGAGCTCAGTCCCATATGTACCATCTATGCGGACATTGAATGTTATATTGAACAAGAAGATCTAAGTCATGAGCCAGCAGCCATTGCCTGTTATAAAGTTTGGCATCCATATTATAGGAACCAAAATAAGATGCATGTGTGGCAAGGCGAGGAGTGCGTTGAAAACTTCCTTAACTTTTTAGATAGGAAAGCCCGTTTTCATCAACGCTATGAAACGGAGCTAACTAGGAAACCCATGTGCTTCACAGAAGCCGATAAAATCAAATTTGATAGGACCACGGAATGTCCCCGCTGCTGTTCATCCTTTGATGATCAGCAACATAAGAAAGTGAGGGACCATTGCCATCTCAGTGGTAAATTTAGGTCTGCCTTATGCAGTAAATGCAATATGAGACTTAGGCTCAAACGGCGAACGCTCCCCGTCATCTTTCATAACTTCAAATGTTATGATGCGCACATCATCATTCGCCATGGATTCGGTAAAATGAAATCCTGGTCATCTAAAGTGATTGCACAAAGTAAGGAAAAATTTATGTGCATCACTGCTAAAGTCCAAGTCGATAAGACGAAGGAGGGGAAGCCTGTCTTCTATGACATAAAGTTTCTAGACAGTTTCCAGTTTATGTCTTCTTCCTTAGCCGCATTAGCTAATAATTTAGAAACGCTTCCCCTCACTCAACATTTAAAGAAAGACTATCCCAACATAAGTGATAGTCTGATACGACGGAAAGGGGTGTTTCCTTATAGTTATTTTAGTTCAATGGATACATTGAAGGATACATCCCTTCCGTTCATTGATAAGTTTAAAAATGATTTGACGGGTGAGGACTGTTCGCTGGATGATTATAGGCATGCGGAGCAAGCATGGTTAGAGTTTGGATGTCGCACTTTTGGTGACTACATGCTTGCCTACTTAAAATTAGACGTCTATCTGTTGACTGACGTGTTTGAGACTTTTAGGAAAGTCACATTAGAACAGGACGCCTTAGACCCCGTCCATTTTGTTAGTCTGCCGGGTCTGTCCTATCAGTCAGCCTTCAAGATGACGAAAGAGAGCATTCATTTACTGCAAGATGCAGAAATGTATACGTTATTTGAACGTGGTATTAGGGGTGGCTTGACATTTGTTAACAAACATGTTGTCAACAGCACCCAAGACATAGGATCGACCACGCATTTAATGTACATAGACCAAAATAATTTGTATGGGAGTGCACTCTCCAAGCCTTTGCCACAGTCTGACTTCCAATGGGTAGAGCCCCATGACATTGAACACTTCTCCAATCCAGCACACATCATGGCACTGAGAGATGAGGCCGACATAGGTTATTTATTTGAAGTCGACCTCATCTATCCAGACTGCATTAAGAATAGGACCGCTGATTTTCCTCTCGCACCCGAATCTGGCATAGTCAGTCCAGATATGTTCTCTCCCTTTATGGAAGAACACAATAAGCAGTATGAGGCGGAAAATGACTTAAAGTATAAAGCCACTAGGAAGTTGTTGCTCACCCAATTGAACAAGCAGCATTACATCGTGCACTATTCCATCCTCAAATTCTATCTAGGTATGGGGATGCAACTTGATAAAGTCCATCGCGCTATCCAGTTTAAGCAGAAGCCCTTTCTAAAACCGTATATAGAATTTAATAGCAAGAAACGGGCTGAATCCAAGAATCCTTTCGAAAAGGACTTCTTTAAATTTAAGAATAATGCCCTCTTTGGTAAAACCATGGAGGATGTAAGAAAGCGCATGGACTATCGCATCGTAACTGATCCGGAAACGAGTATCAAGTTATGTCGCTCGCCGTTGTTTTGCCACCATGATGTCATTTCCGAAGACATCACTGGTTTTAAAATGTTAAAATCTTAAGTAGAACTTTGTAAGCCCATTTATGTCGGTCAAGCTGTCTTGGATCACTCCAAGTTAGAAATGTACAAGTTATTTTACCACACTTTTAAGACATGTCCACTTCTCCAACGTGTGGAATTAGTAGGAGGTGATACGGACAGCTTCTTCCTAGCTTTGACAACCACGAGCCAAGTCAAGCAGGAAGATATTTTAAAATATTTAGCACCCAAGTTTGATAGTTCCAACTATCCCACTGACCATCCGCTTTACTCTACCTCAAATAAAGCGAAGCTTGGCTGCTTCAAGGATGAGTGTGCTGGCAAACAGATAGAGTAGATGATCTTGCTTCGCCCCAAGATGTACTCTACATGAAGCTAAAATCCTCAGAGCTTTCTATAAAACGGGCGAAAGGCATCTCGAAGTCAATCGTTAGAAAAATGACAAATAGGGACTATCAAGATGCCTTAGATTCACTTAAAATCAAAAAAGTAGAAATGACCATTTTAAAATCTCAGTCGCATCAAGTCAGAACAACGACGTTTAGGAAACGAGGTCTCAGCTTGGGAAGACAAGCGATGCTGGATGAGTCCTAACCACTCATTCCCGTACGGCCATCCAGACACTCATCTACCTCCACCCAAGAGACGGAAACTTTCTCCTCCTCCGTCCGGCGATGTCTGATGATGAATGCTTCCTCTCTGTTGTGGTTGATGTTTTGCTTTTTATTCCATGGCGTTTTCTATGGGGCGTTGTGAGTGAATGCCTTGTAACATGCGTCCAACTCCTGATCACTTCATATCATGACTTACATATCAACTGGTTTTCCTGACGTTGTTTTCTCCCTGCACATGAGTGACTTTGTTTTCTCCCTGCATATCAGTGACTTTGTTTTCTCCGGTGATGTGAGATATAAAAACTTTGTTTTCTGCTACCATCAATATTAACTGCATGTGGCTGTGATGAAAATCGGTTGTGATGATGAATAACATATCATGTACATACTGTGTTGTTTTCCTTTTGACATAAAGATGGGATTCTCACTCAGTAGATAGAAGTAAAAGTTTTAATCATTTTGTAAGATGGGTTGGGTTAGAAATAAAGTTGATGATTGTAAAGTTTGAATTAATGTTAAAATCATTTCACTGTTTGTACAGTTTGTAAGATAGGTGAAATATAAAATGAAGTCATAAGTATTTCACTATTTGCAAGATAGGTAAAGTATAAAATAAAGTCAAAACCATGTTAGAGTTTGTAAGTTAACATCCTCATCAACGCATGTAACATCATGGCAATTTCTTCGGCTTAGGAAACATCAACCACTTTGCTGACTCATGTCTATAAATAGCTCTGACTCATGAAGGAGTAAGGCGTCAGTTATACGAATCTAATCAGTCTTGTTCAACCTTTTTTACCGACACGTGTGTGGGCGTTATTTATCAGACAAAGCGATGGCGACTCACGTCAGACAGCGTGACCTTTTCACCGACAAGTGTGTGGACATCATTTCATGTCTATAAATAGCGCTGACTCATCATAAAGCGAAGAACCTTGTTGATGATCTTTTCACCGACACGTGTGTGGACGATAGTTCATTGTGGTGACTCATTCAAAACGCATCATGTGATTAACACGATTCTATTAACTGTGACTCATACAGATAACGCATTAAAGATTTAACTATGTCAGCTACTTTACTGATATCACGTAAACCAGTCATGATACAATGTCCGTTGTGAAACACTGCAATATGTACAGGATGCCACTCCCGAATCAGAGCAGCAGGAAAGAGTTCAGTTTCATAAAATATACAATGATTACTGGTTTTAATGTTGGCTAGATTCACTAACATCTTCAATTGAACAGACACTACTATATTCTTCAATGTCAGGGGACTCAGGCGGAGATGAGGCATGAGTGTTCGCATTTTCTTGACGACTTCGTAACACATGGACTGCATCACGAAATGAGAAAGGTTTCCTAGGACTTGGATTTTGCCGCAGCGAAAGATTTGAAGATTTCGACCGTTGCTCATGCGAATGACCAACATTTGCGGACGACCGCGATGATAGACTGAATCGGGAAGACGGATATGCAACTGTTCTAAATCGATGTCTCTTCTGAGATTCATTTCGCGCATGGCGTTGATGATGCGGATGGGGAGCATGACTCACAAATGACATGAGGGTGGAGTGAGCTTCCCTTTTATACTTTTCCCATGAAGGTTTTGGAATTACAATGTAGCAGTGATCATTATGTAGAATCATCTCTTGAATGCGAATAAATACAATGCCGTCTCCTACGTTAATGACACGACAAGAGTTGGATAGGATTGCGCGATGTAACCTTCGTAGATGAAAGCGTTCTAGAGTTATCTGAAGTTGACGTTTCGTATCATGAAATGTAACACACTGACTTTTCCATGATACATGGAGACATGCTGATAATTTCCACATGATTAAAACTTGAGTGAAGAAGGGTATGCCTAAGAAAGAAGGAGAGAGTCCTGTTCATGTGTGGCATGGTGAGTGTACATTCTCTATCTTGATACGGTGACCGTTAGGCCGTGGTCTCATAAAGACCGATGGTGCGTTCTCAGTGTGTGGAGAGTGTTACTGTAGTTGATCATCATCATCAACATGGACATCATTTTTAAAGGTGATGGAGACAAGATAGGGATTCAACGTAAACAACCTTCCGTCCCTGCGCGGACCCATGTAGATGGTTTGAATTTTAATTTCGAAGGATTAGAATCCTTTTCCCAAAATGGGGAGTGGTTTGCAATTGAGTAAGTCGAATTCGCTGCCCTCCTTTTCATGGATGATGAGACAGTGTCTATCCATATGCACATACATGTATCGTCTTTCCATGATGGAAACTTGTGGCCGCTTCCCATTGTGTCGAACAATTTCTTTGGGAATGGTGAGATTTTCTTTCAAGAATGTTTCAAGAGTATTGAATTGTAACCGTGTCCAATAGTCTAACGGCACACACACGGCCACTCCATGCTTTGTTGACATAATCTTTAGATAATCTATCCGATGACTTGGAGTTTTTATGGTTACGGCTTCTCCATGATGAGTTATCTTTTGATTGAAAGCATTTTTATCCGATGGTAAAGTAAGGGAGTTCAGTGTACCCAGTGCGAGAGCAGAGGCGTTGATGGCTTCGAGCAACTGCATGGTTAGCGCAAGGAAGAAAATGATTGCCATGCGCTCAGTCGTTCGTTTTATAAGCAGACCTAGCTCCAATCACATGCATTTCCCTTTTCTCGTTTTCCCTGTCTTTGTTATGTGACAAAGAGTTATCGCACGTGAACTTTTGACTGCGTGGGTGGAAACCTTCCCTCTTACAAAGTCGTTCTAGTCCTCACAAAGACTTGAGTGACACACCCTTTTAGCGAACAAAGACGCATTCATTTATCTAACAAAGAGCCCGATAGTAATGCACAAAGCACAATGACTCATGTTGTGACACGCCCCTTTTCTTGAACAAAGACGCATTCATTTATCTAACAAAGAGCCCGATAGTAATGCACAAAGCGCAATGACTCATGTTGCTCTATACACCATTACAAAATACTCAGTGAAAAGAAAACTTTATTGCATCTACACAATGTGTCGCGCATCAAACAAAGTCGTGGATGTAAACACACTCAGTTGAATCATGATATGTTTAACAACGTATGCATTTCCTTCCAACGTCTCTGCTAGTCTCTCCATAATTTTCTCCATATGACGACCATAAAATTGATCACTAAGAGTAATCCATTCTGTGCAATAAGATCCAAAACGAAGTGGTTTTTGTAAATCTTTCAACTCTATATAGGCAACGAGTCTACCCTTTACATCTTGAGGTTGTAAACTCTCCATCAATCTTTTGAAGAGAGGAAGGCTTTCAGTAAGCACTACTTTCATATCATTCATCTTCATTTTAAATGTAAGTTTCCAATCTTGTAAAAATCCATCGAATCCTTGTTGATCAAGAGTCAAATTACACATGTGGTTAATTAAGGTACGATGCGCCATCATAAACGTTGTAACTATAGATATCACATTGCTTCAATGACCTCCACTATGAATAAAACAGAAATAACAATCATGTTCCACTGTAAGTTTATTCAACACCAGACAAAATTTACAAGTACAGAATACACTTCATAAAATGATCATCATTCATTCACAAGGAGTAAAAACATGTTTTACATAGACCCATGCTGTTGACAATAATATAGATACAGTTCATAAACGTCATAGAGACTACAATGCCAGCGTGGAGAGAGTTTTGCAATGTAGGTAGCTTTATTTCTAGTATTACAATGGGATGGTGGTCTGTAAAGGTAATGTCTCTCACCGAAACATATAACCATGTCAAAAATCATTTCATCTCTAAACTTCTTTTGATCACAATGCATATGATAGTCTTGTCATACACGATCTACCCAACATGGTAAATATAAATTATCAATGTGCAACTGAAGTGTTGTTGCTTCTCGCTCAGAATCATTTCCTAATATCTTAACAATATGAAAACCTGACAGCCACCGTTTGAAATCACTTATCAAATACGTTTCATTTACAAATCCAATATGAATCAAAATAGAAGGATCAAGTCCATGCACATGACGTCGTGACCATTCGTCTTTGTGTGGAGGACAGTAGGCAAATCTATGATATACACTAACAACAGTTTGATCACTTTCTCTCATTGCAATAGCACTCAATTCCTGGATGGGTGTTCCCTCACTGTCTATGAAGATGACAACCTACAATATCAAAAAGACGTCATTACAAAATAATACATTGAGCAGGAACTTTACAAGGATGTCTGTCCTTTACATAACAAAAGATGCATACAACATGATGACAATGTTTTATTTGAACATAACGCACAAGACCGCGTTTTCCACATTCACTACATACTAACTGATTACAATACTTAAGATTTCTCTTTGGTGATAGCACCATCTTTCTTTGATGTGCGACGACGTTTAGGTTTAGTGACAGGTTCTTGACACTCTTTGACACAAGAATCAATGACTTTCTCAATGTGATCAAGTCCTGTTAACTCAGGTTGATGATGAATTTGAGCAATACGCAAATTGAGAGAAATCAAATTCCCGTCAGATTGATGAGGTCCCACATAAATAGCAGGCACCTCAATATGAAATGAATAAAAGCCTGCACCTAACGATGACAATTCTGTTTCAACTGATTGTTCAACTGTCACGCCTGAAGTGACTTTACAATACTTGCTTTGTAAAATATAGCAGCGAGTGCCGCGATACAATGGTTTATAATAAGAAGTTTTCTTTTCCGGCCACAACTGTAATAGTTCAGTAGGAATAAGAGCCTTTTGCCTCACAAAGTCTTCTAAAATGTCAAGCTGCTGTCGCAACCAATTATCAATAGGGATACTCAGGTTTTGACCGCAACGATTTACTTGCGTATCCACTTTTGGTAAGTATACCGCCGGCGTTTGAAGATAGAGTCGAACACCGTTGTAGCGCACTTGTTGTTTGTAGGTAGGATAGCCGTGAATTACCTTTTCAATTTTCGGATTCCACAGCTCGAGATGATGAGGATTCAGTGATGCAGCAGTTGGAGTAGGATTCATGGCCATGGCAGTCTGTAACGAAAGAATATCACTAAGTACATTCATGATCATCAGAGAAAAGAAAATTGTTAGCTTAGCAGTGACATATGAGGTGGCCCTTAAGAGGACCTTTTGGAGCGTTCACAGGATTTAAAGCTTATCACCAAAGTCTAAGTCTTCGTCATCGTTCAGTAAATTAAATGTCTTGGACTTAGGACCCGAATTGAGTTTCAATTCCCTAAAAGACTGAAAGGTAAAGCGTCTAGGTGGTGGAGGCGGTGGCGGTGATGGTTCAACAAAATAAGCTTGTACAATCATCGGCCACACACTCTCCTGCGTCTCTCTTCTAAAATGCTGGTAAGGTTTAGGCCAGACAGTCATGACACTCACTTGTAAATGTGGAAACAGGATTGATCAGACAAAGTTGAGAGGGGAGAATGGCTTCAGCAAGTCACACACGCTTTCCAAGTCAAGAGAATGAAATGAAGAGAAAATGGGGAGACGTCTGCTTTTATAATCTCCTGCGACTCCACATTTGATACTATGTGAGCCAATCAGAGACCTCTGTTTCTCCCCTGACTTCGTTACGGCAGGGAAAAGGAGGCACACGGACGTCTGACTCATGAATGATTTTCCCAAATCTTGTAGTCGAATCTAGTTTAACACATTGAGTTGAATATGAGTGTGTTTTATGCGACATAAGAGCAAGTTGGATCCATGCTCATGAAATGAATCTAGTCGAGATGCAATTTTTGCCATGTGTCGCTGATAGAAATCTTTGGGATCATGTATCGTCTCTGCAGAATAGGATGCAAAATGAAACACCACACGTTCACCTGCATGTTCATCAGTCATTTTCTCAAATTCAATCTCTGCAACTAATCGTCCTTTCACATCTTTATTCATCAAACTGTCCATGAGCTGTTGGAAAACGAAGTAACCTTTAGCGATAGCAAATTCTAAGTCTGCCTTTTCATGATGAAAGGAGATGATGTAGTCTCTAATCACACCACGAAGACTTTGTCGATGAAAACGTAGTGAACAAAATTCATTCGTAAACTTTACTGCTTCTGTCATCTTTCTTCCTTTCACTTCGGCGACATAGCATGAATGACATTCAGGTGTAACATGACACGCTGATGCCAAATCTGGTCTCTGATTTCCCGTCCGAGGCTTGCTTCACCCGCTAGAGCGATTTTCATAAACATTCTAACTTAGTCGTTTTTTCGCCAATCTCCCAAATTTTCAAAAACATCTGACATCTAAACAAAGACAGATATGAACAAGCCGTTTGTTTCAGTGAATTTGTCTCACTCCCAGCTTTCAAACGAGCCATGGCACGACAAAATCCGTCCACTAGAAGCAAAGTTGGAAGATCGGTGCCGAGGGGGGGGAGGTCTGAACTTTTTCTCTCCGATTGAGTTGGGAAGAAGTTCCTAGACCCAACTTTAGCCAAAACGTTCGAATTTGCACTCCATTTTCCCATCCGAGGCCTCCTTCCTGTCGAAAAATGGACTTTCTCATCCCAAAACCTCCAACACCTGACTTTTCCAACTCTGACGGTTTCCTGCCATTTTCCTCCCTACACACAAGAAAATGAGTCCAAACTGAGCTTTTCACTGCCTTTTTCTCACTCTTAGCTTTCAAATGAGCTATGGCACGACTTTCTACGATGTCTACAACCAAAGTTGGAAGTTTGGCAGGAGGGGGGGGGAGGTCAGAACTTTTTCTCTCCGATTGAGTTGGAAAGAAGTTCCTAGACCCAACTTTGGCCAAAACGTTCGAATTTGCACTCCATTTTCCCATCCGAGGCCTCCTTCCTGTCGAAAAATGGACTTTCTCATCCCAAAACCTCCAACACCTGACTTTTCCAACTCTGACGGTTTCCTGCCATTTTCCTCCCTAAACCCAAGAAAATGAGTCCAAACTGAGCTTTTCACTGCCTTTTTCTCACTCCCAGCTTTCAAATGAGCTATGGCACGACTTTCTACCATCTCTAACACCAAAGTTGGAAATTTGGCAGGAGGGGGGGGGGAGGTCTTCAAAACTTTTTCTCTCCAATGTCGCTGGAAACATCCTTCCTAACCCAAAATTTCACGTAGAGTCCGAATTTGCACTCCATTTTCTCATCCGAGCACTCCTTCATGCCGAATTCCAGCCTTTCTCATCCCAAAACCTCCAACACCAGCCTTTTCCAACTCTATCCTTCCCACATTCCTACCCTTCTCCCTTCCTACCCCTTGCTGGAAAACTCCTTCCTTCCTTCCAGAGGGGGGGGGGACCCGTTTCCTCCTCTCGGACCCATTCCTCCCAACACATCCTTGGCCCTCTCCCTCACACTTCCTGCCAGAGGGGGGGGGGCTGAGTCAGCCTGATGACTCAGCATTTCACATTTTGTCCTTGCGTCTGGAATGTGCTTACTACTCACATGTCATGTTATTTTAGCAATAAATGTGTACCGATTAACAATGCCAGAACTTAAGAAATATCAAATGGTGTGTTTTTACCTGATACTTAGATATTTCGTAATATTGACACTTATCTGTTTCAACTTCAACATAACTTCAATACAGCTCTGAAGAGCAGTAGAGAAATAATTAGAACCTCGCATTTCACACAAGACAGTCTTACATCATTGTGAGGTGATACTGTTAAAATCAATCAACTACCATCAACACTGGACAAGAAATACAGGAAATTCTGGAGAGGTATAAAAGTGCTTAATATTAAGCACTCGGTCAAATTATCATTATCGAGCACTAGGTTTTTAAGCCAAAGCTATTTACATGTATTTTATTTAAAAACGTCACACTTTGAAAAATGCGGAGATCCGTGAACGGAAGGAATTATTAAGTTACGATTATTAAGTTAATTAAACACATGCCCCAATGGAAAATCCTATAGAAGAGATTCGAGTGCGCTCTTAAAATTCCAGATCGAACAAGTACAATTAATACTTAATGATAATTTGACCACAAAAATGCCTACATATCCTTCTATGGGTTTTTCAATTATATGTCATTCTTTAACTAAATAAGCTTACTTCTGATGCACACGGATGACAGTTCTGAAATGAAAATACGATGAATTTTATTTGTTAATAATATTTTGAGAGATTGAAAGAATGCATTAGAAGCTGTGCCTTTTCAAAATCACATTTTATCAAAATTTGTCTGAAAAAATTATAATAAGGACATTTAGTTGCTTTGTGAAAAACTGGATAGGTCTAGGTATATGAGTAGGCCTAGGTGATTTTTCCCATAACGGTGTATAATTTGGCGCATATGAACGAAATATGTTATGCCGACACCTAAAGAAGTCATTGCGATTTGTAGTCACGGTGTTAATTTCTATCAGATGAAAATGCCTACATTTAAGATACATCTTAAATTTAGTCAACTTGAGATATTTCTCGTAAGAGTACCTGTAGCTATTTACTTAATGATTTTTTCGAAAAAAGGCAAGTAATACGATGGCAATCATTTGTGTACCTAAAGTCTACCCTAGTAATAATCAAAGTTCACGTATTCAACTTCGACATACCTACACGTATAAGCGATCGGTAGGCCTATCTGGGGTGCAACATAGTGTCAATCATAACATGACTATGATCAATAATAATTGTAAGCTTGCAATTTTGATTCAGTGAATTCATTTTAAAGCTTCATAATTTGTCTCAGATGCGCAGTGCTGCCATCTTCATTACATTATTTAGTCCTATAATGCGTGTATAGCCTATAGCCTATATAATGATTAAATAATGTATAATGAATATCCTCACTATGTATCTTAAACAAATAATGAAGGTTTGAAATTAATCCTCTTAGTCAATTCAATTGTAGGCTGACATTTATTGTTGATTATGGAATTTAGGCCCACTATGGTAAAAATAATTGCATTATGCGGGTGATATTTACAGATAAATTCAGAAAGCTTTATATTTTTTGATAGTATTTCTGGTCTAGGATTAATTTTACTTCTTATATTCAATAACTGACTTATTATAAAAGGATTGATTTATCCGAAGAGTTCAATATACCCGGTATTTCAAAACTAGCATGTTGACCAAAATTAACAGTTTTTCTGTTTAATGCAACTGGGTCATCCACAACAAATAATGGAAGATGAGCATGTGTTCGAAAAAAAAAATTGCTTCAAAAAGAACATTTATGAAGTAGCATGCACGCACATGCTGACAAAATCTGCAATCCATGTTGGCAGCACTCTTGAGTAGGCCTGTTGAAATGCCATGCTGGCAACAATTGTTGACATTTGACACTTTTCATTAGTGCTTTGATTATTGCATATTCGACCCCTTTGATAACTTTTCAATAGTTCATGTGCTACATTGAATCTTTTCGAAACTAACAATTGCTTTCAGTTTTCAAAAAGCAGTAGATTTTTGTCAAACCATGTATCCTGCAAGCCGGCAACCACACTACAGTTTCTATGTGACGACCATCCCGACATGTCATGTACTCACCTTTCATGAAGTATTTTTGGAAATTAATCCCGGATAGGCCCACATTAAAGACCGGACTTTCTTTTTGATCCAATATAAACACAGCGACATCTCTTGAACGAATAAAATGCCTACCGTGTCCCATCTACTAGAAGGGTAAGGAAAACCCACTGATTTTGCTGCGGTGGCGGATGGATCTGACGACAGTTGTTTGGTTCAGTTTCCCACTTCAACCATCGGCAATGGTGTTCCGTCCGCATCGTAGTCAAGATAAGCGACATTTTTGATAAGCAACACTTATGACGACTACAATTAGTTGCTGAGAATAAAATGCAGTCTTTAGCTCAGTAGGCCCACTCAAGTTCCATGTAAATGCATCGTTCAAAATTTGAATCCTTTACTCATCATCTTTCAACGTGGTCTGATGGTCCGATTCGAATGCGCCTTCGTGCAGCTGCGAAGGTCTACCTACCAAATAAGGCATATTTATTGAAATGACTCTCAGTTCTCTAATATTTTCTTCAATTTGAGCATTAATCAGCATGAAGATGCGGTCATCGGCTAGGATCAGCGGCAAGTCTCTAATTATGAATTATTCTAGCTGGTTTGCGAGCCACAGATCGGAAAAGACATGTAGATCACATGCAGGCTTAGGCCTGCTTAATTAATTTCACAGCCAAACTTCTGTTTGTTATGGCAACTATGAAAATTGCCAAAATTGCATTGATTGCCAGATTTGCATTTTTTACGTTTCTTGAGTTGATATTGTAGGGAAATTAAATACACCCACTTGCTTATAACTATCTTGAAATCCAAAAGATATTCTTGAAATGGATGAAAGCTTATATTACATGATTTAGGCATGTTGAAAAATAAAAAGGGACATGTATTGATGGCTTTATTGCATCAGTGTTTTAGCCACAGCAGTACACCAAAGTACCGTGGACTGCACTTTGCACCCGTTCACCTACGAACCGCTTTAAGTAATATTTTTTGATATTTTGTTGGACAAGCTTTTGAATTACTAGATATCTATCACGAACCGATGAGGTGACTCGCATTAAAAATCAGCAATGCAATAATGTGATGCGAGCCATAAATGTCCAAATACAGCTCCTTGAATTATGCTGAGTCAAAGATAGCAAGTTCATATGCCCTACATGGACATTTTCTTTTCTGAAGCAACTTGGCATTCTATTTTTAGCAACCATTGTTCACATGTGATGTTTTTGTCTGAGAATTATTGGAACATGCAAACAATCCACTAACCCTTAAGGTATTCGACCCACTTTAAAATACAGAAGGTGGTCAATTTGACCTCTTGTTCTTGATCATCAAATATTCATTGTTACAATCAGAATATCGCTTATTAAGATAAAGAATATCACCTAATGCGGTTATCGATGGTGAAATACGTTGATGGTACACACGCTGAAGTACGTGCACGCAATATCGTGTACACACAGGCGAACAATGCACGCTTTGCAAAGTTTTGTCAGGTTATTATCGATTGAACTTCTTTACAATACTGTGACTTCCCCAGCACCGATCATTCTTAGTTTGGTGGAAAAAAGACAATTCCTATTGTCAAAGTCCCGGGAGTTGGACATCATGAATTGTCTTTTTGCAAACGGTAAACTTTCCCGGTACCTGTCCAATTGTGATATTTAGTTTGGCTTGGTGTGAGATGGATGTCGAGGCAACGTAGACAAGTGGCGCAAATTTCTGATCAGTTGATCAATGAAATGGATTATGTTGATATTTCTTCTTCTGAGGAGGATGTGGCTAACATGATCAGCATCAGTCATATAGCCTACATCAGAGTCAAAATGATATCACGTCAAGTTCGGATGACCACGACTTAAAGCTACTGCGCCAAAGAAAGAGCGACAGTTAATGTGGGATAAAAACGGTAATAATTGGATTCAATCTCCTCCGATTCAAAGAGGAAGGACGCCGCAAGCATATTTAGTGAGACACCCGTTCCAACACGGAGTTCTCGCAAGTAAAGCATTCTCAAGACCTGGCAATTTTATCTACCCATGGAACTTTTGAATGATATTGTGAGACATTCACAAGCACACGCAGATAGACTTGGAATGTCTCTGCATTTGACTGTACAATCGTTGATGGCATACTTTGGAGCTCTCTATTACGGAGGTAATGATCACAATTTCAATATTCCCGTGTCTGATCTCTTCAGTAGAAAATATTCAATGTTTTATCGCACTGCCATTTCGCGAACTTTGTTCAATATTTGGACTCACATTTGATCATAAAGAGAGTCGCGAGGTGGGAAACACTATGATAATTTCGCTATGATAAACTATGAAACTTCGCTACGAAACACTATGATGAATTTGCTGCATTTTGTGAGACTGAAATATATTCGTGTAAGGATTACATGTAAGCAATGGGTTATGTACGTACAAAGGTGGGTAGCCACTAATCATTTTCTAAACCGAGACAGCTGACATTATGTCAGTCATTTAAACATATTAGATAAACTTTGTGATGAAACATCGACTGTCCACACAAAACAGAATTGCTAATTTTTTCAATGATGCGTAAAATACAAAGGAAGGTCAAATTGACCTCCATTACTAAGACCTATAACAGGGAGATAACAAAGGCAGAAGAAATCGTATCGAATATGATCTTGTAGCTGAAGATTGCAAATTAAAAGTCACGAAATCTTCTTGTTCAAGCACTGATAATAAATAAGTGTCTAGCAAGAAGAATTATGAAAAGGTGGTCAGATTGACTTAGCCTTTATATGTTAAGCGTTAACTAAAGTCTGCACCTTAAGGAAAACTAGAAATTGTGATTGTGAATACATGATAGCATAATGAATTTATGTTTTGAATTTATCAAACCCAGAACAAGCCTTTGCATCATCGGCCTAAATGTATCTATGCAGAGGTTTCGAAGCAACTTCCACCAAAAAATTATTAGGTTTCTATACCATGACATTTGTACAAATGGTGGAAGACAAATTTTTGAGACTAACAAGAAAGCTGGTCTACATGTAGGCCTAGGCATATTTCACACAATGTGTTCTTGAAAAACTAAATACAATAACACGAATCCTTAGGTTTAGGGACTGGAAGCTGTTGTTGTACAGCATGATTCGAATCATGGTGCTTGCATACAATGTGGCTTAACTTCTTCAATGCTTGATACTTCCCTCAGTCTTCTTTATTTAGTGGAGATGCATCTTTCATCGGAAAGAAACAAATGTAAAGAAGGGAATTGATGACGACTTATATTATTTAAATCAATCAGAATGTTATGTTGAAGCGAATCGCCTAAAATGTTATCAAATACATAGTAGCTTTGGGTATCATCATGATCTGGAATTCTCATCAAGCGGCATAGAGAATATAAGTCTTGAGGCCATCAATTCCAATTTAAAGGAAGCGGTGCGGTAGTCGCTGGATAATCATTGTCTCTTTGTACATGTGCAACTATGAAGGCCACGTCAATGATTAAGTCCCTTACTCATGCAGTAAGATGAAAGTCATCAGAAACGAATGAATTGGTGGCGTGGAACGAATGACGTGGTTCCAAAAGCTGCGTATAGAGTAGGCCTACGTAATTGGTTAAAATATCACAAAAGAGAGAGAAAAGAGCTTGCATCAACTTGTACCCTGTGCATGAGATATAGTCCTATAATCAGGTAGATTGTAAGAATGTGGTCCGTTTCTGTTGAAACGAAAGAAAACTGCCTTCAAGCAATTGATATGAGACTTTACATGTAGACAAAGGTCTATTTTAGAAGGTCTGTTACTTGAATCAGCAAAACAAAGGAAAATGTGAGTCTGCCAATCAACAAATTGAAAGCGTTAATCTTTATGCATTCAAACTGAAAGGTTTGAAAATTCCTGCAAGTTCATTTGAATGCTCGATGAACTTTGCGGGTTGTTCGGCAAAAAACATCACAAGACCAAAAAGATTACTTGAACTACATGACTAGTGTCGATACACATTTAAGAAAATGCTTGCATTTATACAACATGTAGGAGCAAGCACATCTTCGATCGAAAGATCCATGAAAAAATATGGAGATAATACTATCGCAAATTTGCTGTGATTTTCTGCGCTATTTTATGAATGCCATCTATATTCTCAACACATGAAGCATAGTATAGTCATACTTAGATTATTCGATGTTTAAGCATGACTATCTCAAAATGAACTAAGTAAATGCTATATTTATAGTTTCATTTCAAGTGATATTATTGATGGTGGCACACGGGAGGTTCTTCATTTCAAGTTTTGTTTCACAAAATTAAAACTGTGCTCCCTTTCTTTTTAAGCCGAAGTTATATTTATTGATTTAAAATACAGATGAGACGGGTCAGATGGACCCGTCTCATCTGTATTTTAAATCAATAAATATAACTTCGGCTTAAAAAGAAAGGGAGCGCAGTTTTAATTTTGTGAAACAAAACTTGAAAATTCAAGTGATATTGCTCTTGCATTAGAATTTTCATTGACATTCTCATTATAATCTTGTTTTCTTCGAGGCACTTTTTCATGTGGGCGCCTTCGATATAAATCCTTCTCGGAATTCCACAGAGATCTAAAGTATTTTCTAGAGCAAACTCATGAATCCTATTGTCCATTCATCATGCAGTGTATACCTGTTTAAGAATTTTAATCGATTGACTTTAGCTTATGTGCTCTATCAGAGGTTGGCCGTGAAAAATTATCTCCATTAATTGAAAAACAATTATATTGCATGAATTTGCATCAGTTTATAAGGTGTTCTTGAATAATCTATAAGGAAATAATTCAGGAATTACCGCTTTTGTTGATGTAAGCAATGTGGCAGCTAGATAGAATTTTGCAAAGGAAATATTCCATTCAATTTCATTGGCTGTTAAGATGAAGCAAAACGATAGAATTTTGCAAAGTAGGTATTTGGTTAAATCCAATTTATTCCAGAAAATTTCTGTCTTTTCAACTTTAGGTCTCAGATTTCCGTGAAAATTTGCATTTTTTCACGCTGAAAAGCCTTAGCAGCGACCACACCAAATTAAACTTTCCATAGAAATCTAGCACATTTGAAAAGCCCTTTTCTTCTACATCTCGGTCAGATAAATGTCGAACAGGAAACTCTTCGGATTCTGCATTTGGGTTCATGAGCCTGGGGGCTTAGGGCGAATACTTGCATGCGTAAAGCGAAGTGATCTAAATGTAATGTATTACATACATTATAATGTCCTTTGACCGACACCGTTGTCCTCTGACCGAGATCTTCAATTTCAACGCTGTCCTCTGACCGAAATTTTTTATGGTCTCGATCAGAGGACATTTTCGTGGTTTTTGGAGATTTTGAGAAGGTTAATAAATGAAAAATTTCTTTTGCATAGATGTTAAGAGCATGGATACCTCCCATGCTGTGAAATTCAATGATTAATAGTAGATACAATATTTAAGATCAAACTGTCTTAAAGAGCTGATCTTCTTCTTTCAGATGATATAAGTATTAGTGGACGCATTTGAATGCAACCAATCGAAAATCTGTGTTGAAGTGAGAGAACTGTAACTTTGGACATGCTTTTTTTGGTCTTTTTTCGGCAAAAACGGCAACTTGTGAAGAAGGTCTTGGCTTCGTGACTTTTTAAAAACTATGCCATAATTGATGAGATCCTGACGGTTTGACTTAAAAAAACTATTGAAATCGGTTTAGAAATGTGAATACACATTTTCGCCAAATGCTGTGGACTAAATTGGATTTACCCACTTCATTCAATGTCATTGGCTGTTAAGATGAAGCAAAACGATAGAATTTTGCGAAGGAAATATTTCATTTAATTTCATTGGCCGTTTAGAGCCCATCAGAAATTTCATTGGAGCAATATCGTTTAATGAGGCCCCGAGCTAGTACGAGTACTTATATTTCGAACTGACACATGAGTTCAACCGGTAAATTCAAAGATCTCTCAGGGTGTTGCAGATTTTTGACATGAGTAGTAACCCCATCCCAGACGCAAGTGCAGTGCGGTGCAGTGATGAGTCATCGATGAGTCATCATGCTGACTCAGCCCCCCCTCTGGAAGGAAGGGAGTTTGCCAAGGATGTGATGGAAGGATGGGTCCGAGAGGAGGAAACAGGTCCCTACCCCGCCCCCCTCTGGCGGGAAGGAAGGAGTTTTCGGGTAAGGGATGGGAAGGAAGGTGATAGGAATGTGGGAAGGATAGAGTGAGGAAAGGGTGGATGTTGGTGGTGTTGGGATGAGAAAGGCTGGAAATCGTCATGAAGGAGGGTTTGGATTGGAAATTGGAGTTCAGATTCGGAATCTACGTGAAATTTTGGGTTGGGAAGGGTGGAAGGAGGAGTTTTCCTGTGAGGCAAGGGGTGGAGCGATAGAGTTGGAAAAAGGCGGGGTGTGGTGGTTTTGGGATGAGAAAGTCCATGTTTCGGGCAGAAGGAGACCTCGGATGGGAAAATGGAGGGCAGATTCGGACTCTACGTGAAATGTTGGGTTAGGAAGGATGTTTCCAGCGACATCGGAGAGAAAAAGTTTTGAAGACGACCCCCCCTCCTGCCAAACTTCCAACTTTGGTGTTAGAGATGGTAGAAAGTCGTGCAATAGCTCATTTGAAAGCTAAAAGTGAGAAAAATGCAATGGAAAGCTCAGTTTGGACCACTTTTCCTGGGTTGAGGGAGGAAAATGGCAGGAAAACGTCAGAGTTGGAAAAGTCAGGTTTTGGAGGTTTTGGGATGAGAAAGTCCATTTTTCGGTATGAAGGAGGTCTCGGATAGGAAAATGGAGTGCAAATTCGGACGTTTTGGACACTTTTGGGTCTTGGAACGTCTTCCCAACTCAATCGGAGAGAAAAAGTTCTGACCCCTCCCCCCCCTCGGCAGCGATCTTCCAACTTTGGTTGTAGAGATCGTAGAAAGTCGTGCAATAGCTCGTTTGAAAGCTGGGAGTGAGACAAATTCAGTGGAAAACATGGCTTGTTCCTACCTGCCTTCGTTTAGAGGTGAGACGTTATTGAAAATTTGGGACATTGGCGAAAAACGACAGAGTAAGAATTTTTATGAAAATCGCTCTAGTGGGTGAAGCAAGCCTCGGACGGGAAAACAGAGATCAGGGTTGGAATCAGCGTCAAATTCTGCATCGGTATGGTAAATTTGTAAGCCATCGGAGAGAAAAAATTTTTCATCATTTTTCCGAAAAACGAGTTAGAATTTTTTGCGATGGCTGTGGGCTGTAGAGCCAAAACGAAGCATCGGATGGGAAAACGGAGGGCAGATTTTGGATTGGCAGATAAACGGGTTTAAAGTTTTTGGATGGTGGGTATAACATCATCAGCTGATCGCCACAAACTATATAAGTGGAAACTCTGCTTGTGGAAATCAGTTCTCCTCCCGACTCGGTTGGGGTATGTGAAATTCCGGAGCTCCGATGATAGCATTGGAAATCTGAAAAACCGGGTTTCTGTAAGAAACCGACTTAGAAAATTTCATTGCTGAAGTCAGCTAAGGCGTCAGACTTAGAGGTTCGCCAGGAGATGGCCTTCGTCTCCAGGCCATAAAAGACTCCAAAACTTTAAAGGCTTGTAACCTTGCTTCTACAAGTCCGTTTGACTTGATTCAAAAAAGGTTCGGTTGCTATTGACCTGCCCTAAGTGATAGACTACTTATAAAATTTCATAAGTAGTGCTAAAAAGTTGAAAAATTTAAATTCACTAGTTTTGGAGATTTTCTGGGGTTTTCGACCCTGCTGAAGTCAATGAAAGGATTTTTAGTGATGACTGAGCCAGTCTTCTCATGATACAAGCAGCTTTTCACTGAAAGCGAGCAAGACACGGAGAGTTTTGCTGTAATATTCCACTGACAGGGTGTTCCCTCGGGACGGCGGACGATGCCGTAGTGATAAGTGTGGCAAGGGAGTGTGTCATAGTTTAGACCGAAACCGCTGGGGCAACTC
Organism: Prostheceraeus crozeri; assembly: GCA_907163375.1. Lineage (NCBI taxonomy): Eukaryota > Metazoa > Platyhelminthes > Polycladida > Euryleptidae > Prostheceraeus > Prostheceraeus crozeri. Next base: position 666,325 of record CAJQUW010013593.1, on the reverse strand, counting down.
ATGTCTCATGTTGGGCATTTGACGCAGTTCTCAACGTAGCACTTTGAACGCCAATCGGTTGAGTCTTAGCTGTCTTGTCATGGGTGGCCTCTAAACATCTCCATTGCAAAACGCTGGTGAATCAAGCTCTCTACGGCTTGCTATCAAGCTGATCAAAGCAACGACTTACCAACCACCTGTAAATAACTCCACCGGTTTTCATGTCTGGCGATCAAGTCATGGACGGTGCAAGTCACGGAGATTTTCGGTGTCATACTTCCTGTGGGTGGGCGTTCTTTCGAGACAGCGGTGAAGTCCGTAGCGATGAGTACTGCACGGGACGTGGGCAATGGTAATCCTTGTGAAACCTCTCTGTGTCATGTTTCCAAGTGGTTGCCTTTCGTCTCAACGTTGTACTCTGACCGCCAGGGCGACATTTAGCTATCTGCCACAGGTTACCTCATAAAATCTCCATTGCACTTGTCTCCCGACAGTTGGCCAACCATGCGAGAATGAACCATCAGTTCTTCTTGTCTCTATCACGGAGACGAAATGATGAAGGGATGAAACGGGAGGACATTCATGCGCCACACGCAACACATCACAGACTTCTCTCTTCGCTAGTGAACAAGCTCTTGTCAGTGTCGTCAGAAACTTTATCATGTTGTACAAAAGTTTTATTGCAACACAGGTTGATGTAGTTAAAAAAGTTTGATCATGGCGTTTTATGAAACACACATGTCATAAAATGTAAGCGCTATTGTAGTCAACTAGTTTTATTGCGACGCACGTTTGAGAAAGTAAAGTTTGATCATCGAAGTTTATTCGTGAGTGTCATCAGAAAGTGTATCATGGTTTGCAAAGTGAGTGTAGTCAAATACTTTTACCTCGAGGCCCGTTTGAGAAAGTAAAGTTTAATCATTGAAGGTTTATTCCTAAGTCTAGTCAGAAAGTGTATCATGGTTTGCAAAAGTTTTACTGCAGCACAGGTTGATGTATACTTAGAAAGTTTGGTCATGACATTTATTCGTAAGTTTAGTCACAAACTTTATCATGTTGTACAAAGGTTTTACTGCAACACAGGTTGATGTATAGTTAGAAAGTTTGATCATTGAAGTTGTGTTCGTAAGTCTAGTCAGAAAGTGTATCATGGTTTGCAAAGCTAGTGTAGTCAAATAATATTACCGTGACACCCGTTTGAGAAAGTAAAGTTTGATCATGACGTTTATTCGTGAGTGTCATCAGAAAGCAGGGCTGTGGAGCCGATGCGTTATCTCATCGGCTCCGGCTCCGGTTCCACGACACTGATGTGAAAGGCTCCGGCTCGGCTCCGACTTCAAATTCAAGTTCTATCTGTGCTGGTTATCGTGGATCCGTTGAACGGGTTTTTTGGATAACGGTGTGGCCTTTAGAGGCTTGCTACAATCATCAAATTAGTTTTCATTAACAAGCAACGATTTAAGTTAATAATAAAAATGATAATAGCCTAATATAATGACAAATAACATACTTGTCATATATTTTTGCATGAATTGACTATCTCTGAAAGATAAAATAAAGTTATAGCCAGGATTGGTTAAATTAGATAAAGATCTCCCGCACTGGCTAAAAATAAATTGGTCTAGCCTGCAACCAGTCTACTACGAGGCTACATTAAATAAGACCACATGAGTGATGATGATATACCCAATTAGCCGTCACAGGGTCCGAATAGTAGCATATGCTTTTTAACAATAAGCTTGAATATGAAACTGGATAGCGTATGCCTCTAAATAGCTTATAGGGCCTGTATCTACTCGAACATGGAAAGGGTATCGGCTATATAGCCAAATATACCGTATCAATAAAGATATCAATTGCTTTATTGAATATTAAAGTGTATATAGGCTAGCTTAGGTTGTTATTGTTATTTGTTATTGCCTTTATTCAATAGTCTGTTGGTCCATGAGTAATATGATCGGTGGGTAGCCCACGACTCATCATCTGTAGAAATTGTAATTTAGATAGCCTCATTGCAGTGTAGGCTAGAAATGTACAATTGAAAATTATACTTAAAAAATTCAAAATATCTAATTTAGGACAAGCTTTGTAATTCTATGCAGCATACTTAATAAGTTAAGGCCTAACTTACATTATATTAATTTCATATTTTTCATTATGGCGTAAAGTTGCACTAAATAATTCATCAATGCTTCATGTATATTATTATATTCAATTTATGTATAACATATTACCACTATTCCTCTGATGATGGTTAGGCTAATGAAACTGAACTCGGAGTATCACACAGTATGTTGCAGGGTGCTATGCATAATAAAAATTTGACTGCGAGCACCGAGCAGAAATCCCATCTACTTTGCTAGCTTTCGAATGCGCGTGCGGTTTAATGTCACAGACAATAGAAAAGGGAGGTCAAAAGGCGCCTTTATTGAGAGCGTCTCAGTCTTTTTTTATTGTTTACATATAAGTCAGCATGATATCAGCATAAAGTGTTGACAGACGGAAAAAATAATAATGAAAATTCTTGAAATCCACAGGTCTATGACATTTGGGGAAATATTATTACACGATACGGCTCTTGTGCAGTCCTCCCCCCCCATTTTTTCTCTGGTCAAAAGATGCAGCACCATTCGATGTCCGTTTCAGCATCACCGGTTTGAGTGTATCAAACCATGAGCAGCATTCCATCACCAATCCGTGCTGTTGTAAAAATCTACGTGGGTAATTGCGATGTCATGGTCGCAAACTTCGTCAGCAAGTCAACATTGTAATTTGCCTTCGGGTTTTTCGCATTGAAATATACCCTTTGAATTTTGAAGTCAAAGGAAATTCATTGTGAATGAGATACCTCTAAAATAATAGGGCGCTACTAGAAGTGGCTGGGTCGCTTATTGCTATAGCCACTTGAGGACTTGTAGTCAGGTCATTCGTGTGAGTGTGAAGAGTTATCCCTCCAATCAAAATTGATCAAATTGAATAATCGATTGTTTTGAAAAATGTAGGTGGGGGACTGCACAAGAGCCTACAATACAATCTAAGGAAATTGGCATTGTCACAGATGCCAGTAGCTTCTGCCAGTAGCCATACCGATAGATGATAGCCTACATAGTAACCGTATTAGATTTAAGACATTGCGCAAGAAATGTAGCTATATTATCTTTGCTGACTGAACTGGAAATGTGTACACAAATGACTGGCGACTTGTCTCTAGGAATCTACAATCATCTAGTTAGCATGCATATAACAAGTCTTCAAATTAATGGATTTTGGAGAATACGTTGTCAATATGGAAATTAGTCTTACGAAACACATGCAATAAAAAAATATTACACATGTGTGTAAATATATAATAAATATAATACAAAAGAAGGCGGCAACTGCAAAGAAAGATATCGTGGAGGACAGATCATTGGTATACTTAAAAGACATATCTTTAGATTTCAAATGATTTAATTTTTTTATGATGCCAATTAATAACTTTCAAAATTCTAGAATTATATCAAAGCTCAAACTATCGGAGCCAGAGCCGAAGCCGGAGCCTTTCTGATAAATCGGCTCCGGCTCCGGCTCCGACCAAAACCATCGGCTCCTTAAGGCTCCGGCTCCACAGCCCTGTCAGAAAGCGTATCATGGTTTGTAAAAGCAAAGTTAGTGTAGTCAAATATTATTACCGTGACACCCGTTTGAGAAAGTAAAGTTTAATCATGACATTTTATGAAACACAAGTGTCATAAATGTAAGCGTCAGTGTAGTCAACTAGCTTTTACCGCGACGCACGTTTGTGAAAATAAAGTTTGGTCATTGACGTTGTATGACTGGCCGAACTCATCACAGCACTAGAAAGTTTTGGAAGGTTTTACTGCACAGTGTAGATTGTCTTGTAACTTACTTTCAGTGTTAGAAAGTTTTACTGGAGACAGTTGCCAAATGTTCCCTTATTAGAAATTCAAACTTCATGACTGTTAGATTGGCTTCATCAGGTTTACTAAAAGCAGTTTTCTACTGCAGTGAGACTGAGAGTTTAGAATGTTATATGAAAACAGTGTTCACCACAACACTAGAAAGCTTAGCACAACACAATTGTAGATTGTTTCACACAAGGTCTTATAGTCAGCGTTGAATGTTTTATAAAACCAGACGTTGTTACAAACGTTGAGTGTGTGAGAGATAGTTCCATGAGATTGAATCGCATGGGTTGTAAAAGTCCATGATCCAAGGCTAGGCTCCTCTACGGTTGGATTTAGGGTTTTATATCACATGCGTTAACCGTTCGTGTAGAATATGTGAAGCACATGTTCGCTTAAAAGTCTAAACGCAGACGTTGAAATAAGTTTTGTAAGAAGTCTTTGACAGGTTGTTGTGAAACTTAGCGAACGTTGAAGAACTGTTTCTGCAGTCACACTCGTTAGCGTACCAGTTTTACTAAATTTTTTGCTTGCCTTTATCAAATTGAACGCGTGTGTTGACTGTTTTGTAAATAGAGACATAGTGTTTTTGCACTCTGCATCGACAGCATACAAGTATACACAAAACAACCTGCAACGTTGTTAGTCGAATGCATATGAGTTAGGAAACACTCAAAACATGTGTGAGATAAAAATCAACCTGCTAGATGAAGTGAAACACAAAAGTGTCACAACTAGTTTACGGGAAATAAAGGAGAACTGTGTAGCGAGAACGTTTGCACTCATCATAGACAGATGAACATTACTCTCTCCTTCTTTCTTAGGCATACCCTTCTTCACTCAGGTTTGAATCATGATCATGTGGAAATTATCAGCAGGGCTCCATGTATCATGGAAACGTCAGTGTGTTACATTTCATGATACGAATCGTCAACTTCAGATAACTCTAGAACGCTTTCAACTACGAAGGTTGCATCGCGCTATCCTATCCAACTCTTGTCGTGTCATTAACGTAGGAGACGGCATTGTATTTATTCGCATTCAAGAGATGGTTCTACATAATCATCACTGCTACATTGTGATTCCAAAACACTCATGGGAAAAGTATAAAAGGGAAGTTCACTCCATCCTCATGTCATTTGTGAGTCATGCTCCCCATCCGCATCATCAACGCCATGCGCGAAATGAATCTCAGAAGAGACATCGATTTAGAACAGTTGCATATCCGTCTTCCCGATTCAGTCTATCATCGCGGTCGTCCGCAAATGTTGGTCATTCGCATGAGCAACGGTCGAAATCTTCAAATCTTTCGCTGCGGCAAAATTCAAGTCCTAGGAAACCTTTCTCATTTCGTGATGCAGTCCATGTGTAACGAAGTCGTCAAGAAAATGCGAACACTCATGCCTCATCTACGCCTCAGTCCCATGACACTGAAGAATATAGTAGTGTCTGTTCAATTAAAGATGTTAGTGAATCCAGCCAACATTAAAACCAGTAATCATTGTATATTTTATGAAACTGAACTCCTTCCTGCTGCTCTGATTCGGGAGTGGCATCCTGTACATATTGCAGTGTCTCACAACGGACATTGTATCATGACTGGTTTACGTGATATCAGTAAAGTAGCTGACATTGTTAAATCTTTAATGCGTTATCTGTATGAGTCACAGTTAATAGAATCGTGTTAATCACATGATGTGTTTTGAATGAGTCATCGCAATGAACTATCGCCCACACTCTTGTCAGTGAAAAGGTCATAAACAAGGTTCATCACTTTATGATGAGTCAGTGCTACTTATAGACATGAAGTGATGTCTACACACATGTCGGTGAAAAGGTCACGCTGTCTGACGTAAGGCGCCATCGCTTTGTCTGATAAATAACGCCCACACACATGTCGGTGAAAAGGTCACGCTGTCTGACGAGAGGCGTCATCGATGTTGAATGATAAGCCCACACACGTGTCGGTGAAAAGGTTGAACAAGACTGATTAGATTCGTATGACTGGCGCCTTGCCCCTTCATGGGTCAGAGCTATTTATAGACATGAGTCAGCAAAGTGGTTGATGTTTCCTAAGCCGAAGAAATTGTCATGATGCTACATTCGTTGGTGAGGATGTTAACTTACAAACTCTAACATGGTTATGACTTCATTTATATTTCACCTATCTTACAAACAGCGACATGGTGATAACTTTATTTCTAACTTTACAAACGTCAACTTTATTTCTAACTTTACAAACAGTGAAGTGATTCTGACTTCATTTTATATTTCACCTATTTTACAAACAGCGACATGGTGATAACTTTATTTCTAACTTTACAATCATCAACTTTATTTCTAACTTTAGAAACGTCAACTTTATTTCTAACTTTACAAACAGTGAAGTGATTCTGACTTCATTTTATATTTCACCTATTTTACAAACAGCGACATGGTGATAACTTTATTTCTAACTTTACAAACGTCAACTTTATTTCTAACTTTACAAACAGTGAAGTGATTCTGACTTCATTCACATTCACCTATCTTACAAACAGTGACATGGTGATAACTTTATTTCTAACTTTACAATCATCAACTTTATTTCTAACTTGACAAACGTCAACTTTATTTCTAACTTTACAAACAGTGAAGTGATTCTGACTTCATTTTATATTTCACCTATTTTACAAACAGCGACATGGTGATAACTTTATTTCTAACTTTACAAACGTCAACTTTATTTCTAACTTTACAAACAGTGAAGTGATTCTGACTTCATTTTATATTTCACCTATTTTACAAACAGCGACATGGTGATAACTTTATTTCTAACTTTACAATCATCAACTTTATTTCTAACTTGACAAACGTCAACTTTATTTCTAACTTTACAAACAGTGAAGTGATTCTGACTTCATTTTATATTTCACCTATTTTACAAACAGCGACATGGTGATAACTTTATTTCTAACTTTACAATCATCAACTTTATTTCTAACTTTAGAAACGTCAACTTTATTTCTAACTTTACAAACAGTGAAGTGATTCTGACTTCATTTTATATTTCACCTATTTTACAAACAGCGACATGGTGATAACTTTATTTCTAACTTTACAATCATCAACTTTATTTCTAACTTTAGAAACGTCAACTTTATTTCTAACTTTACAAACAGTGAAGTGATTCTGACTTCATTTTATATTTCGCCTACCTTACAAACAGTGATATGGTTATAACTTTACAATCATCAACTTTATTTCTAACCCTACCCATCTTACAAAATGATCAAAACTTTTTCTTCCATCTATTGAGTGAGAATCCCATCTTTATGTCAAAAGAAAAACGAGACAGTCTGTACATGATATGTTATTCATCATCACAGCCGATTTTCATAGCACCGCACATAGGTCATACTGATGGTAGCAGAAAACAAAGTCACTCATGTACAGGGAGAAAACAAGGTCACTCATGTACAGCGAGAAAACAAAGTCACTCATGTGCAGGGAGAAAACAAAGTCACTGATGTGTCGGAAACTGTACAGGGACAAAACAAAGTCAGAAAGAGCACTGTATACCCCATCGATGATATGCTGTGATCAGGAGTTGGACGCATGTTACAAGGCACTCACTCACAACACCCCATAGAAAACGCCATGGAGCGAAAAAGCAAAACATCAAAAACAACAGAGAGGAAGCATTCATCATCAGACATCGCCGGACGGAGGAAGAGAAAGTTTCTGTCTCTTGGGTGGAGGTAGATGAGTGTCTGGATGGCCGTACGGTAATGAGTGGTTAGGACTCATCCAGCATCGCTTGTCTTCCCAAGCTGAGAGACCTCGTTTCCTAAACGTCGTTGTTCTGACTTGATGCGACTGTGATTTTAAAATGGTTATTTCTACTTTTTTAATTTCAAGAGAATCTAAGGCATCTTGATAGTCCCTATGTGTCATTTTTCTGACGATTGACTTCGAGAAGCCTTTCGCCCGTTTTATAGAAAGCTCTGAGGATTTTAGCTTCATGGAGTACATCTTGGGGCGAAGCAAGATCATCTCCTCGATCTGTTTGCCGGCACACTCATCTTTGAAGCAGCCAAGCTTCGCTTTATTTGAGGTAGAGTAAAGCGGATGGTCAGTGGGATAGTTGGGACTATCAGACTTGGGTGCTAAATATTTTAAAATATCTTCCTGCTTGACTTGGCTCGTGGTTGTCAAAGCTAGGAAGAAGCTGTCTGTATCACCTCCTACTAATTCCACACGTTGGAGAAGTGGACATGTCTTAAAAGTGTGGTAAAATAACTTGTACATTTCTAACTTGGAGTGATCCAAGACAGCTTGACCGACATAAATGAGCTTACAAAGTTCTACTTTAGATTTTAACATTTTAAAACCAGTGATGTCTTCGGAAATGACATCATGGTGGCAAAACAACGGCGAGCGACATAACTTGATACTCGTTTCCGGATCAGTTACGATACGATAGTCCATGCGCTTTCTTACATCCTCCATGGTTTTACCAAAGAGGGCATTATTCTTAAATTTAAAGAATTCCTTTTCGAAAGGATTCTTGGATTCAGCCTGTTTCTTACTATTAAATTCTATATACGGTTTTAGAAAGGGCCTCTGCCTAAACTGGATAGCGCGATGGACTTTGTCAAGTCGCATCCCCATACCTAGATAGAATTTGAGGATGGAATAGTGCACGATGTAATGCTGTTTGTTCAACTGGGTGAGCAACAACTTCCTAGTGGCTTTATACTTGAAGTCATTTTCCGCCTCATACTGCTTATTGTGTTCTTCCATAAAGGGAGAGAACATATCTGGACTGACTATGCCAGATTCGGGTGCGAGAGGAAAATCAGCGGTCCTATTCTTAATGCAGTCTGGATAGATGAGCTCGACTTCAAATAAATAACCTATGTCGGCCTCATCTCCCAGTGCCATGATGTGTGCTAGATTGGAGAAGTGTTCAATGTCATGGGGCTCTACCCATTGGAAGTCAGACTGTGGCAAAGGCTTGGAGAGTGCATTCCCATACAAATTATTTTGGTCTATGTACATTAAATGCGTGGTCGATCCTATGTCTTGGGTGCTGTTGACAACATGTTTGTTAACAAATGTCAAGCCACCCCTAATACCACGTTCAAATAACGTGTGCATTTCTGCATCTTGCAGTAAATGAATGCTCTCTTTCGTCATCTTGAAGGCTGACTGATAGGACAGACCCGGAAGACTAACAAAATGGACGGGGTCTAAGGCGTCCTGTTCTAATGTGACTTTCCTAAAAGTCTCAAACACGTCAGCCAACAGATAGACGTCTAATTTTAAGTAGGCAAGCATGTAGTCACCAAAAGTGCGACACCTAAATTCTAACCATGCTTGCTCTGCATGCCTATAATCATCCAGCGAACAGTCCTCACCCGTCAAATCATTTTTAAATTTATCAATGGATGGAAGGGATGTTTCTTTCAATGTATCCATTGAACTAAAATAACTATAAGGAAGCACCCCTTTCCGTCGTATCAGACTGTCACTTATGTTGGGATAGTCTTTCTTTAAATGTTGAGTGAGGGGAAGTGTTTCTAAATTATTAGCCAACACGGCTAAAGAAGAAGACATAAACTGGAAACTGTCTAGTAACTTTATGTCATAGAAGACAGGCTTCCCCTCCTTCGTCTTATCGACTTGGACTTTAGCAGTGATGCACATAAATTTTTCCTTACTTTGTGCAATCACTTTGGATGACCAGGATTTCATTTTACCGAATCCATGGCGAATGATGATGTGCGCATCATAACATTTAAAGTTATGAAAGATGACGGGGAGCGTTCGCCGTTTGAGCCTAAGTTTCATATTGCATTTACTGCATAAAGCAGACCTAAATTTACCACTGAGATGGCAATGGTCCCTCACTTTCTTATGTTGCTGATCATCAAAGGATGAACAGTAGCGGGGACATTCCGTGGTCCTATCAAATTTCATTTTATCGGCTTCTGTGAAGCACATGGGTTTCCTAGTCAGCTCCGTTTCATACCGTTGATGAAAACGGGCTTTCCTATCTAAAAAGTTGAGGAAGTTTTCAACGCACTCCTTGTGCCTTGCCACACATGCATCTTATTTTGGTTCCTATAATATGGATGCCAAACTTCATAGCAGGCAATGGCTGCTGGCTCATGGCCTAGGTCTTCTTGTTCAATATAACATTCAATGTCCGCATAGATGGTACATATGGGACTGAGCTCATTGCCGTTTTCTTCATATCTATAAAATTTATCTTTGGGCATGACTTCCATTTGAAGTTTACCCCGAGAGCACCATTCGTAATGCTCTTCAAAAAATGCTTTTGATGTGAAACGCCGTGTGCAGCGATCACATTAATAAAAATTATCCCTATAGGTTGCTTGATGATGGTATAACTTTGAAATTTTAGGAATGCCACAATAATGCCATTCTGGGTGGTTGTCGCAATAGACTAGGAGGAGATTGACAACCCGGTCGAAGTTGCTTTGGGGGTTGTTATACCTATCGCCCTTCAGACCTTTTTCCCAGAGATGGATGACAATCTTAATGTTGTTGAGTTTTTCAAATTGGGCGATGCCTTTAAAATCTAATGTGTTGACATGTAACCCGTCAAACTTAAGCTCATCCTCCCATTCACGATAGTGAGTGATTTGTTCACGATGTACACTTATATCATTGTAGTGAAGAATGGAGAGGACGGCATACTTGAAACACTGGGACTGACACTCTACATTGATGACAGCCTTTTTGTCAGCCAGTGCTTTGGGGAGGGTGAAACAACCACTCCCTTGCAAATTTTCTAAAAGATTGATTTTAATGTCTACCTTCTCTATCCCATCAAAGACCAGACCGCTGTCTCTTTCATTAAATTTATTTAAATTGCTGACGAGATAGGTCACATGTCTTTCTATCCACTCGTTTACATTACCTATGAGATCAACAGCACAGGAGGCTATCCTAATGGTCACAGTGGACTCTACTTCTCCCGTGCTACTGTCTACCTTATTGAAACGAGCAGTGAGATAGAACATGCCCTTAAGTAAAAATCTATCTAAACTCGCCAACATTTGATGAATTAAGCCTATATTATTCATCAAGAAAGGATGAATGTCCTGCACAGCTTCAGAGCTTTCTAACTCATAATCGCGAACGAGCCTCTCAAGGGAAAACTTGCTCAGCCTTAGAGTGACGTTGTTGTCTGTGTAGAGCTCAGTGGGATGAGTGTGACATAGTGTGTGCGAAGAAAGAACAAACTCTGTAGGAAAGGTCTTCTGACACGAAGAACAGGAAAAGCCGAAGTGCGATGAAGGATGCTTCCTACCTGTTGTTGTCGGTGGTTGCCTCACACTGCCACAGGAACCGCCTTCGATGTGGACTCGCAAGTTGGTGTTGTTGTAGAAAGTGCGTCCACAACCTTCACACTTGGGTCGTTGAGGGATCGGTCGGCGTGTCTTCTCCATATCTCCTTTCGCTTTTGGGCAGCGAGAATGCCGGTGTCGTCGAAGGCAAAATGGTCTTGCGAAAACCTGCCCACAGTCCGTACAGCTGAGCTGTCTAGCCGTAGGTCCTTCTCTCTCTCCCTCACACCTTCCTCCTCGATTGCAATCTCCTCTCCCACTATCTCTAACTCCTGTTCCTCCAGCAATCTCTCCACCGACTTGACGGAAAGGAGAGGGAGGTCGTCCACTGCAGGTAGTGGTGGCGATGCTGGGATAACGATGGGACGGGAGGGAACGTCGCCGTCCAGGAGATAGACCGCCAGATCTGTTGAGAAAAAGAGAAAAGAGATTAGTAACATGATCACAATTTTAAGTTTGAAGTCTTAGCCCCCTATTTCCCAATCACGGATACTTACCATCTAATGAATTGATCTCCGGCAGCAAAGATGGACGCGGAGGAGGTAGGAGAGGGACACTAGCCGAGGGTGGAAGGGTCCTGGGCTTCGGTGTTGGAGGAACGTGATGACGAGGAGCAGGGACTGGCACAGGGACGGGTGCAGGGAGCGGAGCAGGCGGTGGAGGTGGGGCGATGACAATGCCCGAGAAAGGGGTCGCACCTTGGGCGGAGGTAGATGAGCGAGAAGGTAGGGCCGGAAATTCAGCTCCGAATCTCCGCCTCGCGGCTTCCTCCCACTTCTTCATCTTCGCCATATCTGTAGAGAGGAAAGAGAGATTAGATTAGAGGTTGTGGAGATAATAATGATAGAGAGTAAGCTATACGGATACAGAAGTGCTAAAACATGACATTCCAACTCTCATAGGTGAGGGTACTTACACTTTCCGAGCCGCTCGTAAGCTTGCCCGATTGCTCCTTGGGGGACGGGTTCCCCATTACGTATGCATTCATGCACTGAAAAAGAATGACAGCAAAGATAAGCAGAGGTAAATTTGAATTCGGTTGAGACATGAACAAAATAAGGGAGGGGCTCTTGATTTTAATGAGGATGTCTACCCTATTGATGTTAGTAATAGAGTCAACCTTGTTACAAATACTTACATTGCTCGATGGTAGCCTTTTCCATCTCAGCAGCAATTCGATAATTTTCAACTTTGTTGAATTCCATTTTGAACGATTGTAGATTACACGGCAGTACGCTCGTAGATTTCAATTACTGAAAAGGAAAGATGAGAATCGTTTCATTTGCCTAGTCAACATTTGGGAACAATCATTGAAGTAACATCTAATGAGTTACATTTCACTCTACTCCATATAATGAAGACTTACCTTTGTCGAATGGCTGAAGTACTCTGACCTGGCGAGAGAAAGCGTCACGTTGAGTATGAAGTCGAACGCCCAACATGAGCAACGGCTCAGAGGTTTCGGTCTAACAAACGACGAACAACCCTTGCAACGCAATCCCTCTACGACAGTACCCACCGTCCCGAAGGAACACTCGAGCAAAGGAGGCATTACAGAGATGATATGTTTTATGAGCAGAAGATGTGATAGCAAGAGACTATTCAACTTGATAGCAAGTCAAAACAACCTGATAGCAAGAGCTCACCGACACTCACCTTGTGAAAGATAAATGTGAAGAGCAGAGCTGGTGCACTGCCTTTTATAAGATTTTCCTAAGCAGTGAATGGATCAGACCTCTCGTCCAATCACAGACGAGCTAGAGTTCCCGATGTGCGCACGCACAATTGTAACGCGTTATTAAAATCGTGTTAGGCAAAAATGTTGTTTAGCAATAGACTCAACCATGGCACCTGAAGTCAATACATTGAAACATGATGATTGCACGATTCGTTTTGATCAAGAGAGCTTCGGAGGCTTAATACAAGATTACATCCTTGAGTTTCAAAGGGAGGAGACAGAATTGGAAGCATGTTTAGACTACGCACGAGAAATATTTACGGAGTTGATATCTTATTTCAAAGACAGTCTCATCAAGGCTCACTTAATTGCAAATGTCAATTACATTCATTTTCCAGAAGGTGAAGTAGCGGAAAGTGTTGACTTTCAATTTCGTTCCTATGGACAAGAATATGTTACTGATGCTTCTGAGTTTTATACACGACATCTGCGGAAGATTTTTTCTCGGATGGACAACTTTCATGGTTACGGCAATCATTTGCTTCTGAATAAGATAAACCATATTGTCATTGCTATTAGTAAAGTGGGTTTCAATGATGTTAAATCAAAGACCAAATAAAGTATTTTTTTCATGACACTTGTGTTGTGCTTAACTTTCTAGTGTTGTAGTGAACACTGTTTTCATGTAACATTCTAAACTCTCAGTCTCACTGCAGTAGAAAACTGCTTTTAGTAAACCTGATGAAGCCAATCTAACAGTCATGAAGTTTGAATTTCTAATAAGGGAACATTTGGCAACTGTCTCCAGTAAAACTTTCTAACACTGAAAGTAAGTTACAAGACAATCTACACTGTGCAGTAAAACCCTCTAAAACTTTCTAGTGCTGCTGTGACTTCGGTCAGTCATACAACGTCAATGATCAAAGTTTATTTTCACAAGCATGCGTCGCGGTAAAGAACTAGTTGATTGCACTAACTTTGCAAACCATTATACACTTTCTGAATAGACTTACGAATACAACTTCAATGATCAAACTTTTCTAACTATACATCAACCTGTGTTGCAGTAAAACCTTTGTACAACATGATAAAGTTTCTGACTAGACTTACAAATAAACGTCATGATCAAACTTTCTAACTATACATCAACCTGTGTAGCAGTAAAACTTTTACAAACCATGATACACTTTCTGACAACACTCAAAAATACAACTTCAATGATCAAACTTTACTTTCTCAAACGGGTGTCGCGGCAATATTATTTGACTACACTAACTTTGCTTTTACAAACCATGATACAGTTTCTGACTAGACTTGCGAATAAAACGCCATGATCAAACTTTTTTAACTACATCAACCTGTGTTGCAATAAAACTTTTGTACAACATGATAAAGTTTCTGACGACACTGACAAGAGCTTGTTCACTAGCGAAGAGAGAAGTCTGTGATGTGTTGCGCGTGGCGCATGAATGTCCTCCCGTTTCATCCCTTCATCATTTCGTCTCCGTGATAGAGACAAGAAGAACTGATGGTTCATTCTCGCATGGTTGGCCAACTGTCGGGAGACAAGTGCAATGGAGATTTTATGAGGCAACCTGTGGCAGATAGCTAAATGTCGCCCTGGCGGTCAGAGTACAACGTTGAGACGAAAGGCAACCACTTGGAAACATGACACAGAGAGGTTTCACAAGGATTACCATTGCCCACGTCCCGTGCAGTACTCATCGCTACGGACTTCACCGCTGTCTCGAAAGAACGCCCACCCACAGGAAGTATGACACCGAAAATCTCCGTGACTTGCACCGTCCATGACTTGATCGCCAGACATGAAAACCGGTGGAGTTATTTACAGGTGGTTGGTAAGTCGTTGCTTTGATCAGCTTGATAGCAAGCCGTAGAGAGCTTGATTCACCAGCGTTTTGCAATGGAGATGTTTAGAGGCCACCCATGACAAGACAGCTAAGACTCAACCGATTGGCGTTCAAAGTGCTACGTTGAGAACTGCGTCAAATGCCCAACATGAGACATGAGTTGCCCCAGCGGTTTCGGTCTAAACTATGACACACTCCCTTGCCACACTTATCACTACGGCATCGTCCGCCGTCCCGAAGGAACACCCTGTCAGTGGAATATTACAGCAAAACTCTCCGTGTCTTGCTCGTTTTCAGTGAAAAGCTGCTTGTATCATGAGAAGACTGGCTCAGTCATCACTAAAAATCCTTTCATTGACTTCAGCAGGGTCGAAAACTCCAGAAAATCTCCAAAACTAGTGAATTTAAATTTTTCAACTTTTTAGCACTACTTATGAAATTTTATAAGTAGTCTATCACTTAGGGCAGGTCAATAGCAACCGAACCTTTTTTGAATCAAGTCAAACGGACTTGTAGAAGCAAGGTTACAAGCCTTTAAAGTTTTGGAGCCTTTTATGGCCTGGAGACGAAGGCCATCTCCTGGCGAACCTCTAAGTCTGACGCCTTAGCTGACTTCAGCAATGAAATTTTCTAAGTCGGTTTCTTACAGAAACCCGGTTTTTCAGATTTCCAATGCTATCATCGGAGCTCCGGAATTTCACATACCCCAACCGAGTCGGGAGGAGAACTGATTTCCACAAGCAGAGTTTCCACTTATATAGTTTGTGGCGATCAGCTGATGATGTTATACCCACCATCCAAAAACTTTAAACCCGTTTATCTGCCAATCCAAAATCTGCCCTCCGTTTTCCCATCCGATGCTTCGTTTTGGCTCTACAGCCCACAGCCATCGCAAAAATTCTAACTCGTTTTTCGGAAAAATGATGAAAAATTTTTTCTCTCCGATGGCTTACAAATTTACCATACCGATGCAGAATTTGACGCTGATTCCAACCCTGATCTCTGTTTTCCCGTCCGAGGCTTGCTTCACCCACTAGAGCGATTTTCATAAAAATTCTTACTCTGTCGTTTTTCGCCAATGTCCCAAATTTTCAATAACGTCTCACCTCTAAACGAAGGCAGGTAGGAACAAGCCATGTTTTCCACTGAATTTGTCTCACTCCCAGCTTTCAAACGAGCTATTGCACGACTTTCTACGATCTCTACAACCAAAGTTGGAAGATCGCTGCCGAGGGGGGGGGAGGGGTCAGAACTTTTTCTCTCCGATTGAGTTGGGAAGACGTTCCAAGACCCAAAAGTGTCCAAAACGTCCGAATTTGCACTCCATTTTCCTATCCGAGACCTCCTTCATACCGAAAAATGGACTTTCTCATCCCAAAACCTCCAAAACCTGACTTTTCCAACTCTGACGTTTTCCTGCCATTTTCCTCCCTCAACCCAGGAAAAGTGGTCCAAACTGAGCTTTCCACTGCATTTTTCTCACTCTTAGCTTTCAAATGAGCTATTGCTCGACTTTCTACCATCTCTAACACCAAAGTTGGAAGTTTGGCAGGAGGGGGGGGGACGTCTTCAAAACTTTTTCTCTCCGATGTCGCTGGAAACATCCTTCCTAACCCAACATTTCACGTAGAGTCCGAATCTGCCCTCCATTTTCCCATCCGAGACCTCCTTCATGCCGAAATTCGACTTCTCTCATCCCAAAACCACCCAACCCCGCCCTTTCCTACTCTGCCGTTTTCCTGCCATTTTCCTCCCTCAACCCAGGAAAAGTGGTCCAAACTGAGCTTTCCACTGCATTTTTCTCATTCTTAGCTTTCAAATGAGCTATTGCACGACTTTCTACCATCTCTAACACCAAAGTTGGAAGTTTGGCAGGAGGGGGGGTCGTCTTCAAAACTTTTTCTCTCCGATGTCGCTGGAAACATCCTTCCTAACCCAACATTTCACGTACAGTCCGAATCTGGCCTGCGTTTTCCCATCCGAGGTCTCCTTCTGCCCGAAACATGGACTTTCTCATCCCAAAACCACCACACCCCGCCTTTTTCCAACTCTATCGCTCCACCCCTTGCCTCACAGGAAAACTCCTCCTTCCACCCTTCCCAACCCAAAATTTCACGTAGATTCCGAATCTGAACTCCAATTTCCAATCCAAACCCTCCTTCATGACGATTTCCAGCCTTTCTCATCCCAACACCACCAACATCCACCCTTTCCTCACTCTATCCTTCCCACATTCCTATCACCTTCCTTCCCATCCCTTACCCGAAAACTCCTTCCTTCCCGCCAGAGGGGGGCGGGGTAGGGACCTGTTTCCTCCTCTCGGACCCATCCTTCCATCACATCCTTGGCAAACTCCCTTCCTTCCAGAGGGGGGGCTGAGTCAGCATGATGACTCATCGATGACTCATCACTGCACCGCACTGCACTTGCGTCTGGGATGGGGTTACTACTGACATGGAAAAGTTCCACATAGGCTATAGTGATATTTTCATCTAGAATCACCATTATGCTCAGCGCTTACGTCATAATTAGCACAGTATTTTTGCTATAAATCATCATTTACAAGAATGACAGGTTAGGAATAATATGAATTACGTATCAACATATTGAGCTCTCGAGCATTCTTCAAGATAATTTCAAAAGATTTTGAAATTTGGTATTTCATCGGAAAAAATCGCATTTACAAAGTTTATGTTTTTCACGAAATTTTGAAAGTTTTTTCAGTGCTGTCATTTTTCAATTAGATCATGTCAAAAACGTTATTATGAAGTTGACCGCATTTTCATATTTATTCGATAATGTTTGTTAGAATGTTGTTGAAGTAAGAAGAGATAAAAAAAGTGCCTATATGTAGCCACTTGGTCAGATTATCATTAAAATTTTAAGATTCGTGCGCTGATGTGGAGCTATTAAGATTCATAATAGGCCTTCATATGCAAAAGCCAGTCGAACTAAAACTTCAGCAGAAGGGGAAAATTGACGAATCAAATGACGATCAAATAATTTTCCGAACTTTCGAATCACTTCTTCATCAAAGAAATTTTCCGACGACGGAATGAGAGGAGCAGTTCCGTTCATGATAGTAGAAATATCACATATTATCTTTGTTGATCCTTCTATCTATTTCTTTCATAATGTGTTCAACATACAATTTCTCTGAATTCTGCCGAGAATTTTTCTTTCTCCGATTTCTCTTTCAACCCATTTGGCGTTTCGACTTCTAGAAAACATTATTCACAATTCAAAGTTTTCTTTAATCACGAAGTGACCTAGATTCAGACAACTACAGATTGCCTGAAATCGCCTCTGTTCCATGTTTTATTTTTTTTTGTGAATTTCATTCATGATAAGATCCATGCTAGAAATAAATATTATAACGTGCATGCTAGAAAGAATGCACTGAGCTTTATTTATCTAAAACGTGAAGAGGGCTACTTACAGGTGAAAAACGGTTCAACGGAAAAGGCGATGTTGATTGAATTTAATGCCAAAAGTATTGAATTTAGCACAAAATATGAAAATCCGTTGCGCTGTCAAAAGGCTGCATATTAGATTTAATCATGTATGTATGTGGTGAATTGTAAATAAATATGAATTTGAGTGTAAATAGCCTAAATGTCGCAATCGTTCAAGAGGCCGTTCGGTCACCATGCAACATGGCCAATCGTCAATTTTGCTTGTTCCTGTCACAGGTATTCTATTGAAAAAGACCAATTTTGCAGATTCTGGAGATTTTCTTTTGTATTAACTGAAGTTGGACAAACATGTACCTCACTTTATTAAAATTGCTGCCGCAAACTTTGTTGTTTCATAATTCTTAGTTCTCTTTATAATCATATTTTTTGCTCTAGCCGCGAGCATTGAAAGCAATAATAAAAGCAGAAATGCGTCTGATTAGCCTAATTATACTCCTATAAATATAAGATCTTCTAACATCATCGAGAATACGACGACTGTAGTAAATAATAAAAACTAATTTTTAATTACGCACTGAAGTTTCTAAAGAGCCGTCATTAGCCATTTTATCCATTCATTTGCTGATTTTCAACATAGTGTCTTTTTTATCTTTGAATTGACTTTCAATGAAAGCAACTCATTTTACATTTTCAATAGGCAGTTTGAAAACTGTCGATCTGCTTCTTCTTAAGATGGCTAGCTATTTTTGCTTTCCTTACATCATCAATTGATGATGCAACGTCATAAGTTCCCTCAGCGTCAGCATTTGATCGTATTCATATCATCCAAAATATAGATCACGCACACGCTATCGCAGAGACTTCTAAAATATAGCAATTCATTTCAATGAAGTTTGCTCAATTTGAATTTTAAGTTGAGTTATCTCTCTCTCTCTCAGTGATAATCACGAATCCCAGAAATTGACGCTTCACCTAATGCCGTTTGTGATGAATTAACAACTTCGTCCACTTAACGGCTAAACAATGAGGGCGTAATGAAAGCAGTGTTATTCCAATGACTTCAATTGAAGCTTTTGTCTGCTTGAGAGAAGGCCAATCATAGCCCGCAAATGTTACTGAAAGAGAGACCTGTCGGTCGTTTCGTATTATATAGGTAGGTGCAGAGTTAAATTAATCAACAGGTGCACTGCTCACCAGCATGAATGCAGAAGTCACTATCTGTATCCGATTTTGAATCCTATAAGTGTTGACTAATAGATCTCGTTGATGGAACATTTCAGCACGCCGAATTCCGCTAAACAAGAATTTTTTCTGGTATAGAAGTTGGGAAACAATCGGTAATTCAATCAGAGTTTCTACGCAACTCAACTTCGCAGCTGCATCACATTTAATACGGAATATCGACATGTATAAGATTTCAGTGATTTTGTGCTTTTTCCTTACATTTGTTGCATTCATCCATCCTACGACGTCAACATTCTACGGTAATGTGTACTGGAATGATCGCTATGGCTCCAAAGGCATCGCTTACACTGCAGGTAAGTGAGAAGTTCACAAATCGACCGTTAAAATACAGAACAACGTATTCCGAACTACCTTGTTTTGCCTTTTATGGGTTCAATTGAATGGTCAGGATGTGAAGTATCATATCCCAGAGGATAGATTTGGTTAACTGTTTTACTAAAATCATGAGTAGCGATTATCTTCATGAATGTGATAACACTTAAACAATTTGCGTGAAACGCAGTTTGCGTTTGACGGAAGTTTATGTTTTTAAATAACAAATCAACGTACTTCGGAAAACGTGATTAGATTTCTGAAACTTTAAAGGCAAAACAACGCAGTATGAAATGCGTGCTTTTCCAGTGAAAGAATTTTCGTGCTTTAAAATGCAAAGTAGCGTATAACGAAATGAGTGACTTTTTAGTGAAAGAATTTTTATATTTTGAAAAGCAAAATAACGCTCACGTATTATAAATTACATGACTTAAATGAAAAAAGTTTTATTTTCTAGATACAAAACAACGTATTATGGAACATATTACTTTTAAAATGAAAATGCTTCCAACGTGGGATATTTGATTTATACTGCACCAGTAAGGACGGGAACACACCAGTACCGATGCAATAGTCTTATATTATTCATTTGTAATATCATGGATACAGCTGGATATCAATCAGTTGATTTCTTAATATTGTGAAGTATTCATGCATGAAGTGAAACATGCTAAATCATCGAACACTGATTTTTGCTTAAATCTTCTATCCTTAAAAACGATGTTGTTCGGCCAACTATAGATTACACTGTACTGATAAAGATGACTTTGGCAGTGACTGGTCGAATGTTCAGAAAACGATGAGTGAGCATGAAGCTCGACTTTTTCAAAGATTCCCACTAGCGATAAATAAAATATCGTCATTCATCACATGACTATACTAGTCAACGCACGGCTACTATCCTACTAGGATAACAATAAGTGACTTAGATATCGAGGTCGGCATTAATTTGTTTCATCTCTAAACACGTTGTTTTGCATTTGAAAGTCTCATGGCTCAAGCATATTTCGAATTGCGTCGTATTGATCCTCATACTAGAGACTATCGATTGATTATCATCAATGAATAATTAATCAATCACCACACACATAGATATTATTTCTATGTCACGCACACAGTAAGCTTGCATGATTAGGCCACATTGACTGTGAGGTGGGCATGCGCGACAATTCACAAACATTATTTTTTATTGAAGAGGATGAATTTGGGACATGTCATTAGCAATTTGCATGAAAAGGTCCGTATTTTGGTACCTTTGCCTCCAAACGAACTCACACAAGCAGCTGTCTACCAAAGATCGGTGGGTGTCGAATTAGCGCCTATTCTGCATTTCAGGTTTTACGTGCGAATGTAGAAAATATTTGCACAAAATGAGCCTAGAGGCGGATAAGGAAATATTCAAATGTCTATAGACATCAGACATGCGTGCGTCATGCATATTCATGTCTAGACATCAGAAATAGCTCAAGGTTGTGTGAGTGCATCAAGTTGGAGCTGGCTTTTCGCGTGTCCATTTTTTTGCATCAATGGCGGGGTTTATCTAGAAAATATACGTTTGTTTTATCTGCCACCCGTTATGATGCTGACTTGAGAAAAGAGTTTGAAACCGTTTTCGTATGGATTAGCACAATTTACAATTCATGACTTCATTCTCGAAGATAATGTGGTTCCACAGCGCACTCTTCGGTCTCCAAGTCGTAACACTCACATTTCAGACTGGTTCACTGCACCCGCTTCTCACGAAGCAACAAAGAATGTCACGAAAGATATTGTAGCCATCCCATCACATAGTTTTTCTCACATTTTCCTCAGAATTCGGAAAACTTCTTCACTATAAGGTGATGAGGCCAGAATTTCAAAATATAGTACTGATGCTGAGACCTCACAGCCTTATTAGGATGCTTGTTGGTATATTTTCATCCTTTTTGAAATCTAATCAGTTTCATACTACTTATATCGTGATTAGGTCCGACGCGAAGTCCGAGGTGCCAAGTCGCTAGTATATAATCGCAGTTAGGTCAACAATTTGCAAAAAATTTCGCTTTTTAAAATTGATCAAAAGTATGTTTTGACCACAGGAACGAAGTCTACGCAAAAAACTGAATGCTTTTTTAAAAAATTTCACTGTGCACTGACATTGTTTTGGTCAACCTACAATATACTTCCTCTTTGGACCTGGCCGCATCCACTCCTCACCAATAAAGGCCTATGCGTAACTTTAGAAAGGTTAGTCAGAGCAACAGTCGTGTAAAGATCTAAAATAGCAGCCGATGAGAGGATTGCGAAGGGAGGACTAATACACCAGTACCTACTTGCATTACTAATTGAACTCGAGATTTGTACCTTAGACTCAATTACTGTGTTCAAGAGAGATATTAAAATTCATGGCAGCTTAATCATCATTCAAATAATTGCTGAGAAGTAATGGCGTTGAAATGCTGCAAAGAAAATTACATACTATGTATCGTTCATCAGTTCCATGATTTCCAATCAGGGATCGCAGTTCCTGAGTCTTTTGAAATCCTAGGATTTGAAATAAAATTCAAACAGATATACAGTCAGATGCAGTCAGGTTTTGGTGATGTCGAACCCCGAAGATGATGCACGTGCACGGATTGTAGACCTATGCACGCTAAATTTGTGAGCATCTTGGGGATCAAAACACTCCTGGGGTCCTAAATAGCCTGCGATCAACCTGAAAATTCCAGATTAAAGCTTATTTGAATAAAACAGACACAGAATGGGCGCTCATTTCGGAACAATTTCAAGAGGAACAAGAAGAAGTTTCACGTGATGTAGTATAATTGTGAATACACTGATTGAGCCAGACGTTTGCGCATTTATTGATCTGTGAATGAAATAAGTTAAGATTTTAACATTGCATCGGGAGTCTGTTTGAAAATGTGAAATTTAAACCGTGATGAATCGGTGATGACGGTTTGTTCAAATTTTCTTTTGTCAATATATAACATAACTGTGCATGTAGCTTAATACAATAATCAATTAATGCTAAAAATTGTTTGCGTGAACATGTCAGCGACTTTGCTGAAAGGCATCACATTAAATGGGTTAGACGATTGTTGTTCTGAATTTCACCAATGCTCAGGCTGATCTCCATCCTTATTAACAAATACAGAGGGTCAACGGATTTAGAAATCACCGTGTGCCTGACCGTGTGGTGCGATGCAAACCATACAACACAGCAATTTAGAAAACTACATACGACATGACATTCATCAGCTCCATGATTTCCAATCAGGAATCACAATTCTTGAGCATTTGACAGACATGAGATTTAAAAGCTAAAAGCTAGAAATACAAATAGATATCGATAAAATCAGGCTTTGGTGAGGTCGAAGCTCGAAAATTATAAACGTGCAAGTATTGTAGAACCAAGCACGCTTTGTGAGCATCTTAGAGATCAAAACACTTCTGGGCTCCAAAGTGAGCCTAGGACCGCCTTGAGAACTCCAAATAAAACGGACAAGGGATGGGTAGGCATCTCTGAACGCGTTTAGACGGAAGAGGCAGGAAATTCAAGTCCATGTACAAGTGTGTGTTAGTAACTGTAAACCAAACTGTGCTCAATATTTGACCGATTATGTGCCCAACACGTGACGACGCATCCATTTCCATCGATGAAATAGCTTTGCAGTCATTTACCTTCACCCTTCAAATTTCACGGTTTGTTTCAATAATAATGGTGGATAGCATATCTTCATCGAAAATAACTTTGAATGCAGATACATAGTCTTGGATTCTCTGGGATGCGACAGCAATAATTCCTGGTCGTATTTGCATAACATTTCCTGCATGCATTTTCCCATTACATGTGAGGTGTTAATCTGCCCAAATTTCATCCGAGGGCGAAATAGAAGTCCATGTTTCAGCTATATGCAATTCATTCGCATCCTCGTTGTCTCCATCTTCGCTTTCACCTTCATCAACAATTGGAAATGCCATAATTTCTTCTTCGATATCTGACACAATCTCTATCTCTACATCATCTTCACTGCTTTCATTGCCAGATTGAATCAACACAGCAGCACTTTTAGCTGTGCATCGTCAATTCAAAGCGAGGCAGAAAGGAAATGAAATTACAGAACGAATTTCGTGAGTTATGATTGTACTGTCACGGACGACAAATAAATCTTTCCTCAGCATGATGTATACGTCAGCCAGTTAGCACATTGCTTGTTTGTTATACAGCGCTTTGCTTTAGGTCAATTATAGTCATCAGGTGTTGGATTTCTGCGTGTGCAATCACGTGTCATCGTGAAAACGAATGGTTGACCAAATATTGTTTGCTCACAAATTACGTTGCTGGAATTTTCATCGCCCCTATCCAACTGCCTTATTTGCCTATCTCAACTACAAATTCATGCAATCTCGCAAAAGCATTTTTTCAAAAGATTTTTGCTAAAAAGTTCCAAAATGCCCGTACTTATCGAGAAAAATGAATAAAGGAGTCACACATTAGCTTTTAGAGATGCAATATCTTGTTTTAGTAAGAGGCATTTGTGAAAAATTTAGAATCAGCTGATTGCTAATAAAGATATTTTATCTTTTTCTAGGTTAATGCCTCAATAGACCATGATCTCCAAGGCAGACTCGGTACAACTCATGTCTGCTGATACAAGATTAGCATTAAAAGCCAATTGGCGAATGACCTTAACTGTATTGTATATATGTAATACATAAAACTTTTTAAAAAAAATTTAGGGTGATGCATAAAATTGAGTTGCAATCAGGCATGTAGAGTCCCAACATGTAAAGCCCAGGCGCGCCGGACGTTTCTACGTTTTGATTCGTTCGAGCGCGCGATGCGCATGATCTAATAGTAGTAATCCTGCAAACAAGCGCGCCTAGGCCAATGCCAGGTGCGCCAGATAGGACATTCACGTGCTTGCTCGACGCGTGCGATTTAGTTCTAGAATTTCTGAAATCAAGTGCGCCGAAGTCAACCATCTGGCGCGTGCCGGCTTCTCAAAAGTGTATAGATCGGATTCCCCACACTACCTTCTCTGACCAATTCAATCTTGATACTTTCAAGTGGAGTGCGAGCAGGTTTTATGATGGGTGCAACTTAATCAGATAAGAAGTTCTTTTATTTTCCTCCGTTTATTTAAAATAATCAAATTTAATCAGCTTTCTTAGAGTTGCCCCTAGCTTCGCTCTTGGCTCAGCTGTGCTAGGGGTGAAGATTCTGCAACAAAAATGTAGAGAAGATCATCGCCAAGTTGCCTCATATGTTCTGAATGTTGTGTCGTCGGATTGAGCGCAGATATGATAAAACCATCTTACAATTGTGCAGTTCATGGTTTCACTCGCCGTCTACCACCACTAACCTATGTAAAGCTCGTTAGCTATGTCCTCAAATGTTTCATTGCATTACTGTTCAGATTTTGAAAGTTTTAGTCTGTTGGATCATGCTCTTATTTGGGCATGATTATCAAAATTTAGCGGATCTTGGTAAGTCGGTTGTATTTCAAAAAGAATCGGCGGGATGAAATTTTGTTTTCTAGCTTGACTAGGAACATTATTACTGAATAAGGGACTTCGTATAATCAGAGAAGGGTGCGAAAAGTCCTTGAGATCTGATGTTTTCTTTATTGGCAAACACGACGCCTTTCAGCAGTCACCGACGGTCATTTTCAGGCGAATGACTTTCATCACTCAGAACAATTCCATGCGCGAATAATGAGCTAAGAGGCTAAAGGCATGCATCGGTTCATACACATGTACGTGTTGAAACAAGCCTTTTTTTAAACAGTTCAAAGTACCTTGTAGTAGTTGAAAAATTCTCAACTATTTTTCATAGCTTCTTGCGATGCATGTCAACAACCCTGACTTCACCGTATAGTTTTATTTAGTGTTCAAAATTCTGAAAAATGAGGTCTAATCTAGGTTTCCTTCCTTTTATTTTTATTTTTTGTAAGGCTGAGAATTATTTACGGCAAAACCCTCCGTAATTTCTGAATTTCCTCCTCAATCCTTTGGATATTACCTTACCTTACCTCCGTTTAAAGTCTCTTTTCCCCAGGTGTGGGGGTGAGACGGCCGTCTTGTGTCGATTCAGGTGAATTCTTCTTCTCCACTCTTCTCTATCTTGGGCGACAGCAGGATTGAGTTACATCAGCTCCAGGTCTCTCCTGATATTGTGCGACCATTTCTTTATCTGACCTCCTCTGATGTTTGGTCCAGGGATTACCAGGTTCCAGGGCTTGCCTTGGCCATGCCGACGATGGCATATGCTCCAGATGACCGAACCACCGCAACCGATGCCTACGAAGCGAAGCCTCTAAGTCGTGAAGACCGAGCATCTGCCTGAGCTCATTCATAGAGCGGCGCTCACATAACTTAACTGCGCAGATCCAACGTACCATGGCGCTGTCGTTTATAGCCAAACGAGTCATTTCTGAGTGGCCATGTTTCAGTTGCATATAGCAAAACACTTCTCACACAGGACTCAAAGACATGGCCTCTACGCCGTAAAGAGATACTCTTATTTGTGAGAATGAGCAGCAAATCGTGAAAATTCTTCCATGCAGATCTTATATTATGGTGGATATCTCTTTTTATGGTTGACAGTAGCGCTACATGATGAAAATGAAGTTGATTTTGGTAGTGAGACCGGAAATGCACTTTTTTCTGCACTCAGCACTCAGTAGCAAACTTCTCCAATTAATATAAGTCGAATACCCCAAAACATTGAGAGCAGTTGATTTTTCCGAAATATTGAGAAGTGTTTAAAGATGCGTCCAAGTCATAATGATACTGTGATGTGAATTGAATTCATGTATTATTCTAAAAGTAATGTGAACATGGGAATCGTAATAACGTTGCACGTACGAATTCAGGATTGATATTTGGCTGAGGTGAAAATTTTTGAGCTTCAAATGCACCAGTTAACCTCAATGCAGCACCTGAACGTCCTGCTATGCTTGCTTGGGTTTTCAAGTAAATGGTGAGATGTTTATGTCGTACTACTGATAAAAGTAGATAGGCGCTGGTTGTGATGAAAGTGTTTCACTCTCAATTATTTTGAAAACACTTTTATCTTAGAAAATGGATAAATGTAGCCTAGCACATATGAGCTTTTTGACTCGCCATTCGAATTGATTTCGCAAGTTCTTGCAGAAACATTTAGTTCAGAATAGTTAAAAACTAAAACCAAGATATTGCCTTAATAGACAATAGGATATTCCACAGACATCATCTGCTAATATTTTTTACTCATAAGTGCACCCTTATATATTTCAATTGATGTTAATAATTTGCTGCGTGTTACCCGACATAAGAAATGAAAATAGTTGGCATAATTCAAACTTAAATGAATGGATTTCTAATATTGTAGGTGCTTGTCCTACAGTTATGTCGGTAGATTCACCGTAGGATATGTGGCTTGCACGGTCACAGTAAGTGACTTTTACGCAATGGATTCGGTGCATTTGCGCTACACATAGGCTGCTCTAGAGAACCCGTCTGAATTAGGATTCGCATTGATTAACATTGCATGTATCTTGGGTGTGTGCAAATTATTCAGCGCACGCATTCTTACAAGCATTGATTAACTCATCGTCTGATCTTGCCAACAGTTTGCGAAACAACGTGTGTCGATGACCCAACGATTTAACACCGTTACCGTCCACTACCGTCGAATGCATGTGATTGATATTTCCGTTCAAACTGTATGTCTAACAGGTTAAAGCACTCTTTCAGACAGGTATGATGTACGTGCAATATTTCTTTCTGAAAAACTCATGTCCGTAGGATGGTCTGTTTATTACTCTAGCTTTCAGCAACTTTTGGCTCACCTTCCTCACGAGAAATAACATGACATGCAGTTGACAATACAACAGAGTGAATTACACTTCAAGAAGTCAGAGATACATGCAAGTCACATACATTTTTGATCTTGATTCAGAAGGCTTATTTTTTCCAGCATGCTTAAAAGCACAAAAATGGCAGGTTTGGGGGTAGGTGTCTATTGTTCACATGCTAATGTCCAGCATCAATCCTGATACGTAAAAAAGTTAGTTTAAAGATTTTTCCTCTGTCATAAGTCATGGCAATTAATAGACATAATGGCATGTCTTTATCGCTGTCTGTGTCATTGTGTTTGTCCCTCATTCCAATTGGAGGCAGGATAGCTCACTCCGTTGATTAAGGGCGCGCTTCGGAGCAAAAGTGCAGAAGTTCCAGGGTTCGAGTCTGTCCGCTTCGCGAGATACCACCGCTCTCACTGGGGGTTACTAGTCATAACCTGGTGAAAGTTGCGTGTGTGAAGGCTGCCCCCACACCTAGCTAGCTAGCATGACCTTGTGCCTAAGTTAAGGGCAGGGACAGACAAAAAAAATCAATTAACCTCATTAAAGTCAATTAAAGTCATTTTGATTAAACACTGTCGGGTAAACAGAAAAATGTTTGGTCTCTTCAATAAATGAATATTCTAAGAACCACGACGGGCATTCGGCGTCCTGCACCTTGTGTCCCTAATCACTCCTATATGGAAAGGAAGCGTGCAAGATCCTGGAAGGTGCAGAGAAATAACGTTAACAAGTCAAGTGCAGAAGATCTTGTAAAGAATTCTATGCAGCAGGCCTGAGTAAAAGTTTGGCCACATATTTGGAGAGAAACTGCAAGTATTCCGGGAAGGGAGAAGCAGGGGGATTAGGTGACAGAAAAATTGGTAAGAGAATGCAATGAAAGGTTTTGGAAACATGTGTCTTGCCAGCATTGACATTCGGATTAGAAACGATAGCACTAGCTGAGCAGCAGCAGAAGATGTTGCAAGTGCATGAAATAGCTGAATAAGGCGCATCTGTGGTGCAAGGTTTATGCAGAAACGAATAATGGCGGAGCTGAGGGAGGAAGTGGGATTGAAGAAAACGGGAACACAGAAAGTGGTGGAAAGGAGCCTGAGATAGGTAGGGCATGTGGTAAGGATGGGAGACGAAAGGGTATTGAGACAAGTGGAAGAGATGGATGATACAATGACAAGAAGATGGGGACGGCGAAGGATTTGCTGGAAGAACTGTATCGAGAGAGACCTGGAAAGCACGGAAGAAGACTGAAAGGCCTGGAGGGAGACGGCGACAAATTGTTGCAGAGGCGACAGATTGAAGTGGCGGCAAATTGTTAAGGACGCGTCAAAGGGTGCGATGGAGAAGACATTAAGTGACTATACCCTTTTGCACTGATTATGAGCATCGCATGCATGTTGTTATAGTTTATTGTATGACATCTCCCTAACTGCCTTTCAGGGAAAAGGGGACATTAACATAAAAATATATAAATAAAATCTTGCATAGAAGTTTTCATAAAACAATTTATGAAAAAAATAATGTAAAATTGAAAAATGAATACAATAAATCGACTTCAAACGTGAAATTCTACATTAGATCACATGAATAATTTTTTTCGACAGTAAATGTTGACAGTCGCACGGAATTGCGCAGCTATGAAATCGTGAAATTATCCCACTGGTTTCATGGAGATAAGTATCCTATCAAGAGTGTCAAAAGCTGCGTAGTCACTTCATCGGGTCGGAGAATACATGGCTTTTGAAAATCTATCTCCTGAAATCAGTGGGACAATGCAGTCACAATTATCGTGTTTTTCTATGAATAATAGATGCTGATTTTGCACTATATTGCGTTTCTAGCTGTATCGTTCAGGTCTGCTTAGAAACTGCACTATGTTTCTCAGAGACTATTAGTGTTTGTTGACTATGTGAAACTGTCTGCAAGCAGTGTAGATGAGGGTACAGTATTCCCATTCTCTGCAGAAATTCCGAAAATCGGACGGAAATTTATTAAACCGTGGATACAGTGGTAAATGAAATGAAGAATTGTTTGAAAATTATTCCACAATTAATTCAGCAAGCTTAATCAAACTGATTTAGTTTCTCTCGTATCCAAATTTCAATCTGTTGACCAACTGTTCCATTCAATATCGTACGGTAGGCCCTATATCAATACATGAACTATACCAGGTAGCGTATCTTAGTTTTGTTGAAGAATGTCAAGGTAATTTCCTCAAACTTTCTTCAATTCCTTCAGAACTAAAATCAAAAGAGAGTTAAATACTGAAACGGAAAGAAACTTTAGCAGAATATGAGGAAGGCTGAAGGCATGCTGAAGGCATGCCAACAAAAATTGCAGGCAGGCAAAACAAAAAGAAAAGCCATTGACACACAAGAAAATGAATTATCAAAAAAAAAGAAACGAATAATTGACCAAGAAACAGCGAAATCGATTTCAAATTCCATCAAGAAGTCTTTTAATAAATAACAAAAAAAAAATAATTCCATTGAAGCAACATTCTGTTTTATAATTGAAGAATAATTGGTTTAAATAATTCTATTATTATAGAGCTAAGTTAGAGCTACATGAAATAACTACATTTTTGGCTGCTCAGCCTGCATCAGGTAGTCCCCTATGTAATAATTCGTTGGCATCCAAGTCGAATGTATTCCTTGACGACTCATCTGTACGATTTTACCTTATTGCTGCAAAAAAGTTCATCTCGTGGAAATATATTTAATAGCTGCTATATATGTAAGATAACCTTGGGGTATGAAATTTTACATAGTGGTACATCTTGATTTCTTGCGATAAAATTGATTTTAACTCAGACAGAATTTAGTAAACATTACAAAACGTAATTCTACGATGAAATGGCTGCTCCGGTATGGTCACGAAATATACCAAAAGTTAATGCCATTTTCTTTGAAATCATTGCCACATGGAATTTTGAACTATTGGTGAGAAGCTGGGTGAGAAACAACTCGTTGAAAATTTGACCTTAATATCATGAAACAAACAGCAATAATATTATGAAATAGGCTGGCTTATCATGAACATATGGGAATTGGACATGTAGCTATGCGGTCTAACTCGTTATGAGATTTGATGGATTTTTCGTTAAAATTAGACTGCGGAAATTTTTTGCAGCTGCGGAAATATCAAAGCTGGAATGGGAACACTATGAGGGTGCATTGAACTGCATCCAAGTCTTTTGCTATCCAATTTGCTAATTTAGTTGAATATTGCTATCCATTTTATTTAGTTTCTTTTGTTATGAAACATTTGATGAAAGCTTTGGAAGCGATTAGATAGCGCTCAGACATCCAACGGATTGAGCATTTAACATGCTATTATTGTGCTAATAATGTACTCTAATGTGCAATTTTTTCTACCTACGTTTGACAATCAAAAATCCATTTAAGGAATCATTAGCTGTATTGTAATTATGATTCATGTCGATGTCTCTTGACTATCCGGTTCAATGTATTCAATCGTGATTAAGTGACGCTATCATCATGGCATGCGCCTGCCAGAATGTATTTTTGAGTTTGAAGTACTGTACATTATTGAAGTAGTCCATTGCGCAGAGATTGAAACAATGTTCAACAAATTGAGTGTGGTTTTCTCTGGTCTTATCATTGATCCGCAACGATGTGGTACACAAAGCATTTTGAAAATAAATAATTAGGCCGTATCACCGGCTATATTGTTAAAGGCCGTATGACATCACCTACATGTTTCATGTTGCGTGTTCACATCATAGATAGACGGTCAATAAACTATTCATGTCTATGATGAAATATCGAACGCAAGAGGTAGCAGTTAAAAGCGTACATGAACATCTAATGCGATGAGAGGGATGAAATGTCATGGACTTATGAAATGTGAATGTAGCTGTCAAAACGCAGAAATTGAGAACGATCAATTAGAGACAATCTGAAGAGACAAGAATATCAGATGAAGTTAAGCGAGTGTTTAATTGAAGAAATGAAAAAGTCATCCGTTCTTTTATTCATGACATGTTTTGTGTGATCTGTTCACATGGTCACCCACGGAATAATTAACTGACAAAATACATATGGCTGACATAAAATTTGGAAATCACATCATTAACAGTAGCTTAAAAATAATTATTCATAAAAAATTAAATGAAAAAAATTAAATGAACGTAAAATGATACAGGAAAATGAGCATTGACTGATAGTTAGATCTAATGAAAAATTGACGTGATAACAGACATACAGATAAGGTGCGGAGATGAAATGCTGAAAAGTACACGTAGAATTAAAAAATTGATCAGATAAAAAAATGAAAACTGCTAAAAGAAAATGCTTTTGCTGGAAAGTCACAGTGTCATTACTTAAAATTTGTGAGTTGTCCAATTGATGCTGCTAAATTGCCGATGAAAGCATTTCGATGAGAAGGCATTTTGCTATTTCATCCAAATCCAACGACACTCATTGACTTGGCATTCTTTAGTCATTGTCCAACAAATTTCATAAACCAGACTACTGAGTGCTGCAGGATTTTGTGTAGAGTCTTCGTTTTGCCGTGTTAATTATATTTTAATTTAGTATTACTTAGTGCATGGTAAATGGCGATAATACTTTTGATTTTTGACGATTATGTTCCACGAATCGATTTCCTTGTTGACCAGTGGTGACGAAATAAGGAGGCACACAGCATATGTTGTGTATCTATTCTCTCAGTGACAGACACGTAAAATAGGATATTGTTTATACTCGTTAACAACCCGTCCAAGTTGACTTCGCCATTTTTTTAAATGTTAACGTTTGTTCTGCATAATGCTGTCTGCAAGTTAAACTTTTATATTTGGAATGTCATATTCGTCAGATTAATCCGCTAGGTTGTCATATAGATTCTTTTCCTCTTTTATCTGATGTAAAATTTTCAAACACATGGTCTTTTTTAATATCCTTGCGATTTCTCATTGGCAAAATCAATGAGACTATCCTATTTTTAGTTGCATCTGATATGTAATCTTTGAATATCAAATTGTATTGGTGATTCATATAAATGTTAGGTTTTTATTTTTTTGCTTATCAAATGCTCGAAATTTTGATTTTTGTGTAGTTCTTTAAAGCAAATATATTTTCTTTATGTGCTTTACTACAGACTGATCGTTTTAAATATGTTTCTGAGCCCTACTTCTTGCCTCCCTCTCTCTAATTATAATTAGAGAGAAAGATTGAATGAAAATGGAAATATTTCATGCCGTAAAAGGAAACTGCAATTTCGCCATTACTTACATACCTAGTGAGATTTATTCATGATATATTCCTACAGATAAGACATTCAATAATTGTAGAAGTTCCTATATGTAGGAATACATCATAAGCAAATAATCTTACTAAGTAGGCAAGTAATGGCGAAGTTGTAGTTTCATTTGACGGCATGAAGTATTTCCAATTCATTCAATGGTGCGATTAATGTACTGCTGATTCCTTCCTTTAGTGCAGTTTACTTTTTTCACGGGACGATCACGTCCTTCAAGCCTCTATCTGATGATTTGAAGACTGTCCTCACCCAGTGATTTATTGACAAGCACATAATCATACAGACCCCTGCATCAAGCGATCCAGAATGATTTCATTAAAAACAAAGTGTGAACCTTCTTTTCTGATCCTGTTCTTATTAGCTGAATAAGTAGTATTGGCTGAAAGGATTGTTAGGCACTCACCTGCAGCTAATTTTGCGGAAACTGTAGCTCAATTGTCTTCAGACTTATATCAGTAGTTGTTTTCTTTCATTTTTAACTGGGTTCTTCCTCTCGCGTACACGTATGTTGTTTTGGTCCCATTCTTCTTTTCTCCTCAAACTTCAGTTTTAATTTTCTGACCTTAGGAATTCATTACCTAGTCTTGCATTTACTTATTTTCCTGTCTTAGCTTGGAGGTCTCATGTTATTGAATTTGAATCAGTTTTCGCAAGTGACAAAAGATTGAATTCATCGATGTTTACAAAAGCACTTTGTGGTGCGTTTGAATGTCGGCGATGAAGACACCACTTAATTCTTTTATTGCGTCCATAAAGACGGCAACTAAAAGCACCGATCATTTGAATGCAGGCGCTTAATTGTGTCTCTATAATTGAAATTCATCGGATGTTGCAGGCTATGACACGAGCAGAGAGAAATTCATGACGAGCATTTAATGCAACAACTATTCATAATGCTGACATACGAGAACATGCTGTAGTTATATCATAGATAAATGTTGTGTATGACGATTTGCTGTCATAGCTTCAGAACATTAGCGTTCTGCATGGATCACGAGCTTTAGAAAGAGCAAGATGCAAACGTTTTGAAATTATGAGAATCTCCATACATCAAATTTATCATCATAGATATATTACAATGTATTATCATCATTCAATGATTTTCACCGTCAAAGCCTTTTAACTGCCCAGTTTTTAGTTCAAGCTGTTCAGCCAGTTGCTCCAAGACGCACTTCACATGGCTGAATCTATTCTAAAAGTTTTAATGTTTTGAAAATAGCAAACTGGTCAAGTATGAGGAATAAGTTAAGAACTGATGGAAGTCTTCATTTTCTGTCGGACACGAAGCCTTTCAGCCACTGCGCGTAGCCATCATCAGATGTGATGCGTCTGATGATGGCCGCGTGCTGTGGTTCAAAGGCCTTGTGTACAAAAGATAATTGATTTCCATCAGTCCTGGACTTATTCCTGCTGTTTGGGGAAAAGTAAATTGGTGCTCTGATATTTTGATCTTGTGTTTCAGCTTTTTTTCAAATAAACAATCTATTACCAAGTATGTTGTGGGAAGAGCCAGGTATATTGATGTTCTGATTAAATAAATGAAAAATAGCGCCAGAAGTTTCTTTATACTCGTGTATTGCCACAAACGCGTTTCGTCTGCTCTTAGTCGGTGTGACACGCAGAATGAACCAAAACTGATAGAGACATGGATGCTGTTAATATCGATCAAGCAATGGACAGTCACAGGTCAATCAAGCGTGATGTGAATAAGTAGCAGCTAAAGTACATGTATAGAAACATAACTAATAAGAAAAGAAAAAACATTGACGACATGAATGAAGAGAAAACAAAAATTACCAAGGTAAAAGTAACGTTAGCAAGTGCTCCTTCTGAGCACACAAGTTTGGTGTAAGCCGCTTTATTGCTAGGGTCTCGAGTGTGAGCAAGTGCCAGGGGCTGTGATGACGGTAGAGTACCTTGAAGAACGACTTCGCCTGTTGAGCAGTAGTACCACACGTTTACAGATGCTTCGTGATTGAGCTTTGAGGAGTCTTCTTTGATCTTGGGACCTTCTTCTCAGCCGTGTTGAGCCACTGTGGGGTGTGCTCATTGATGCGGTCCCGGAGACGTCGTCCTGTTCGGCCCACGTAACTGCTTCTACAGTTGCATTTGTATCCGTATATTAATGAGGATTGAGCCTAAGTCGGAGTTGGGTCTTTGGGAGGGCGAACTGGAACACGAGGTGTGGAGAAGATGAGTACGCACTTGGCAGCGCCAGTGATGCTTAGGAGACGTCGGAGCTCACGTTTTGTGTATACTTCATTGGAATGTCCTTTGTATGGAAGGCGGACGTAGATCGCTTTCTTCTCCGGGCCACTGACAATCGGTTGCTCCATTTGATCCTTGTGACGTCGAGTGAATTCCAATGGATATCCGTTTTCTAGCAAGATATCAGTCAGATGCCTTTCCTCAACTGCTATCTTGTCACTGCTACAAATGCGACAAGAATGGTTGAACAATGTCTTCACGACGTTGACTTTGTAACGAAGAGGTACAAAGCTGTAGAAACTCGTGTAGAGTCCGGTAAAAGTCGGCTTGCGGTATACTACTTTGAATAATATTTTTTCAATATCCGTATACCGCAAGCCGACTTTTACCAGAAATGTCAAATTAATGCACCCACAACCTACGTACATTAAAGTGGTAAACAACTTCAGAGTGTACTTTCACGAATGAAATAGAGCATCCTGTGTAGCAAGTTTAGTATTGGTTTCCTAAAGTAAACCTGACTCATATCATCAATCGTTTTATCGTCTGACAGTACTTTTAGAAATACTGATATTTCATGAAAATTTGAGTTGGTTTTTGTGATTGAATTTAGTCCTCGATGTTTTATTGGTTGTTGATGGATCTGATTATGTCTAGAAGTTGAGCCTATCACAGTACATGAAACCATTTAAGTTATTATAATTACTGACTTTAGTAAAAACACCTTCAAAAAGTTCAAAACTAGCATGTAAAAAAATAATTTCATTCATCTCAGAGAAAACTAGTATCTCAAATAATGCTTCGGAAGTGTGGCTTCAGTCTGAAGTTGCACACTTGTTAATTACATGTGTTGAAATTGAGAGAAGAGGGTAAATAAGGAGAGACCATATGGGTAGAGCAATGTAATTTAGCATAAAAATATTATGAACTCATGTGTCTGAAACAAATAGATATAAAAATGTTCATTTTGTTACATAAAAATATTCAACATCACGAAGACAGTTTGAGTCTTCTTACTCTGGACCTTGTCAAACATCTTACTATGTATGGTAGCGAGAGAGCTGAAGTTTTGTGACTTTTAGTTTTAACGTTTTTGAATGAACAATTTTCCAGACTTGTAAGAAATTGATATTGATTCACATCATCAATGATCACTTAATTACTACACAAACGAAACCTTAAAATCAACTAGAGACTAGGATATGCCTATTGTAAGTCAAATTAAATAGATTCAAGGTATCACCAACTTGAAATTCAAGTTCAAAAGTCTCAAAAATCAAGTTTCATTACTAAGAAAGTTCATATTTGAAGAAAAATATGCACATTTTGTATTCGTGTGGCATTATCGTATAAACATTATGTACTATATCGACATTTTGTGACTTCAATATACAAAATGTTGCAAGATGCACAATTTTCTTTCAAGTTAGATTTACATCAATCTTATTGGAAGTGGTAACATAATTATTCAATAATAACAACATTATTCTGCAAAATGATAACGAAGCAGATATTCGTTATAACTATCGTAGACAGAAATATGAGGAAAATTATTTTAGCACCATTTTTAAAGGAGCTAGAAGGAACTTTTAAATTTAGACTTCAGATTTTGATAGCCCAGTTTGCTGCATTCATAATCAGAAAAGATGCAATTGTCAGTCAAAGCCGATACCGTCACTGGTATGGGCACAAATCGCAAATGTCAGGAAGATTGAGGCATTGTAATATCGAAATAAGAGTGAGGGGGCTGAAAAGTCATTCTCGACACCAAGAACGCCCGTTTTTGATAGGGATGTTTAAAACATATTTAAAAATGCAACTGATGAAGAAGCTTTTAGAAACTCAAATCATTATCGGTCACAGAATTAGATTCATCTGCGCGCGCTTCGGTATCCTAGAAAGGAGGAATTGTATGTAACCTTAATATCGAAATGGCACATCACAGAATTAGACTACTTGCTCCTTCTGGAATGGATAATTCGTGTATCGCTTGCTATTGGAAATGGCAAACAATAAGCTGTCAGCAGAGGACACCAAAACCAGTGAGAGAGGCGTGAGTGCTGTGATACTACTTCGCACACACCAAAACACACATCGATGCCTGGCTTCGATTCAATGTAGGCACTATACAGTGAGCAATGCCGAGGAGACAAAGATGTGAAATCAGCGAACTAGTTTTCGTACGCCTGCTACTTTTTTTTAATAATGATCGGAAGGGTTAACATTATGGAGAAAACCTGTGCGTAATGATCTGAATTCTTCGAATCTGAATAAACAAAATATTTAATTGTGTTATCGGTAGTCAATGTTCTCATCATTTCATTTTCTTAATCTAATGTGCATCGATGCCATTAAGTGAAATTATCTTGTTTCAGATGACAGAAAGTATGGACTGTGGTCAAATCAACCATCACTTAGTGGGAATTACCTATGGGCGACGTCAACCTATACAGGAACTGCATGCGGTGGATGCAGTTGCAATGACGGCGACAAGCATGTTAGCTGCAGTGGGAGCTCAGTGTAAGTCGATGGTATTTCTTCCTCAGCTTTAATGGAAAATGTTATTGCTTAATGCCTACGGTTTTTGTTGTAAACCTCCTGGTATGCTAAGTAATGTCGGTTATTTTAGATTTTGTGTGATTAGACAAATTTGCTGTTATAGGAGAAAGTTGAAGTAGACTACACAAAGCCAAGCGTGCGACCTTTATATAAAAGCAATGAAGAGTCAGAAATGTTTCGTAAACTTAGGAAGCTTCAATAAAGAAACATTAATTGAAAAACTGTGGGTCACAAAGTTTTCACGAAACATGTTTGCTCGAAGATAAGAGCATCTATGTCGTGTTGCACTGCTAAAACCTACATATGTTGTATAAGATGAAATAAGAAACAGAGTCTTCGGAAGAATCCATTTGTCCTCAATCATTGAAGCTACTTCAAACTACTTCACATTGAAATGATAAGAAGAAGTCGTTTGCCTGTAGATAGATAGTTCGACATTCAGTGTACATGTGGAATTAAGTTTATTTAAAAAAATAATCTTGTCTTTCGATTTAGTTAAAAATCTGGTCTTCTATTTTAATAAAAATTTACAAAAGTCCGCTAATCGGCAAATAATCCGTTGATTGTTGAATATCACTAATTTTAAAGCGTCAATAACTGACCTATTAATCGGTACAACGCTGCACTCTACTTCAAGGTTATTGTGTCGGTGAAACTATTTAACTATGATATCATGCATGGCTATCTTTCCAAGGAGATACATGTTAATAGAGCATGGTGTGCTTACTTTGATAATGTGTGTTTGACAGCATTCAGACGTGTATTCGTAATCCGCTACTGAAAGCATATTGCAATGTAGGCCGAAGAGGAGGTTGACAGATATTTATACTTCATTTCTCATGTCAGTTTTGATTTCTTTGGGTAAAATGTCCCTGGAGTGTTTGGACAATATGGAAGAAGTTGAAAGACGAATGTAACGAATCACACGCAGTTACCACTATATAAATTGACATAGTATTTGACTAATGTTTTCTTGCATGTTCAGCATTGATAAATTGGAACAGCTCTAAAGCTTACTATATGGTTTTTCTACATATAGTAACCATATAGTAAGCTTTAGATCTGTTCCAATTTATCAATGCTGAACATGCAAGAAAAAAATAAAAGTTTACATCATTGCGGAGTGAATTACATAATTAACAGTCTGCAGAGTGAACAACACACCGTAAAGTACGGCAATATTGACAATGACAGGTAATGTCTCTGCAATTTGAAAATGGAATCACAGACTTAGCCGACCGATTGCTGTCAAGGCATTGACTATATACAGACTATGTGATTATGCACTTAATACTCTTAGAAGCTTTACATATTCATTTTCTAAGTGGTATGCAAGAGATCATAAATGATGTATCATTAGGCAAACAGATTACATACGTGCCTGTCTGTGCGAATGTGTCATGATAAGAAAATAGGTTCAAATTAGTGCGCCAATGAGCAAGTTGCCTATCATTTTACTTGAGAATTCAGTGATGCATCGCTTTCTAACCGTCATTTAGTGTTGAAGATTGAATTGTGAATTATCAATTTGCCATAAGCTGCACTAGATACTGTTTTTCAGCAGTATCTGCAGTGGTGAAATATAAACCTGTAACAATCTCTGTACCAATATTATTAATCAATTTCTCAAAATCTGGACATGTCCTTTTGAAAACAATGATAGCTATGAAGCATTCAAAGAAATTTAATAATTATTTAATTATAATTGGAATAGTAAGTCGATGGCGATGATATTGTGATTTTTCTATTTTACTATTATTGAGCAATAACTCTCTTATCTTAAGTTTTGCTACTCAAGACTCCGAAGGCTGAGCGATGTCAAAATAACCAATCAAAACACTTCCTCAAACATGCCATTCATCCGTGCACCCCGTGGCCTTAGTAGGATAAAAGGAGTGTTCCCGACTAGCCTGTTATTGGGTAATGATAGACAGCATCATGCAAAAGCGCACCCTTAACAACTTATGAAATATGTTTTGCCAAAAAAGCTTGACTTAAAATGTCACATTTGGCCACCGGTTGACTACAGTGGATCCCCTTAACTATCTAGTTTGCCTGAAAGGCCCCTTGGTCAGCAAGATTTCTGAGAGGGGCCATTTTGTAAGCAAGCCTGAAAAGAGCCATTCTGAAGCAACAAGCTTGACGAAAGGATCCCTTGGTATGAAGGGTCCTGTTAGTCAACAAGATATATGAGAAGAGCACCTTCGTAAGCTAACTTGATCAGAAGGTCCTCGTTTTATTGAATCCAGTGATTTTAGTTTTATGGAATGAGTAAAGCCTTATGGGTTTGTTGATAGGTTTTCCTGTTCCCTCGTAGTTGTAATGGTGGTGGTGTCAGCCCACCCCTCCCTGCCTTTGGGAGGTTGTCCAGGAGGTCGTCAGGTGTTGGGCAGGCTAATCGCCCGCTCCCAGTGGCGGATGAGCTCCGAACACCCGGCGAGGGAAGCTCAGAGGTCTCATGGCGTGAACGAAGTCTGTATGTGTGGGCAAGAGAAGAGGTGTTTTGTGTTGTGCAGTTTAGATTTACAAAGGGGGAAAAGCGGTGAAGAGTGGATAGAGGGGTAATCATCTGCGACACTGTAAACATGAAAACCTGAGTAGATTAACTGAAAATTTTCACCTCCATTTTTGCGGTTAGAAAGAATTGGCAATTGTGTCTTTTAAGAAGGGTGATTTGTTGGTGCGGAGTTGTGCCATTGTTCTGCGTGTGCATCTTTCGAGTGTTTCTTCTGATTTGTGAATTGTGAGGGGGTTGTGGTTATGAGTTCATTGTTTTGTCTGTTCGTTCGGTATGTGCCGACGTGCTGGGTGTGTGTTTGCTTGAGTAGCTGTTTTGTTGTTGCGTTGGATGACTGTGTGGATGCGGGTGAATTGAACTTCCGTGTGTTGAAAATTGTGGACTTCTGTTGTCTGAGAGGAGGTGGTTGTTGCATGAGGAGATGAAGAGGGTGGTGTTGAGATTTTGCATTGTTTAGGAGCTGTTTTGCATGTAGTGTGAGGTGTTTGGCAATGGGGAGGACGTGTTTTTCATCATGAAGGTGCTGTGTATTTGTGTCGCGTGTGCATCCTGTGGCGATCCTGAGCGGTTTGTTCTGTATTGCTTGTAGTTTGTCGATGTGTGTTTGTGAGATGATTAGTGACCTAACTGTGGATGTGTATTCCAAGGGGGACGTGTGATGACCTTGTAGGTGGCCACGATGGTCTCTTGCTGTCCCCAAATTGGTGGAAGTGAGGCATGAGAGAATGCTGAGGGTGTGTTTTGCTTTTTTGCAAGAGTTATTGATGCGTATTGAGTATCTAGATTGACTCCCACGATTCGGTTGTTGTTGTTGAGAGTTCTGAGTGGAATGTTGACTCCTACTCATTTGATAAGACTCCGACTCTGCATCCTCGGTGGAGAGTGAGAGTTGAGTTTTGTTGGGGTTGATGTGGAGATCGTTTTGTAATTATAATCCTCAACGGAATCGCCAAACATTCTCGAAGCGCCAATAATGAGCTTAGATTTCAACAATCTAGGTTCCAGATTACCTTGCATGATAGCTAAATTTACACAGTTTGCATTCGTGAATGCGCAATTCTATGTGCGTGCATTACAAGTGATGTATAATTTAATGATTCAGTGCATCATAGCACTGATTGGTATTCATAGCATGCGAGGATAATTGTTCAAACCATTATACATTTTTCTTTAAATTGCTTTTACGTCACGCATTGTAATTTATGGATAATAAATAGCAACCATGTGCAAAAAAGATGTGTCAGAAACTTAAATATATCACATTTTCAATCCATCCTACTGATACTACTGAAAATGTTAACATTCGCGCACTTCTAATAATGGATACTTCAATTTGTACTCGTAAAAAACCCCAGCAAATGTGCTATGCTTTGGTGCATGTTTTGCTGTCTAAGGCAGAACAAATGTTTTCACAAATTTCTTCTCGTTTGATCAGTTTCAACAGTCTTGAATACCACCTGTAGAGGCATTTGATTTCTTATTTATTAGTTTCATGCATGAAGAATACAAGTTTGTTTGAATTGCTGACTTTTTGATGAGCGAGTTACTAATAAGTCAATAGAATAATTAAATATTGAGTTGCATCCTCAGTTGAAAAATGGGAACAGCCCTGAATAGCTGCTATTTCATCCAATATCAGGAATCATCAACAGGCCTAGGTCACATCTCTCAACATCGACACAACTTCCTATTTAAAGTTGCAGTCATGCCCAGGTAAATTTGAGATATGCAATTAGCAAGTTAGTGAAATTTCAACTGACATTCATTAAATATCACTTTAAACACGCCACTGGCAAATCGCCTCGGTTGCCGTGCCTGCAATAATTAATAAATGCTGCTTTTTGCAAACACAGTATAAATAGAATAAATAAATACTGAGTTGCATCCACAGAGGAGGTCTGAATAGCTGCCAATTCATCCTATATAAGGAATCATCAGCAGGCCTAGTTCACATCTCTCAACATCGACACAACTTCCTATTTAAAGTTGCAGTCATGCCCAGGTAAATTTGAGATATGCAATTAGCAGGTTAGTGAAATTTCTCCATTTTCTGTATTTTCAATTCTATTTACATTATGTTTTCAAAAAACAGCATTTATTAATTATTGCAGGCGCATTCATGGAATTTTGTTGATGTCCCAATAATCCCATAATTATAGACTTCAGTGAACCCATCGAGTTGAGCACAGTAAATTATTCTATGTGTTGAATATCACTATTATCTATTGTTCCAGATCAATCAAAGGGAAGACATTTACGAATGTCACAGATACTACTTTTGCCTCCAGCGTCTCAAGTGTGTAAGTGACTTGTTTGCTGTCTATTTTCATCTTTCAATTTTATTTCATTCCTCCCATGGGAAATGAATTAGATTTTGTATGTCTATTAGATTCTTTAAATATGACAAATTTCGTTTATGGCAAAATGACATTGGCTTGAAGTTGCAAATAATTGTTAGAGATTGTTTATCCGCATTTTGAACTAAGATTTATCAAGACCAGGAAGTATCGAATATATTAAATCTAGCGAAACATAGTCAACTCAGCGCACATAATCAACGAAGACTCAGGAATCCGATGGCAAAATTCCATATGAATGATTTTCATGTCGATTTTCGTGCATGAAAACCGATCCAAA
Source organism: Prostheceraeus crozeri (assembly GCA_907163375.1). Taxonomy (NCBI): domain Eukaryota; kingdom Metazoa; phylum Platyhelminthes; order Polycladida; family Euryleptidae; genus Prostheceraeus; species Prostheceraeus crozeri. Next base: position 623,527 of record CAJQUW010013593.1, on the reverse strand, counting down.
ATACAAGCTATGATATTCTAAAACTGATAGGAAAGAATTTAGTGTTCGTGCAAAAATCTTCTGCGCTGTCACATGGTATGTAATCAGACTTTAAGTATTCTCAGTAGATCCTTCTATTCAACGACTGAGACTTTTACTTTGATTTCTATTCATCTTCGAATGGGTGAACTGCCCACCAAAAATGTACTTGGATGTATGTATCTCATGAGTATATGTCATTTTTATCTCAATTTTGATGCAAATTATGCAAATTTGTGATTCGCAAAAATTCTTAAAAACCGGGATCAACTGGTGTATGTTTTTGGTGCTTGCATGATTTTCCTTCCGTCCCCTGAGGAAGACAATCAGTCAAAATTTTAGAAAATAGACTCAAGAAAAACATTGGTGACTCAATTAATGCAGTGATTAGCAATAGGCCTTCGCCGCTTAAGTTGTCTACAGTGTTGTGGCTCTGAAGTATTGTCTCACGACATCTGACACTTCACTAAACAGCTGAAGTCTTGCTTCAGTGATTGCATTTGCTGATTCCATTGTTCTCGATGACCCTTCTCGCTAATGCTGTGTAATTTTAGATGCATGGATATCAAAGTTTGTATTTCAAATCAATTTCAGTAACTCTTGATGATATTGTTTATTTTTTATATTGACAGCGAGATCATAAACTGTGGATCGTTCGAGAGCCTTATCAAGGACCCTTTCAGCCATAGAAGTAGTCTGACAACGCTGTAAGTAACAAGTTGAGAAAGAATTGTTGAAATTACTTTTATACGAAACTTCTTGTTGCTGTTTCAGAACTGTTCAGAAGACTATCTTGAGAGACTTTCCGAATCTGAATGGAACATCATCTTTACAGAAATTGTGAGTGGCTTCAAGTGGATTGGAGCCTGGCCGGAACTCTGGTCGGCTTGATTGTATCCAAATCCAGTAATAATCGTCCTTTATTTTCAGGATAAACCTACAATATGCACATTTTTATTTTGTCTCGTTATTTCTATCCCAATCATCAGTGTTTTTTAAGGTGTTCCACGGGTCACATTCTGCAACGTGGAATTTTCGATTTGTACCGTGGATTTTGAACGTTCAGCCGTTGCATGTAGTGAACCATAGCCAACACTATCAATGCCCGGAATTCATCTCAAGATAGCTCATTAACATGCAGAATCGCGAGTAAAATTCACTGCTAAATGCTAAATGTTATACTGCATTCATGACTTCTGTTTTTGCTTATAAATCCTGAGAGTGTTAGGCGTACACTAATGAAAGTCGATCTTGAGACGATTTGAGTGTGACCCGTGGGAATGATCAGATGACCCATAGCAAAAACCTTAAAAAACCCTACCAATCATAATGATGCAGCTAACAGCAAGACATCGCCTTCTTGGGGTTCAGCATGGAATTTATCTCACTATTGTTATGCAGCTTAGTGGAGTTTGGATGAGTCAGTTGCTCGGCCGTCCATCCTATTTAACTAATGGCTATGCATGTACTGCAATAAAAAGGATATTCAACTGGCAGGAGGATCTTTAGTGATCAGAATTCCCCACATTATTTCTATCTGAAGGTCAATTATATTTTTGCTAATTATTCATGGTCACATTGCAAGAAATGAATGAAAATGTGTTACAATTTTCAAAAGTGGTCATACTTTTGAAAATCTTTTCAAATCCAGTGCACCCTATTGTTTTTTTGGTATCACTTATATTTAGAAGTTCCTAGCTGGAAGTATTAACTGCATTAAACTTGATGAAACTTCTCCTTGCAGAAGTCTGGTTGAAAATTCAATCCAGTTCTTTTCGGAAAATTACACTGATGTTCCATTGCCGTCAACATTGAGTCACGTGTAAGTATGTTGCTTAGTTTCCTGGTCTGTATTCCAGTTTCAGTATTTATTGTAATTGTAAGTGATGTAGTCGTACACATGCAGCCTTACATTCCGAAAGGATGATTTGATTATTATATATTTGTAAATTCATGGAGGTCACTTGTACCTGCCAAACCTTGATAATGCGAGCCGGCTCGCGAAAGCTCGGAATTGTAAATATCTTTTAGCAAATAGAATGTACATATTTTTAGCAGCTAATCTTTTCTCGGGGAGACGACACGAACGGAAGTGAGATTCACTATGAAATGCAAGTCATACGACTGGGCTAAAGTCACAATCGTATTGTGTGTTGCATAGTTGTAATATTGTGATGCACGGTATCAACTGTGGATGCTTCATGCGTTTCGGCTTTATTGGAAGCATCGGCTTTGGTACTGCAAGTACATGGAAGCCATCGTCTGCGACATCCTCCTCCAATAAAAAGAAACAACAGAAAACTGAAGGGTATCACCCGATGGCGTCCTATATTCGCTTGGCCTACCATAATAAAAAGTTAACCAAAGCTGAATTTTGTTATCAGTTTTCACCGTTTCCGCACTTGGCAGACATTTCCAATTTGTGTTCAAACCAAATGAGAACTAGCATGAAACCGGAGCTTTTCTCAGTAGCGGGCTACTCAAATGAAAGCAGCGTGCTCACTTTTCGGATGATAAATTAAGAAAAAACTGTTATGAATTGCTGACCTAAGAAAAGAAATTCATGTAACTTTTCGATGCTTTGTACATGCGATTTCATCAAACTAAATTAAAGGCAAATTTTAAGTTAACCATTCTTTCGCGCATCTTTCAGGGCACTGATGTACAATAATATTCGCTGGTTACCGGAGAATCTGTTCGCTGGCTCGAACATTCAGATACTGTGAGAAATTTGAAACCGGAAGTTAACAATGTATTGTCAATTTTTCTCTTCCACTTACAGGAGCTTGAGTTATAACAAAATTGCATACCTAGTATTCCAAGCGTTCCGGAACATGAATCAATTAAAATATCTGTAAGTGGCTTGACCTGCTTCTAGGTGTATTGAGTGTGTTGTGTAATTTTTGATTTATTCGATTATTTCGCGATGAATGACCCAGTTAAACTGTGTTTTTCTTGTATGACGAACATTCACAATCTGCGAATATAAGTTGCATGATGTTGTTGGTCTAACATTCTTCATTCTTGCATAATGCTGTGATATCTTCATTGAATTTCACTGATGATACGCATCAGACCAACTAAGTATTTTGAGTTTTTTAATGATGTGTATGAGTTTACGGCCCATTTGCGATTATCTGACATTAAGAATAGGTTCTTCAACGTTTACTAATATCACATAAACTGAAAGTGTCCTCTACATGCATGTTATTTGCCTATGCTAAAACAAATATACATTTACAATTAATGCACAGTTGAATTCGTATCCTCCTTGAATAGCTCTGCTTGAATGCTATTTATTAATCAGGAACTTATCCTTAAAAAATGAAAAAGCTTGGAATTACTATCTCAATTCATTCAATGCTCAAAATTAATGTCTTGGCGCAAAATTAACATTGCAACAATTGTTCTCCAATGCATTTTACTGTGCCTTATGCACTTTTCTGTACAGCAGTGCTTAGCATCGTTTTGGTCGCCCTTTGATACTTCAAATCGTACAGCCAGGCAATCGAATTTTTTAAGCTCAAGCGTGTTCTCATTCAACGGTGGTGTTCATTACAATTTTCTATCGAAATGATTGTTTCAATTCTATTCAGTATAACTGTTCTTCGGACCTTATTGATAGATAATGACGCATTCAAGAAGCTGATCTTGTTTTCGTATCTGAAAATGCGAGCGTGTTGCTGACAGTATGCGTGGTTTGCATCCTTCCGAAATTTGTACTACCTTCTCAAGATTTTTCAATGCATCTGTCCGTCGCACTTGTAATCTTGGTGTTTTGTTATATTACGTCCTTAACGTTATGAGGATAAATGGTTTTTAGTTTCTCAAAATTCAAATACTCACTTTGCAATCATTTGTACATGCATCACCAGGAGTTTTGAATGAATTATTTTGTATCGATCAGTGACTGCTGACTTAGTGGTGTTTACATTTGGTGCTGTTAAGCTGTGCACCATTGATATCATTGTAATGGATAATTAATGTGATTACTTGCGGAAATAATAATCGAAGGAGCCGAATTTAATCTTTTTTTGGTGATATCGGGTGGAAAATTCTGCATGTTGATGACGAAAATTGTGCAGATGCTCACTACAACATCAGCGGAGAACACTCATGAAAGCTGTCATTAAACTGAAGACAAAAAATTCCAGCAACAAAGTTAAACCGGGAGCTGCTGATACTGTCTTCCTAAATTCGCGCACAAAGGGCTTAATAGCATGGATTTGTAGATCTTGAAACTCTGAATACAAAAATCAAATTCGTGAGTGTCACAGCAGTCGCTTTCGGTTATAGGTAAGGCTAAAGGATTCCCATTGGAATCCAATAGTATTAGTAAAATTCAAGAAATATCTATGGATTGTGAAACACTTCGCAATTATCGTACATTTTCTTTTGCAGAAAAGAAACTATTTATCAGAATGCCATGAAATTTGAAACATGATTGAGTTCAGAACATCAACTTCAATATGAAAGTTGAAGTGAGTCCAATGATTCAGTATTTGATGTTTGAGAGCCTCTACAAACTGAGTAAAATCGCCAAAATTAAGTCAAAACATGAAATTTACTCATTTTGTTGAGGCTCTCAAACATCAAATACTGAATCATTGGACTCACTTCAACTTTCATATCGAAGTTGATGTTCTGAACTCAATCATGTTTCAAATTTCATGACATTCTGATAAAGTTTCTTTTCTGCAAAAGAAAATGTACGATAATTGCGAAGTGTTTCACAATCCATAGATATTTCTTGAATTTTACTAATACTATTGGATTCCAATGGGAATCCTTTAGCCTTACCTATAACCGAAAGCGACTGCTGTGACACTCACGAATTTGATTTTTGTATTCAGAGTTTCAAGATCTACAAATCCATGCTATTAAGCCCTTTGTGCGCGAATTTAGGAAGAAATTGTCAGCAGCTCCCGTCCTAAGTGGTTTCGAAACAAGCCATTTTGTAACCACACTCTCACAATTCCAATGTAGTTTTGTTTCTAAATCCTAAATGAGATGAATTCTCAAGTTTATTTCTCAATCCTACAGCGGCTTGGATGGGAATCAAATGACGGAGGTATCGAAAGACTTAATCAACGCTCTCTCTACTTCTCCGGTGCAGCATCTGTGAGTTTCAATATCCGTCTAGAGCCTGAATAAGGAAGTCAAATGTCTGGTACTGCATTTCATCCATCTCATTTTCTTTCAGGAATTTCAGTAACAATCAAATACAATTCTTGCCGACAGGAGTTTTTCTGAATTTAGCCAATCTCAAGATACTGTGAGTGAAGTGTGCGTGTGTGAAAGTGGCTTCTTGAGTATCATTGAATTACTTTGTTATTCTGTTTCCAGGGAGCTCCACGGCAACAAGATTGAAACCCTAGAACCCAATGTATTCCACTCGATGCCAAATATTCTTCACATGTAAGCGGGAAAGCCATTTTTGATCTCCGACCTTTTTATCCCAAAAATATGCGACTTATTTTTAGTTGCTAGCAAGTGAAAAATGATGACTCTACTGCCCATTCAGTCTTTCGTCGTAAAAAACATCCCAGCATGTTGAAAATTTAGATAAATAGAAAAGGGAGACATTCAAATAGTCATTGTGATCTCACACCCTTGATCATAGGCCACATCAATGAAATCAAGAAATACTCGCACGCTGTATAGCATAGCCTAGTGAAAGCGTTTTAAGTTTCATGGGATAAGCACCAATTAATTGAAGAATTGCAGCTCAAGAATCATAATTTGATGTGCATTTTATGAGTACATAACAAGATGGGAACAGCATTATGCTGACATACTACTGCTATGCTTGCATTAGATATTTTCTACAAGTATCATCACAAAGTAGGGCAACGGTGTTTGATACGACACTCACTATCACGATCTTACAAGACTTTCGTGGCCTTCAATACATGATTACATGTATGTAAAAGTGAAAAATCATTTAACAAGTCGAATTGTAAGCTGCCAGATGTGCATAAGGCACTCATTGTTGCGTTATGTACAAGCTGTAGTTTCATACGTCGAATTCTTTAATAACGACAGTCGAAAATGCTACATTTACAATTAACTGATCTGATAACTCGTAAATTTAGGTTAAAAAAATAATTGACATCGAATGATCACAATGAATTGATTGCTATCTTTAAATAATTGCAATCAATTCATAGCTCCTACTGCAATTGTAATTGATTGATTTTTGCTATCAGCTTAATTGCAATTGAGTTTTGTAATCCCTCCGTGTGTCATGTAAGGCAATTATGACGAGCTTCCAGACATGGTGGACAGTGAAGTTGCCCAGAAGGTAAATGCTGCTTTCTTTTTGGGCAGCATCCTTCTTTGTCATTGCCTTCCATGTTCAAATGATTTGGAAGCAACTTCATGACATCTGAGATCGAGGAAACCTGGCGGAACCTCAGACTGAACGGGTGATGGGGATGGGCTCTGAAGACAACACGGGAAGAAGTGAGGGATTGTCAGTAGGAGCATAGTATAATGGTGAATGGACCAAGAACTGCTATGCTGGAGTTGTACCATTTCATTTGTGAAGCTGGAACAGTGGGCTTTATCGACTGTCATTGATAAGATGAACGATAGAGGGTGGAAGAGTGTAGAAAAGACATTGAACTCAGAAAATAGTACCTTCACCCGCTGACGAAGTCGTCAATGCAGATGATTGTGTCAACATCATAGAGGGTAGATGAGCTGTGTCCTATGATCGACAACGATATCATTTTATTTTTAAAATGATATAGAATGATATCATTTTACGAATTTTATAAAATGATGTCATTATATTTCTTATAATGAAGATATACCATTTTTTAGTGAAATATGCGTAGGCGTGCATCGTAAATAGATAAAGTCATACGAATTTTTCGATTTACACTGCTACCATGCTGCCTTTAACTGCTCTTAGCAATGAAATTGAAATTAGATTGCATTTAGCATCGATCTATTCCAAATAATGGAAGACCCAAGAAAGCAATTTAGTCATGTAAAGCTTCTTGTATGTCAAAAGTTAGATAGGGCCTACGGCCTATACATTAGACATCGCAAGTTTTGATTTAGGCTTTTTTTGATTTCACCAAATAATCGGCTAGATTGACTAGTATCCATATTTGAGAGAAGCCGAAAAAACCGTGATGTTCGGTAAAGTTTGTCTATTCAGGCAAGGATTTTTTTTTGAAGAAGAAGACAAGAAATTTTTTTCGGCTTCTCTCAAATATGGATACTAGATTTAAGCTTTATACACTCGAATTGCAAATATGCCTACAACGTGCAATTGGTTAGGCCAACAATATCTAAAGTACGGAAAAAGGCTAAAAATATTTGGATCACACTCAAGACTTCAAAAACATCAAGACGGTGTTATTAATGAGTTGTGTTGAAGATGCAGTAGAAAATGTATTCATGAGTGTTCCGTAATGTGAGTGACTGTTTGTATCAATTTCAGTGATATCAATTCGAATTCAATGACAGAAATGATGAGTGAACGTCCGTTCAAGAATTTGACGAATTTGATGCAACTTTGGCTTCAAAATCAAAGCCCGAAAATGACTAAAATCAGTTATTTGATGATGGAGAACGTTGGACAGAATCTAGAATACTTGTAAGTTATTTGGTTCCTGTTTGTATACCATCTAGTTTACCATTAGCCACTGGGAGTGTTGTTTCATCTCATATAGTATTGTTAACAAGAATAATCATTGTCGGCGTGCCATTGTTAAATCGATGGAAATCAAAGGGAATATGATGCGTTTCTCGAAATCGCCTATTCTGTGTAGGCGCACGTCTTTGTCTCAAATGAAAATAATTTATGCATCAGTCTTGATTGTTGAAACACTAATTAATAACTCAAGCATTCAATCTGGATCTTCAGTCAATTTCGCATGCATGAAAGCAATGCATGGTTTCATCGATTAAATTTTTGTGGATAATAATCAATAAAAAATATGCCTAAAGTTTAATATATTAAATTTAAAATGTAAGTGGAAAGTTTTGATAACGAAATCTATTGTTTGAGCAACTGGTAAGACCTTTGCATTTAGAACTCGGACTAAGTTGTCGGATATTTGTAGCTACGTAATAATCACTCTCTAGGCCAGGGGTTCTCAAACTTTTTATGAGGATTACCCATTAAATTCCCAAAGACTAACAATTACCCATTTTAGTGCGACTATACTCTGCAATTCATTTTCGAAAATTAGGCTATTCTTAACGTTTTATTACCCATCTTTATCAATAAAACGACATTATTTGGGCTACACTTTTTTATTTATCATTACCGTAAAACAAAAAAGTCGAAATAATTGTAGGATTATACATTCATCTCCGTGTTCGTAAATACTAACAAAACAATACTTTCAAAACTAAACGAAATATCAGAGTAAACTAAACTAAATGATATTCAAAACTAAACGAAATATCAGGGGAATCTCGTCATTTAATGAGAAGAATGCAATTGTTTTTTTGCAATTAAGCGATCAATACGTGGACTAGTTTTAGAAAGTGCCAGTCTCAAGTCGGCGCCGGCTTGTAGTCGCGTGCGATACTTATCTTTCATGTAAAACAAGGCAGAAAAGCCCGACTCATATAAATAGGTTGTCGGGAAGGGCAGTAAAACTTTCAAAGCTCTACGAAACAGCTTTGGATAATCATTACTCGTTGATAACCAAAACGTTGGAAGATCTTGAGCAGAGAACTCTTCTTTGCTGACCTCATCAGCTCGAAGTTGGACGAATTCGTCTTTTGCATCATCACTATCCTCGATGCATGTTTCACGCGAAGCAAATGGTTGTTTAACCCAGACATCTGTGTTGCGGTGTGCCTTTGGGCAATAGCGTTCTAGTTTTCCTCGAAGCTCTTGTAAATGTTCATAAACAAGGTCGGTTGGGCATGCTACCCCCGTTGACTGGACAATCGAGTCCAACGTTGTCAGCATCGCAACATTGCCGTTGTCAATCCGCCGTATCCACAGATCCAATTGAGCACAGAAACCGTCCAACTTTGATTGGACATCCAACAAGCAGGATCCTTGTCCTTGTAACGAGATGTTCAAATTATTGAGGGCACCAAATATATCACAGAGATAAGCCAATTTGGCCAGGAAAACGTCATCCTTGAATTTCTCGGCGTCACAATGGTCTTTAGTGGCAAGAAAATCAGAGATTTCGTTCCTGAGCTCGTACACTCGTTGAACTACTCGTCCTCTCGATAGCCATCGCACTTCAGTGTGAAACAGAAGTCCAACATGTTCACTACCGACCTCTTCACACATTGCTCTGAAAAGCCTTGTATTTGTCGCTCTCGTCTTAATTAAGTTGATGCTTTTGATGACAGTGTCCATGACAATCTTGAGTTCATCGGGAAAAGTCTTTGATGTGATGACCTGTCGATGGATAGCACAATGAACGACGGTTATCGAAGGATTCTTTTCTCGGACACGTGCGACGAAACCCGATCTCACTCCAATCATAGCGGGAGCCCCGTCTGTACATATGGCCTCGAGCTTATTCCAGTCGAGTTGATGAGCGTCGAAATAGTTGGAAACACAGTCGAAAATGTCGTAACCAGTAGTAGTTGTTTGGAGACAAATACAAAAAAGGTATTCATCCTTGAATGTCTTATCTTTCAACACGACGTAGCGGACGAAGCACAATAGTTGTGCACAATTCGCCACATCAGTGGACTCGTCTAGTTGAATTGCAAAGTTGAACGGAGAGGATCTTATCTCACAGATTACTTGCTCTTCGACGTCACCTGCCATATCGTCAATTCGCCGTCTCATGGTATCATCGGACACTGACACCTTTGATAGTTTCTTCGATTCTTTATCTCCACACATCCTTTCCGTCATTATCTTCGCAGCCGGCATAATAAGTTCCTCCGCCAATGTATGTGGCTTCTTTGCCTTCGCAAGAAGGTAAGCGACATCATAAGAAGCATGGACTGCATTACGATTTGTTACTGCGAAATGACCGGTCGCGTCTAGTCTTTGGTTTCGGACGATGCTTTCCTTTTTCAGAAAGAATTCTCGATCTTGATCCTTGTGCTCAGGATGTACATTGTCAAGATGGGCTCGAAGCTTTCCCGGTTTCATGTTTTCACTAGAGAGAACCTTGTGGCAAATAACACACTGCGGTTTACTAACTCCTTTATCCACAAACTCGGTAAATCCATAGTCCAAAAATTCGTCCTTGTACTTCCGCTCAGGTTGCGGTATGACTTTCTGCTTCTTTCTCGGCGGCATCGTCATACGAAGTAAAAGACAGTTTGTGGTAGCAAAAAGTCGATGCGCAGAAAACAAGAGCGGCGTACGAAATGTTGTCCTCGTTGGAGAAGTCTGTCCTGTGCACAGTGCGTGTGTAAGGAAGAAACTGACGAGCCAGTTCGTCACGTGAGATATGACATCGACTGTCTCTACGAGTACGGAAACTGAGTTTGGCCTTGCCCTCGACCACTGAAATCGATTACCTCACGCAACATTGTCTCAGGCTACGGAGGCTACAAACAATAGCTCTACTGCGTTTCCCTAATCAACGGCGGCGACCAATGAGAAGACAATATAGCTGTTTTCACTTGACTAGCGTTCGATCAGAAGACCATAACATCAGTCGCCGAGGATGAGAGAAAATTATAATCCAATATCTTAAAAAAGCTTAGGGCCTATCATAGCGAATACTGTAGTGGACCTCAATCTTACTTTAACTAATTCTAGGTAGGAAATCCGTCGTTACCCATAAATTTTCTTCATTTTACCCAACTTTGGGTAATTACCCAGAGTTTGAGAACCCCCTGCTCTAGACCAGCTTATAACATATTATCCAAGTACGCATAGGTGGTCTCCGTGGCACAGTGGTTAAGTGCTTGGCCTAGCGATCTTTTGGTCCAGAGGTCGAGCCTTGAAGGTGTCATTGGAAAGTCGGCAGGAAGGGCATCCGGACTAAAAGTACTACAACGCTCCATAAGTCTGACTATGTCAGCACCGTCCAAGCTCCAAGTATGGGGAGTAGTAAGAGAAAAAAAGTATTATGTGACCGCATGATTTTTAGTAAACTCTAACTGCTCGGCTTGATATGGAAACTTTTGATTTGCGCTATAAAGTAACCAATTCACGTCGCTTTATCATCATTACAACGCTGAGTTCCACATTTTGTTTATATTACCATGGGCTATAGCAGGCCTCTCGTTATGATAAATTGAAGTCTTTGAATTCTGTCCCTCTCACACTAGTTGCCTACTCCACCATCACATCACTGAGTCACTGACGACCCACATTTAGCTCCATGATATTCTGTCTTCGTAACTGGTGTGTTGTCGGATCCCTAGCCTGATCGTGCTCGGGTTTGGCAAAAAGATGGTGCTTTTAGTATGTTGTAGCTGAATTGCAATTTCAGCCGAAAAAGGTTGAAGATGATTTTACTCGCATTCACCTAAAGATACCTGCAGTATTGCATGTTGTTTCTCAAACACGACTGTACCATTTCAATGCGGCTACAGAATGCAAATTTTAAACACCGACATCAACTCTGCTTACGAAAATTTTGAAACTCCGGGTTTAAGGAAATTTTCAAGCTCCGACTCCAGGTAAATCAGTTATGAAAGATTCGGCGAAGAATTTTTCAAGTTGCGAGCTCTGGTGTTTTTGACGGACAATTGAACTCTCACGTGTTTTATATTTTACGTATTTCTTTCGATCACTGGCTCTCGAATGGTGCTGAGTCTGCCAGATGCACTGTAGTGCTGTACGTGCAGCACATGAATCACAGACCTTCTTTTATCATTTAAAAGGTCACATTTAATATTGAAATTTGAGTAATGTCATGTGTACAAATGAGCAAAGAAGAGCCCACGAAAGTCAATTGAAAAATGTTATTATGTATGTGTGGATCATTTTACCAAAATAAACGTATAGCCATTGTTCGGTCTTTATCGATGCCTGCACGTCCTCTGCTGAATACTTTCGGACACCCTATTATGTTCTTGTACAAGCTAAATTCAGCATAATTCATTGCATGTTTTAACAAGTAGCCTGGCAATCGATAATGTTGTCAATTTTCGGTGAGTAGCACCTGCGTGAAGCGCCTCAATATCGGAAACGGCATGAAGTGGTTGCAGAATGCAATACGCCCTCCATGTGCCTGCTCTAAAGCATTTCCTTTTTGGCTAATTCATGCTCTCTATAGATGGTCCGGTGGCTTTGTGGTTAGATAGCGTGTTCCCATCGTCGCTGGTTCGAACCCAGCCAAAAACCGAGCTCTCAAAAACTTGGTTATCTTCTTCGTGCCAGAGGATTCTTTTCTTCAAGAGATCTGCTACTTTTGTACAAAGTTCAGGTCAGACCTCAGATGGAGTATTGCTCTCGTATCTGGGGTGGTGTCCCTTCTACTAGTTTGAAAATCCTCGACAAATTCCAATCGAGGGCTATTTGGCGTATTAATGATGTCAAGCTGACCTTTCATCTCCAACCGTTGTCTCATCGTCGAGCAGTTGCCAGCTTAAGTCTTTTCTGCCGCTACTTTTTCGGAGCTTGTTCCTCAGAAATTTCGGGTTGTGTTCCTCCTCCACTCACGTTGACTGCTGACAGAGACTTCAGGCCGACTGCATCGTCGCATCCCTACTCTGTTGTTGTACCTACTTGTAGAACTGCCATAGACAAACAGTCTTTCTTCATGCGCACTGCTTGACTTTGGAATACACTTCCGTCAACTTGCTTTCCAGCATTGCATGACTTGCAAAAGTTCAAACAGGCGATTAACAAACAGTCACTTACTAACGTTTAAAGTTATACCGAGTCTACTTAATATATTACTTGTTATCTTTACTTCGTTATGTTTGCAGTTACATCTGGACTTCATCCTTTTGCATTTCACTTTGTTTGTTGTCTATGTTTATGGTTGATTTAGTTAATCCTTCTAGATGATTGAGGGTTATTGATTGTTATAGAATGAATGAGTTCACTTTATTATCTGTATCTTACTTGCATGGCAATTTGATCGATCGCTTATTTAATTTCATTGTTGTTAATTGCATTCACGACATGGTTTAAGATGCTTTTGTGGACAATCGATCCCCGCCACTTGCCTTAATGTCGGCGGTCACAATTGTGACGTGTTATATATTCATTGATTATTATTGCCTTGGCAACTGATGTGTGGTGGTGAGGGCTTGATCCTGCCAATTGACAGAGTCGCGTAAGTGGCTCGTAGCTCAGTTGGTTGGAACAAAAGTCCGGTTAACCTTGGTCGTAGGTTCGAATCCTACCAGCCTCACATCTTTTGCATGGCAATTTGATCGATCGCTTATTTAATTTCATTATTTTTAATTAATCCAGCAAGTTGTCTGTAGTTCAGGTACTAACATAGAAAGTCAGAAGACCAGTTCCGATTCAATGGTTCTTTTATTGTGACTGGGACAAACATTATATATCACAGGGTGAGTGAAGTTAGGACAGTTCAATAACAATAATAAAGGTTGACAGATAATGTATTGACGATTATAACAACAATAATGAAGGTTGACAGATAATGTATTGACGATTATAACAACAATAATGAAGGTTGACAGATAATGTATTGACGATTATAACAACAATAATGAATGGCAGATCGCTTTTCGAACTTCTCCCCATTTAAATAAAGTCTTAGTACTTTTCAGGTTTCCTTCGTAGACGACCACTTCTTCTTGGTAGAGGAAGGGATTGAGAAGATACTGTCGAATGTGGCTCGGATGAAATCTGAGATGACTCGGATGATCCGTAGTCATGCTCAGGAGTAGAGGAACCATCGGGAACTGGAGATTCAGCTGCTGTAGTTGGCGAAGTAGAAGATGGGATCGGTATATCAGCAACTGAATGGGTTGACACCGGAATGACGTTGGAGTCAGCAGGAACAGGAGTGTTTGAGGTTGTGGGTGTATGGGAAAATTTATGTGGCACCAAAGGTGGAAGATTTGAAGAATGAGTTGTGGTAGAGGATGTGTTAACAGTAATTTGATCAATATGTCTTTTATGCAAGCTACCGTCTTTTGTGTCTATAACGTGAAACATTTGGTTACCTAACTTTCCAACTATCATACCGTCAGAAACACGATGGTCGTTTCCGCGATAAAATTGAATATCTGTGCTATCGAGTGAATTCATCCTAAGGACTCGTCCCTTAAAAAGGAGGGCAGGAGAACGTCCAGTAGTTAAGTGTTTTGCATTCCGATAATGCAGGAGGAAGCTGTCGATGCAGTCGTTCAATTCTTTGAGGTTACTAGGTTCCGCGGCTTTGATGGCTTGTTTGATAGTACGGACAAAATTCTCGGCGAGACCGTTGGACTGTGGGTGTCTAGGTGCCGTGAATATCTGCTTACATCCGACACTTTTGAACCAATGTTGAAGTGGTTGAGCGGTGAAAAGTGTCCCATTGTCTGTGACCAGAACTTGGGCAATTCCTTCGCGAGAAAAGAATTTCTTGAATGCTTGTTGGGTGAACTCAGAACTGGCAGTCTTAGTGATGAACACTTCGGTCCATTTGCTGTAGGCATTTTCTATGATGAGTAGATAATAGGAGTTGAAAATTGGTCCACAATAATCGGCGTGTAGTCGTTGAAGAGGTTGGTATGGTAAAGGCCATGGTGAGAGAGTAGTGTGGGTAGAAGGCTTCCGGGAACATTGCTTGCAGGAACGAATGAAGGAAGAGATATCGTCCGATATCTTTGGCCACCAGCAAGTAAAACAAGACAGTGATATGGTCTTATCTCGGCCCATGTGCGTCGAATGCAGGAACTGAAGGAAGGCTTTGCGAAGAGGAGGAGGAATGAGCGGTCGATCTTCTTGGAAGACGATGACTCCGTCGGCAGAGAGATATAAATTGTCTCGATTTGCATGCAGTATGGGGAAGCGACGTTTAGCTGAAGTAGACCATCCATGTCTGAGTCCGGCAACAACAGGTCCGTAGAATGCTCGAGTCTCTTCTATAAGTTTGTTTCTAGAGACAGGAAGGTAGGTAGAGGTAGATGTAACATGAAGAGTCTTCGGTGGAGCTTCGAAATTCGAGTGACGAGAGAGGAAGTCGGCATTGAGGATCTGGTTCCCCGGACGGTGTTTGATAGTATAATTGTATCCACTTAGATCAAGGGCCCAACGCTGTAACATTCGAGAAGTTGCCTTGCTGACAGAGGAATTGTGACCGAAAATGTAAACAAGTGCCTGATGATCGGTGACGATTGTAAATTTCTGACCAAAGAGGTACTTATGGAGACGTTCAATGGACCAGTGTATGGCGAGAGCTTCTTTGAGAGTCTGAGAATAGGTCTCTTCCGTCTTGGTGAGTTTACGAGAGATGCAAAGGATGGGATGATTATTCTGATGTAGAACAGCACCGAGGGCGTATTCTGAAGCATCTACGACGAGTTCCATCGGCGCATTGAGTTCGAAGCTTCGGAGAACTTTTCCATGTAGGAGTTTGTCCATCATAGTTCGGTAGGCAGTAGTGGTAGCGGTAGACCATTGGAGAGTGCTCTGTGATTTGGAGTCGTTGAGAAGTTTGAAGAGAGGCTGAACGATGGAAGCGAAGTTAGGAACGAAGCGAGCATAGTACTGTGTAAATCCTAGCAGGGAATGGAGTTTGGCAGGTGTGTCAGGCTTCGGAGCTTTGGAAACAGCTGTGATGTGCTCGAGGTCAGGAGAAATGCCTTGTGCATTAAGGATGTATCCGAGGTATTTCAATCGTGGAACAGAAAATTCAGACTTTTGCGAATTAATCTTTACATTATGCCGGTCTAAGGTTTGCAGTAATTTTAACAAGCGGTGGTCATGTTCCGGCTTCGATCGGGCGTAAACGATGATATCATCCTGAAGCCTTGACTCCAATGAGACCGTGTATGATTTGATTGATCGTGCGTTGGAAACTGCCTGGAGAGACATTGAGTCCAAAGCGTAGACGCTGGTATTGGTATAACCCAAATGTCGTGTTAATGGTAGTGAATTCCTTGTCTTTGTCAGTTAGCGGTATCTGGAGAAAAGCTTGGGTAAGATCTATCTTGGAGAAGTGGCTGGAGCCGGACATTCCTCGGAACATGTCGTCTACCGGTGGTGTGGTAGTTGAGGTTTGTCGGAGTTGCCGGTTAACTGTGATGCGGTAATCTCCACATATGCGTTGGGTTTTATTGGAGTTACGATAGGTGTAGCCCAAGAAGACGAATTGACTGGCTTTAGGATGCCATCAGATACCATGTCGGAAAGACTTTGCTGAACTGGACCGTGCAAACCATAAGAGAGTGATCGAGCTCTAATGAACTTTGGGTCTCCAGTGCATTCCAGGTCGACAGGATCTATCTTCATACCACCCGCGAGTGGTTATACTGCAGATGAAGATCAATTTTCGAAGTTCGGCAGGAAGGGTATCTGACTTGCTGGACTGAATACTCATAACAACGTGGTTGTCCAATTGTTTAAGAATGCGATCAAGGATTCCGAAGGCACGAAGACTGTCGAGACCAAGTACAGTGGGGCTGTTGTCGGTTACTATGACAGGAAATTTGGCGGTGACACCTTGACAAGTTCCGGTAACTTCGAGATCACCAATGATCGAAAGACCATGTCCAGTAACACCAGTAATTGTGGAAGTGGGCGGATCAAGCTTGACACCAAGTTGAAGACGATCGAAGTCAGACTTCTGCATGAATGTGACGGGGCTGGCACTGTCTAGGACGAAATTGTGAGTCCTGCCATTGGAGAAAGTGACTGGTAGGAAGATATGCTTTTCGATTTCTCTACCTTTGGCTGTACAAGGATAAGCATAAACTTCGTCGTCGGTCGATTGGTCTGACGTTTGATGTTGATCGAAGGCGCAGTTGGTAGCGTGGACATTAACAGTACGCTTGGATCGGCAAACTTGTGAAATGTGACCTCGTCGGTGACAAGTGTGACATTCAGCTTGTCTAAACTTGCAAGTTCGTCGTTGGTGGTTACCACCACAGGAATCACATGGTTGGAATCTGCGGGCATTACCATTCGATCTTTGATACTTCTGATGGTGGAAGGTTGGACGTTGGTTAGCGCTGTGGTAGTTTGAAGTTCCCTCTGAGAAGTTCCCAGTGGTGGCTGGTCGTGGTTTAGAGGAACGAGGATTGGGGTTGTTGGTAGGACGAGACTTCGGGTATCTGCGATTACCGGTCATCATAACTTCATGTTGGATTGGAGCCAATGCTTCATTGACTGCGTCCCAGTCTTCTAAAATTCTTTTGGCGGAATTGAAGTCTAATTTGGGTTCTTTCAGTAGCTTACGCTTAAGTTCCGGATCTTTGACACCGGCGACGAGACGATCGAGCATTTGGGTATCCAGATCTCTAAATTCACATTTCACGGCTTGTCTGGAGACTCAAAGGATGAAATTCCGTATGACTCTTCGTTCTTCTTCACCAGAGTGTGGAATCGCTCTCTCTCCGCGACTTGGAAGTTTGTAGGTCGTAGGTGTTCTGCCAGTAGGGTTTCTAGGGCAGCCACATCCATTGCAGTGACGTTTCTCGGATACGCCAGCTCGCGTAAAAGCTTGAATGCTTGCCGTCCGATTACAAAACGGCCTTCTACATAACACTAATCGGAACTGGTCTTCTGACTTTCTATGTTAATTGGTAACAAAACCAATTAACATAGAAAGTCAGAAGACCAGTTCCGATTAGTGTTATGTAGAAGGCCGTTTTGTTTTCAGCGGCAATCTTATCGCCGTTGGTGATCACATATTGTCCAAATCGAATATGCCAATCACGCACATTATTGGGATCGGAGATGTCCAGTGGTTCCAACGATGGTGGCGACATTGTTGCTGAGTCCTTAATTTCCTTAAGTCCCTAATAAGCCTTAGAATTATTTTAGCCTTGTGAGTTGTAAGTGTGTAATTTAATAAGTCCTGAATTATTTAAAACCCTAGGCTTTACCTTACACCTTAACTAGATGCCTTAAAAAATCAACTTTAATAAAACCAGCGACCGTAGCTCAGAACTGGAGGATTACTGACACTAGTACGTGTTTTTGAATGTGGTGTTGGGGTAAGCACCGGACTCCGGATGGTGGCGGAGTGAAAAAAAAACCAACTAGCCGTACCGAGGTACTGAAGGAGTTTGAAGAAAGAATAGATAGGGGAAGTAAGAGCTTGCGTGTCTAAGTTTGATTAACGACTGCGCAGAAGTCGATCGGAGACAGCAGCAGTGAAGGTGAACGAACCAGGCCAGTAGCAGAACAGTAGGCAGCAGTAGGTTCGGCAGCGATACGGATAGCTATGCACAACGCGGTGATGCAGTAGATTTGGACTGGTAGTAGCAGAGCAGGAACTTCCGTATTTGTAGTTCTGACACCAATTAACATAGAAAGTCAGAAGACCAGTTCCGATTCAATGGTTCTTTTATTGTGACTGGGACAAACATTATATATCACAGGGTGAGTGAAGTTAGGACAGTTCAATAACAATAATGAAGGTCGACAGATAATGTATTGACGATTATAACAACAATAATGAAGGTTGACAGATAATGTATTGACGATTATAACAACAATAATGAATGGCAGATCGCTATTCCAGGTACCCATACTTTCTCGCAGCTAGGCCCTTCGGTGTATAGGCTCCGGCCTTTCCTAGTCTGTTTCTTTAAAAAAAAGCCAAGAGTGATGATGCCCAACAGGTCGAAACATGTCTCGTGGTGGTTACATCTGTTGAGATTTGATATATACAAGCGTTTGAGTATACAAAAAATTCATACATTTAATAAAATATAAAATAATGAAATAAGTTCATGATATGCCGATCGATTTCACTTCATTGCAACAACTACTTTTCACGACACTCATGCATTAACTGAATACAAATAAGATGAGGAGATAACGTTAATTTGAAAATGGCACAAACAATAGTCAGAGTCATCACAAAAATGCAGCTCTGTACGGCAACGTCAAGAACTACGAGTATGTATTTATTAGGGGCCTAAATTTCTGAATAAAAATGGCTGTTACCTCTCCTTCTTAAGTTTGATGCATTCTGAAGTAGCTGTTAAAGCCGAGCAGCAATGAAATCCTGGCCATGGGTAGCAATATGGCTGCTTACTTTGAGGAAAGAATATTGCTCCTCGCAAGTCTTTTATCTGTGGACACTGTCACGTTGGCTATGGAAGTTGTTGACCTTTTTGTTTTTTTATACAATAAAATTATTAATTCGAAGAAAGCGTTGCTGATCACTCGATATGTTTCAGATTGATAATTGTGGTGCCTTTTTTCAGTTCACTTGGAAAGAATGCTTTGACTTCTTTCCCACATGCTACAATGCAGAGAAACAACTTTCCTAAAATCATCACAATGTAAGTTTCGCATTTATTTACCACGATGACTTTCACAAAACTGAAAATCTCCTTACAGTTGGGTTGATGATAACAAAATTGACAATCTCACCAAACTTGGGTTTGAACAGTATGGTGTAGCAGCTGGACCTCTCTACGATCAAGACCTTGCCGTATTCAAGCCATTCGTTACACTGGGTAGCCTCCAAAATCTGTGAGTTCTCATGGACATTTTACGTTTCATGTTCAGATTAACTTGATGATTCCAAAGCAATTCTCCGCCGAATAAATTTTCATCTAAAATTGACGTTTATTAGACTCCACTTTTGCAGAAACCGTGCGACATAAGCGTCGGTATCTGAGGAAATTAATAAGTGTTGTATGAACTAGTGTCATTATTTTCATATCAAAGGTTCTACACAGTATGTGTAAAAAATGTAAAGTAAAGCCAGATGAATAATAGCGGAATCAAAACCGGGCCTAAGCTTCAGAAAGTAATCTTTTAAAAAACCGGGTCATACATCCGAAAGCCGCTATAAATCCGGTCAAAAAGGAAAATTGCGTTTCAAAGTAATTCAACCGATATATTTATATGGCCAAAATAGAAAAGAACGAGTGAAAAGCTGGGATAAATTTCCTTCGGGGTTGAACATATGTACGAGTAGAAACAGTCATGTTTTTACATGCATGTAGTTAATAAAGAGTTTTAGGCAATCTTAGGTTCATTCGTTTTCATACCCATTGTTGCAATTGAATCAAAGTATCAGGGGAAAATGGTACATGTATGACTAGAAATAATTAAATTTGTCCTCACGCATGTAGATGTAGCTGTTTCTCCGATCCTTAAAAACTTTCGCGTTAGTAAAGAAGGAGGCCGTTATCGACTGTTTCAATGATTATTGTCATATCTCCGCCTGGTCACACGACTTCATAAGAAGGAAGTGACTGGCTTCAGCATCCTTTGACCGAGTAAGAAATGTCGAAGGCTTCAAATGCAGCAGTCGGTGTGCCTGATGCGTCAGAAGTGGGTTGTCTGTCACTCTTATCATCATTATCAGTTCGTGAATAAAGCAACAGATTGTCCTCGGCGACTTCATTACTAGCGAGGTAGGCTCTGAACACGCAGTGCGAGCTAGAATGTCAATGGCGTGGAATAAGTGGAGAGAGTTACAAGCCTCCTCAGGAATGTGCACATCCCCTTGAAGTGCCGATCAAACATCTACAACGCCTGCATCAGATCCGTACTCCTTTACGGGGTCGTGACCTGGAGTTTGATTCAGAACCTGACTCAATGCCTCAGTTTTTGTGACTGAAGAATGCTTCCTAAATGTCTGGCATTTCCTTGAAAGACAACATCCCAAGTGCCGAAGTCGCTAGTTGTGGCAGACCACTGGAGGACCTGCTGGTTGAGCGTCGACTAAGGTGGTTCGGACATGTAAAACGCAGAAGTGAATGAAGTGCCCTCGTCTCTGTTCTGCGGCTGAACGTGAGCGGAACACGTCTCAGAGGAAGACCAGGCAAAACCATGTTTGATGATATCAAGGAGGACATGTTTACGAAAAGAATTCGAGAGGGGGATGCGCTCGATCGGGATCGCTGGAGGATCCTCATCAATCGTCCAACCCCCAAATACAGTGGAGCAACAGACGAAAAGGAGGAAGTAAAAAGTAATTAAGTAAGAAGAAGAGGGAATTTTGGAAAAAAACTGGTCAAGGTTAGCCGCAACTCAGGGGTTTACTGTTATTTCTTTAATGCAGTTTATCACACATCAGAAAATTTGAAATTCATTTTGAAATAATTTCATTAATTGCATAAGTGCGAGCATGTTTTAGTGAACAGCAAAAACCATTTTAAGTAGAGGTAGCAGCCGGATTTGATTGTCATTGCTGTCTGAATCTATAGATATTCGTCTTGACTTTGTGATGCGATTCAATGGTTTGATCTGTCGCATTGCTGCAGCTGGGTATTGACTTATAGAAATTGCACCATTCACTCGTATGCATTCAGGAGTGAAAGCAGTTTTTCAAAATTATTTTTTGTGGAAAGTCATTGAACAACATTACGGATTAAGTCTAGACATTAGGAGGATGTTCCTGAAAAAGTCATATTTTTTAATGACTCTTCTTTTAGTTGCCAATTATATTTGTTTGATAGGCTAGCTTTGACAAATATTCTAATCCGTTTGAAGCTGTCTTTAATGCAAGGCAAGGAGAGGTAATGCGATCTAGAAAGAACTATGCTATCTGTCTACACTGAAAAGGATGCTTTTATCTTCGACTAGATATACATAAAAGGAAGAGATTCTTCATCTTTGAGATAATGACGCATGGTCATGAAAATAACATGATCTATACATGCCCTGCAGAAAGAATGCAAATATACAAATATCAGTGCATACGTTCACACGTATAATCTGGATAACGTGACGGCTTCACGTATTGTGAGATCTGTTCAGTGTTGATAGAATTTTACATTTTATTCAATTTGTCATTTTGCCGGTTGAGAATGAATGCAGTGTACATTCGAAACGTTGTGCTAATTATTTCCAGTGGTTGCGCCAGCTGTGAAGCCTTCGCAATGCGAAAATGTTAATAAAGATGAACTCGCTGCGAAAAAAAATACACCTGGTACTCCGAAAAGTAAAACATTGCTCGCTATAATTCGTGTATTTCAGTGAACATACGCTGTCTGATGGAATAAGTAGTGGTTTTAGGATAAAAAAATAGGTGAACTAATGACAAGTAATTATGTTTTTGTTATTCATTATAGCATCAGCTAGTCAAAACTTCATAGTTATCGCAGCGTCTTACATCTTGTAGCAGTTTCAGCAAAAGACGGTAGTTCTTAGTATGTATTAAGTCAGTGAGATTGTGTGACTGTTGCTCACCGTTCATGTATGAAAAAAATTGAGCTGAATTTTATGAGGTCGAGATTTGTCCAAAAACATGAAAAAGTGGTGGGGGATCTGCTGCTCGAATGCTCATGTCCAATATCAACCATTATTTATAAAAACATGAAAAGCTGAAATGTCTGTCCTCCATAATAAGTCATTGTTGAATAATTTTACTTAATTTTTTTGAAAAAATGAATGCTCCTCGGATACTTGTGGCTATGATCGCGTGTCATTGCGTCTACTTGTACACTACAGGCACATACGTGTATACGTATTTGTCTATAAAAATGTTATCTTCTTTATTCCGACTTGCTGCAATCCATCGTGCTGAAATACTTTGAGATACATTCGCTGAAATATCTATCACTCAGGTTACTTAGTTATTCTGGCAAGTAGTATGTCAACAATCTTTAATTTTAGTACCGGCCTGTGTTTTATGAAAGTTTCTTACACGTTTGTCTGAGGATCAGAGCTGGAAAAATTCCACTGAAATTTTTTAATTCCAATTCCAATTCCAGAGCAGAAATTTCAATTCCAATTCCAGTCGAAACAGTTCAATTCAATTCAATTCCAATTCCATAATGAGATTCAATTCCGATAATTGCATGACGCGTATATGTTAATGTATCTAAAGTTCCCTCGCTTCAATCTAACCCATGTGCCCGTATCCTATCCTCGTTATTCCTGTGTGCCGTTCCCTGCGTCGTTCCTATGTGCGTTCTCATGTTCATAGTTCATATTTCTTGTGTACATGTACATGTACATGTATATATGTAGCCGGTCAGCCTACGCCATTTTCATTTCGTAAACGAGATATTCAATATCATGTGAAAAAGAGAAAAGAAAATTAACGGTCAGCAAAGAATCAAACGCTGAGAGAGAGAGAGAGCATAGAAATTAACAGTGCCATAGAAAGTCCTAGAATGGAAATTGCATGAATATTATGGCACACGCCGGGGGAACTAAGTTGGGGCAAAACGCAAATTGTGCGAGCTGGTTTCCATGTTTTCTTATTTGTATTTATATTTATCAAGCCAAATTGTGATCTGGATTGCTGCCCCTTGTCCAAAGATCATACACAAAAGCAATAGTGAATTTACAAAATACTGCGGCGACAGGATGACAAAGAAAGAAATCCTTTAAAACGTTATGTACGTTCATCATTTTGAAATATCGCTCCTGTAATCTATCAAGAGTATTATCAGTCACATATGCAACTTGCAATGTCGATTTACAGAACATACATTGCTCCAGCTTGAAATCAGAGGTCAAGAAATCTCAGAGTATTCATTTTACTTGAAAGGGCTCCCCTGTTCACTATATCTGAATTTTAACAGACGGAAAATAGCTGCGCGTCTTGGTGGATTTGAACCACCGACCTCTGGCATTCTAGGCCAACGCTCTACCAACTGAGCTATCGACGAGCGACAGAACGACATAAATCCTCAATTGAAGAACCCGCGTAGGAGAATCCGATAGCTTCATCCTCCAAGACAACATAGCATTAACCGTCAAGCCAAACTACTGAACCAAGTTATCAGTAATTCAAAGCCAGCATTATACTTTGAAACGGGGACTTAGTCCACACAAGTATTCAAAGAAAGCTGCAATGATAATTTAAACAGACGGAAAATAGCTGCGCGTCTTGGTGGATTTGAACCACCGACCTCTGGCATTCTAGGCCAACGCTCTACCAACTGAGCTATCGACGAGCGACAGAACGACATAAATCCTCAATTGAAGAACCCGCGTAGGAGAATCCGATAGCTTCATCCTCCAAGACAACATAGCATTAACCATGTTATTAAACAATTTTCAAAATCTGTACATGCTTTCGAATATCAGCTTCCAAAATATCATCACACTATATCACATGTGTCATTTAATAATTAATTGAAAAGTTCCAGCGACTTTTCACTTATCTGAGAAATTATTGTCGGTGAAGAAGCTTTCAATGTGTTTATTCGACAAAAGCGCTAGGTTTCTTAACCGTATGAAGATCATCCTATAATTAGAATTTTTTCTATTGAATTCTTGAGATATTCTTACAAGCAGTGCACCGCCCACATTCAATTGTGACTTTGTGGACCAATTTTTAATTCGAATTTTGAAAAATAGTTGTTAATGACTGCTGCAAATCGACACAATATACAAACCCAGGGAATAGTAGGCTATACCACATGAAACGATGCCACCATCTCACTTAATATTATCTTCATAAAAATCCTGCATTAATTTGCTGCCAACAACTTCCACAACCAACTTGGCAAATAGTTTGACTATGATACAATGTTTTAGATCGAATCTGATCTACAAACCATAAATTTTTCCATGTGCCATCATTGTACATAGGCAAGATATCAAACTTCCATTCTAGTGTACTATTATCTACTTCCATGAGAGAGAGAGAGAGAGAGAGAGAGAGAGAGATGCGAATAAATCTATTAATAAACTGACAGAAGAAAGAAATTCAATGTGCGAATAACGTGATTGTTGATGAAAGAAAAAACGACGATAAAAATGATATCATGAACACTGATTAGTGGTCCATGTTAAAAAAGGAGATTAAAAATTCCGTGATAAGAACGAAATGTGGTCGGGTCGAAAGCTAACGAGCAGAGATTAAAGGAAACTCTTTCTATTTTCAAAAGAAAGTGGATTTATCGTCAAGTCTCAAAAATTTGCATAAATTAGAGACGATGAGAAATTGAAACAACAACAACTACCAACAACAACACATACGACATCTTCAATAGCTGTTAGAAGAACTCCGGGCTCTCGCGGTGTAACTTGACTACAGAAGTAGCAACTACAACTGCCTACCAGCGAACAACAACACAGTAGAGTATGCGGCAACATATCAACGAGCGCGATTGAAGATTGACGGTATAAGTGACACTGATATTCATGATATTTATGATATTATTTTGGTATAAGTGAGTCCGATCGAATTGAAGTGAATTCAACATCAAGAAGTGAACTGCAAGTTTAAAGTTTTTCTTTTATCGTTGAGTATCGTATTTGTATAACTATAGTCTTGAAAATTAGTATTGTCAATTGTAGTGATTGGAAGTTGAATAATATTTCATGTCATTGCCATTTTAATTGAATCATTAATTATTAGAATAATTTGTTGACACTGTCTATATTGTGATTTGAACTGACAGGCTGCCCTTTAATACAGGGTTAATTTACCTCTTTCCAAACCGATTGTTTTTCGTGTGTACAACAATTAAGTTAATCTCCAATTTTTGTGCTTATCCAATCAATAACTAAATTCAACAATTGTTTTATTTTGATTAATTGTCTTACATGACAAATAACTAAATAACAGATTGAACAAATATGATTATCTTTTCATTGTTTGCTTAGTTGCTGAATTAACATTGTCCGGTGGCTGTAGGCCCATCAAAGTCACAATTAGCACTCTTTATTCAACAATAGAATAAAACTAGCTCTGTCTATCTATCTCTCTCTCTTATCTCTGCGTGCAGTTAACACAACGGCCGAATACTGTGATTTCAACTTTTGTACAAATAGATTTATCACAGGTCTATCGAAAAAGTGGAATTGAGGTTTATCAAGGTCAATTCCAATTCCAGTAGATTTAAATATCGTCAATTCCAATTCCGACTTTTCCAACTCTGCTGATGATGTCTGTGTGGTGTTCTTTAACCTTTTCTTTTTCCAGGACCCCAAAATTTCCTCAAATTCATCGCTGATCCTGTTTTTAATGCACTTTTATTATGCATTTGACTTTTGATAGCGACCCTGATATGATTACTACTGTCCTTCTTGACATTAAAATAAGATATTCGTCACTCTGATCACCGGTTTCTACATAAACCGGATATCAATGAATTGGAAAATTGCGCAAAATGACATGAATTGAAATTGTACGACGAAATATGGACCCTTTGAGGAATTTATTGTGACGTTTCTAGTTGATATACTCGAGTCAGTGATGTCTGGAAAGTACGCTGCTACCTGTATGACTCCGCTATGCACCGTAGAACTCCGAAAACTGACTAAATAGACCTAAGTGAAATATGAGGTCTCAGACATGATTGGTTATAATATTGCTAGCTATATAATTGCTTAACAGCCATCGGTCCGATAAACTCAAAAACATGTGTTTTTCTAAATGTCATTGAAGACCGGTGGTAAATCGCATATTAGCCAATATATTTGCCAATGCCAGTTTGTCCATGAATTAGTCCGCGGCGGATGAAACGTCGGGCGGTTTTGACATATTTATTTTCGCTTGTGTCTTATAAATCAAAAGCGTCGTCATAACAAGGGAGTGTTCTCACTTTTTCTCTAAAAAAGAAAAATGGTATTAAGTGCTTGGTCTAGCTATCTTTTGGCTCTGAGGTCTAACCTTTGAAAGTGTCATTGGAAGTCGGTAGGAAGGGAATCCGGACAAAAGTACTGCAACATGCCAGAAAAGTCTGACTATCAGCACCGTCTAAGCCCCAATGGGGAAAAGTGACGTTAAAGCTTGTGAAATTAATGTAATGTTGTAAATGAATAAATTCTTGTAAATGAACATGTCTTGAGGTCATTATGTTAACAAATTGGTTTTTATTCGTTTTAGTTTTGCAGCTTCAAATGCCATCGTGGGTATAAATAATACAGAGCTATCGCTACTGACCAGTCTCAGATATTTGGATGTATCAAGCAATCAAATCTCTGAAGCAACTTTGCAACCACAGGCGTTTTTGAACAACACCAATCTGGCAACCTTGTGAGTTTCAACTTTTCTACATTCCAATGCGACATATTAATCTGTTTGATTATAAAAGTTACTGTATGCAACAGATAGAAATTAGCATGGAATCATTAAAATCATGTCACTAATTTTGTCATTCATGTTTCAGACTTATGGATTCTAATCGCATTCAATATGTTCCTGATGCTGTCCGCGTGCAGGAAAATGCTGTGGCATTGACATTACTGAGCATGAAGTCTAATTATATGACTTTCATTGCCACAAAGACTTTCACTGATATGGCTACGTTACGAAAGATGTGAGTTGAATGAGAAAAATCAATTTCTCATTGAAAAAATAATCAAATTTCTTGTGATCGTGCGGATAAAAGCATGTCGTGAATTTTATTCACTTCACAATGCTGGCTCAAATATCCGATGTCTTACTATCAAGGCAAGACCCTGGTTTGAGTATGACAGTTTATGTAGTGATTTGAATTTAAGACATTCATATTTTTGTAGAATTTTGAATTCTTGAATAGAAACGCATTTATGATATTGATACATACTGCCATATGTCAATTTAAATTGATTCAGCAATTTAATTTGTTAATGGCTTTTATACACGCCCTTGCTGTGTTGCGTACCTTACGCGAAGGGTTTACAGTAAATTTTGGTACCACGAAGTTATGTCCTAGTCTACCGAGGTTGCCAACTGAAGTCAAAGAATTAATGAAAAAACTGCGCATAAAAGATATGAAGATACAGAAGAGGTAAACTCAAGCAATAACATTGATGGCATCACTCGAGAAAACGAAAGCTCGATGAAAAGATGGAACTGTAAGACAAAACAGAGTGAACGAAGATCAATGGCAGAACTGAGGCAACCCTAAGAATTGTAGATCTCACAAGTGTTCTGCGATCAAATCGGCTCAGACAGTTAGATCATTTATAGCGAATACCTCACTGGCTGTGATCGCAACAAGATCACATCGCATGAAGTCCTAGTCAGAGCATCAGAGGAGGTCAGAAGAAAAAGTGGATCCACAACGTGAAGAAAGAACTCCGTGACCTGCGACTCGATCGCCGAACTGCGCAGGATTGAAACGCAAATCGACAAACCTTGAATCAATACGACGTGCTGTCCAACGGTGTAACTTGAGGAACCGAGGTCGTCTAACTTGCAGGAGGTAGATAATGGAAAATTCCAGAAAATGTTTTGCTAACTCACTCACTCCACGATTTATTGTCCATTTCCCTCGTGTTTCGAGTGCTGGACGTCGGCAAACGTCGGTCCGGATCTGAGGGCAGTTTTCCACGCGTTCCAATCTTGAACGTCGATGTGCCTAAGGTTTAACGCCCTCAAGTCGGATCGCATGTTGTCGCTCCACCTCTTCTTCGGTCGTCCCTTGGCTTGCGTCCTTCTACCTCCCGATTCATCACCTTCTGTGGCACTCTTTGCACATGACCATATCAGCGGAGTGTTCCCCGTCGAATGACAGCTTCCAATGGATGGATGCCAAGTCGTCTCCTGAGATGCTCAGTAGCAACCAGATCAGCTAGCCGTTTTGAACAGATCCACCTGATCATCGCATTGTCGCTTCGGCTCAAACGATTGAGGCCGTCCATAGTGATTGATCACGTCTCACTGGCATAAATCATCACACTTCGCACACACATGTTGAAAACATGGCCTTGCCTTCGGAAGGAAATACTGCTGTTCGTAAGAATGGGAAGGAGCTCTCGAAAGTTCTTCCATGCGCACATAATTCGTCGTCACAGCGTCACTACTGCCACCCGCTTCACCAAGCATATCTCCGAGATAGCATACTGATCCTGGCCAATCTGAACATGGGTAGTTGTTACTGGCGGTGGATGGACATCACCACAGCATTTTCTACATTTGTAGTTGGGATCAGCTCTCAATTCTCCCGCAATCCCTGAGCATTTGTGATGGATCCATCTCTTGCAGCCGACACAGTAGATAGAGTTTCTCGCCACGCCCCGTCTGCATATGCCACTCGGAAATCTGCCAGTGTCCTTTGGTGCTCGATCATTCTGGTTTGCGCAGTCTTGGTCTTGTTTAGGTTAACCCGAAGACCGTGTGACCTAAGACCGTCTTTCCAGGCAGTGAATCTTTGCTCTAGGCACTCCAGTGAATCCGCTGAAATAACCAAATCATCTGCATGCAAGAGTTCATACGGACAGCCTGTTCGAAATTCGCGAGAAAGTGCCTCCATGACAATCAGAAAAAGAAGGGGGCTCAAAACTGCTCCTTCATGTACGCCTACGCAACCTCCATTACAGAACTGACACCACCCCTCATTCTGACCTTAGATCTTGTGTGTCGTTACATGGCCTGAACAGTCTGAGTGATACATTCCTCAACACCAACATTGCCCATCACCACAACACCTCTCTCGGCACCCGATCTTACGCTTTCTCCAAGTCAGCAAAGATAAATAACAGTTCTTTTCGCTTTTTGATAAACTTTTCGTGTAACTGTCGCAAAATGAAAATTGCTTCAGTTGTCGCTCGTCCCGGCAAGAGAGCCGAGCTGCATTGAGTCAATTGACACATGCTTTCTGATGAATGGCTCAAGCAATCTTTCCAGAATTTTCAGGACTTTATCCTGCAACTTAAGGCCTCTGTAATTTCAAGGGCATCGCCTTTACCTTTGTAGCAGTTAATGATGAACATATTCCAATCATCAGGTGTTTGTCCCTCTCGAATACAGGCATTTGATAGCTTGGCTACCAAATCGACAGCAGCATCTCCTCCAGCGTGGATCACTTACGAACAATAATATAGCGATAGGCATGGAGTCTTCAATGATGAACCATGTACATGTGGCTGTCATGTACATGTCATTATAGCAAGGTTTCGGTCCCAAGCTTCTAACCTGTGTGAAATTGCGTAGCCAGACCAAATTTATCGGCAAGGAGGGCCTCTCCAGAGCTAAGAAGCTCTTCTAAGGAAAAATATGATATATGAGCGAAGCGTGGATGTACTGCAGTAGCAAGACAGCAACGTGTCCAGTGATAGACGGGACCTGGCGAGGTGATCAACAAAGCTTGTAGACAAATAAACTATTCTTACTTGATAAAGTAATTTATAAGTGGGTTCACTTTATAACCTCTACTCCTGAAGATAATATAACCGAGTATCATGTGCGTGCTCAATTTTTGATATTACTCTGTTGCTACCTTTTTATCCCTGAGATTGGTTTCTTCTACAGGAATTGAATGGGACGACATTGAAGCTTGGCATAATCAGTTGATAATCAGATAGTAGGAGCAAATCAATTTGTAAAATATTTATAGCATTCTTTTACTGTGTAGTATGTTCGGAATGTACGAGCATCAGTACATAGGATGAAGAAGTATATAAGATCGTAATCTGTGTGTCAGTGCATTATGTTTCATTCCTTGTTATCGGTTGCATTTCAGATTTTTGGACTCAAACAAGATCATCGCAGTTGAAAATGGAGCGTTTCATGTTAATATTGCGGAGATGTAAGTTCAACTGCTGTTATCAGATGTACGGAATACTTATCTAGTGATTGGTAGGTACTTTCATGTTCATGGTATCAGCTACATTTTCCCACTCAACTTTCCCGGAGTTGAAAGCAGGCCGTTTCCTTTGACCAGAGAGCGAAGACGAAGCCAAGATGGGACGGCTTTCATCATGATTTCATATACTTTTATGCATTCTTATTACGCGTGGTTACACGTCATATGCATTGAATATTTTCGTTATCTTAGTTTGACCAATGTTTAGTACATGATAGTCTATGATTTATTTTTGATATCTAGCATCCTCAAATCACCTGGAGTAATTGCTATTTATCAGAGGAGTCCCGTCAAAACAGATCTATGTTTTTATACGCAGTTTATTGCGAGTACTTTCGGACACCACCGGAGTCCATCGTCAGGCGAATGAAATGACAAAATTGGCATAGATGAAAAGAGTTCACAGGGATGAAGTTTATCACAGTAGAATGCTATGAAAACATGATAAGACCAGACTACTTAGACAAAATTAAAACAGTAAGATGATGTGAAATCGAAATAAAAGGACGGAAGAAAATCAAAGTAACTAGCCGTGAAGATACAAAACAGAAAAAAGGGGCACAAATTAAATCAAAAATCCCAGGCCGCACTCAAAGAATGCTTCACTCGATTAGATGAATTGAGACGACGTGACCATAAGGACTCTTTCACAATCCGTTTCTTCCATCTTGGTTCTCTATCAATGACAGTGATACTATGAGTGTCTATATTATGGTTGCAAAAAACTGAGTGTTGAGCCCACAGAATTAGATTCATCTGCGTGCGCTTCGTTTTCCTAGAAAGGAAGAATTGTATGTAACCTTAATATCGAAATGGCACATCACAATTAGACAACTTGCTCCTTCTCGAATGGATAATTCGTGTATCGCTTGCTATTGGAAATGGCAAACAATAAGCTGTTAGCAGAGGACAGTAGAGCCAGTGAGAGATGCGTGCGTGCTGTGATATCACGTCGCACACTCCAAAACACACATAGATGCGTGGCTTCGATTCAATGTATGCACTATACAGTGAGCAATGCCGAGGAGACAAAGATCATCAAGTGAACTAATTTTCGTACGCCTGCTACTTTCTTTAATAATGATCGGAAGGGTTAACATTATGGAGAAAACTTGTGGGCAATGATCTGAATTCTTCGAATCTGAAGGAATTTTGGCAATCGAAGCACTTTGCTGGAACTCACATTAATCCGCAAGCGACGCACGACTTTTTTCCTATCTCTGTAAGGTATTAGGAATTCCTTTTTGCCCACCTAATAGGTTCCTCAATGTGCCGTCCATTTCGTATTAATCACACTTCTAGCAAACCGAAGCAGATAAACAAAATATTTAATTCTGCGGTTGAGCCAATTCAGAGCGAGAAACATCTTTGTCTCGAAGAGCACGGCAATGTTCTTTCCGACGCTGCTCAATGGGGCGAGCAGTCTCACCCACATAGACCCAGTCACAATCAGCCTCCTCACATGTAATTTTATAAACAGAACCAAGTAAAGTGGCGGGCTCTGGTCTCTTTAAATTACATGTGAGGAGGCTGATTGTGACTGGGTCTATGTGGGTGAGACTGCTTCTTCGAGACAAAGATGTTTCTCGCTCTGAATAAACTTCATCCCTGTGAACTCTTTTCATCTATGCCAATTTTGTCATTTCATTCGTCTGACGATGGACTCCGGTGGTGTCCGAAAATACTCGCAATAAACTGCGTATAAAAACATAGATCTGTTTTGACGGGACTCCTCTGATAAATAGCAATGGATTCAAACCCGTTATTCGAAACTACCTGGAGTAATGTTAATATCACTAACTTGAAATCATTGCGGTCAATTACAGTCAAGGTTCGTTAATTAAGACGATTAATGCCACACTTTCAATGTCTTAAATATCGAAAGTCTTAATTAAACAGCAGTTTATATACGTATAAAGACACAAAAATGCCACAGCCGTATGATCTTAATTAACCGAAATCTTAGTTACCGCCGAATTAACGAGCTTCGACTGTATATAGATTTTGAAATATTCCAATTAGCAGTTACTGAGACGAATTTGAAACAATTAGATCGCAGATGCCAATAATTAATGTTTAGTTCAATAGATTTTCATTTTCATCCATCTTCTGATTCAATACAATGCGACATGCCAGTGTTGTCAATCTACACTATGTGACGTAGTGGTCGAATGACATGCTGGTATGCTGTCTCGCTGCAGGCATCACGTTTTTTGCTAGTAGGACAATAAGCTGTGGATATCCCTTGGAAATGACTTCTGCCTTCACTCGAATTACCTTTGTACCATCGGCGTGCCTTGTGAAGAAGGTGCGAGCTTGTCTCCTCCGCGTACTTCGGTTCGAGTACTGTGTTAAGCGAGTGCGGTCGGGGTATCAAGGGTGTTGGTGACTTTTCTTGACTTAATAGTTGTCATTCGCTTAAATATAGTCCAGATTATTAATAGAATTGTCATTTGTTCTATCCATGTCGTCAATGTGACCCTTAGCCCCATTTTGCGCAGGCTATTTTGACCTTGGAACATTCGGGTGAGAGGAACAACTCGGTCATACTGTTGCTAGAAATGACGTTTAAAATTTGAACTCCACTTTTCTCAGAAAAGTATTTTTAAGTATCTGTTGGTCGATCACTTTAAGCGATGCATTTTGATCAGTTATCGCGTGAAAACGTCTTAAGACAGAGTTAGGATTGTGTTGGATTGGATAGGGATAGCTAAGCGGTGCTGACTACAACTGTGATAGAGACTTTTGAAAACATCCATTGTAAATTATAAATAGTCTGCTGCTATTGGGCAGAACACATACAGTAGCTGCACATCCAAATAAACAAATGCATCAAAAATATTGACAATGTGTCATGTTTTTGACTTGGGATTTACTCTTTGTAGCATCAAACTGACAGTATTACTTATAAATCTGGTATGAGTAGTGTTGAAGGGATGTTGCGTTCATTCATACATGTAGTATTTTTATAGATGAATTTGTGATTGAATGAATTTTTTATTTATAAGTCTAATGTACTTTGTCAACGATCTTTAAGAAATTTTAACAGATTGCAATGCCTGATTTTGTACGAATTGACAAACATTCTCGATTTCCAAAAAGTGAAAATTGGGGTAATTTTTTCCCATGGGTCAAATAGGTATTCGAAATGCGTAGAAACTAAAAGTCACAGGCAATTAGAGTCTTGGAGCAATATAAAAAAATTCGTAGGGGTGCTCCAGGAGCCCACGGATAAATCAAGGCTGAAGAAAATATCTTAGTATGCGAAGGAAATTCATTTCGACCATGAAGTTGTGTCTTAATTTTTTCTTTAATATCCCTCGTTTGTAAAAATGCATCCTCCATGAATGTGATGGACAGATTTTGCAGAGACATTGGCTAATTTTTGTGTTTGAGATCTTGATGCTTTTTTCAGTGCTTGCCTTTGACTGTTTCAATGAAAATGTATCTGTATATTTGACAAGAATTGTACTGTGTTTTCATTTTGACATTTCAATAATTTTTGTCCTTGTTCCAAGCATTGCCCTGAGATAACAAAGACCCTCAATCGACCCGGGGTTCTTGATGTAAAGTAGTATGCCCGATCCGCTCTAGCCTGCCTAGAGACTGCATTTTAGCTTCGAGGTTGTATCAATCTTCATGAATGCAATGTTCATACAGCCTTCGATGGACTCGTAGCAGATTCCTCTTTATTACACCGCGTAAAAATTCAGTAATTAGATACAGAATATTCAGTAAATTCTACAGTAAGTAAAAATTTCACGATTTTTTCTACCTTTTGTCTTACAGAAAAATGAGCGGGAATCTGTTTCGCTTTCTCAATCAGAATCCATTTTCGTATCTGACCAATTTATCGACATTATCTTTGGCTTCCAACCAAATCGATGAACTTCCTCTAGTTGCTTTTGAGAATTGCACGTCGTTGATTAATCTGTGAGTTTTTGTTGATATGTATTATGTTCATCTTTATTGAATCTAACTTATGTTGTTATAACTTGCAGAGACATCAGTTCCAATCAAATCGGCTACATTCTCAAGCAACATTTTATTAACTGTCCTCTCAGTGGAATAGTCACTTTTGCTTCTAATCAGATTGCGTACATCGAAGATGGAACTTTCGCACACATATCCTCGGGAAATTCAATGTAAGCTATTTAGCAGCCAACCTGCATGTGCACTGTGTGGGTTTGAATCTCGAAAATATTCAACGATATATTTGCATATAAACATGTAAATAGGCTTTAATTCTCTGATGGGACCCAGGCCGGCCCGCTTTGTCGGGATCGTTCTGGCCAAGGGCCCGCTTTATCAGAAACTATCATTCTCAGGGTATGTCCGGTCCGTTCATTCGGGCCCATTTGACCCCTAACAAAGCGATGTACAATGTATGAGTATTCATGGTTAATTATTCTCAATATCTTATATATTTTCGTATCTGACCAATTTATCGACATTATCTTTGGCTTCCAACCAAATCGATGAACTTCCTCTAGTTGCTTTTGAGAATTGCACGTCGTTGATTAATCTGTGAGTTTTTGTTGATATGTATTATGTTCATCTTTATTGAATCTAGCTTATGTTGTTATAACTTGCAGAGACATCAGTTCCAATCAAATCGGCTACATTCTCAAGCAACATTTTATTAACTGTCCTCTCAGTGGAATAGTTTTGGAATATGTTCAGTGGAATATGTTTGCTACATAATCGATTAATATCTAATATAGTCTCAAAATTACAATCATCGGCAACTAAATTTAGAAAGATATATTGAAATATTGACTGGGCGCGTTTTGCAGCTGCATCTACCGGCTTTCTCATTATAAGAGATGCGTCGAGTCAAATTTACTCGTTTAATATACATTGCCTATGGTTTGTATATCTACTGCCGAAATATTTATTGCAGACTATTCCTACCTTACAACGAAAAGCTAACACAAATTCATCAAGTTCATATTTGTACAGAAAAGTAAGTGCAAATGACCGATTCATATATTTCAAGACAAAGTGACAGCTAAAATCAGAACACGAGGCCTTTCGTCCGCTCTCGTCTCAGTTCTACACACTGGTGTTAATCAGTAGTCCAGGTAGTCCAGTGTCAGTCAGTAGTCTACAGCGAATTACACTGTAACCGCCCCCCCCCACAAATTGCAATAGTTTCAAGAGTGGGTTTATCTTGTAGAGAAGGTGATAAGGGATTTATCAACATATCAAAAATCTAGTTAGTGGAACACCTTGAACTTTCCACTTGAAGTCACGAGTCTTTTCGAAATATAAATGCACGCCTACTCCAATGAAATCGCAGATAGAGATCTGCGACATCTGCAACAGCCAATCAAAATGAAGCGCTGTAGCTTTGTTTCACTAACAGCATTTACCTTCCACATGGCTCTTGCCAATATCAGCTAGGCTATGTTTTCTGAATTATGTCCTTTCCAAACAGTTAGATTTCTTAGTCAATAGTTCAACGATACTTGTATCAATCTGGAGGTGCAAACAGATGCAGATTTCTATAAGTTAAGTCACAAATCTGCAGTTTTAGCATGAATAAACGATTACTTTCTGCAACTACCATCTTGTGAAAATGCATAGCTGTTCAAGCTGCTAGGTCGAAAACGCGCTTATGCACCCTTGTCTTGTAGATTACTTTCCTAGGTACCCGTAGGGTGCAAATTGGTAAAA
The DNA here is from genome assembly GCA_907163375.1 of Prostheceraeus crozeri. Lineage (NCBI taxonomy): Eukaryota > Metazoa > Platyhelminthes > Polycladida > Euryleptidae > Prostheceraeus > Prostheceraeus crozeri. The sequence continues at coordinate 587,341 of CAJQUW010013593.1, read as the reverse complement.
ATTTGTGTAAGTAAGGACACAAATTTTCATTTTTCCATCAACAAGTGACGCATTTTTGCATATAGTCTCATGTGAATATGCATAGAAATTCAAGCATCTCCATCAAAGCACGTTTGCGTACACTTATCATCTAATACACATTCTGAAGTATCTGTAGATGTAAATTGATGCAAAGTTGTCAAACTGCTTCTAGACGCACAGGTCAGGAGCAATATCCAGAGCCTCCATGAAACAAACCACACTTCTGACATCTGATCTACACAAAATCTTAAAGCGCTCTGTGACACCTGAGAGGTCACATCCGTTGGCAAGTAAATGGCGAGCAATAGAGATCTCGGTCAAAGACTTGGATCGAGGAGTAGCACTCCTCCCTTCCAACAGCTACTTGGGTATATGCTCCTTGACCCGTTCACCAGAAGTGTGCTTTGTTTCATGGAGGCTCTGGCCATTCAAGAGATTTCTCCTGACCTGTGATTGGCCTTCGGTTGCCATGGCAATAGCATTGATTGCTATCCACTTGTCGTCCCTGTTTCACACTGCATGTTATTAAGCATTATGATCCTCTGATTAACACCAGTTCCGCGTCAACACACGACTTAGAGCGGACGAAAGGCCTCGTGTTCTGACTTTATCTGTCACTTTGTCTTGAAATATATGAACCACCTCTCATGAATATATAAGAAGGCGCTGGACGCCGCCTGTCTGTCAACGTTTTAGCAATCTACTTCATAAAGTCGGCCTTAATTGAAAAGTTGGGAGCTTTACCTTAACCGTTGTGCTGACTTCGATTGCTACTATACTGTTTTTCTTTGTATTTCAGATCTATAAGCAGCAATCGGCTTACAAGTCTTCCATATGGAGGAGATTTTACGTCTTTGACCTTGTCGAATAGTTTGACTATCAGCAACAACAGAATTATATCCATACGGGCAAATCAGTTCGTTAACTTATCAGTCAAGGATTTGTAAGTTTGACAAAAGTTTATTAATTTTACTCTTGTTTTGTGTACGTGTTTCTTTGTATCTAAATAAAACTGCAAACTTCGCTTGATGCCATTCCGATTCTGAATTTTTCTCTAAGTTAAGAAAATTCACCCGAAATTATTACAGGGGATTGCGAGATGAGCTTATTATACAGTGAATTCTAAACACTTGATTCTTTAATAGGTTGAGCGTTTTTCTAAGCGAATGTGTGGAAAGGAATTCATTGTCATTCAAGACATCTAGATTTTCATATACTGGTGAAATTAGCTGACGTCATTTGAGATAATTCGGATAAATCGCGTTATAATTAAATCTATAAACTTCTCTCTGATTTGTATTAAATCTAAAAGTTACTTCATGTCAAATGATCAAATTGCAAAACCTATGGATTCTGTCAGGCCTCTCAGATTACCGTAAAGACCGCAAAATATTTGCACAATGACCGTAGAAATCGAAAATCTATTTTACATTTCTGTAAATATCTTATGGTTCATATTAAATGCATGACTAGAAAACAGACATATAAGCAGGCTCTAAATTCAGGTGAATTAAGCTATTCACATGGTCATAAAAAAGTGTACGAAAAAAAAGTTGCATCTGGCTCACTTACCGCCACTTAGCGGACAGTCCTGTCTACTATCTCGTCTGTGATCTATTGATCATGTTAAGAAATGCACATAGCTTAAATACTCTGGTCTACACAATTCAGTGCAAGGTAAATTGCCGATGTAGAATATCCACATACCATTTACAACGTTTGATGAAAAGTGTACACAGAGAAATCAGAGATGTTTCATATGTAATTTTGGTCAATTTCTTTTCTTCTCATTGCAATAAATTACAGGCCTCCCATCATCATAAAAAGTCAAAATTCCTGATTTTCAAAAAAGGGTCATAAAAAGTAATAAAGTGTAGCACCTGTCAGAGAAAGTCATAAAATTTTTGTAATTTTTCGACCATTTCGATTTAAACTTTACTTCTCTGCATGTTTTTTACAGAATCAAATAATAGGCTATTGTCTATTTTATTGTGAAAACACATTTTGAAATAGTTTCATTATTGAAAGCAACACTGCCCAAAGTCATACTGTAAAACAGAAACAGCTGTCGATGATAATCAGTCAAACATGTACCAGGCAGACGCCCTTTGTTAATGACAATGAATGATCCGTGTCAAAGGCTATCTTTATCTATGATTATCCATTTACAATTACCTCTCGTGTGTACGTCAGGGATATATAGAGGATATATATATAACTCTATATATCCCTGGTGTACGTGAACTTAAATTGTCGTAGTTATCATTTCTGACTTGATTCGTCATTATAGAAAGTGCTTTGCATGTAATAGCATCCTTCATTGCCACTGACGAAGTACACATGCCTGAAATACAAGTGTGTTTTACTGATTTTTATTATCAAGATCGGATTGGAAATGTTCATGACTTGATATCCTGAAGTGGGAGAAGAACCACGTAGTCAAGATAAAAGACCTCGCAGTATATGTGACTACCCTCAAGTTCTAACGCCTGAAGTTCTGATGGTCTTGGTCACCAAAGTGAAGCGTCCGTGACCAAGACTAAAGTAGCAGTTAGGATTTTAGGGAAGCAAATATGCTGCGAGTTCGCTGGAAATCGCTTTTTATGACATTTTCTAAAATTGGTTATAAAATTTTCGAAAATTGGTCATAAAATCATAAAAGATTTGGAATCACTGGGAGGCCTGAATATATAAGTCGTTGATTTATTTACAATGTGACATTGGTGTTTCAAAATCTGTTACAAAGGGGCTTGATGAGCGTCTTGAGGTGAGTTATGAGTTAGTGTTGAATAAGTCAAGAGAGTAACTTGCTATTGTCAATCGAAGAACCCTCCAGATTAAGAATGACATTTTTACGTTCAATTTCTCTGATGATAATTTATACTGTTTTCATCACATTTTGTTTATTTCAGGAATTTGGCTAACAATCAAATCAGTATCATCTATAATGGAGCCTTCCAAGGTGTAACGGCTACCAATGCCATTCTTTTCGGCACTAATCCACTGGGTGACATTGAAGCATACGCGTTTCAAAACGTAAAGGCGAAGTTTATGACTTTTCCTCAATCAACTTATCTTACGAAGCTTCGCAGCTATGCCTTCGATCAAGTACAAACGACCGACACCTTCACACTGGCTTCATGCCCAAATTTGACAACAATCGAAGAGAAAGCTTTCAATTATGTGAAAATGGCAACTATGTAAGCGCCTGCTTAACAAGCATTTCATCTCATTCGCTATGATATATTGTGTGATCTAGCATGATACGGAGCTCTATTTAGTCATCACAGCAAGAATTGTGAGACTTTTGTCATCAAAAGTAAGGTAGAAAAACTCCCAAAAGTTTTGGTCGATAATTTCTTAAATTAAAAGAGTGATAGATCCACAGAATTAGATTCATGTGCGCGCGCAAACCGAAGTAGATAAACAAAATATTCAATTATGTGGAAAGATCAGACGGTCCTTGGGCGTCCAGCACCTTCAAACGGTCGATTCTTGATTCTCTAGATACCAAGATAAAGAGAAATGATGATGAAATTAAATAGATTATGATTTTAAGAACAGCAATTACTCGCATCGACACCAATTCGTCGTTTACTAACGTATGTGTGTTCAATGCGGAGAATTTTATACAGGAAAAACTGCCCGCATGTTTAAAACTAGGCACCGGGAGCATAAGAAGGCCATTGATAATAAAAGTAATGGTAGTGCTCTTTATAACCATTTGCTGGAAAGGCATGGGGGATAGGCGGCATCGGTAACTTTCAGGTCGGTCACCATCGCAAGGTTGGGTCCAAACTTGGGCTTGGGTGCCCCAAGATTAATCTTGGGTCTAATGTTGGGTACCCCGCCTGAGTGGCTATTTCTCCAATGAAGTGGAACAACAATTTCCAGAACATGTTTGGGATTTTGATTGAGATTTAAAATTGCATGAAGATACTTTAAATCATACCATATTGTACATAGTTCTATCCAATTAATATGTATCTAATGTTCATATTAATTACTATTTATTGAATGAATTGTTATTGCGGAATTGACCCATATTAATATTCATCTAAAAGTTTTAATTATCGGCATAGGTTATCTCTGGGCTTAAGATCATCAACCCTGTTTACGTCTAGAGCCTAATAATTTCCTAATTAGAACAACATGCATGACTAGGCTACATTCCTTGCAACATGTCTGATCGAGAAACGAAACACACATAACATAGGCCTCGTATAAGATGAAAATAGCACAAATGTAGATTGAAATATAGCGATATTTTTCCTAATCGTAAGAAGCAATCATCAAAGAATGTCACTGCATTAAATGATACCGATATCTTTCTATTTCTAATACATGCAGCCTAATAGTAGAATAAACAATATAGGCCGAAGTTTTAAACTTTCAATGCAAGAGGCTATGTGAAGTTATCTATGAATTGTTGTAGGCTACCAATTTAACAGTTTAAGCGTTATACAGGTAATTGGTTTAATGCATTGCATTTTTTCATTTATTATTTGTTTTATTTCACGCAAAATGATATATACAAAATTCTGTATAACATAATATGCATTAGATCTAGCTTAACCTGTTGAGCCACGGTTAACAAAGTTCTTAATGGCTTCAACTGACAAAGACGTACTCTGCACGTCCTAATTATTTTTCCCATAGCTGACAAGTTGAAATATATCTACATTCCCTCTACTGACAAAGACGTGCTGAGCACGTCCTTGTCTTTTATGATAAATCTGTCGTTTGCTCTCGTGTCATATATATATTCATTTCATTTCATCGAATTATGATTGTTTGCCAGTTGTTTAGAATTAATTAAAATATGGTTATTTGTCTTTTACTCGTACTATTATAAATACGTAAATATTCTCTTAAATCGTCTGATTAGTTACACCTGAACAGGCTCACATGTATACATTTCTATTTAATTTCGAAAATTTAACAACGCAACTAGGATTGTAGTCTTATTATCATTTTTAGTTTCTATCATTCACTCACTCACTCATCCCTTTTTGCGTTCTTGTGGTCCAGAAGATGCTGGGTTAGACGATTTCCGCTTGATGATGATCCTCCACTTCTGGCGATCGTGTGTATCAGCTTCTTGAGCACCAACACTTTTCAGGTCTTCGGCGATGACATCGCGCCAGGTCTTTCTTTGACGTCCAACAGCACGATATTTAGGTTCTATCATTATCTATCCATAATTGAATATGGCACAAAACTGTAGAAAGAGAATGATTTATGTGATTATTACTAAAATATAGAGTAAGATATAACGAATATCTTATAACCCACCAATTTGAGACTTTAAAAAAGGAATTATACAATTGTAGCAACTTTATAACATGAAATCGAGTAAATTAGTGTCCATCGTGCTTTATATGAAATTTTCGAAAGCACGGATCAACACATAATCCTGGGTTTGAGGGACAGTCCTGACATACAAATACGGTTTCTCGCCTGCGACCATCAAGCGCGCAAATCCGACATTTCCTTGCTGGGTGCTGCTTATTTGGTCGTGGCGAAAGACGTTTCAAGGAGTGCATGGAAATGCCTGATTTCTTGGGATAAGATACCTGTAGCACCAGATCGTCAACCTTCACCGCTTTGCAACATCAACAGTTCAATTACCTTTTCCTAGTAATTCAAAAAATTTGAATTTCCACCACAATTCTTGAAAATTATCCACAAATTACGAATCATAATTTGTATCAGATACATCCTAATTTGGTAGGTTAATAAATTAATAAGATGTTTCATGACCATTAGTTACGAAGTTCAGGCTTCTGATTCAATTTCATAAACAGCAAAATCCCTATCACTTTCTTCATCTCGAACACGGTGACTGGACGCCATTTTGCTAACGTAGTAGAAAACAAGTCATCAGGATTTACGTCGTATTCACCAAATTTTATCTGTGCCTTTTTTATTCGTCCAATCGCACAGCAATTTGAATTTTATAAGGTGTCACTTAAAAATAAATCAAGAAAATATGCTTGATTTTCCTGAGCATTGTGAGGTATATTGTTAACTACATTGATATCAGTTGCTTTTGAGAAAAATAGGATGATTATTTTGAGAAATGTCATGTCCTTCATCTAGGATAGTCCGATCATATCTTGGCTATCGATTGGGATGTCACTATCACTCTCAATGTCCTCTTCAGTGGAAGACGAGTTTGATGATGTTTCGTCCGAATCCGTCAAAAATGCTGTCCAACTGATTGGCAACATACTCGGCTGATACTCTGCGTGATCGTCCCATTTTGATGCATCACTGGTATACGCTGACTGTTGATTTGAGTGTAGCCTCTTCCTCGTTGAGTGCATACAAATCATAATGAATTGAATGACATCACAAGCTTCAAATTCAAATTTTGTGCAAATCACTACACAGAAAACATAGTCCCATTTTGGACATGGCAATTTAAAATTCTTCTTATTTTATTAGCGATCGCATCATGGATGGACTTTTGATTCAACTCACGTGACATCAATGTTTTTTGCAGAATATCCATGGTAATTTTTCGAAATTTTCAGCGTCAAGAATTCCAAGATATATAACCATTATAGGCTCCAATAGAGACGGAAGAAATTAAATTTTTTCCAAATTAGGATCATCTGACTATATACGTGTACATCTGACTATCCGATCCGTATTTCAACGAAGTTAATTGTTCAATGCATTCACGGACTCGTTTCAGCTGTTTATACCACGAACTTGATAAGTCAACGTTTTATATTTCGACAAGACTTAGATACATAATATCAAAACATTTATAAAGAAAACTACTTGCACACATAAGTTTGACTGGGCTGTTGAGGTAGTATAGCTTAACGTTTAGCCAGGCAGCTTGGAGTGTGTAATTAAGGACGTGCACAGCACGTCTTTGTCAGTTGTAGATTAATATTAACTAAACAGCTAGAGGAATGAACGCAGGACGTGCACCGCACGTCCACGGGGCTCAAGAAGTTAATGGATTAAATTCACAAGGAAACCAAAGGTAATCAAAGCATAGTTTAAAAAGCTAATTAAACAAACTATCAGATAGACATTTACGGTAGGTCTATATCAAAGTTGATGATAGCACAGTTTTATCATAGAAAGACCAATCGTGTGGTTGAAGTAGGTTGCATATTTACATGTACATACATGTAGATGACTTGCTATGACATGATGTGGTCATATACTTAGGCAGAAGTTTTCCAAGAAAACTGCGAATGATCATTCATGGTCAATTTCTTTACTCTTGGGTTCTCACTCTTGGAGGGGTACCCAAGCTCTTGGGTCCGCACCCCAAGATTCTTGGGAACCCCCAAGACTACCCAAAACCCAAGAGTGAACCCACGACCCAAGACACAACCTTGTCCATCGCAAGCTGCGCAACTTTCGAGACACAGCAAAAGCAGAGGCCAAAGCAATAACGCAGCTTAAATCGCAGATCAACAGGAAACACGAACTTCCAGACTACAATCTCTCTTCGCAATTCGATAATCATGCTCACCGTTAACACACTTCTTAACATAACTCACTTCTTGGAATAAATGCTTCACACAGTTGCATCACGTCCGCCCAAGGCCCGTCTGATTTTTCACTCTTTCAATTTAAGAAGTTATCGGCCAAAACTTTGGGGAGTTTTTTCTACCTTACTTTTGATGACCAAATTATCTCCCGACGACTGACCAACTATGTGTGGGACTTTTCTTGTCAATTCCACCACTGCCGTAGTCAGGGAGCGCAGAGGTGGGCTATATATCCTGACCTCGTCGGAAGGCGAAATTTAGTAGCAAGTAAACTATCAAGCAAAATTTTCAATAATCATGATCATTTTCACTGCCACTGCCCTCCCATTTCTGCCAGCGGCGATCTTTGCATTATCACTCGCATACTTCTCGATGCCGCAATTCATTCATTCCTGCCATTGCAAGTGTTATTAACAGTGGCTGGAAGCGTCGACTTCTGTGTGTTGTTAACAACATTTTACTCTTTATTTGATGTATTCCGTTTGTACCATGCCATTATATAACTTGACCATCATGTATCTAAATTATGATTTTCAATTCTTCAAAATACGTGGGTCATTGCACTGTGACGGCCGTTTCATCACAGATTTTAAGCAGAGGCTTCCATACTTATGAAATGACCCTTTTCGAACTCGAATTACTCCCAAGATAATATCATGCAATGAGAAATATCGCTCCCCAAAGGTTTTGATACAATTCCGTGCGTTATTCCATTTATAGCACACATTATACCGGTAACGGTCGATTCAAAAAGACACGCTTATCAGTTGCTTGTACACAAAGAGATTTTTGGTAGCTACTGCATATTAAGTTATGACATCTCAACAGCATACCTTTCATGCACTCTTGTAACAATATCATAAGTAATTGAATTATTTCATCTTCACAAATTATCTGCAGATTTCAAAATGTTTAGCAACGACCTTTTCTTAAGAATTACTTTTGAATGTGTTGCATTTCTTAGAGATCAGCCATGAGTATCTCTGAAATTCTGAACTAATTTCTACTGAATGCGATGCATTCCGGCAACGTCGCTGCCATGTCCACGCAAGGTTGGGTGCGACGTTGCCGAAATTGGTGGCAAGACTGCACTGCCTCAACTACCCATGACGTACATCGCTGTGTTATTGTCCCATTGTTAAATCTCCATCTGGGGAATTGCAACTATGAGTAAATAACGTGCACATCATTTTTAGTTGTGGCAGTGTAACATATTTGATTTCGGGGCTCAAGAGGTTATGTGGCATCGGACCGCTTTTCTCAAATAATAATGATTCTGATTTTCCATCAAATGCTGCTTAAGGATAACTACGTTCTCAAATAATAATCTTTGGGCCTCATTTGTTGCATCGTGGTCTTTAAAGACACAGCATTTTGCGACGTCGACTGATTTTGTGATAGTCTATCAGCCCTATATGGTAATGATCACCATTCAATAATGCATGTTAACTAATCTAATTGTTGAAAAATGATGTGGATAAACATGCTATTTATAAGACCCCGTATTTACCGGGTTCTTTCATTTCCCGGAAAATCGTTTCCCTTGAGAAGTCCCTGAATAATTTATGAAGTCATGAACTACATTATGGATTTAAGTATTTGTGACATTAAAAAATTGTAATTCTAAAAGATGATACATCAACATAAATTCGAGTATCTTTACCGCAATCAAAGCAAATCGTATTTTTCACATAAAGTCAACTCTACTGATGAAATCGTTTTTAAAATGAATTATCATGCATGTAGCACCGATTGCAACAGCGGATTGATGAACTTATAGAGAATCCAGCTGCAGTTGATGACAATGTATTGTTGAGGCCTTAAAAATTGAAGATGTGCTATTGAAAATAAATCATGGTGCTGTTTGCAATGGTACATCATAATAAGTTAATTTATTCAAAACTAAATATAGTAAATAGTGTTTTATTCTATTGCATTTGTTTTGTATTTCAAAACGCATCATTGACAGCTGATTGCTCTTGTACACTTTGATTGATTAGATACTCGTATTTGGCTGAGCTCTCGTATTATGGACAAAGCCGAATTCATCTGATTTCAGCGAACTTCCCAATAGTGCGGGTGCTCGTACTTTACACTTACATACGAAATTGGCTTAAATTTTCTAGCTGTTCAAAGGAGAATGTGATGCTAATAGTGAAAAATTGAAATTTGTGTTGAATTGATATTATTCCTATCCACAGGGATCTATCGTCGAATGGCATTAATTCCGTGGGACAAATGTTTGGAGGGAATGCCACTTCTCCATCTACAGTCTCAGCAATGCTCAATATGCAGAGCAATCAAATGACATTTGTTCCGGATAATATGTTGTTGAGCTCGTCAGTCACTGAAATCAACCTGCAAAGCAACAAGCTGGAGGAGTTTCCGCCAAAGGCGTTTGACGGTCAGCCGTTCGCTAAATTGTAAGTATTAGCATGGACGGCTAGATATCTATAATTTAGTCTCATGGCCTGTCATAGAGCTTTCATAGTTATGTAGAAGTCCATGGTATTAGATTGAAATATTTTGTATTTTCAAGTGCGCCTGATGAAAGTCTGTTTGTCCAACTGAGTGTGATTAGACGGTTGTCTGTTTTTTTGGATAGCAGCTGGTCACAGGTCTAGATTATCGAATTCTTGGAGATCTCCTCTTTCCTTGTCTTTATCTATACGTAGGTACATTTACTGTCAACTTCTGCACTTTTTCTCGATATTCGCGTTATCTCAAAAACGATCAAGTGATCTCAAGCAATTCTGTTGCAGTTTACGATCTTTGTCATTGAGACTTCAGATCCATTGCAGAAGCATCGTTCTTGCAGCAATCTCACATCGACGAGTCAGTCATCCACCTTGCGCATCATTCTTATGTCAACACTATCAATTCGTTAAACATCTTCCCTTGTGGAAAACTAGACCGCGTCGTATTTGATTCTTAGAAAGTCCATGTGATGAGATGACCATGTAAAAACTCCTTCACTAAAAACGTGTCGCTATTCATGCTACAGGCTCGTCATTATTTGATTGTTTCAAAAAGACATTGTTTGGACATCATTATTGAGTGCTTATGCTTCGTTTTTTAGAACAGATGAATCGGAATTCCATGAAACAAATGCAGAAGTTGAAATGTCTCTGGGGCCGAATCCTCCACGTACCCGGTTCCAGTTTCTGACCCACATTTAATTATGCAAATCAAACTTTGATTACTTATCACACCGTCATGCGAAAGCCTATGAATTCGGTATCTACCTAAACAAACTTCTAGGCATACAAAGTCATTGTATTTGCCCATTTGCTTACTTGTATTATTAATCACAAAACTACAAATCATTTCTTGTTCCATCATTTTTATAATAGACAAAATTTATATGTATTGTACATGAGTTACGAAATTTCCCGGAAAATTGCGAATTCCAAGAATTTGAGTTAAGAGTATTCAATGCCACTACGAGGTGAAAGGTAGCCAGTCAGAGGTTAGATTGATACTTGTCGGTTCCCACAATATTGTCGTTAACATCTATAACATGAGTTTCAGACCCAGGTCAGAAACTTTTGTTACAAGAGACGGTAACACAATATCAAGGTAAAATACAACTCTTGTTTCAATCGTACTGCTGTTTTAATTCAGTATTTTTTCATTTCAATTTTGGAAAGACTTCGATACGCAAAAACATCGGCAATGACCCCAAGAGAACACACTCGTACAAAAATCCAAGCTCTCTTTGAATCGGGTGTTTTAATTCGTAAAATTGGCAAATACTTCAGTATTCCACGAAATACTGTTCGATTGTTGTGTAGACGCACAGATGGGCAGAAGAAGCTAAAAAAAGCGCAGTGGAAGACCACGAACACTTAGTCCCTCCTCAAAGGATAAGTTGCGCCTACAAATGAAAGATACGGTCTCTTTCAGCGTTCGAAAAATGGCGACAGCGTGTCCATAAACACGCCACAGTAAATGGTGATTACTATCGTCGACAAATTCCTCCCATGTATGCTGAATGTGTCCAGTAGATATTTCCTTATACAGAAAGAGCGATTTTGATGCAGTACGGCGCAACTTGTCACACGGCAAAGGCATCCATTAAGAAATGCGAATAATTGCTTCCAAATGTTTTGGTGCATTGGCCTAGAAACTCGCCTGACTTAAACCCATTGGAACATTTGTGGAGCAAACTTCAACAAATTGTAATTAAGGTTTCAAAACCGAAAGTAACTGATTGCTCGCGGTCAAGAAGAATGGGAAAACATCAGTCAAACGGAATGTAGCAATCTTGCTCTGAGTTGTTCTTGCATGTGTGGATTACTCCGGTGGATATACAAAATGCCAACTTTCTTTGACATGATAATCATCAAAATGTTCAGTATTTTCTGGAGCTTTAGATGTGTTCCATTCAACATTATGACTACCATGTCAATATATTGGCACTATGAACATAAATATAGCATTCCCATGTAAAAAAGTCAATAATAATGCAGGTGTGAGGTGGGTCAGAAACTTTTGTTACACCCTGTATTAGCGCCCGCATTCTTGATATGTGTATGTACACTCCAGACTCCTTCGTCTGCAGGCCAGACAATCTATACATCATCAATGTAGCGTTTTCAGACGACTGATGATGGCAATTTCTTCAAAATTTATTTTTCAACATAATGCATATAATTTATGGCCAACTGCGGTGCTATGGAATTCCCCATTGATAGGCCATCGCGCTGTTTGTACGTAATAACATCCATCAAAACAAAATCATTATCCAAGGCCAAAGAAATAAGTGTCATTGTGTGATCGATATCCATTCCATTTAAGATCGAATTTCTGTGCGAGTTTAGTGAAATAAAGTCTTTGATTACCGCGAGAATGCCTGGGTCTTCATTCACATCAGCTCTCGTAACCACTGAATTAGATTGTTTAATCACATCACTTTGCTAGAAGTGCAAACTGATTCAAAACAATGGCACATGCAGGAACTTAATAAGTGGGCAAAAAGAAATTTTTAATACCTTGCAGAGATAGGAAAAATCGTCGTGCGTCGCTTGCGGATTGCTCTGAAAATTCCTTTAAAATGCTCCGATCACCACGATTCCTTCAGATTCGAAGAATTCAGATCACTGCGCAAAAGTTTTCTCGATTATGTTGGGCCCTCCGATCATTATTAAAAAAGTTAGCAGGCGCACGAAAAAACGTTCACAAACTTCTCTGTAGAGCTTGATATCGACTGTGTCTCTTTGCTCTGTGATCCGGTTGATAACAGTCGCTGAAACTTCACATAATTTGGCGTGTTTTATGTTGATTGCTATGGTATTATGTCAGCAGATTGTGCCATTTCATAGGCATTACATGTTCCAATGTTTCCTTTTATAGTCAAGCAGAGGAAGAGTAGACGTGTCTAATTCTGTGCTCGTAACATTTCCATAGAGATTGACAACGTCTGTGATGCCTGGCATATTTGGTTCGATGAATCTGCCTTCCATTTCACAAAGTCATCCGTACTAGAAATGTCAGCATTCACTTCAACCAAAAGATCATTGAGGCATATAGATAATTCTCTGGACAAAGTTTCGTGCTTTGAAAAGAATCTTATTTACAAGATACAGTGTAAATTGTGCCCAAAATCTTACATCGGTGAGACTTCGAGGATGGTTGGCACACGCATCAAAGAACATGTATTAGCCAGTAATCCTTCTGCAGTCAAAGATCATTTTGAGTCAAATCATGTTGGTGGTAGGAACCAATTAGAATAAGAAATTATTCACCGCCATCTCCAAACGAAGGAGTCTGGAGTGTACATACATATATCAAGAATGAGGGCGCTAATATTTTCAACAAACAAGAAACAATGTCTCTGATATTAAATTCTTGAACTGCCTCATGTATTTCTTCCCCTTTTTGTTACTTTTGAAGTTTTGTTGTTAGTAGTGACTTTTATCTTTATTTTACACCATATCTATAGAATGTACAGTATTGATTTGAATGAATGGTGTTAAAAGTTTGATGTCTGCTGCTCTGTCGTCTAATTTAGTCATTCGTGCATGATTAAGCTACATAGTGAAACGTCGCATTGAATAAAAGTTGTTTGCAGCACCCGAAGAAATTTTCAACATAATTTATATTTCTCTCAAAAATGTAAAAGTTGATGTCAGATCAATGTACTATCGTCGAGTGTGCCTGTCGTGATTATATCGAATCTGACGCCTGAAATATCTTCTCCAAGAATTGAAGTTCTCTACACATCTGGACTTTTCCTTTGATTTCGTAATATAACACAGCGTCCAGGAGGATATTATGAAATACATTATAACCCCTTATCCAAAGATTTCTTTAACCTCTGGAAGATTTATGGAGAAAAATGGCATCAATGCCCTGAAATTTCTCTACACCGCAGATTAAATTATTTTTATGATAAATAAATCTGTAGCATGGATTTAGATGTTCACCAGCTCTCTGTTCGCCCAGGCTTCCATGCGAATTCAATGGAAATGCGACTGGCATTTAAGCCGCTTTTTGTCCTGCCGGAATAGATATTCATTGGGGTTAAAAACATGAATAAGCGCCCATCTGAATCAATCTAGATTTATTGACGAAGTCTTCGGTCACTAAGATCTCCGTCATTACACTACCCTCTTCATATAAGCATTATTCCTACAATACAAAATTTATAATGCGTTATACTATAGTATTTGATGAAAACATAAGTTATATTCATTAATTATAACAGAAGTTGAAGGCATGAACACACCCAAGTTCACCTCCGTCTCCCACTTACATCGGCTTCAACTCTTCCTTTGTCATGAATCAACCAGGTAACATAATCGATGGGCAATCTCACACTTTTAACCATCCGGAGTCAGTCCACTTTCTCTACTGATTACTCCAGGTTTGTTCTATTCTCCTCCGCAGTGCTTTCCTGAGTCGCGGAGGACCCCAACCTTATATTCAATATACCTTTCAAAATGAATGCACGTTTGGACATTTTCACTGTTTTCTTATGTTTTGTCAATAATGTCCGTTGATCATGACTTTCTTTTCATCTTGAAGGGATATAACAAACAACTTAATGACAGTAATGGCTCCCTCTGGTATGGGAGGTTTACGACAAATCACAGAATTGGTTTTATCGAACAACAGAATTGAACAACTGCAACCGAAGACGTTTGAGAACAGCACATCATTGCAGAAAATGTAAGTTATACCGTAATGATGTTTCTAAATTATTTTGATATTGAATGCATAGCACTCATCTTGCATGACCATCAAATGACCACAGCGACTAAATCCTTAGGTGAATGAGATGGCTTAATGGATCTTGATGATGATAGCACCAATCACACTAAATGGTTACTGTAACAATTTCAATCGCATTTGTCTCAAGCCATTTCTTATAGTAAAAGTCCGGGTGTCTGCGATCTTGAATAGCCTTCGGAATGAATTTTGGGAAAACACCAGTTGTTAAAAAATATTCCTGTTGTTAGCCACGAGCTTTCGACGGCTTACTGATCGCCTTAATAATGTGGCACATGATTCAGCCAGCACATGATTAAGCCGGTGAAAGCTCGTGGCGTCCAACTGAAGATCCCAGGCTTCCTCAAACAGATAGCACTCATTTTCATGAAGTTCAAAGGCTACGTCATGAAGATCTAAGACGTCCTAATGACGATCCCGAATCATTAACCACACATGAATCGTTAACCAAGACGTTGATCTTCTAAGACGCAATCTCACATTTATCAGAAAACATCTTAAAGCGATTCGCAGCTCTCAAGTAGTGTGCAGATATATCTGAGTGGTTTTAATGTCAAATTCCAGTTTGGGCATCAATGGATTAAAGGCTATTCCTTCCTTCTTAACTTGGATGGGATAGAATGGATCTAAGTGCCTCAAAAGTGCGAAAATTTTTTAGTTAGAAGGAGCAAGACATTAGTCTGCTTTTACAATAAAGTCATGTGTCTAGTCCTGCTGCAGGTTATTTACCTTGTAAAGGTCCTCAACTTCATTATTTGAATTGAAACCACTCAGTGTTCAAATGGATTCCATGTTGAATGAATTTAAGAAAAGAGGGTTTTTTAAAATTCAAATGAAACGTGTTCAAATTATTTTAGCAGTCTGTCCATGCAAATGTTCATCAACGAAGGTGTATATTTTTCTTTGCAGAACGGTCAATACGAATGCTAATTTAAGTCGACTTGCAGAAGATATTTTTAAATCATTGTCTTCTCTCACGCTTATTTCCATCACCAATACGGATTTGGTTCATTATCCTGACAGCATTGGAATAACATCTATCAAGACGATTACACTGACGGGAAATGCCAAACTAGAAACCATTGGAAGAAATGCCTTCAATCAAAGCAGTGGTCTGAGTACCATGTAAGTTTCTGCTCATTTTTCATGTTGACAACATTCCTGGATTTAGACTTTGTTGTATTTAACTGATTGATCGGTGTCCAATTGTTATATTTATTGTTAAATATTGAAGAAAATCGGCAACATTGAAAAGGAGATCAGAAAAAACTCTGAATTCAGACGACAGCAAGAAGAACTACAACTTTCACAAGCGCAGCAACAACCGCAAGTACAACAACATCATCAACAACAACAAGGGCAGCAACAGCATTGGCATCCGAGAAGATTAACATGTTTCCACTGTGGGAGAGTTGGTCACCACATTCGAAATTGTTACCACGCTCCATGGAACCGAAGCAGAAATCGGAATAACAACCACTATCGAAACAGATACAACTACAATAACAGAAGAACTTATGAAAATAGAAGACCAAGATACGATGATGAAAGAGACGATGAAAGAAGACACGATAATTACAATAACAGGTATGAAAATGAAAGAAATCAAGAAAATCGAAGATACTATGAAAGAGAAAGAAGAATACAAGATGGAGAGCGATTTAGGGTGTCAAGAGAAGATGCAAACGGACACACTCAATATGCCAAGACGCTTACTACAGCCAAGCAACAGACAACACACACCAATCAGACCGTATGTTTGACACAGAGATAGAAGGAGAGGATGATGAGCCAAGCATAGATAACAGAAACGAATTGAAAATAAGTTATATCAATATAAACGGCCTAAATAATTATAAAGTCAAGAATACTGATATGATCAAGGATATGGACAACGCAGATATAATCTGTTTTTCTGAAACACATTTAAAAAATGAATGTGATTATCCACTGATTGAAACTATTCAGGTCAACATGCAACAGGAAACCAATCAACAAAATTGGGAAGAAATATCAAAGGCATATCAATATACATAAAAGATGCAATTGAAAATTTGAAAATTGAAAAAATTGTCGGTGATAAAGGAACAATAATAATAAATAAAATAACCCAAAAGTGTGAAAAATTATCAGACATTTATTTGCTGATATGCTATAGAAGTAACAAAGAATCGAAATATAAAGATAAAGAGTTTTACGAAAATATTAAGGATTACATCATTGAATATAAGATGGAAAACATAATAATTATTGGTGACTTGAATGGACGAATTGGTTTAGAAAATGATAATGAAAAGTATGGATTTCCAAAGAGGAAGTCAGAGGACGTGATACTTACTAACTATGGAAATGACATTCTAACTTTTTGTAATGAAACCAATTTAATCATAGCGAACGGAAGATTTGAAAATATCAACAGTTTAGGAAAGTGCACGTTTCATTGTATACAGAACAATGTCGTCAGAAAATCTATGATTGATTACTTGATCATATCAGAATCCATCTTGAATATATTAACTGAATTTGAAATTGGTAATCCAGTTCTATACACCGATCATTCACATCTAAAAATAAAACTAAAATTAGTTTTTAACAAAGAAGTACGAAATCTGAATCCAAAGCCTTCATGCAAAAAGATATTTCCCTATAAATGGACACAAGAAAATTGCTTCAAATTTGACCGAAATATGCTTGACTTCAACTGTTCAGCACTATCTAACAAATTAAATGTTAGTGCAATGAATGCGAATGAAATATACAAAGAAATCTTAAGAATAAAAGGTGATGCATGTAATAGTAAAGTCAAAGTACATAAATCTAAATATTCTGAGAACATAACAAAACTAAGAAAAATGTACAGAATGGAAGTTAGAAAATATAAGAAAAATAAATCAATTGAGAATTTGAATGAACTTATGCTATCAAAGAAAAAATTACAAAAAGAAGCAAGACGTGAAAAACGCAAATTAAAAAAAGATAATCTTAAACAATTAATGATTGCTAAAGAAAATAATGATCATAAAACATATTGGCATTTATTAAACAATAAGAAGAAAACTCATATTTCAAGCAACTTGACCCCTGCAGATTTCTTAATCGAACTAACAAAATTTAACAAACATTTACCTAATCATCATAATGATTTAAATACAGAACCTTTGCAATCCTCAAAAATAATTTTTGATGAAATATTAGACGAAGATGTAACGATAAATGAAGTAAAGAAAAATTTAAGTGATGCCAAAAGTTGTAAGTCGAGTGGTCCGGATGAATTTGTATCAGAAATATTGAAAATATCTGAAAGCACATTGCCTATACTGCAGATGCTATTCAACCAACTCTTAAATAATAAAGATGAGATCCCATTTTCAGAAAGTTGGATAGTACCTACATACAAGAAAGGAGGGAAAAATGTTGCAAATAGCTATCGATCAATAAATTTGAGCTCCAATATAGAAAAATTACTTACGAAAATTTTAAATGAGAGATTAAACAAGTGGCTTAAAGAAAATGACATTATTCATTACTGTCAAACGGGATTTCGAAAGTGAAGCTCAACATTAGATAATATTTATGTTGTTAAAGAAATGTTGCAAGTCTATAAGAATGATAAACATCCAATATATATGTGTTTCATAGATCTATCGAAGGCTTTTGATTCAATTCCTAAGAAATTGATGATAGATAAATTGCATGCATTACTTCCAAGCAGCAATTTTCTCCACCTGCTAGTAAAATTGCTAACTGAAAAGAAATACAAAATATTATTTAATGGTGTAGAATCTGATGCATTTTGTCTGCAAAATGGTTTGCCTCAAGGAGATAGCTTATCTCCCACCTTATTTTCGATATTCATGAATGACTTGGTGAAAGAAATTTATTCTAATATTGAACAAACAAATGCTGCGATAATCGGTGATCTCCATGTACCATGCTTAATATACGCAGATGACATCTTATTGATGAGTAATGATAAAGACGGATTGATGAAACAAATAAATTTAGTACAAAAATTTTGTAATCTGAACGGGCTCGAAATAGACTACGATAAAACAAAAGTTATGATTCAAAATGCTAGACATGATTATGACTACATCAACATTGATTTTGATGATGATGTCAAACAGATCGAAGTAGTTAAAGAATATAAATACTTAGGATTTTGGATCTCACATAATACGAAGAAGCACTTAATTTCACTTGCTAAAAAAGGCAAACAAGCGGCATATTTAACAGCTAAAAAATTGAAAGAATTTGGAAGTATAAATGGAACAATAGTAAAAAATACTTTGGAAATGCTAACTCTATCCAAAATGCAATACGGTGGAGAATTTTGCTTTTATAACAAACTCTCAGAATTGAATAAAATACAGTTTCAATTTTACAAACGTTTCTATCATTTATCAACTACAACAGCTAACTATTGTTTGATAGGTGAATTTGGATTGCTTCCTGTCGAATACTATTTTGACAAAGCTGCACTCAATCTTTGGAGCAAATTAATTTTTAGTGACAGCGGCAGCATAATGAAAACTTGCTTCGATCACATTTCAAGCAACTTATTTGATAACAAATATTTATATACTTGGTGTTGGAGAATAGGAAGGCTCCTCAAACAATTAAATTTATCATTTTTGAATGACAATGTTACCAAATCAGATGTTCACTTAAGAAGACATAAAAATATAGTGAAAAATATACTGAAAAATCATTTCAGAGCTGAATGGATAAATGATGCTAAGAGAAGTCAAACTGGAACTAATTATTTGGAATCAGCACAATTCGATTGTACAATTAAACATTATCTAACTCTTGACTTGAAACGAAGTGATCTTGGTCCACTGTTGAAAATGACAAGTGGGAATCACAATTTAGCGGTAAGAACAGGAAGTTACAGAAATAGATCAAAATACGAAGAAAGAATATGTAACCTTTGTAATGATGGAACAATAGAAACTGTATTCCATTTCATTTGTGAATGCTCGATGTATGACGATATTAGGTCACAAATCTCTCCATTTCTCATCGATCTCACTAAGCAAGATTTCTATGGAATGCTGCAGAAAATAGATATTGGAGACGTAGTGAAATTAAGCAAATTCATTAAAGCAGCAAATGATATCAGAACAAATTCACTATTGCAATCTGACACTGTCGCGTGAACACCATTTATGCAATGAAATGCGAGATACTGCAATCTAGATTTCAGTCAATTCACTGTAGCCAAGGTGCTTATACGATTTTCGAGGTCCGGAACAAGTGTCTCAAAACATTCACGCTCGTACTTGACATTGTATACTCCATTTCAGGTAAGATCCTTAGACATTTAAATTAGTTCGTATTGCATGTATGTATGATTTCATAAAATGCATGATGTTTTTTTAATAAAAATCTTGTTCCGGACCTCTTACTAAATAGGATTTATTAATTAGGAGTGAATTGTGTTTTCGGATACCATACATAAGATAAAAAGTCAATGTGATATCTGGCCGTTTCTATTGATAAAAATTCATGATCTCAAATTGCGTTCCATACGATTGATGCATGCAGTGAGTGATTATGACCAAATGTAATTTGTGTTGGTATATGTAGTTCCTCTCCTTCCAGTGTCCCATGTGTAATTTTATCTCATCACCTCATTTGTTATGATACTTGTATATTTTTCATGTCCCACTATCATCGTGTTCTCTGTTGAGAAATATACGTTTTGATATTTTGATGAAAGAGAAAAATCTTCTTCGGATGTAGCTGCATTTTTAAATCATTGACATCGAAGCATCTTCATGCAGTGTACATGTCTATATAATCATCCCTTTCTTCTTGGAATTTCCTGTGATATGTTAAATAAGCTTTCAATATATGTATTGATGTTGATCCTGTTTGTGGTAATGACCCAAATTGAACGACGAAAGTACAAACATACCGGCATCTTGATAGAAGAAACTCTGTATTCTGCAGCTCGATATAGTTTTCACCATTAATCAACTGCCTCTATTTAATGATTAGTAGAATGGTATGTTTGCAACTTCGTGTTTTGTGAACGAGTTATATATTAAAACTTATATGTATTCCAAAAACCATTAAGGACCATAATTCAATAACCATGAGGACCATATTAAATGATCTAGACCTTGGAATTTTGCATGATGAAATTTCATCCAATCAACTGATGAATAATCTAGTACTACTACGGCTGAGATAAAACGAGGCAGCAGTTTGTCCTTCAATAGGATATCACGCTTTGACCAGTTTATTCAATGATGAACTGCAATCGTAAAACCTGATTGTGAATCCTGCAAAATTAGCAATATTACTCAATTCGTACATGATGGTAGGTTAATTCATGCATCGTTGTTGAACGCATTTTAATGCTTCTTCATTCCATTATTTTACAATTTTTTTGATATTTTAATTTTTACATATCTCGCAGTGAAAGAATTTGAGTGTCATAATCACTCATAATTAACCTTAAACATCTAAATTATCGATGTTTGAGCAAATTGTGAATTTTCATTTCCATTGCAATCATTCGCAAATTTATATAGTCTGCAATCGAATTACAGAATTCGTACACGGAATCATTTTAGAATTAATTTTATTAACAGTAAACTGGTGTGAAACTTCTTGTTAGGAATTCTGAGCTTCTAGAAATGGAAAATGTAACTGGAGCTCTTTCAAATTTTGACGGCGGAAATAGTCACTGTGTTGAAATATCTATTCGGAGGCCATAAGATCCATGACAACCTATGTGTGATGATAAAACTTGGTCCTGCTGTGAAATTACAGGCTAAGAAACCAGCATGACTGTGGGATCAAGTCTCACCAGACACACAACATAATAGCGCTAATTTAATCTACCAATTATTCCTTTTACTCATTGAAAGTGTGCAGTCACTGCTGTAGATTGAGCGGCTTTAATTAAAGCTCAGAGCACACAAGCTCGACGTGGTTAGATAGCTCATGAGGGCCATACTACGGTACATAGATGCACAAGATCCAAAGTTCGAGTCTGTCCGCCTCGGAAGATGCCACCGCTCTCACTAGAGTTAACTAACCTTAACCTGGTGATAGTTGACTGTTTGAAGGCTGCCGCTAGCTTGCTAGAATGGCTTTGTGCTTTGGGTGGGCAGGGATTAGTAAAAAAACAAAGCATCAAGTCGGTGCCTGAGAATGCATTCGTCCTAAAACATATAGGAGCATTATTAGCATTTTTGAAATAAATGATCAATATAGGAACGATGGTAGTTTGAGACTTATAATAATGTGCCAAATTGTTGTATTGTCAAATTTGCATTGAATAAACGGAAGAAGGATAGTTAAGGGAGCCGTCTGCTGCACAGCTAAACACGTTTTGAAAGGACATTAAGAATCAAGGATATCTTTCATGTTTTTAGAAAAGTACAAACAGTCCTAAGCCTCACAATGCTAACACGAATGATAATCTCGAATTAGCTTTTCATCTTGCTCCTGATTAATGCTACGTCGAAGCGTTAGATGTTAATAGTCCTCATTGAGTTGAAGGCTATTTGAGATTTAGCGATCGAGTCAAGCTACTCGTGATAGTCCGGCCGATGACTGTCTTAAAACTATATATGCAACAATATTTATGTCACCATGACAATTAATCGCAAATGCATTCAGAGATGAGCGACATGAAATATGAACATGACATTAAAAAAGATAGATATTAAGTCATTTGACTAATAATATGATGGTCCTGGTTCGCCATGGATTACCAATCAATACTAGAAATAATAAGATTTGACCCTAGAGCCTGGCACAAAGGGCTTGTTTCCAACTTCTTCCGACCCGGACGAAACAGCCGTTTTGCAGACTGTCGCTGTAATTCGAATTCTCCGCCTTGTAGGGATTTGAAAAAGCCGAAAAGAATCCGAATCCGCAGCAACAACGGCAGAATAAATAATTGACATTTTATTTCATTCTATCTTAACATCTGTTAATGCATCTAAATATAGTGTACCACTTTCGACAGATCGCTAGCTAGCGCGCCGTTGTCGTGTAGCTGTGAGACCTACTATGCGTTCGATGGTGTTCCGACGAAAGCCTCAGTGACTGGTGCTTCATGCACAGGCCCGGGAACACTTGCTGGAAAGCTATTTAATTCAGGCTCAAAGAAAGATGCCAACTATTTCAAATCACATACAAATAGCTTCAAATGCGGTAAGCTGTCTCAATGTTAAGGACTGAATCATAACCACTCCAAATAAAACCCCGACTTACAGGCACATTACTTATGGATGTAATTTTTTTCAACTTCAGCTCCTACAAATGTGGCAGCAACGGCTCAAGATGGACCACAAATTGTTGTCAGTTGGACAAAGTCACCAGAAGTTGCTCCGGGTGTTACTGCAGAGCCAGCTGCGCCTTGGTAGGTCCTCATTTTCATACATGTTCATGTAGGAAAGTTTTTTTTGCCATAAAGAGGATTGTGACTTTTGTTATGTAACAGTTCTCTCTTTGGTGTATCATCAAACCGCCAAACAAATTGGAGAAAGTGCAAATGAATGCGTGGGATTATTCTTCGAGTCCTTCGTCGTGGGTTAATCAATTAATCAATGCATCAAATTTAAATTTAGCCATTTTGTGTTGTGAAGAAAATTTGGAATCAATATCGTATGCATGTACATGTAGATCTCAGTGACAGCATATTCGCGTTTGTTCACTCCATGTTCGTTATCTGGAGACAAGTTTATTAAAAGCTCTGTCGAAGAACCGATAATTTACTTAGCGATTTATTGACAATGAAATGATTTATCAAAGGAGTAACTATTTGTATTATGGCTACTTGATCACGAACTCCGTGAGTCTGATGGGTCATCGGTAAGGTTTTCGCGAAGTTTGTGGATTTTGTACCACGTTTCGTTGACCTATTACCTAACAGCATCTATATTACAATAGTATACGAATTTTATTGATGAGCTTCCCTCTTTGGTAACAACACTAGTATTACTCATTCAAGTTGGACACTTATTTCAAACTTTTAAATTCTATGCAGTGCCAACAACAAATAATCCAAAGTCTATAACTATTTGACATCCTTCGCGTGATTGTTTAGAAGAAATGTGCTTAGTGAAAACACAGCATTTATCAAGTCATGCAAATAGAAAAATCGTCTAAATTGGAGAGTCCCTAAAATGAGTTCCAAAAACATGGCAAGCTGTGTACCCAGGCATGGCATCTTGCGTAACACTGGGTAGAATCCCTTACTGGATGTCTGCATCAAATGTTCGAGATCTTTCAACTATTGCCCATGTTAACGACCATGGGTTAATGACCTTTTTGGTGCGAATCACCTCAACATCTTAACCTTCACATTCCTCTGTCTCGACAGTATCCTTTTAATACGCCCAACTTCAAAGGTAGAAGACAGTTATCACGTAAGTGTTGTATTCTGATTTATTTGTAGTCACTTAATGGACATGACTTTAGTTCGCATCGAAAACGGGAAGTTCATGTGATATTCGATAAATGCTAGACATGCCTAGGGGAAAGCTGAGGAATGGATAAAATACAATGAGATCATTAACAAATACTCGTCTCAGGACATTTGTTATCAGATTGGATCATTTTGTTTCCGGACTTTTCAGCATCAGTTCAAGATAATTTGAAAAATCGTCAATGATTTTGAGAATGTTATTCTACATTACCAAATTTAAGCATTTCTGAATGAGTGAGATTTTAACATCCACTGATTATCATCAATTTGAAACACGACTGCAGATACGGATGCGATTCAAATATGATAATGTTCGCATCTGATGATATTTGAATTTTTGTATTGATCTCAGTAAATCGAATAGCCACAAAGGTTCGAAAGATTAATATACGGTATATTATTATTATCAAAATCATTTACATAAATAGATATCTGATGTAACAATTGATGGATCGACTCCTTTTCTTCGCACGAAATTAGACGTGAGTTGCGTCGTTCATTAGACAGTAGCACAGAATCATTCAGCGTGTTCGAAGGTCATTACTTAACAAGGATAAACCATGCCTGGAAATTTTGCCGTGCCCGAGTAGTCGACTTGAAACACATGCGGGTCGGACTAGGATGGTCGATTTGATGCACGACCGAACCCGGATGCTGAAATGGACAGACTGCGGAAACAAACCAGCCCGGGTTTTCGGTGTCAATATCCTTTAGTATTTGGTTTATATTTCTGAATCATGCCCATGTTCTGACTCAATACCTCCCTCAGAGCTAAAGCCAATAACCTAAAGGATTGCGCTTGAAACCATGTCAGATATCAGTATTCAGTGTGTCATCTACTAACTGTATGTATGTTGCTCTTGGTGGATACATGTTTCACCGGATGGGTAAGGCACCTTATCATGGTCTTGGAATCCAAGCCAGACAAGCCTTCCCTTCAGCAACTCCGAGGATCCAATGCATGAGTTCCTTGCCTTCATTGCGTCGCTGCAGAACCACACGTATTTTTCTAAGCCGCTCTCCATCAGACAATGAGGATGCATTCAATGTTGCTTTTGATAAGATCGATTGTTCAGTAGTTTGATGATTCTCCACGCACTTGGATAGTGTTATTCTACAGGAGTATCCAACTGCATAATAAGTTGCCGTTTTCAATGTTGTGCAAACATTGGACTGAATACAAGCTTTTAAATCATATACTTGCATAGTGATTATACTAATTTTATATTAATTATAATTCCTAGATTTAGTAAACCACTATATTATAGGTGAATGATTTTAATGTTCGCATTCAGCAATGTTTGCACTTGAATAAGAGTGTACGAAATGTATTGTGAAAAGTATTAGCTGTGATTTTCTTCAAATAAATTTACTGGCGTTATTTGCATAAAAATTAACTGTATTCAAACCATACACTGAGCGGCTAAAAGTTTTATTAAACTATGGCGCAAGGTCGTATCTGTTCGAGGTGTGATGAATGTCAATAATTTCGTATATGTTCTGTATCCAGTTATGTAATTTTCGATATCATCTTTACAGGACTTATACTGTCACCTGCATGGATATGTTGAGCTCAGATTCAGCGACCGCAACCAGAAACGTCAACAATTTAGCTACCACGTCTCTCAGCAAGACCTTGACAGCAAGTCATGGAGTGAAGCCTGGCCGGTATTATCGATGTTATGTTACAGTCACCAGCGGAGGGGTCATCAGTGGGAAGTCTAATCCTGCGTTTGTCAATTCCAGGGAAAACGTTTGTAAGTTAAAGACATCATGCCGTTTTTATTACCAGCTTTAAAGAAGTAATTTGCAACTTTCAATTTGAATTCAATATTATTGAATCCATATTTCAGCTGTCTTGTATTCAAATACACCAGCGTTCCGCAAACTTTGACGGTTTCGCGGCCTCTTTCAGTTATTTTATTTTTTTCATCGGCATTTTTAAAATACAGCTTCTTAAAGTACTAGAGATAACCGAAAGATGTTTTTCAGGACATTAATTGGTCACGTTTTTCATCGTTCTTCATCTCCAACAATTAAAACTGACACCACACAGCAGACAGTGAACTGAGCAGAAGAACTTTGAAAGTAACTCATTCGCTCACATGAAAAATGCCTGTGCTCACAATTACTTATGCACAATAAGCATTCATACATGCATAATAAATATCAATGATTCTACACCAGACAGATGGATGTGGTCATACACAGTTAGAGGAAGCAATCAGAGAGCGAAGGCAACACGTTAAGAGAAGAAAATAACACGTTAAAGGGAAAAAAGTAATGTAAAGCAAGATTCTACAGAAAATGATCATGTTAACAGAGTTGGAAAAGTCGGAATTGGAATTGACGATATTCAAATCTACTGGAATTGGAATTGACCCTGATAAACCTCAATTCCACTTTTTCGATAGACCTGTGATAAATGTATTTGTACAAAAATTGAAATCGCAGCATCCAATCACAACAATTAACAATACTAATTTTTAAGACTCTATAGATGCGATACGCAACGATAAAAGAAAAACTTTAAACTTACAGTTCACTTCATAGAGTAGGAATATATAGGTAGAGTGTCGACTCAAAAAGTATTTGTATACAGTGAAAATTTTTATATCAAAAGATTCAGTTTTTTGCGGAGATTACGTTCCCGTGGTCCAAAAAATTATTTGAGCAGTTTTGAAACAAGCCAAAATTTGTCAATTTATATACCACCGAGATGACTCTGCTATATATAAGTAGTATGAAACAAGTAGGACATCAAAAGGAATGAATATTTGCTGAAAAGCATCCTAACTAAGCGGAAATCAAGCTGATGATCAAAGGAATTTCATGAATTGTATTATAGTGAAAATCTTCATGAAAAGTCGCGATATTATTCGTGCTTTCTTGGCTGAAATTTCAAACATTTAATTCAATTTTCAGCGGCATGATTTTATGATTCACTAAATTCATGTTTCATTTCTTGAATCTGAATAGTGATGCGGACCCATTTACGTCTTTCAAAGTTAGATGAAATCATTGTCTTTGATTATGTGATTTTGCTCTGCCAGTGGCAGTTTGCCTGTGATATGATCATGCTGTAGAAAATACTCTTGAGGTTCAGTATGAAAGCAATAGCAGGTGATTGAGTTGCTAATTTAGCAGACATTACCTTTCCAAGGCTGTCATGACACTGAGAATCTGATAAAGTACCATCATTTCTTCTGCATTACAATCATGATCACTCAATTCCGTGGCAATTTCTTGAAAACTGCAAAAAATTTGCATTTTCACATTGCAACAATTACCACCTGTGAGAACCACCCTTGAGTTCATTTAATAAATTCGAAAGTGTATACACATCGGGGATTTAATAAATGCGGAGCTACTACTCTACCTAATATACTTACTCTACGGTTCACTTCTTAATGTTGAATTCACTTCAATTCGATCGCACTCATTTATACCAAAATAATATCATAAATATCAGTGTCACTTATACCGTCAATCTTCAATTGCGCTCGCTGATCTTTTGCAGTATGCGCTGCTGTGTTGTTGTTCGCTGGAGGGCAGTTGTTGTTGTTATTTCTGTAGTTCAGTTAAACCGCGAGATCCCGGAGTTCTTCTAGCAGCTGCTGAAGATGTCGTATCTGATGCTGTTGGTAGTTGTTGTTGTGGCAATTTCTCATCGCTTCTAATTTATACCAATTTTTGAGACTTGACGATAAATCCTTTCTTTTGAAAATTGAAAGAGTTTCCTTTAACCTCTGCCCGCTAGCTTTCGATCCGACTTCATTTCGCTCTTATCACGGAATTTTTAATCTCCTTTTTTAACATGGACCATTAATCAGTTTTCATGATATCATTTTTATCGTCGTTTTTTCTGTCATCAACAATCACGTTATTCGCACATTGAATTTCTTTCTCCTATCAGTTTATTAATCGATTTATTCGCATCTCATCTCTCTCTCTGCGTTTGATTCTTTGCTGACCGTTAATATTCTTTTCTTTCTTTTTTTCACGAG
Source organism: Prostheceraeus crozeri (assembly GCA_907163375.1). Taxonomy (NCBI): domain Eukaryota; kingdom Metazoa; phylum Platyhelminthes; order Polycladida; family Euryleptidae; genus Prostheceraeus; species Prostheceraeus crozeri. The sequence continues at coordinate 559,100 of CAJQUW010013593.1, read as the reverse complement.
ATATTGAATATCTCTTTTACGAAACGAAAATAGCGTGGGCTGACCGGTTACACATATACATGTACACAAGAAATATGAACTATGAACATGAGAACGCACATAGGAACGACGCAGGGAACGGCACACAGGAACAACGAGGATAGGATAAAGGCACATGGGTTCGATTGAAGCGAACAAACGTTAGATACATTACCATAATACACTATACGCCACATGAAATGATCGGAATTGAATCTTACATGTACAATGGAATTGGAATTGAATTGAACTGTTTCCACTGGAATTGGAATTGGAATTAAAAAAATTCAGTGTAATTTTTCCAGCTCTGCATGGTAAACTATGGAAATAGCTTGCTTATCTGAAGTTGACTAGAATGGAGGTCACGGCATAGCGGAGGAATTAAGTTGGGGCATGAATAACCAATGAAAAGCCTAGAATTGCGCATGTGACTGATTCTGACCCAATCATGCAGTCGTTGACAAGTGTATCTAAGTAAAAATGTGTGCGGCTTTTGTGCCGTTATTGTGTTTTGCACAGAGCTACATTTCCATTCTAGAGATTCCATTGTTATCTATTTCTGTGTTGTAAACTGCTTGGCTTAAGATTATTTAGTGATGATTTGATGAATGAATGAATACTAAATCAATTTGTCATGCAGAAGAAGTGGGCAAAAGACTTGCATTGCCGACCACCCAAGTTATCTAGACGTGCTGTTATAACCGGTTGACCGTTCTGTCGGTTGACAACTGTGACCTCTATCCATGTATCTGTTGTGAAATATTCACTCTTGTATCTGTACTTATAGAGTGATAACATCCTTTTAGAAAAATGATGATATTTTTTGTAAACGAAACGATTGCAGCTACGTTGAGTTTTGAGAACTCATGTTTGGTTATTTGCAGTTTCGCAAACCGCTGCAGGAGCAAATGATATTACCTTGAAGGGAAAATACTACGACTTCAGTGTCAGTAATAGTGATTTTACTCTCAGTCCCACGGTCACCTGTCAGTCCCTTCAGAATGTTAATGTACAATACAGTCCTTACGGCACGTACTTATATCGCACAAATTTGTCGCCTGTGACAGACACTTTCACTACCTGGTGGCGTCCGGTGACTGGTGTTAATCAAGAATTCCTCAGAGATCTGATTGTGTATCATTCAGTTGGTTCTTCATCGCCAAAAATCAATAAATTATGGTTAGATGCCTCATATTATCCAGTGGATGGCCTTGGATATCGTACTGAAGCTCAGAGAGATTGTGAAATAACAGAACATAATTTTGGGTGAGTAATTAAAGACATCTTACATGAAAGAAAATATGATTTCTCTTTTAACTTGTGATTTACTTTGCATGTCGATGAAATTTCAAGGGCCGAGCCGAGATATAACACGGTTTGCTATTATTGTATTGATATCATGCAGGGTGGAACAGAGAGCCGCGTGTTTTTTTCAACTGACAAGTCGGATGGCATAGTGATATACTTAGTTGTCTCTTTTATTTGCAAAATCAATCATACTAGATATTGCAAATCAAAAGACTTCTCTCGACGTAAGAAGACGAGCCATCTCTCTACGCCGTCTCTCTACCAGGGGATGTTCGAGAACTAATGGCAGGGTCGCGTCCTGATGGATTCTCTTCAGCAGGTTCTGTCTTTTCAGCGTAAAGAGAGGTAGTATCAATAATACCCTTCCTAGCTCGTCGCTTCTGATTATGTCAGGGTAGTGGATGCCGAGGACAAAACGAGGGAGCGCTCGGTTGGACTGATCAAGTCTTTTAGTGCGCGTCTCTGTCAGAGCGGTTGCCTCATGTCCATAGAGAAGCACTGGTTGTATCGCAGATTTAAATAACTTCATGTTGAAATTCTCACTCGCGGATGAATGAAACAAACGAGATAGTTCAGTTGCCGCAACCCATTTCAACGCCTGTCGAGTAGATATTGCACTGTCGCAAAATGAAATTTTTTCGAAACTGATTTCTTGAAAATTGTGTTTCTCATCATTTTTGGCTTTTTATTTTCCTTTAAATGAAAGCAAGTCCGTACGCAAGTAAGACGCATGTAATTCATGATTTCCAATATTAGTAAATTGACTTCTACGATGCTCATTGTGAAAGAGTAATAATTTTCGCTCGGAAGGTCAGTTCGAGTTAAGAGATCATCGATCATTTTTTTCTGTTCACAACGAAGTGAAACTTAGAAGTAGCGCTATCCATCTTCATGAAAATCAAATTAATAGCTTTGGTTAGGATTATGCCACATTGTATTATGTTGTCGAACAGTTTCCTGAAAATTCTTTCAAAGAATTGTCAACTATGCCTTACTGGACAACTAGTAATACTCCAGAAATTCTAGGGTTAAAATTTCGAGGCTAAGTACGTCGAACTATCATGCTTCGATGAAATATGGTGAACATTGAATTCGTGATGCGAGTTCCTAAAGCAACTAGTTGTTGATTCAGAGACTGACGGTTCTTGCTGGTCCTATTCGTTGAGCATGGGGGCAATCTTTGTGCCACATGTGAACACAAGCAGGTGATTCAAGTCGTCTCAAATCTACTATTCATTAAGAAAAGCAGCAAAAATCTGCATCAAGAAAGGCTAAGAATTTGTATTCAACAAGAGACGATTCTTCTGAGTCAATATGTGGTTCAATACTTGATTTGGATTATGATTTCTTCTAAACACAGCGAATTTTAATGAAATGATTTAAGAAAATGTTTCCAATTATTTTCAATTTTTGAGAAATAGTGTTTATTTAAATTAAATGTGCATTGTCATTCATTTGACACTACATGCCTGTGTTTGTCTTTATAAGCAGCTCAACTATTTGGTTGTAAAAACATGATTCTGTTCTACCCTGTTCATTGAGCGTATTTTATGCAGAGACGATATCACAGATGTGTGCAAATACAATACACATATTTTGCAGCTAAAGCGCGAAATCCTTTAACTTGCGAAATAACTGCCAGGGTAGTTGATTAGGAAACTAACCTAAATTGGCCGTTAATTGTAGAAATATGTCGCTTCGTTTGATGTTCCACCGATGCCGAGGTGGTAGTGGAAATATCTACATAGTTGATTGCATAATTTGTGGGTTTCTTTATTTATAACTTCAGAGGTATGCATGTGTTTTCAAAATTAGCAGCCTGTGCCAGTTATTTTAAGAATTAACAAGTTAATTCTAGAATTAAATGAATTCGCAGCTCAATTACAATCTATTAATTGTTTTAGGTGCTAATTTGCTATGTATTTTGCAAATTTCCGGATTTCGCATTTTAACTTGAACATACATGCCATTGTGCTTTGTGCGTGTTTTTTTTATAAAATTGTGAGACTTAGTTCAACAGAAGCCTATATAATGATCGAATTTTTCGACTGTCTCTTTGTCTAAAATTATTGTAAAAGACGAAGAGGCAGTCGAAAAGTAATAGTTATACTCCGAGTGCAAGGAGGTAAATTAGTCAGCTACGAGGATTCGCGGAGCGAATCCGCGTTGCTGCAATTTACCTCCGCCGCACGAGGAGTGTAGCTTCGCATAGCTACACATTAATGACGTCATGCAGCAAGCGGTAGTGTGTGTATGTCATGATGTGCACATTAGAGCGGCACACAAACACACGCACATGATTTCACAACTTGATTTGTTGCACATTGATCTCTGTGAGATGTGGTCAGCTCGGAATAAATGAATTGAGAGAGCGGTTTGTGACCATTGTGAAATGGAAAGTTCATTCGTCATGTTTGACCCAGAGGATACGTTCGATGATTCGTTCATTGACGATTTGAGATATAATTTCGTTGAAGAAGATGAATCCGAGGAAAGATTCAGGAAAGCGTATAGTTCGAAGAGTATAAGAAGAATTGAGCAGACTGAGAAGCTGTTTATGGATTGGTTGAGAACAAGGAATCGACACAATAGACTGTCTGTATCAAAACATCTTCCAGTAAGACTTACCTGACTACAATGACGAGGAATTAAACCGACTGATTTCTCTCTTTATACTAGAAGCGAGGAGAACAGATGGTCAAGCCTATCGAAGTACATCATTAAAAGGAATGGTATTGATGCTGCAGATGGGCCTCTGCTGACACGACAGGAACGTCAAGTTGCTAAATGATGACAAGTTCATGAAGATCAGGAACACATTGAATCGATCTAATTTATCTTCGCCATAATTCTCCTTAGGAGATAAACCTAATTGATTTATCTACACCGTATTGTAAATAGCCTCCTGTAAAACACACTAGATAGGTGAAGAATATGGATTATTATACGTTTTATTTACTTACGTTTATATTTTTATCAAGAACACAAAGGTCAGTACCCAATCTCAACTATGACAACATTGCCTGCGTGTGTACTGTATGTCATGAACGTAACTTTTTTTTCAGTTTCACCGGTAATTTAGACACGGCGTTTAAATTTCAAGGCAAGGAGATGATCACTATTGGTGCTGGCAATGAGATGTGGTTGGCTGTCAATGGATATTTACTAGCATCTTTAAGTGAGGCTCCTCGTACGACTGCACATTCCTGTGTTCGTGTCAACATCGCAAATGCAACTGCAGCAGGTAAGATGTTTGCATAACATGTTCTCATGTTCATAAAAATTTATTGTCATGTCTGCAACGAGTTTTGTGCATTAAGATTTTCTGATATTTCATCAACATTTGAAAGTTCTGAGGGTGGCCGCACATACCCGACTTTCGGGAAATATGCCCGAATTTTGAAATTTCATGTTTTACGTATCTTGTACAGCATCGCTTTTATTTTTCAAAATAGTTTTTCGGTTTTTACAGCTTGTGATTTGAGAAAATGATGATGACTTAATGAAATATGTTTCTCATGAAATTTTCGTTATTCGACTATTTCTGTTTTTCGCACAGCCGTAATTTTTCGTCATATTTTCCTGATATTACACATCAGCATTGATGAAGAGTGAAAAATGGTCAATGGTCGAGATTGATCGATTGGTGATTTTTGTAACACTCGTACTTGTATGGCGCGAATGTGGAATTAGCTGTCAGCATTGTTGTTTTGAAAATATAAGCATTTGAAATAATTATCAATTAATATCCAGTTTCTTGACTTAATACTCTTGCAAAACGCCAATTATGACTGAATTTATAATTGTTGGTATTTACAACAGAACAAAGTAATATCGTGGAAGCAAGAACTGCGTGATGGTTCCTCGTAATTATGCAACCTACCATGTCGATATTTTAGTACTTACTTGGTAATCTTTGGCATCAAAAATATGCCCGAATTTTATTTTGGAGCCGTGTGGCCATCCTGAGATCTATTGCTAGGTTCATTCTATAAAATGTTTTTCTTACTCTTCATTTTCTTCATTCTTTATTGTGCATTGATACCTGTCATGTGCTATAAAAGGCTTTTAAGACGTGTTGTGATTCGACATTATTCAATTATTTACGAAATTACAACATTGTCTGAACAATGTGTCCACTACGTCCACTGATAGGAAAGTGCACTTATGGAATATAGTCACAATAAGGGGTGTTAACACGTGTATGAAATGTAGTACTGTCCATGCGTATGTCCTACATGCATGTTCACCACTTATATTTTCATTGTTTTGATACGACATGTGCATGGAAAGCCGAGATTGCATGCGTATGTTCCCATGTGCATGCTGCACACCTTTCACACGTATGTGATGACCATGAATGTTCACAAATGCATTTTGTATACCTACGTAATCGAGTCAAATCTCTTGCGCAAACATCATCTATGCACCGCAAAGTATCTGATAAAAAGCGCATTACCACGTGGTATAACCGCGTTTCATATAACGCTGTAATCAGTTTTCAGTCCATTTTTGAAATTTCTAATTCCCGTCCATATATATGTAAATTACCTGAATGCGTGGATGCATTTTCACACGAAAGTTAGTAATTTTGATTTCCCTGATTCCTTAAAATATCCCTTGATACCTTATAAGTCAAATAGGACTTTTTTGCCATAGACAACTGAAGAAAAATGAGTAACTCCCATTTATCAAATACAAACAGGATTATTCAATTAAGTTGAAGTAAGTTAAATTTGTGGATTACCTATAATGAAGAAAAAGACAAAACTGCGACAACAATATAGAGCTTTTCAGTTGATAATATGCTACAGAAAAATTCATTTTATCTCGAGCTGCTGTTTTCCAGGTGGTTCTATTGTGCAACGTTGGAATGGGACTATCACTGGAGGCGCATGTGTTATTGACAGCAGTACCTTAGAAACATTGACTACTACGTTGACCCTTGAGGTATGATAAAAGTTTTCTTCAAGTTCCGCTGTTCCTATACAACGGCGAAACTTTGTCGAATTTCTTGCAGGTTGATGAGCTGTATCGATTCAATATTTTCTATGTCAATCGGAAGCCCTGCTCTGCTAGCATCTATTTGGAGTTTCACGACATGGCAGTTGAAGTAAGTGATTGATGGTGAAGCGTGTTCTAGCCACGAATTCAAATTTTGATTTGCCGACATGTGCGTATATCACTATCTCAAATTATTTACATTTTTCAGACAAATTCGGCTCCATATGATGCTATCGTTGACCTTCGCGAAGATGTCTCACAAGCAACTATTGTGAAGTCGTTCAATTATACGGATGTTTTTTCAACTGGTCCGAATTATCAACTCTCCTTTGGCGGAGGTAATTTTTTAACTGTCCATACTTTTTCTTGCTATTAAAATGTGTATGGTTCTGGTCATTCGAATGGTGCATTTCCCTCTGATCACTGCCATAATTTCTCGATCTATCAATAAGCGATGCAGTCTTGAGAAGCACCGGTTATTGAATAATCGATCAAAACTTCTGATCAAAGATCAATCGCATGAAATTCTGGTTAGACTAAATATACAATAATTGCATTGCCAGTTGGTCCACGTTTTACATTGGTTGAGTGCTTGACATCGTGATCTTTTGATCTTGTGGTCGAACCCCGACCGTGTCAGTGCCGTCCAATTCCCAAGTGGACAAGAACTCATGTTGAAGCTTCACCTTATTGTCAGGGAATTATACTAAATTGTATTATCTGAATATTGCGAATAGTGGCCTCCAAGTTTAACTCGTAATTTGTTATTTAATTTTTTCTTAAGAAAAGCAAATTGCCTGGTGTACTAACAAGTTGTGAGGCCCTTCTATTCAAAGCGCTTTTATGGACTTCAGTCAGAATTTGATAATTTTTACTTAAGCTCATAAAGCTAGCGCCTTTCTTGCATGTAGCTGAGATATATTTATCCCACTTTCACTCTTTGTGATGAGTGTAAAGCCAGAATGCAGAATATACGCATTAGAATTCGTAGGTTTGACCTGACCAAGGTTTGAACCCAGGTCTCCCGGTTGCAACCAACGTAAAAATATTCAATTTTTTCTCTGAATGGAAATTATCTGAATTTATTTACTTCCTGATTGTGTATGCTTTTTAGACGTTAAGCGAACGCTCCCTAATTGTGAACATCTCGTTCAAAATAATGTAAGCCCTATGCAACTGCAAGAACATTAATAGAATTTTCCAAGGAAAGCGAGCGAGTTGCCAAGCTGTTTGCAACATTTCTGATATCTGCGACCCACCTTATTCAAAGTGATGGAAGTGTGGCAACTGTAGACCTGTTAACTGTTCTATAAATGACACTATCAAAGTATTTTTTCAAATAGACGTAGATGTGACATGTTGCTTTTGTATATTTGACATTAGTTCCACGCCCCATGGCTTCATCAGTTGAAACAAACAATCTCCGACTGTATCGGTAATTTAGTAAGAAATTTTAATCTAGGGATAATTTTGACAAAGTAGCGATCTAAATAAAAACGCGATCCGCGTAAAATAACGATTTTTGATCGATCATCTAAACTTGAAAAATAGCAAAGTAGCAGATCGATCTTTCGATTGTAGAAATCGTTCGAAATGCCTTGGTGTGATTGAACGCATGAAAGTAGATTGAATACACCTTGGAAGTCTCCTTGGAATTACTGTGTTAAAGGTCTCAGCCACACTGCGAGCGTTTCCGAGCAAAGCGTTTTGCAGCAAATAGAAAGTCATAATTATAGCAGTTGTAGACTGCCACACAGCGAGCAAAGCAAACCAGAGTGATTAGTACGTGCCGACATGCGTTTATTCGGGACGCTCGTCTTTGGTTTCCTTTGCTTTCAGTGCGGCTGAGGCCTAAGGCGCCTAAGTTATTCCCGGTCACATTTTGTTGAACCACTCCTAGTTCGTTTATTCTACTCTCATTATTTTCCATGCTTGCAAGAATTCAGTGTGTCTGTTTTAATTCAAGTCTGCCCCTAATTACATTTGATCCCTTATCTTCCAAACGCAGAACAAAATAATGTTATGTCACCTCGACTGTAAACGGCGATATTGTTTTGATGTTTGAAAAAAAGTATCGACAGTAAAGACGAAGAGAAGATACGCCTGCGTGTTTTTACTCTGCATCCCTACCCAATTACTCAATTTGAAGCGTTAACGTCTTGGATGGTGATGACGTGCTCAGGCATAGTTGAAGCTCTGAGACCCTATTAGTCTCGATGATCTTCCTCTACCGACTTCCAATGGTACTTGTAGAGTTCGACCACACCCAGAGAGTCTTCAACAATTGTGCTACAGAGATCGTTCATGCTTAGTTAAATCCCTACGCATATCCCCAAACATTGAGTAAGGTATCTTAACTTTATTCAATAAGTGCTGTGCATATCTGTGAGCAGATTGTAAGTGCGATCGTTTAATGGTTTTCATTTGAATTTTAGGGGTAAAGTGTTTTTTGCCTCCACTATGAATGAGAATAACTGACAACACTACCTTCAAAATTATTCAGAAATATATCCGATCGATAAATATGTTTGGTTAAAGACTGTGATAACGACTATCATCATCAGCGATTTCACTGATGCAATATTCTTCAATTCAAAAATGATCACGGACACGGATTGTCATGATCTACGAGGGAATGGCGCACACGGCAGCAACGAAAAAAGACTTGTACAATTAATATCGGAATTATTGACTTCGTCTAAGATACAAGCTGAACTTTCAAACTAATGATGGAAACCACGATTACCAAAAAAAGATCAGTGTTTTAGTGCAATATACGTATAGCAAAACTCATAAACGTGACCACTTGAACAACCACATTAATTGCCACTGATTAGCAGGAGCTTCAACACAACCAACTAGGTGACAGACTTTAATTAAATAATGTTGAATATAAAAACTAAAAAAGTTGTGATATTTTTTTACGGAGGAAGGGTCCCTAAACCAAATAAATAAAGAAAGCAATGAATTTTAGTATCCTGCTGAGAATTTTATCGGTTTTGTAGGTAATACAGGTGGAAACTTCGAATTCGTGGAATACAGTGCCAGCAGAACGTCTCCAGCTCTCCCCGATCCTTATGGAACAAACATCACTATCAGCGGCATCACTAAATCCTTCTTTACATGCGAGCCAGCAGCGTCTATCACGGTTCCCAGCATGCCCACAACATCTGTTACTTATTCGGCTACTGCGGCTACGATCATAACTCGACGGTAATTCGACAACCTAATAGAAAATTGCTCAGAATGTAATCACTAATTTCCGCAATTACCGTATTTCTTTGAATATGAGACGCCCTCGAATAAGAGACGCATCCGTGAGAGGAAAAAATTTAATAAGAGACGCCCTCGAATAAGAGACGCATCCGTGAGAGGAAACAATTTAATAAGAGAGGCCCTTGAATGAGAGACGCATGTACAAAAAATAGACTGCTATAGACATATTGCATGCAGGCTATTGTAATGTGGTAGCTACATCCGCCTGAGCGATTATTAGGCCTATTTATCTTAGTAAAATAAGTCAGTCTACTAGTAAATACCAGGTATCATGACCAATATTGTATAATATATAAGGCTTCTTGTTGTTGTACATGCAGTACATGCATGTTGTACATACGTACATGCAGGCCTACTTAAGGTTACTTCATCTACCATTTAAGGGGGCATTATGCGGTAACTTCCTTTGCATTTGGAGTCATGTACCGGTCGGTAACTTTTGCTGTAAATACTAGATTATCGGTATTTTCGTTTTGGTAAATTCAGATCTAGTCTACATGTATAGTGGCCAACATGTACTGGTATATGAATGTATTAGATGAGTCTACAAGATATACTACTACAAACCATAAAACTCCTTTCATTTCCAAAATATCTGAATTATGATAAAGCGTATATATGTACGAAAAATTACTGGCTAAATTTGCCCATGACATAGGCCTAAGTGAGGAATGCAAAGGTTACATAAGAGAATAGTAGCAAAAAACTAAAACATCTTTTTCTAATGAAAGAATGAAAACTTGAACATTTGATAAATAAGAGACGCCCTTGAATAAGAGACGCCCCTGAATAAGAGGCGCATCAATCAGGGATCTGAAAAAAATAAGAGACGCGTCTCTTATTCAAAGAAATACGGTAATTTGATACTTTTGATAAGTATGCTATTTATCATCTTAGCACCTGATTTTCTTTAAATTCGTAAATTTATGTTTTTTATTTGTCTTTGATAAAATGATTGAATTGTATTACATAGATTTATTCTTTATATTTCATTATTTTAGGGCATTCGACTACGAATCTTCCACCAAACGTTATACGGTCAGCGTTACAATTCAAGATACTGCTGCCTCACGTAGCGGAACTTACGTTATCGCAGTCCGTGTGCTTGATGTCAACGATCAATGCCCGACACTGGTCACCTCAATTTTTTCTCAACAACTTGTACCAGCATTGCAAGTGGATAAAATATTCCAACTGCAAGCATCCGATGTTGATTCTGGAGATAATGGCCGACTTTCCTACTTCGTTTCATCTTATCAATTAGAGTGAGTTATGAGAAAGCGATAGAGGGTCATTTGTGTTATTGTATCAATAGATCCTTGTCGACAATTACAATGATAAAAAAACATCGCAATTTACAATTCGTTCAATCTCCGTGTGGCGATTTCAAGCTTTAATTTCAGGTGATTTTTTTGATTTTGCGTTGTAATTTCGAAATTTTAAAGCCTGAAGACGTCATACAGAGTGAGCGAAAGTGAAGTGTGCGTTGTTTTTTCTTAAATCGTAGTGGTCATCGGTGACACCCGACAGGTTCTTCACAGCGGATAAAATAAAGTGGGGATGGTTGACAAGTAAGATTTTATTCACTCATTATGCTATGGAAAAAAGCTTAAAGTCACATATTACTCACTTAACTTTGACAGTAAGCATAGTAATAATAATATTCAAATTTGTTGGCGATGGAGCATGGTAGCGTGGCCGAGCGGTCTAAGGCGCTGGTTTAAGGCACCAGTCCTTCGGGGCGTGGGTTCGAATCCCACCGCTGCCAATATCATTTTTATTTTCAGCTCTGGATTCAATATTTTCAACAAGACTCTTGATATTCACAAGCAAGTGTACCCGGACAATACTACCGTCAATTTCAACATTGTGGTGATGGACAACGGGGATCCGCCTCGAGGAGCTATCGCTAATGTTTCTCTGCGACTGAGCAATACCTGCATTCTCAACGTCGTTTTCGTCGAAATCACGCGGCAAGTTGTCATCAACGAAACTACCGGAGATGTCTTCTTTCGAATTCCCAAGTATCGCATCACACAGTACAGTAAGCTATAGATTCACATTCTCGTTTTCATAATGTTTAAATGCCGATGTTACTTGGAATATACATCAGTAGTACAGAATTGTCTGAAAATGTAAGAAATAGAATATATTTTTTGTGATTTCATGTCACTGATTTCATCTCTATTATTGCAACATTCAAACGCAACACATTTCATTATTAGTTGCGAATGACTTATTGTATATTGGAAGGTTTTGAACAAAATGCACAATCTGAATTACAACTTATTCTGAATCAATCCTGATGGTATATATCATATCTACTGTCAATCCAGCAGTCAGGTCAGTGTGGACTGAGTATTCACCAAAATAACAAAGGCACATTATTGATCGATGCATGGAAAATTGGAGTTCAGAATATTCATAAAGAGGCTCATATAACCAAAATCAAAAATGATTTTATGTTATAAATTTCCTCTTGGTAGCGTAAATTAAGATTTCTCATCAGATATGAGTAGATCAAGTATATCGAGGGCACAGTAGGCCTACACTAATCATCAGATGAAAAAATATTTTGAAAATTCCAAGACATTGTCGTGCTGTCGAATCAGTAGCCATTTCTTCATATAGAGCAAACAAATCAACTCCACAAATCTACGCAAAAAGCAAACTTAGGCAAATGAAAATCGATTTATCACAGCTCGGTTAATCAAGGTAGTGGAAAACATTGGCTGCTGATAAATGCTAAACATTTCTCAATAAATCGTGACTGATTCAATTCAATTCAACATTTAATCCAATAATATTATAAAATAGAATGCAAAATTTCTAATTTCTAGAATTTCTTCATTGCGTCATAAACTTATCGAAAAAGTCATCGCAGGGTCTGTTTAATTTTCTTAAAACAATACGCAGTGATCTATTCATTTTTCAAATTCGCGTGCTTATAGCTGAACTATGGTTTTGAGACGTTGATAGTAATCTACATCTATGTATTGGAAGTTTCGGATTTATTCATATAATGAGAAGCTCAGATTATAAATGTTTTTTTATTTTTTATAAACTGTTGCATTCCCACTTCTAGAGCAAAAGTCTGTAGATTTTGCTGAAATTGATATCGGATTGAGCTTTCACATTCCAATTTCATAATTTTTAATGTTAATGCATAGATCAGTAATTTAAATTTCTTCTAATACATGCAAGTACAGATATATGCATTACTGCCTCAAGTGCTAATGTGCCGACGACACTTACAATTACTACGTAATTATCACCTTAAATGGTGTTCTTTTCCACAGTACAAGATCTTCCGAGACCGAAAATCAAACCCATGTCTTCTACATGTATGTGTAACTTTTCTTTTGTCAAAATTGAATTGCGTCTTACAAATTCCACATGCAGAGAATAAAATGCTGAAGAGTTAATGAGCAAAATTAAGGTTTCCTCAAATCCCTGTTGTGCTTAATCATTCAAACCATTAATTGTCTAGATGATGCAGCAATGTCAAAGTTGCATATTAATTTTGATCCGTACTTGGAATTTTAACTACAGACAAGAAAGTTTTTTGGATCGGAAAAATCGATCCTTTAATGAGTTACTGTGAGTTGCGAGAGCCAACACATTCGGTTCAATGACTGCACAGCTGTTGAATTAATAACGGTAGATCTGCCATTACATAGAATGAGCAACCCCGAAATTTCACGATCCTGACAGTTAGTAGCTGACAGCAGGTAGTGTCGCTTGCTGGCAGCATATGGATAGATAATTAAAAAGCTTCTTCAATTGGAATAGTTCTGACATTGTCCAGATATTTAAGTCAATTGAAATCTCCTTCAATCTGTAAGTGAAAATGAGATGAATAAAGGTCAATTCAATATCAAGTTTTAATCATCTTGCTCATTTGATTTAATTTTTCACGATTTTATAAAGACGAAAATAAATAATGATGATGATGATATATTTGTTATCAAGAGTACATACAGCATTCACATACTAAATGGATAATTAACAAATATCAAGCCCAAACGGACTGCAAGTAAAAGGAACCAACAAAAATAACTATCATTTAGACAGTCTCCTTTGGCAAAGGAATTTGAAATGCTATCAGGACAAGATATAAGCACCAATCCTGACATTGACGATAAATGATATGTTTCAATGTAATTAGATTGAAATCAAACACTGTTTAGTTAAGGTCGCGATTGGATGGTGAGATGCATAATAGGCTTGGTTATTCATTTGGTCATTTTTTTGTTAGGAAACTCCATGCAAACAAATGGTAGTGTTTTATTTGTTAATACCTTTATTAATGTCGCATCCTCTAGGCCTTTCGTCAGAAGCAAAGATGAAGTTATTCTTCTTCGCGCCTGTCTTCGTCGTTGTCGACAGCGTCTTCGAGCTCCTGGCTGAGGGGCGCGGAGGACATGCGATTGTCAGCTGTCTCTTCCTTCTCCGCTGTTACATGATACTACGACGATCTTGTGTACATCTGGGTTTCCTATTTTTGTTTTGTGGTAGATGTGGATTGTTATTCGAATTCTTTGATCGGTTATAGATTCATAGTGGGTTGTGTGAAATATTGTAGGCACTTGAAAACTCTGGGAGGATCATGATGTTATTTTATTGATGGTTGTACGCGATGTCCAAGAGTACTGGTATTTTTGCCCCTTAGAAGACATGGCCCACTTATTTGCTAGTCGTCGGCATACGTGTAAAAGATTTTTTTGAACATTGTTTTTTATCTTTGAGCATTTTAAAGAATAGCTTTTCAAGGCCAATTTCTACTGTTAGCCTACTTTTGAAACACCTTGTATACTTAGAAAAATAAGATGATTACCAGATGTCGCATCGAATAAAGTAAGCAGAAATTGATCTTTTAAACTCTGCAACAGTTGAAACATTTCTTTCATGACTGTAGAGGGAATTCCAATGAGGTGTCACATGTACCGTAAAAAATGATCTTTTGATGGGTATCCGTTATATTTGTGCGACCAGAGTAGGAAAATAATTCTGTTGGGTTAACATCATACAGCTGATTCACTATCTTGAATATCTTGTAACGGAGTCGGCGAGCTTCAAGACTTAACAAATTTAAATTATGCAACTTCGATCTGTAGTTCAAACCATTCAAAGTAGAAAATAGTCTACAAAAACGCTTCTGAACTTTTTCAACATGATCAATGACGTATCGACGATATGGACACCATATGATACTACCAAACTCAAGTATAGCTCTCACATGAGCTTTGTACAACATGATAAGGAGTGAAGGATCACGACAGTAAAAAGATTTCTTAATCATACCTAACACACGATTTGCCTTTGAGACAAGTGAAAAAATTTAATCTTTAAAATCCAAAGTTGTACAAACCTTTATGCCAAGATCTTTAGTCGTATTCACTTGAGGAATAACAGTCTCATTAAAAAAATACTCGTTTTTAGGATTATTTCGACCAAAGTACATTATACTACATTTACTCAAATTCACAGGAGTACCATTTCTCACAGACCAATCATGGATATCATTTAAGTCTGACTGGAGACTCGCATTTGCGAGGAGAGCTGTAGAAAATTGATTTTTTCGCGCGAACAAAAGCTTTACATCATCAGCATACTTAAATATCAAACTGTTGGATACACATGAGTCTAAATCATCAATGAAAAATAAAAATAAAATAGGGCCAAGAACAGACCCCTGAATTACTCCACTACGAATTGGAGTAGAGCGAGAAGATTGACTCTGTATTCTAACACATTGAGTGCGATCATGTAAGTAATTTGTCAGCGATGAGTGCAAAACATCAATAACTCCATAATATCGTAATTTCTCTAGCAGAAGTGAATGGGGAACTTTATCGAAAGCCTTACAAAAATCTAGAAAAGCAACGTCACAAGTGATATCGTTGTCAAGATTTCGAGTCAAGTGATCAAAAAAGAGTATTTCAACTGTTTCCATTGATCTTCCGGCTAAAAAGCCATGTTGAGTTGCAATAAACGGAAGATGTGAGACGGCAAACCTCGTCAGTTCTGAACTAATCAATCGCTCCATAATGCGACTAACACAGCTTGTAATTGCAATTGGTCGAAAATTTTTAACATCAGATTTTCAACCTGACCTATGAACAGGGGTTACGATTATTTTCCGCCACCCATCAGGGATGGAACAAAGAGAGAGGGATAACGTAAAAAATGGTACCAATTTCTCCACTAGAAATTGCCCACCTTGTTTTATTAACAGATAGCATAATCCTTCGGGGTCCAAAGATCTAGATTGTGGTAATTTACTAATAATTTCGAGGGTTTTTTGAAGAGAAATTTCGACAAAGTCAATGCTATTTGTAGTATTAATTGATGATAATGATTCCTCTGTAAAATCGTTTTTCAGAGAAGTTCATAGCAAAATAATTGTTGAATTCGTTTGCAATCTCCTTAGGATCAGTAATTACAGTTTGGTCATCGATAACTATTGAGGAAATACAGTCATTAGCACCATGCAATCTTTTTCTCACATAATTCCAAAAAACTTTATGATTTGAGTTGTTACGCATCTCCGAGAAAATGTATCTTTCATACTTGTAATGCATGTCTCTAGTGGCGAATGCAAGAGATCTAGATGAGTATTTCATTTTCCAATAATTTACAAGGGTAGGAGAGGTTTGGTACTGATGATGTAAACGGCGATGTCGTCGTAGGATCGTGCGAATGTTTCTTGAATACATCCGACGGTGTGAGTATTGTCGCTTTGGAATAGCACTATCTGCCGCATCCAAAATATTTTGAAGCAACCTATTCCATGTTATGTTTATATTATCAACACCACTTTGAGAGGGCCAAGAGGAATTGTGGAGACATCTACGATAATACTTCCAATTTGCTTGAGAAAATTGATAATGCTTTGTCACATTTTCATTCGATGATTGATCTGATGAATGAAGGAATCTGAATGACACAATTGCATGGTCGGAGGACCCGAGACACTCTAAGACTGATACATCATCGAAATTTATAGACTCTGAAGCAAAAATGAGATCTAACACGTTATTTGATTTCGGTCGTGTGGATTCTGTAACCATCTGCTTCAGGAAATTGTCCATACACCAATCCAAAAAAGGAGACGTTGAATGCGGTGCCTCATGCTTGATCCAATCTATGGTTGGACAATTAAAATCTCCACAAATAATTTGCTGCATACCATCAAGAGAAGCACATATTTTTAAGTATTCTATTACGGCACTATCCTGCAATATATAGTCCGGAGGAATGTATATTGTAGTTATCAAAAAATCAATTTGAGGTATTTTACAGGTGATTCCCGTGGCTCTCTCATCATCAAATGTATTCACAAGAACGGAAGATAATTTCTTTGAAATATAAGTAATGACACCACCACCAATACCTCCACTTCTGTCTTTGCGATACATATTGTAACCATCAATTGAAAGATAGGAGTCATCGACATCATCATTACCCCAAGATTCCGTAATACAAATAATAAAAGGACAATATTCGCTTGCATATATTCTGAGCAAGTCGATTTTGTTAATCAACGAACGTGCATTGATTAAATAACCAGTCATTTTACCAACATCTATGGCAACATTGATTGTGGGGAGAGCATCAGTCTTGGAAAATTCAAAATATACCTTTGATAAATCATCAAAATTGCTTGGATAATAATTAGACAAAAATGAAAGATATTCTTCTGTGCATTTAGAGATCGCACGCTCTTGATCATTACTATTTTGAATATGTCAGAATAACTGATTAACAATACTTGTCTCATCGATAAGTTTGTCGTTTTGATAAAGTTTTCTAGAACGTATGCAAACTTTTTCTGTTGGAAAGGATGATCTCAATTCTTTCATTTTATCTCGAAGGCGCTTTTCTTCACGACGTACCAAGAATGTTGAGTCTTTGTTTACGAAAACACGTTTGAAAAATTGTCCGTACTCAATATGATGGCGCATCTTCTTTTGATGAAACAGAACATCATTGCGAGAGGGGAAACTATTAAATTTTACACGTAGTAGTCGATTGCGACCACTCTTTCGTACACCAATTCTAGAACATTCAACTATGCTGTTGTCATCAAAATCATTCGAGATAGTTTCACATATAAATGAGACTTTATCCATGTCATCATAAAGAGGATTATCAGGTATAGGGATTTTATCCTCCGGTACATCAGAGAAAATCAGATTGAGTTGTCTACGATCAGATTCCAATCTCTCGATCTGAAGTTGTCCGACTATAACGCTTTTAATATTCTTCGTTTCAATATCTAAACGAAGTTGTTCAGCTTGAATAGTATCAAGGCGTTTTTCGAGGGCAGTTACACTAGTGGCTATACTTTCCAGCCTTGCAATGATATGGTCCTCTGATTGTGAAATCAGACGACTGACATCTTCGAGCGTAGAAAGTGGTTGTGAGGAATTCTGAGAGCCAGACCTAGTCGGACGATTATTCATTGTGTCTCAGGATTCGAACACAAAACTAAAGCTTGAAATGCAGCCACTTAGTGATACACACCACTGAACCACAACAGATCTCTATGAGAAAAGTGCTATATGATAATGAACTGCACCAGGAATGCTACGTGACGTCAATGACGTTCTGCAATTTCTCGAAATTCAGACACTGCCAAAGCAACTAAGCGGTAATGACAACTCACTAGGAATCAATGGACTGTTCGTATATTCCAAAGTTATGGGATAATTAATCGACGTTGAATGATGCGAATATGACGATGATGATAACGAAGTAGTGAGGATTACGGTGACATAAATTATTTTACTGATGGATCACTGGAGCCGATGGAATCACAGTTATCGATCAATCCGCCTGATAAGAGACAAGAACACGTCTGCACGAGTCTGCACATCCGATAGTTGTGATAATCAAGCGAAATGATAGCTCCTACACACCATTGACCCATATGTCCCTCCGGGATTTGAATTTGCTGTAATATGGTATGTTTTGCAGACTTTAAAGAAATATTTATGGATGAAGTCAGTATGCCATGAAGTTTTATTAAACTTAAACGCTATGAAATCGGTTTCTGATCCATGTCTCCTATTTCATGCAATTTGCTCCGCTGCTTGCTCGCAGACCATCTGCCTGTGAGCGATTATCAGTGTCGGCTTCTAGCACAGCACAAGATGAGCAAAGCTGCTTTGGCAAGCATTAATTGCGTTTGTTTTGCCCTTTCATTCCAGCACAGCAAAAGCTGACCAAAGCCCTCATGGCTCATTTCAGTTGCGTTCGTTTTGCTTTGTCATTTGTCCTTTCGTTAGCACTTTAAAATATTTTCTCTGACCGATCGAATACATTTGGTCGTTTCGATGATAAAGAATAATTGTTAGATAACATAAGTGCAACGACAATGGAAAAGACTTTATTCTCAGAAACCGCCAACGGATAAAACCCTCAGACAAGTTTATGAAAAATTCATGACAACAGGAAGCGTGCATTGATGATGAATAAATTGGAAGCTGATCCAGCATTCAAGAATTCATTATGTTTTTCTGATGTGGCTTCACCTCATTTGAATACTATGGTGAATAGACACAGCAGCATTATTTGGGGCTATGAAAACCCCAAATGCGTTTATGGAATTCCTATAAAGTCACCTGAAGTTGCAGTTTGGGCTGCAATGTTTCACTATAGAATTATCGGACCGTATTTTTTAATGATCAAACTGTGAATCAATTGAATTACTTAGACATGCTGAAACCTTTTTTTGTTCCGCAGTTGAAAAGAATCCGTAGGTTGAGGCACACTTGCTTCAGCAAGATGTTGCGCCTCCACACTGGGGACTTGAGGTGAGGGCTTTTCTCAAAGAACAATTTCCTGGTAATTGGATTTGGACGATCAGGACCGATTTCATGGCCCCCACGTAGCCCTGACATTAAGCCGCTAGATTTCTACTTGTGGGGGAAAAGTCAAATCGGATGTTTTTGCCAGAAGACCAGAAACCATTAAACAGATGAAAGACTTTATTTCTGAATCTTTCCACAACATTTCTTGCAATGTGAATTGCATTGGAAAATTTGATCAAAAGATTTTATTGGTTCATTCAGGCTGAAGGAGGTCATTTTCAGCAAACATATTTGTTTATTTTGTAGATAGCATTTTTTGCTGAAAAAGATCGTTGAAACTTGCATTTGTTTTTTTTGTGTCCCTGTACAGGAGATGATAAGTAATTTGAAACCATTTAATTGTCAATTTATCATTTGTTACCAATTAATTTTCAACGATTAATTATTAATTTCAAATGAATTAATCAATTGAATGATCATAATAAAACTTCATGGAATACTAATTTCATTCATAAATATTTCTTTAAAAACCCGCAAAACCCGCCATTTTACAGCAACTTCTAATCCCGGAGAGACATATGGGTAACCCTGTGTACATGTATATATACTACTTCTTTTGTAAGTAGCTTGTTCAGATCACCCTGAGATGGATGATGTTTGCATCCGAAGCGACGGTCAGAGTTGCATTAGAATTATTCTCAAAAATAGCATTTAAGTTTTCAAATCAAAAAGTAAAATTGATTTATAGAGTACTAGAGAAAAAATATTCAAAATTATCGAAAATTGATTTGATGCCAGTGTATATTTATATACATGTATATAACTGTGGTTTATATATGCATGCAGACCCGTTGTAATTGCAATTAGTCATTGTAATCAATTACGTTTTCTGATGAATACTTTGTAATTGTAATTAAATACATTTTTAGGCATGTAATTGCAATTACTTCGCATTCAGCGCTGTTAAATATTCATTCGACATGCAGTATGAATTGCTTTATTCTCATCGTCGATAATACGCTGCAATATACGACATTCGTCATGCGTTTATAATGATACGACATTTTTTAATAGATATACATGTAATGCATACATAGATTTGAGGTCATTATTTTTCTATAATGACACACAGCCGAAGCATCGAGGTTATTATGACAAATAATGACGCAAAAGATCTATGCATTATCTGCTAAAATGCATGACTTTTTTCATAGAAGTCATGAATTCAAGGCATTATATAATGTATCTTTCATTTTAACTATTTTGACACATTTCATTTTCAGATTGCAGTGAACCTTGTGGAATGCAATCTGGTATCATTCTTAATGATCGCCTCTCAGCCTCCAGTTCTGAAACGAAAAGTCCACCGAGTCGTGCAAGACTTAATCTGACAACGGGTAGGTCATAATGAGCTATCAAACAAATAAGAACGTCGATACAATTTTTCGTAGCAGTCTTTCAACAATTTCTTGATTGATCTGAGATATTCAAAGTGACTATTGGTGATTGCGGAGAAGTTATCTGTGACGAATTCGTAATCGGCGTCATTTCGATCCAACGCCAAAAGTTGTGATTTCATTTTGTGATTTGTTATGAGATAGTCCCTAATGCACCCGTCTTGCCAAAAGTAAACTTATAGAAGAGAAAACTACGTTGTCTCATGGCCTCGTCTCTTCTCTACAGTGAGATGCAACAATACTGCACAGACATTGGTTGACCTTGGATAGCTAAAACGTTAGAATGCAATTAATCGGTATACAAGCAATCACACAATCAACAAACAATCACAGTTTCAACAGAAACAACCTTTCCATCTGTACACATAGATCCGGTAGTAAAAGTCTGATGATGATACTTTCTGTGATAGCTCCAGAGATGGTCTTACCATCCACCTGGAAGTCTTGGTGTTCTTGCTCTACCACTGTCGACCGATGTTCACGAATGGCGGATGATAGCCGACACGGGTGGTTGCTTGGATCTCGGTCTGGTGAGTCTGTTGTAGAGCCACTTGCGAAGATGTTCTGCTCTTCGAAGAGAAAGACTCCGCTCCGTCCTCGCAATATACCCTGCACCGCAGGGACAACAAAAGCTATAAGTCACTTCGGGTTGCTTGGATATCGGAATAGTGTCCTCTATACATGGTGAAGTTAGGCATCTTGTGCGGAACACGAGTGGGATTGACATAGTAGAACGCCTTGCCAGTCATTGCGATCTGCTCACTCACCACAGTATGGTAAACGAAGAATTTTTATTTGGAATTTTATTTCAAACGGAGAAACTTTTATTGCCGAGAAAATGTTTCTATGAACCACGTTGGATAGCGTTTGTTCTTAAGACACTGGAACAGCAACTTGAATTCTTCTTCAACGCATTGATGAGAGCACAACCGACTGGCACGGTGAAACAGCGAGACTGCCAGGTCTTGTTTGCTGCTTGTACCTCTTCGGACAGAAGGACTGGAAATTACTGTACAGCTCAGTAAAAGTGGCCTTCCTGTAGATCGAGGTTGAGATAAGGCCTTCTGAGTCGATATGGAGAGAAAAGTCCAAGATATGGTCACAGTCTTCATTCGCAAATTAGATGGCACTATGCTGTTGATTGAAGAACACCAGAAGATTGTCTCCAAGATCGCCCAAGACAATCAGGAAGGTGTTGTCCACATAACGACCGCAGAATTCCGATTCCCTTTCAATTTGTGTTCTTTTTTTCTTTGATTCTATGTACAGAAGTTTCAGCTATCGTAGATATATATTTCTTTTATTTACGTTACAAGTATGGAAGACTCGTGTATTCTATTTCATTTTTTCCAGTCAAGAAGCTCACTTTGTTAATACTTGTGCACTTACGAAGTTGTATTCTAACGTTCTGTCTATCCACGGTTAACCGATGTTTGTACAGTATTCACCGTAACAGCAGACAAGAGACGCGGCCATGAGACAACATAGATTTCTCTTCCATAAGTTGTTCCTCTACAGAGTAACACCAAAGCGAAATTTATTCAAAAATAGACTTATTTCATTGCGCCTCATTTACTTAATCGAATTTGTGCAATTTTAAGTACCTCTGTCTTCATCCTCCGGGCTTATATACAAAAAGGTACAAATTTAGACAATACAATCAATTAAGGCTATTATTGAAGCTCACAACTTCAAGGACAATGAGAAGAACTGGTTTTATCGTTTCGTAAAATATCTTTGTCATAAGTAGCTATGAAGACTAATTCTACCATGCGAGATTTGCTGCATGGGTGATGACGGAGAAAGATTGTTTTTGAGAACGCAATATTTTAGATAGTAAA
The DNA here is from genome assembly GCA_907163375.1 of Prostheceraeus crozeri. NCBI lineage: Eukaryota > Metazoa > Platyhelminthes > Polycladida > Euryleptidae > Prostheceraeus > Prostheceraeus crozeri. Next base: position 536,378 of record CAJQUW010013593.1, on the reverse strand, counting down.
GGGCGACCTGGCAAATGCCCTTGTTGTCTCGCGAATGTACACTTGTCATAGTGCTGACAAGCAAATATGTATTCGAGGCGAGCGAGACAATTAAACGACTTTTGCGATGAATAAAATGAGCAGTCATCATAGTCTTGAATACATGAATGATTACAACGGTAGTCATTATTCTATTGAAATAGTTATGATTGCAAGTAAATCTTTGCATTACTTATATCTTGATGATTTCATTCATCCAGATTCATGAAGATTTAAGAATAAGCTTTGTGGTTTATGACTTGTTTCGACTCATACATTTTTCATGAAATTCATTCTAAGGTGAAAGTACGTTTTGATGTTGTTTGTTTTATAATCCTCACAAATAAGGAAGTACAGATTATTGCCATGAAAATGTGAACTTCATATACACGCACGTATCTTAGAAATATTCTTGTTCTATATATATTTCCATCATGCGAAGATGCGCCTTAGTGATGATTTGACCGCAAAACTGCTTACATGAAGGCACCTTTCTATTGTTTTCTCAAATGAATGTCATTCTTCAACTTAATACTTATAGTACACAAGAAAACAGTTCTGAAATTATAATACGCTGAATTTTATCTACTGAAAATTTCAGAGATTGATGGAATACTATGCAGCTATAGAAGCCATGCTTTTTCAAAATCACACTTTTTAAATTTGAATGAAAAAATTTATGAAATGGACGTCTTGCTGTTATTTGTGCCAAACTGAGCTTATAGGTGATTTTTTCTTTGCCTGTGTAATTTGGCGCATATATGAACAAAATATTTAACATCTAAAGAAGTCATTACGATTTATAGTCACTGTGTTAATTTCTATCATAGATGAAAGGTGCTTACATGTAAGCATTTCCCTTAAAATTTAGTTAACATGAGATATTTCTTGTAAACTGTAAACATAATCATTTATTTGAGGATTTTTACAAAAAAGCAAATAAATGCGATGGCAATTGACTATGCACCTGCAGTTGTACCTTAGTTATCATCACAATTTGCGCTGTTTAGGGAGTAAGCATAATTTTTGAGTTTTTGTCAGACAATTTTTTGAATTACTAAATATCTATGTCTATGAACAAACCGATGGGGCTACTTTCGCATTGAAAATCAGTAGTGCATGACGCGATCATGCGATTAGAGGTATAAATTTCCAAGTACCACTCTTGCTTGTTTGGGGTAAGCGTGTTCATTAATGTATGAAACATAGAAAACATAGAAATTTGGTGCCATTTCTCGGCGTGAATTTTGATATCTTGAACACTCTATCATAAAGTGATACAGAGTCTCTATTTTTGAATCATCGTGTCATTGTTCTCATATGATATTTTATGTCTAAGAATTTATTGAATATGATAGCAATCAATTAAGTCAAATCTACACCTTATATGAAATTAGAAATTGTGATTTCAGCAAGATGAATTTATGATTTGAATTGATCAAACCTTTTGTCTCTTCATTTCCTAAATTTATCTGCGCATACGTCTCGAAGCGACTTCCACGTGAAGAATTATTAGGATTATATACACTGATGACATAGGAACCATGCGATTTGTACATGCAGTGAAAGGTAAACTGAAATAATTTTTTGAGATTGGCAAGAAGGATGGCCTACATGTTCACACATCTCCAAACCACAACAATTATCAAGGCAGGTCATTCTCTGCGTAGATCACGGTACTTATATGCAACATGGTTTAACTTTTCAATGTTTGACGCTTTCCTCTCTCTTTACTCAGTGGAGATGTATCCTTCATTAGAAAGAATCAAATGTAGATTTGTAGAATTTATATGGCTTAAATCAGAGCATAATGTTGAAGCGAAGCGACTAGTAGATATTATCAAATACTTTGGATATCTTGAGCATCTGGAATTCTCCATTAGAGAATTAAAATCCTTGACCATTAACCGAAGGAAGCTCTGGTCGCTGGAGAATGATTGTCTCATGTACTTATATATGATAGTTCTATGAAAATTAAGTCCATTACTTATTAAGGCAGAGTGGAAGTCATCAGAAACTAATGAATTTTCATTGGAACAGGGTACTTGCGTACGTCTGATGGATCCAAAAGTTGCGCATAGAACAGGCCTACCTACGTGGTAAATAGATAGCACAAAAGAATCACATTAGAGTTTGCATCAACTTATATCCTGTGCATGAGATATAATCCCCATAATCAGGTAGTCTGATTCTTTTCTGTTTCAAATCTGCCTTCCTGCAATTGATAAAAGGCTGTACATGTAGATAAAGACAATAGGTTAGAAGGTATTCTCCTTGAATCAGCGAAACAGAGAAAATGTGAGTCTTCAATCAACAATTTGAAAGCGTTGATCTTTATGCACTCAAAGTGAAAGGATTGAAGTAGCCGGTGATATAAGGTTGCAGTTCATTTGAGACTGTTCGATGGACTCTGCCGGTTGTTGAATAACAATAAAACATGACAAGACCAAAAAGATTTCTTGAACTACATAACTAGTGTCGGCACACACTTCAGAAAATACTTGCATGCATGTAACAAGTAGGAGTAAGCAAGTCTACGATATTAAGATTCATGAAAGTAAAGGAGATAGTTCCATCATGAATTTGCTTCTCTGTTTTATAAATGCTTCCTACATTCACAAAATATGATGTAGAAGCATTCTCGTATTTTGATTATTTGATGTAAAAGCATGACTATTTCAAAATGCTATACTTACAGTTATACTGAGAGTCAGCTCAAGCGATTTTACTCGTGCTTTTGCATTTACATGAACGTTTTAATAGTAGCCTGCTTTTTTAATAATTATCTGTCTTATTGTCACGTAAGCGGGTATACATGTGCATCAAATGGTACACGCTTCTATTAAATGAAGCATATTAGTTGTGAAATTTGCTTATGTGTACCATTAGCAATAAAGTCATTAAATATTTTGAAGCTGTAAATGATAGCTAAATGATTCATTATACCTATTAATACCCATGAGATCTGTCTACGTCATTTATATATTGCCATACTGTGTCAGGATAATCATCTCTGCCTAAAGAAGGTCAACAAGTAAAAAAAATGCCTATGTGTGTGATCATATTTTGCAGGAATTTGTCCATTTTTGTTCTTAAAAGAGCAAAGAAAAAACAATTATCTTGGTGACTCCTTCAATTCTTTATGATCTCTCAAATATAATCAGTGTACAAATTCTGAACTGAATTTTCGGACGTTGGCCCTCACGTGGTGCGATGTCAAAACGGTCATGGCCCAAAGCTCTTGACTGTTTCGAAAAAATGGTTACAAAGAACAAAATTTAAAAATAAAAGAGAAAGCCAAAGGAAAAAATGAAGTAATTCGCAATAAATAATAAAACAAATTTAGTGATTCCATTTATGAATGATAAATGTGATAGACGTATAAGGAAAGTAATGAAAAAATACGATATGTATCAGTAATATCAGTCATGTAATATAAGATATTTCCTTAGAAAAAATTAGAAAGGCACTGCATTGGATGATAATTTTTTAAACGGTGAAATTAATTTCGAATTCTTCCGCTTAATTCAGAAAACGCTTGAATGTGCAACACGATTTTGTGAACGAAGCAATTTCTCGCTCATCAGTCCACTGACAGCATTAGTTTCTACAACATTTCAATCTTAACTCAAATTAGGTTCTATCAACATGGCGGTACTACTGATTTAGGTGATGATATTAAAGAGCACGATTACATGTGATTGGATACAAAACTGTGTCATTTCCAATGGTATTCACCAATCTATGAATGGGTGTTGCGGTGCGCGTGGATTTTCTACGCACTTCACACATATCCGCACAACGTGAAAACACAATGAATGCACTTCTTTCATTGAGGAAATCCAATTGATTTTCATTAACATTTCTTCTCTATTTCAGAGGCATTGCAAAGTTTGACTGGCGGTTGGGTAGCAGCAGTATCTGATTTATCCCAATGGTATCAGGTTTCTCTGCTACAAATGCACAAATTCCGCGGTATACAAATGCAAGGGCAATATGAAGCAAATAACTTTATCAGAACATTCTCCATTCAATACAGAACTGCCAGTTCAGGAGCTTGGACGACCTACACGGACGGAAGTGGGACATCGACTTTCACTGCTAATACGGACAACACGGGAGTTGTTACTGTCGATTTTAACCCATTCTTCCTCGCTTTAGAGATACGAATACTGCCCAAGACTTGGAATAACAAAATTGCAATGCGATTCGAACTCATAGGTTGTACAACAGCCAGACAGACTTTTTGTGAGTGGAATCAGATTATTTAAGATTATTTGTCCAGGCCAGACTTAAATATTGTCGGATGGGGCAAGTTCCCGACTGATAACCAGATTGGGACTCATCCCAAAAAATTATCTTTACAATGCACAGCGTGAGAGCAGTCTGCGGAATTCCCTCATGACCTTAAATATAAGTTTCGCGGATAATTCTATAGGAAATTGTAATTCGCAGAGGTGATAATGACGTCTCGCTGTTCAATTGTATACAAAAATTGCATCAAATAATCTCGCGAGGAAATTTGAGACTATGATCATACGCATGAATCATACCTAAGATTCATACGCATGATTCATACCTGAAACATGCTATGAAAGTGAAACACTTTTTGTATAGAAATCATACGTATGAATCATACCCAAATTTTGGTATGAGATCCTCATACTATGATCATACGATGACAGTCTCATGCGCTGATTATGACATGAAATATCCATACTGAGAACATATAATAATTTTTTCGTACCTTTATTTTTCCCAGCGACAGGGTTCCTTTAATGGCTTGCTTTTTTGTTTTTTTCGGAGAAAATCTTGCATCAGATTACTTTGTCCTCACTTCCATCATTTTTCTGAAATAGTTATCATTAATTTAAATCAGCGCTTGAATTATCGGATCTATTTAATTGGTTTGAATTGCATTGAATGATCAAATTTCGGCGAGATTCCAAATAAGTAACGAAATTTTTCAGTTGTAACAAAATAATAAAACAATTTTTGGTAATGATGTGAAGCACATCGTATTCTAAAAACACGCAGTCTTGAAACTTGTTCAAAGGAAGAGTATCTAAAATGAAGTGATGAAGTGATCATGTCAAATTTATTCCGGAAAAAGAAAATTGAAATATAAAACAATTACATGTCTCAGATGACCTGGTAGCAACCTGATCGAAATGGCATGAACTCAATAAAGGAAGTCAAAGTTTTTGACTAATAAAGGTTGCTTCACTATAGATCAGCAGATATTTATCTCATGGAAAAGGAAAGACTTGTATGGAAAAGGTTTAACGCTCTATTCTTTGACGTTCAAGAATGAAATACACCAGCTAGCATCTTGAGAGCCCTATGCGACTTACTTCAATGCCTGATTGGATTATTTTCGTTTGGAACGGCAATAACGACGAAATCAAGCCATTGATTTCAGAGACATCTCTACACATGGCGATTTTTTCTCACAAATATGAATGATTAATTTCATTCCTAGATTCTAAGGATTAATCGCTTCCCTCATAGGACACCATCTAATTGGAGCTTTTAAGTACTTGATTTTTTTTACTTATCAATTTCTAATGATGTTTTATGGTCACTGGTCAGAATCGGACGATCCATTTGTCATCAGTAGGACCTAACCTGACACCTGAAACTATTTTTTGGGATCCCACATAATAATGAGATATGCAGGACTCTCCCAAAGGTTTTTGAAAATGTGATTAGAAACACACTTTTAAAATCGCATATGGCTAAATTCTCATATCCATTGCAGCACTAGTATTGCATTGTGTAGATTAGCATGAAGTTGCGAAATCACAACCAACCAAGTACTAATAAATGATGCTAACTTAATATGTTTGACAGAAGTTTAATCTACCATACTGGGGAAATATACCTAAATTGACCAAAAAACATCTTTTCCTCGCTGGTTTCGCAAGTCAGAATCTCATTCTCTAGAACAATCTCAGCACTTCATTCTAGAATAGGATTTCAGTATTGGAAAATATTTTACAAAAATCATGGTATGGAAGATAATGCCCATGTTTGAGTATGATTTCACTATTGAAAATTCATACAAAATCATAGTATGAAGACCTTATATCCATATTTGCGTATGATTTCAGTATGGAAAATTCATGCAAAATCGTAGCATGAAAACCTCATGCCCTTATTTGTGCATGGATTCAGTATAAAAATCCTGAGATTTCATACCTATGACTCAGCTACCTATAAATTGAAATTTTCTCACAGATGGTAGTGAAGTTCTGAGCTATTATTCCAGAAATGGGTTAGAAATGGGTTTCTATACCTGGAATAGTTTGGCAAACTCTTGATCAAAATCATGCTGCAAATCCAAAACAACAAGCGAAACACCTTGAGAAAGTCATGAAGTGGGGAATCATGTGCGCCCATGTAGATGATAGGCTTCATATGTTTGGGGTATGATGAACATAGAGAAAGAAGTAGGCCTATCGAAGGTCTATCTAGGCTGAAGTGGATCACCAATTAATCCACTTGCATTCGCTTTGCCATTCTCCAAAGTAGAGGATAGCCGTTAACAGGAGTTGACGATTGTTCATTCTGTTGATCAGACCAGAAGGCTGATGATGAAAAAGTCTCCTTGCTTTTCGGCGTAATAATTGTAATTATATGTAAAAGAAAATTTACAAGGTTCCGACGCGTTTCGCGAATTCTCGCTTTGTCTAGGGACGATCGTGAAGAGAACAAACTGACAGTCAAACTCGTCTTAAAATAGATGATGGTGAGTTGGATTTAAAATACGGTCAGTTCATGCTTGCGAATTGCGATTCAGTGAGGGACAAATCATCTTTATGTGTCTCGCTTCTGACAGTCTCGTGTCTAGCGCGTCACTGCACTTTTCCAGGATGTCTAAGTCATAGTCATCAATAGATATCAGGCCATGCTGCGAATGTTCACCTAAAGCACTAGACCTGTCCTGCTTCTGGATCGCACGTTTATGTTCCATGAAGCGGAATTTGAAAGGTCTGCAGGTTTGGCCAACATAAATTTGATTGCAAATTTTGCAAGTGAATTTATAAATTAGGAAACGGTCTGTACATTTGTTTTTGGCAGCAACCGAGTGCAAATGTCACAATCTTCATGTTTTAATTTTTTGTTTTTATTTTTTAAACTACAATAAAGTGATTTGTTTGGGGTGCTAATCAACTTCGCGGGTAATTCGTATTTTTTTATTAAGTGACGAATTTTATTGTCTGTATGATCATTGATGAAACGTAATTTTAAGTTACTAGTATTCTGCGAGACTATTTTATTTCTAGACTTAGATTTTCTAGAGAAATTGTGGGTGAACCCGTTGTTTTTTAATTTTATGTCCAACTTATTGAGGGATTTCTTCAAGTCATGTTCGTTGTTGCATCTTTTAGTAACATTATTAATACTTCTAGTGACAAAATTGGATTTTATATGAGCAGGGACAAAACTATCTTTTCTTAGTGAAATTCCTGAGTGCATTTCTTTTTGGTACCAACAGTAAAGTATCTTTTTGTTAGCATTGCTTATACTAATATCTAAGAAGTTAAGAGTTTTGTCCGGCACCTCAATAGTGAAGTTTATTTATACTGTTGAAAGTTTCTAATATGATATCGAAATCTGCATTGGTCGGGAATGGACCCATCATTATATCATCAATGTACCTTGCGTACATGTCTGGCGAAATATTATGATTGTCTTTCAATTTTTTTTTTCAGAGCTTTGTTTTCTAAGCTATTCATGAAAATAACCGCGAATGGTGGGCTGAAATGTGTGCCCATCGGACAGCCTTTGATTTGTTGGAAGAAATTACCGTTATACTGTATTTCGTAATTGTTGCAGATAAATTTTAACATATTTTCTATCGACTGAAGGTCAAGGCCGTAATTATTTATTTTATCCCAATTTTCAGCGGTAAAGTTTATAACTTCTGAAATTGCTTCAGCAATCGGGATGCTGGGGTACAAGTTTTTTAACATCAAGAGATAAGAAGATGGTATTGGTTTTGCAACTTCTTTCTATGTTTTTTAGTTTTAAGATCAGATCTTCTGTGTTTTTTAAATGGGCTGGGACCTATTCCATCAGTTGAGTTAGTATTCTAGTAACAAGCCAATCTATCTTCTGAGTAGGGTTATTGATACATGAAGCAATCGGGCGGACTGGATAAAGTCCGTTTTCACACATTTCTTTGTGGTCTTTTATGACCGTTCTAAACGATGCTGCTTCGGTACCACAGCTCAACAATTGCTCAACTTCTTTTTTTTGTGAAATTATTTTTACAAGCAGATCTGATAATCATGTTAGCTTGTTTTTCTAATTTATTGTTGTTCGATTTTTCAAGTTTTCTGTATGTGGTCTCATCATTTAGGACAGATTCAGTTTGATCTATCAAATCTTCGCTGTTAATAAGAATTAATCTATTGGTTTTATCTGACGGGGCCACTGTGAGGTTATTTTCTTTCATGAAGACTTTGGAATCACTAATGTTTTTAGAAATTCTTTCTACTTTTTGATTGTTATGACTTTTCTGTTGTTTTATTAGATTCATAACTTCATAACGAAAAAGTTGTAGGTTCGATTCCTCTTTTTCCGACAATTTTGGGGGTAGAGTAATTCGGTTTCTGCCAAAAGGTATTTTTAGCCTATTATCAGTGCAGTCGTTATCAGATATGGCATTTTTCCATCTTATACGATAAATGAGCTTGTCAAGCTCTTTTTCAGCATTAGAAATAAGGTTGTTATCAACCTTATGAGGAATACGGTACTTAGGACCTTTTTGAATAAGGTCTTTTAGAACTGACGGTATTTTACAACTCACCAACTCATCAAAAACGCCACTAGTGTTCAAAGGATCAGACACAGGTGAAATACATAAAAAAGTGTCATAATAAGGGAAAGGAAACTTCGGTGATTGCTTTTCTTCATATTCACCTCGAGACACTGGATAATTCCTTCCTGTGAGTTGACACCATTTCTTCTTGTGAGTTTCGTAGATCCTTGTTTCTTCTTTTGACCACGCTGCATTGAGTTTGCACAGCAACTCTTCGATATTCTCCTTTTTCCATCTTCGTACTAGATGGAGGTACTCGAAACCTCTTCTCGACTGACTGTTGCTTTCTTTCAACTGTAGGCTTCTTAACTGCTGTCGGATGACTTCCATCTCCAAACTTGTTTTCTTCCTGGTTATTGCTGCACTTTCTTCAGTGATTGAGGGGATCTTAATCTTGGCAAACTTCGGCGTTACATGGTAATCCAAACATGTTTGTAGGAAGACGAGGTTGAGGCGGTTTTTCAAATACTTCACTTGATCATTTGCAAATTGAACCACATTTGACCTGGAGTAGGGGTCCTGGTCAACAGAGTTGATGTAGAGGATAGCCGTTAACAGGAGTTGACGATTGTTCATTCTGTTGATCAGACCAGAAGGCTGATGATGAAAAAGTCTCCTTGTTTTTCGGCGTAATAATTGTAATTATATGTAAAAGAAAATTTACAAGGTCCCGACGCGTTTCGCGAATTCTCGCTTTGTCTAGGGACGATCGTGAAGAGAACAAACTGACAGTCAAACTCGTCTTAAAATAGATGATGGTGAGTTGGATTTAAAATACGGTCAGTTCATGCTTGCGAATTGCGATTCAGTGAGGGACAAATCATCTTTATGTGTCTCGCTTCTGACAGTCTCGTGTCTAGCGCGTCACTGCACTTTTCCAGGATGTCTAAGTCATAGTCATCAATAGATATCAGGCCATGCTGCGAATGTTCACCTAAAGCACTAGACCTGTCCTGCTTCTGGATCGCACGTTTATGTTCCATGAAGCGGAATTTGAAAGGTCTGCAGGTTTGGCCAACATAAATTTGATTGCAAATTTTGCAAGTGAATTTATAAATTAGGAAACGGTCTGTACATTTGTTTTTGGCAGGCAACCGAGTGCAAATGTCACAATCTTCATGTTTTAGTTTTTGTTTTTATTTTTTAAACTACAATAAAGTGATTTGTTTGGGGTGCTAATCAACTTCGCGGGTAATTCGTATTTTTTTATTAAGTGACGAATTTTATTGTCTGTATGATCATTGATGAAACGTAATTTTAAGTTACTAGTATTCTGCGAGACTATTTTATTTCTAGACTTAGATTTTCTAGAGAAATTGTGGGTGAACCCGTTGTTTTTTAATTTTATCTCCAACTTATTGAGGGATTTCTTCAAGTCATGTTCGTTGTTGCATCTTTTAGTAACATTATTAATACTTCTAGTGACAAAATTGGATTTTATGTGAGCAGGGACAAAACTATCTTTTCTTAGTGAAATTCCTGAGTGCATTTCAGTATAAATAATGATACTAACTTCACTATTGAGGTGCCGGACAAAACTCTTAACTTCTTAGATATTAGTATAAGCAATGCTAACAAAAAGATACTTTACTGTTGGTACCAAAAAGAAATGCACTCGGGAATTTCACTAAGAAAAGATAGTTTTGTCCCTGCTCACATAAAATCCAATTTTGTCACTAGAAGTATTAATAATGTTACTAAAAGATGCAACAACGAACATGACTTGAAGAAATCCCTCAATAAGTTGGACATAAAATTAAAAAACAACGGGTTCACCCACAATTTCTCTAGAAAATCTAAGTCTAGAAATAAAATAGTCTCGCAGAATACTAGTAACTTAAAATTACGTTTCATCAATGATCATACAGACAATAAAATTCGTCACTTAATAAAAAAATACGAATTACCCGCGAAGTTGATTAGCACCCCAAACAAATCACTTTATTGTAGTTTAAAAAATAAAAACAAAAAACTAAAACATGAAGATTGTGACATTTGCACTCGGTTGCCTGCCAAAAACAAATGTACAGACCGTTTCCTAATTTATAAATTCACTTGCAAAATTTGCAATCAAATTTATGTTGGCCAAACCTGCAGACCTTTCAAATTCCGCTTCATGGAACATAAACGTGCGATCCAGAAGCAGGACAGGTCTAGTGCTTTAGGTGAACATTCGCAGCATGGCCTGATATCTATTGATGACTATGACTTAGACATCCTGGAAAAGTGCAGTGACGCGCTAGACACGAGACTGTCAGAAGCGAGACACATAAAGATGATTTGTCCCTCACTGAATCGCAAGCATGAACTGACCGTATTTTAAATCCAACTCACCATCATCTATTTTAAGACGAGTTTGACTGTCAGTTTGTTCTCTTCACGATCGTCCCTAGACAAAGCGAGAATTCGCGAAACGCGTCGGGACCTTGTAAATTTTCTTTTACATATAATTACAATTATTACGCCGAAAAGCAAGGAGACTTTTTCATCATCAGCCTTCTGGTCTGATCAACAGAATGAACATTCTCCAAAGGTTTGCAGCTGCAAGACTTTCTTGAATCAGTCATCAATTACCGTGTTGCGATGGCTGGAAAATTCACCGAATCAGTTTTAATTGAAGCGCATTGGGATTATCTGAGATCAACTTAAGACATCACTGACTCAGGAGAAGTGTGTACCACAGGGGTTGCTCAATATCAGAGACATAAAAAAACACTTACTGACACCATTCCACAAAGAACATTGTTCCTTTCTGGAAATTTGGAGTTACTCATGAGTAAAATGATGTCATATAACTAAACGGAGATTTTAAATTTTGTTTAATTGAAATTAAAATATAATAGAATATTGAAAAATATGAAATTTCGGAAATGTTAGCAATAACAGGGGTCTCACTCGGCAAAAAATCAAAAAATAGCAAAAAATTTAAGAATGTGGCAAAAAATAGCAAAAAAAGTAAAGAATGGTAAAAAATGTCAAAAAATCTGGCATTTTTACTAGTATTTTTACTTATATCTCTGTGGTCTAGTTTTGAAATGGTGTAGTGGAAATTTCTAGCAATCCTAAATTCAGCACGTAATTTTGCTGCATGCTTTCATTTCATTCACTGATTACTTCGATATTTTCGGATTCTGTCATCAAATCTCGATAAGGATTCATAACAAACTACTACTAGTTGCAGTTTTTTTTTAGTTTTTGGGATTGTTTGGACTTTGAAGGACATGAAGTTGTTTAAAATTTTATATTGTTGTTTCAAATTTTAAATTGTTGCATTTGTTCGTTGATATTTTGTTGATTTTGCATCAAATAATACAGATTTTTAACATCACATGTGATCAGAGTATTTTGATGTAGAATGACTTAAATAGCATTTATACTTAGGTTGAACAATTTAACTCGTCTTGCATTTGACTTCCGTAGCTAGGTCAATGCTAAAACGTTACTGGGAAAATAACTTGCAATCAAGGACTACTTAACCTAAGACGAATGTTTTCAGTGGACGATAGGTACTCGTCCTCGAAAAAATCGTATAAGTGTCATATAAGGACTGCACCCTGAAAATAAAAAAGTCGATTGTATCGTGGTGAATTCTTCATGGTGCACTATTCACTCAAGTCATTTAGTTTTCTCCATTTTAGAAGAAAAAAAGTGGCAAAAAATCCAAAATTTTGGAGTGAGACCCCTGCAATATATGAAACAGACAGCATATATACGTGCATTATACATGTGCACATAATATCATCGAGGCCCGAATCTTTATGCTATTTTTCGTGACAAATATTCTATCACATGAGAAAAATACTTTTTCATGGGTTTTATATTCAAGAAATATGCCTTTTATAACTCACAAAATTTTCACAGCAAATTAATGCATACTAACTAAAATGTGGTCTTCTAAAAACTGAATTTAGTTTGCAAAAATGCCATATTATCTAACTCATATACGTGTGATAGTATTAGACATTTGCATTTATGTACAGTAATGAGAATAAACAGGTGTAATATTCGCAATAGATGCAGACTACCGCCGTGATTGATTGAAACATCGCGTTAAAGGAATAGTTGCTGATCTATCTTCTGTGAGATGCGCAATTAGCATATTTAGTGAAATTTCGGTGAGTGTTCATTAAATACTACTTTTGGTGATTTTACCCGGGTGTGGCAGCAAGATTAAATAGGGAGTTGTGTCGATGTGATGTTCAGAGATGTGAACTATCCCTGCTGATAATTCTTGATATTGGATGAAAAGATAGCTGTTCAGGTATGTCTCCTCTTTTCAACTGAGGCTACAACTCAAAATTCAATTGTTCTATTTACACTGTATTCAAAAACTAGTATTACTGATTATTTCAGTCGCACTAGCGTAGAAGCCGGCTCTCCGTAGGTTGCTAGTATCCTCAAGTGTCACAATCAAATGGACAGAGACTGTCATTGCAGTGTATTTTTCAGACTTACTACACCTTTTCACATGTATTTCAGATAGTTTGCGTTTGATTTTCGAAAACTAAATTGTATATCAGAATACGTCAAATGAATTTAAGCTAATTCAAATGTATTTCAGATTATGTAAAATTAATTTTCGAAATTATAAAAATGCGCAAAATGAATTTCAGAATTGCAAATTGTTTTGCAGAAAGCGTAAAATGAATTTCAAAAGGTTAAATTGAATTTCAGAATCTTAAATTGAATTTTGAATTCATCAAATGAATTTCAGAAAAGAATATTTCAATTTCCGAAATATCTGTATATCAAGAAATGTATTTCAGAAACATAAATTGAATTTCCGATAACGTAGCTTGGAATATAGAAACGTGAATTGAATTTTTGATAATGAGAATTGATTTTCCGATTATGTGAATTATTTATTGGATGACACCATTTGAATTGTGGAAAATGTAATTTGAATTTCAGATAATAAGAATTTTATTTCAGAAACGAACGAGATGTACTGTTCTAATCCTCTCTAGCAATGGGTTGCAAGAAGTTGAGTCACGTTTGGATCGGCAAAGTCTTTGGTATCAATTGCCACGGCATGACTTGAAAGTTAATCGCCATTTTCTCTTTAGAGATTTATACCCGGCATAACAAAATGTAATGTAGCAACAATGAAAAAATGAACTCTATCAACTTTTATACACAAAGTGATCAGTTTGAGTGCAAACAATTGAGATAAAAATTTGTTCTCTTTTGATTATTATCTTAAAAGCTTAGCGGATTATCTTTAATTTTTACATGTACATTATTAGAAATGAAAGAGGTGTTCTCAAAATGAATAAAGAAAAAATACGAATTTCCATCAAGTAATTTGTTACAAAAATTATCACATTCCAACCTGTACGTCCTCCATGTTCACTACTACAGAATGAAATGATGAAGTATGCTGTGCTGCTCGTGAACAGTCAGCATTTGTCACTGTTGCGACGGCATCATCAATCAGTCCTTCCAAATACAAATCAGTCCTTCCAAAAAACCGATCGAACTTTTCACGTGAGACTTTATTTTCGTCCAGATGCTCTCAACGGGATTCAACATTGGGCTGTATGGTGCCAATCGAAGTAGATCTGCCTGAGAATGAAGGAATAGCTCCGTCAAGGACCTATGACATGGGGCGTTATCACACACAACCACGAGATCCTCTAGAGAGTTTCCCCTTTGTACCCACATGTTCAGGGCTTCCTCCATCCATTCCTTGGCCGCCATTGAAGTAAAGCTGCCACGTCGTTTGGTAATGTGCAGCATCCCTGCTGAAGTCATAGCTCCAATTAGATGAACGTTCGGTCCTAAAAATGAAAAGAATAGGAAAATCAATGAGAAATTTAGTCATAGATCATCAAGAATACAGTAAATAAAAGGCAAGTTTTTTTACTCAAGAATGAAAATCGATCTACAAAATACTTCTAAGTACAGGATATGTAAATTGGGCATAACTTGCGACTCGGCAAAGAAAACAATAAAGGTAATTGTAAACTATTGTCCCTCTTCAAATTACATGTACATTTAAAAAATTGATACTTGATAGCATGAGTGCAACTTACCTCGTGAAGTTGGCCTGGTAGCCACTGCACGTGCGCCTTGCCGGGAACGTCCACAATTTCGCCGACAAAAGAGGTTGAAATTCGTTTCATCGATCCATAATATTTGCCGACCATGTTGTATGTAGGAGTTGAGCCGGATAACATACTCTTTCCTAAGTTGTTTGTTTGAATCAGAGTTCATAGTCACCGGTTCCCAATACATCATCTTCACCGTGAACATTCTGTTGCAGAGGTAGTTCGACACTGATGTTGTAGATATAGTGATGTGGAAGCTTGTAAAAATCTTGGCTTTCAGTTTAACCAAGGTTATGGAGCTATCCTGCTCGATCCACTGTAGCACTTGCTCTATTTGATCTTCAGTATATATCCTAGGCTTGTTGCCATCTCTTTTTGTTCCGCTTATTTCGCCCGACCGTATCCAACTATAGGCAGTTTTGTAATTTACTCCCAATGTTTCGGCGAGAGTCTTCCAATCCTCTCCACGATTAGAGCACTCGACTACTAATTCCCGATCTCTTGATGAAGCCGCTTTGTACTTTCGTCTTTTGAATTCTTCTGTATCTTTTACATCTTCTCGACATAACGGACAAAAGCGTTCTTCCATGGCAAGAATTGGTGCAACACATTCCGAATGCAGTAGATGTAAGCAAGGATTCAGCCGCAAAACGGCCTTCCTCAGCATTGACATTTGACAAATCGCATTTGCAAAAAAGACACTTGCATTTCTAAGACTGTGGACCATGTCAGTGATCTATGATTTATATAGTCTATGGCAAAGGTAATGAGATCAAGTTGCTATCATCTGAAATTCAATTCACTTGTCAAACCATGCAATGCCTCTCTGAGCGTCGTTCTGAAGATCAATTTCTGCTTTCTGAACTACATGTTCCGTTTCTGAAATACATTTTATGTTCTCTGAAATACATTTAACGTTTTCTGAAATTTAAGTTACCTTTCTGTAATACAACTGATACTTTCTGAATTTCATTTGCTATTGATAAAATACATTTCATATTTTCCGAAATCCAACTGATATTTTACTATAATTTCTGAAACACATTTTATGAATCAAAAAATCATTTTGTGATATCTGAAATATAAATAACGTCATCTGATAGCCAATTTATGATATCTGATATCTAAGTTTTGAAATTGAAATTAAAGTCATGTTTTCTGAAATTGAACTCATCAATTCCAAAATTTTCTGAACTCCAATTCATGTTTCGGAAAATTATTTTGTGTTTTCTGAAAATCAAGTCACATTTCTGAAATCCATTTTGTATAATCGGAAATCAATCGCGCCTTTTTGAAATACATGTGAAAAAGGTGTAGTTACTTCATATCGATTTTTCATTGTATTCGTTGCATTATGAAGTGAAATAGAGATAAGCTTGTAAATGATTCAACCACAGAATTAGACAGGTCGTCTCTTCTGTTTGACTAGAAAGGAAACATTGGAGTATGTAATGAAATGGCACAATTTGCTGACATAATACCATAGCAATCGAACAGTAAGCAGCCAGTTCAACATTAAATACGCCAAGTTGTGCGAAGTGTTAGTGACTGTTATCAACCGGATCACACAACAAAGAGACACAGTCGATAACAAGCTCTACAGAGAAGTTTGCGAACGTTCTTTCGTGCGCCTGCTAACTTTTTTGATAATGATCGGAGGGCCCATCATTATCGAGGAAACTTTTGCGCAATGATCTGAATTCTTCGAATCTGAAGGAGTCGTGGCGATCGGAGCATTTTGAAGGAATTCACAGCAATCCGCAAGCGGCGCACGACTATTTTTCCGATATTTGCAAGGTATTGAAAATTTCTTTTTGCCCACTTACTAAGTTCCTTCATGTGCCATCGCTTTGAATCAGCTTGCACTTCTAGCGAAGTGATGCGCTTAAACAACCTAATTCTGTGGATTCAACTGTTGTTCTTAGCATTCCTAGTACCATTGACTTTGCTGTATCATACATTTCCGTTCATAGATGTTGATGTATTCCATTTTAGCATAGAAATCGAATTTTGTCGAGTTTAATAGGAGAGATGGCATTAATTATTCCATGATAACTGCTGTGAGTTCATAACTAAGCGAGTCCAGGTCTGGATGGGCTCTGGTGGAGGTGGAGTGTTTGGATGTTTCTCTTAAAAGAAAAACAATGTCGAAGATAATTTTGGTTGACGCAATCAAACAAGTCGAAAATTTGGTCTCGCTGACTCGACTAAGCGATGTGGCGCATGAGCCAAACAAGCAAGATCGATATATTTTGTGCAGCATTGAAAACAACCATTTGCCATTTAATGCTTGTAAAGCTCAGCGTCCTTTGCATGTCACATGAAGTCGAATCATGTTATTCTCAGTAATTTGAGGAATGGGGAAAGCAAGTTTGTAGGTTCTTAAAACACGACTTTATTATGTATATCCGAGTCCTAATTATCATTAAGATGCACAAAATTGCTGATGCAACTGGTATTTGACAAAAATAGATCCGTTAACTTCAAAGTGTGCCTTCCATCATTTGAATAGAAATGTTAAGGTTGTTCATCATAATAGTAGTCAACTCACATTTCATAATTTTGAAACAATGAAAATATTGATGCATTTTGTCTACAATTGTCACAATGAAATATTCTATAGATAAATTTTGACATCAAATATGATGCTAGACACACAAATGTTTCAGCGGATATGCTTTATGTAATAGTTTCTGTCTGATCGCAGATGTAATGTGCTTTATGTCTCACGTTTGTTATGGATCATTCATAGATCATTTCATAATACAAAATGAATCAATGATGTGAAAAAATCAGCTTTCTCTCCCGAGTAATTTAATGCCACAAATAATTACGAATAAAAAATATGTACACAGCCGACGTTTCGGGTCCAGACCCTTTCTCAAGGCAAGGCAGCAATAAAATGACACTGTCTAAACTGGCTCGTTAGATACGCAGTATAGCTCCGGTTGTCTCATGACGTCTGTTCATTTTAGGATGGCACTTATTGATTAATCGCGATTCCACCACGCTTGTTTCAACAGGATCATTTAAGCAGCGAAGAAATTCAACATCAAAATCATCAATCGAACCGTTAACAAGACAGGTGTTACTGTGTTCAGACAAAGCACTTAGATCATTTTTATTACGAATACTGAGACTGTGTTCGTTGTATCTAATGTAGAATGGTCTAGCAGTTTTGCCTATATATTTATCACCACACTTTCTACAAGAGAATTGATATACAACACACGATGTCTCACAGTTATGATTTTGGGATAGCTTGTTGCATATTCTACAATCATTGTGTTTACTTTTTTTGCCTTTTTTCTTCAAAACATTACGCAGTTTTTTGTTGCCCGTACTGACGAGACGGACATTCAACCTATGTTTTCTTATTTGGTAATTAATTTTCCGATTAAGACTGTCGCTTATAAACGGTAACTTCAAAATGCTTTTTTTATCATCGTTGATTTTACTAGTTTTATTTTTTTGGGTATTTCTATCAGATACACTCAAATCCTTATTAGTGTATCCATTAAATTTTAAATTTTCTTTACATTTTTTCTCCGATTCCATTTTAATGTATCAGAGAGCGTTGAACTACACTGATTACGTGTGTCTATAATGCTCTGCTTTACGAAATTAGTTTTGACGGAGCTTGGTAGCCAACTATCTTTTTTCAAAGCATTGCCAGACGATATGTCTTTTACATATTTTTTGTGCATGATTTTCCTATTCTCTAACCAAATACTTAAATCTAAAAAATTCAGTAACCCATCTTCGGGGTTTTCAATGGTAAACTTTATGTTGTCATCAATCGAATTGAATGTCTCTAATATGAAGTCACAGTATGAATTTCTTCGCTGCTTAAATGATCCTGTTGAAACAAGCGTGGTGGAATCGCGATTAATCAATAAGTGCCATCCTAAAATGAACAGACGTCATGAGACAACCGGAGCTATACTGCGTATCTAACGAGCCAGTTTAGACAGTGTCATTTTATTGCTGCCTTGCCTTGAGAAAGGGTCTGGACCCGAAACGTCGGCTGTGTACATATTTTTTATTCGTAATTATTTGTGGCATTAAATTACTCGGGAGAGAAAGCTGATTTTTTTCACATCATTGATTCATTATGGTCCTCCCGCCTTCAGCCATCTCTTACATAATACAAAATGCTACACCTTCTTTTATAAACAGTTGATCAAATATTTTCGATTGGGCAACACTGACAGATGGACAAATGTGAATACGTCAGATTGAATTTATGATCATCATGTGACATTTGGATACAATAACATTTGACTTTGTCTATTTGGCAATTAAATGCGACATAGGACTGACATATCAATAGAGAAAATCGCATCGAGTGATTTTCACTGTGTTATCGAATTTTTAATAACAACTAACGGCTAATTTTTTTATATAACCCAGAATTTGAAATAAATTCAGCCTAGATAATTGAAGACACTGTCATAAACCATCACTGTCCTGTGTATTCTCGAAGTGTCTCAGTCTGAAGGATAACTATTGCTGCTCCCATCCGCAAGATAACTTGCAGCAGTACACCAAATTTCATAGAAATTGACAACAATAAAACCTCTAGAATGGAAATTAAGCTTCATGCAATGCACAATAACGGCACATAAATCGCACGCATTTTCACTTAGATGCACCTGCCAACGTCTGTATCATTGGGTTAGAATCTGTCACATGAGTAAATCGAAGCTTTTAATTGGTTCTTCATGCCCCAACTTAGTTCCCCCGAATGTGCCGCGACCTTGAGTCAATTTCCATTCTAGTCAACTTCAGATAAACAACAATCTATTTCTATGCCAAATTTGGTGAAACATAGAAATTCAGGATCAATTTTTCATGCCAGTAACTAGTTGATACCTTAACCATCGATCCTGAATGCCGCGATGAAATGACATGTCGGTCGGTCATCAACACATTAAATAACATGATGAAGGCAGCAAGTTAAGGCTAGCCACTTGACCAGCTATCTCGAACGTAGCGGATTTAAATCCATTGAATTACATTTTAGATGCTATTTTCCTGACAGTTAAAATTCAATTGTGATATGAAGTTGAATTTTCCGATTTCAAAGCAAAGATGATTCACTTCATCTTGGTTTATGTGGTTTTCTTATATTCTTTGCTTAGATTCTTAGAATTTGGGGCTTAGCCTATTTACCTTCGATCATTTGATAGGCTTAGTTGCCATTCTCAGGTAAAGGCAATACTTGTTTCACTGCGAGGAGATGAAGTGCGTGGTTTGAGTGAATACTGTAATGAGTTGTATTGGAACAAATAAAAATCTACCTTCTATTATCCTATAAGGCAATATGAATCATTATATAATATTTATCATTATTATTATACATTTAATAATTTTAATAAGGCAATTGAAATCATGGAATTTGCACTTCAGTGAATGTGATAGTTATTTATTCCTTCTCTAATATTTTGTTAAACTTGTGTAAATGCATGAAACGGTGTTTTCTACGTTTTATGAAGGGCTTTGGATTTCATAATATTTCCATGATAGAATTGCATTTCTTCTGGGAACCATCTGATCAGCTGAGATTCTAACAATTTGACGAGAATTTAATTAATAGTTTGGTATCATTAGGAAAGGTTATTAATGCACTACCGGAATGAGTTTCCTTGATTTCTTGTAAATGAGATAGTTGGGAAAATTTATAAGCCGATTGCTCTGAGAGCGTAACATTCTGCGAGTATTTGACGGGAACGATGGTCATTTTATCACTATCAGGTGGCTGAAAAGGTCAATGGATCGTTTATCAAATATATCAGGAATTCGGAGGGCGAATGAAACTCTCTGTTGTGAACAACATCTTTCTCATTTTCCGAAAGATTTAATACAGTAATTAAGCAGCTGATTCAATGAAAATATTGCAAGTTCTTGTCACAACCAAAATTTGTTTCTTTGAGTTACAAAGACATTTAAGCTTATCCGCAGTGATATACTCATGCTGCTTCAAGACTTAGAGAAAAACTGAGATTTGAAAATTAGGCACCTCCACTTCACGATCTCCGTCGTACATGGGCATTGATCATAGTTAATGAGCTTGGAAGAAAACTTACTACGCATTTTAACTTTTCTCATCAAAACATGTAAAATTTTGTAAGTTTAGTCATTTTTGTCAAGTGTCCATTTTTGATGCAATTAAATTTTTTATTGTTATTGATTGCACGATGTATGGTATGACTTATTCTGAACACAACATTGTAAGTTATACCGCGACCCCCTAACATAATTTTGCAAGTGAAAATAGTTTGAAAGTTAAGGCTTTGAATATTTCGTTAAAACTTCCTACTCCTTGTCGAGCAGGAAGGGTTGTGAACTTTAGTTGTCATGTTGCTTTTATGAATTTTATGAGACAGACTGTATCTGCCTATCTCGTACACGGAAGTTGAGCAATTAATGACTTTTTGCCGTGGAAAATCCATAAATCTATCAAGTTACGCACTAATGATTAATGCACATCCACAGCGCGCGTGTGTAATACAACCATTAGTGAAACCGTAGCTTCAGTTGTCGTTATGTACAGATTGGTTGTGAATGATGAGAATATACTACCTGCACTGCGTTGTGCATCTCCAATTGAGTAGTAGGAAATTGTGCAATATCAACATTCAGCTATAGAATCATTGCAAGAAAAACGTACTTCGCACTTGCAGACGATATCTCATGTATCCGATGTCCTGCTGGCTCCTATTGCATTGGGGATGGACTAGCTAATCCTTGTGGTGTCGGCAACAACAACGAAAGCTCATTTGGAGGCTATACTGCATGTCAGAGTTGTCCGTCTGGTTGGGTGAGTAGAATAATTATCATGATGTAAATTGAAAAAATGTATATATTTAATGTAAACGTTTATTCGCGCTATTTGAACATGCTATGATACGTTCAAATATTCCTGTTGAATTTGAGAAAGTACGTATCAAATGAGATAAATAAAATATTCCCTTCTGTTTGACCGGCCGATACCTTTGTTTGAATATTAATTCAATCTGCGAAACGGAGATGTGAATGATTCGCATTTATTATAAATGACTGTTGAGGAAAATAGATTAGCAGATCAACCAAGGGTAGGATTTTTCGGAAAAATGATCTGAATTTTACTGGGCTTCAAGCAGGGATGCGGAGTCGGAGTCCTATCAAATGATAGGAATCCGACTCCGCCCTATTACTAGACCCGGAATATAATACAAACAAATTATCTATTCTGGTGCATAGCTGTCACTGTATTGACGTCAACTTTCTCCGTCAAGCAAAAGTACAGAGACTGCAGTGCATGCAAAGCTTATAATAGTTGAGGGAATGAACCGTGATAGTGAAAAAATGATTGTCTTTCTCTTTTCACTCGGTGATTTAGTAGAGAAGACAAGCCTTCCTAGCCTCGATCACACCTGCGTGCCAAAGGTCACATCAGAGACATAAATGAAATACTAGTTTGTTTGAGAACCCTCTTACCCTCACGTTAATCGCGTGTGATGGCTCCTCTAAAGCGCATATTAAAATCGAAAGTGTACTAATATTTTTTGGAGAAGGATGGGGGATTTTCCTGCCTGGTAGAGACTGAAGAAAAGCTGTGTGAAGCACACATCAAGAAGATGGGAGGAGCCGAGTCGTATGCATCTAACTGAAAGCGACATTTGATAAACTTTCATCGAAAGTGATTGATAATTGATACAGCAATGACCACTAAATATAGGTTGAGGTAAACCTATAATGATCTATGATATAGGTTATCAGTTTAATTTTTCAAAAAACTAGGCTTTGTATGCTTGCCACCCGGAGTCGGAGTCCTATCAAAATGATAATAGTGTCATTAATCGCATAGTATATTTAGCAGGAACATGGGTCTTCCGGACCAGAATCTTAAGGGTGGTTCTAATCACAAAGACCTAATTTAGGCTATCTTTATCCCAATGTGCTTATCATTGTCTAACAGTCATAAGCATTGTCTGACTGTAATCACTTTTAATCAATGTATTTAAGATGAATAGATGATGTCGTCTGACTTCAGCTTGACGTTTTATAGCTTGATCCACATTGCTGCCCTTGAAGTACCAGGACTGACACAACATATATGTATTATGAAGATAAAGGAATGGGACAAGTTATTTTGATAAAGTCGATTTGGTATGGTAGAATGTTTGAAGTAATCGAAGAATTTAATTTGCGATGTTTTACTACTCAACCAATTTGCGTCATATCATTAACCGCTGATTGTGGCAAAAGTCGAAGAGTTTGTTTCGTTGGAGGTTGACATATTGCGCACTTTAATAGTATCTTAGTCTATGAGCATTAACTTACCTACAATGAAATTGTTAGTGACTATTTTCAGTTGACGTTGTTGCTTGCAATTCCATTTTTTCAACTTCCTCGCTTGAAATGTCATATGTCTGTTGAGGATTGATCAGTGATTAGTAGAAATCTATCTACAGTTGACATAACTTATGTAGAGGTAGGGCACCTTTGTATTTTGAATTTTCTCAGTTTTAGTCTTATGTCTCCGAATGTCTACATTTAACTGATCCGATCCCCATTGTTAATCACATGCAACAGTATGTCTTTAACGAGAATAGTCAAGACGGCATCGATTTGCTAGTACGTTGCGCTTGAAATAAAGATTCAAAAAAACAATTTATTCAAGTTCTTAATGTTGAACATACTGCTATTGAACCACGAACCATTTGTGTTATCGACTATGAGAAAGAAACAGATGCGATGTAGGCTAAGTGACGTAGTAACTAACAAGCTGTTATCAAGCTATTAATAATGCTATCGAACTGATGTTCATTCTCAGAAAATTTGTTGTTGCAACACAACTGATAAAAATTTACTCAGTGATGTGTAGCGCTATTGGAATGCGAATGATGCCGCATCATTTGAACTTTGACTGGCCAGTTGAACAAGAAAATATTGAAAAATTTTACAGATTCGATGAGGTTTGCTTGAAGCTTAAAACAGCAAATTGTGATGCACTGTAACTTCACAGTATAACGAGCTTTTCATATACCACCTTATTGATCATCTTCATAAAAATTTCATAATTTCATATGTGTGCAAAGGGCATGATAATTTCATGCTGTTGTTTCGTAATCATAAATTTGCCGTACTGCTGAAATTATAGATTATATTTCGTAGTAGCAATTATCGTCGCGTGTCAGTTGTATGATGTCAAATATGAAGATATGAAAAATGTCTCCATAGGTGTTTAATAGGTGTTTGAGAAACAGCATTAAACCATTCAAATGGTCAAAAGAAAGTAAACTATGTTTCGATCAAAAGAGTTTTGAAATTAATGTTCGCGCTCTCTCTTGCGAAGTCAATTCAATTCAGTCAATGAACCATATTAACAACATAGATATATACACCAGACTCATAAATATAAAAGACGATGCTGTTTTGACACAACAAAATAGAAACAATGAGGTATTATATTCAGAAGAAACAAGGACATTTAGAAATATGTATAGGTATTATGTAAAAAGATACAAAGAAAATCCTACAAGTGATAATTTGACCATATTAATGAAAAACAAAAGAATCTTGGGGGAAAAGATTAAAAGCGAGAAACGAAAACTAATGCTTCAAAAACAATGTGAACTGCAAGATGCAAGAAAATCCAACAATAACAAAAGATATTGGGAATTGATCAAAACCAATACATTTAGCAAAAAGAAAGAGAAAGGTAATTACATAACAGCAACCGATTTTCGAATTCAACTTAAAGCAATTGATAGCGAGAGAAGTAAAAATATGGCTTTCACGCATTTAGAAACCATGCAAAACAGAAGTATTTGTACCATAAATGACATTGACTTAGATCATGATATAACAGAAAATGAAATAGTTGATGCCTTAAAATTAATGAAAAATGGTAAATGCGGTGGTCCTGACGGTTTTGTCTATGAATTGTTGAAAATGAACACTGAAGAAACAGCCACTTTACTGACTCATTTGTTCAATGAGGTGATAAATAGAAATACTATTCCATGGAAAAATAGCTGGATTATACCAATTCATAAGAATGGAAAGATTAATGAAATAGCGTCCTATCGATGTATCAATCTGGCATCTTGCATTGAGAAGCTGTTAACTAGGATAATGAGCAAGCGACTGAACACGTGGTTAAAAGCGAACGATGTAAAAGATGAATCTCAAATTGGCTTTCGAAAAGGAAATTGTGTATTGGATAATATCTTTGTAATACATGAGGTTATAGAAACATATAAACAGAGAAAATCAGCTTTGCATTTATGTTTTATAGACTTATCGAAAGCTTTCGATTCCATTTCAAAAACGAAGCTGTCAAACAAACTGAAAGTGATCCTACCAGAAGGAAAATTTTCATTGATCTTAGATAGCCTTATACAGAATAAAACTTATAAAATACTGTACAACGGCTTCGAAAGCGATCCGTTTCAACTTGAAAACGGTATCCCTCAGGGAGACTGTTTATCACCCACGCTTTTTTGTCTATATATAAACGATTTAGTAGATATATACAGGCAAAAGGAAACTGAAATATACCCGATAAATGTTTCTGCTATAAAATTGTCAATCATGATCTATGCAGACGACATCGTCTTCATGAGTGAACGTCGTGAAGGATTATTGGAACAAATAATGATTATGCAAAATTATTGTTCAGAAAATGGTTTAGAAATAAATTACGGAAAAACCAAGACGATGATGTTTAATACTGAGCAACTTCCCCTAGAAATTCCCTTCAAGAATGATATAATCAAATTTGAGGTAGTTGACACATACAAATATCTAGGCAAATGGATATCAAATAATAACAGAAAACACATTAATGAATTAGAAAAAAAGGGAAAAGGTCTTCCTACTTAACAATGAAATCATTGAAAGAATTCGGAAACGTCAATGGCAACATCATTAGGGATTCGTTCGAAACATTAACACTATCACAAATGAAGTACTGCTCTGAATTTTGGTACTTCAATAATTTAACGAAATTAAATCAGGTTCAAACGCAATTTTACAAAAGGTGCAATCATTTGAAGATAACTACTGCTACGTACTGTGTTATGGTGAATATGGAATCAAACCAATAGAATATCATTTTTATAAGGCTGCATTATTATATTGGCTAAAAATAATATCAAATGACGAAAGATGTTTGTTCAAGAACAGTTATCAGGAAATAATCTCCAACTTAGAGCATAGGACATATTTAAACACCTGGTGTTGGCGAGTAAGAAAACTTCTTTATAAACTTGGTCTGCAGGAGTTATGGGAAGATCAAGTCCAAGTCGATAAAACGAAGTACAAGTCAATTATTTGTTCAACGTGGTCATACTTAATCAATAAAATAGCACTAAGCTTCCGAACAGAAACCACGTAATAAAAGAAAAAAAACCAACAGTTTTTTTATTACGTGGTTTCTGTTCGGAAGCTTAGTGCTATTTCATTGATTAAGTCAATTATTGTTTTAAGATTAAAGTATTTTTTCAGAGAACAATGGATACAAAGTGCCATACATAGTAGCAAGGGATTGAATTACCTAGAATTATGCAGATTTGAATTTGAAATGAAACCTTATCTGAATTTTAATAATAATGCTGTCTCCGAATTCTTGAAATTAAGAAGTGGCAACAGTGATCTAGAGGTTGAAATAGGTAAACTGGAATTTACTATCTAGTAGAATTAGGAATTCACTATCTAGTAGATTTCTTGAAATATACGACGTAGAATTGCTGCAAACTCGGTGTGTGATACAATCTCGATCATCTCAAAGCATGGATGGCTGAATGGAATTCAAAATTAATTCCAAAGTGCAATTAAATATAAAACAAAGTTTTCTAGCTTGTTTTTCTGTCTACTATCTAGTAGATTTCTTTACTATCTAGAAGATTTCGGAATAAACAAGAAATTTTGTATGTGCTTGCAAAATTACGTGCTCGCGAATGGAATATTAACAAAGTTACAGACACATAAAAAACCAAGCGTGTTATTAAAAAAGAGGATCTGAATTATCAACCAATTAAATGCATGAACTTTTTCAATGCTTCTTAGCCAGCTGTTCCAAGCTTTGCAGAGATCCTCTGATACTGCATGATTTCTGATACTGCATGCCCTGTAGTGCATCTCAGTCGAATTTCAGGTCTGGAGACACACCATTTCAAGGGGTTCATCTTCATCAACTTCCCGTATCACCAAGAGGTCAGTCATGGTCTCAGATATGCAACTCTCCTTAACGTCGGCCCTAAATCTAAGTCCACTATCTGGAAGATGCCTCTACTATCTACTAGATTTCTCATGCAGTTTCAGAAATCTACTTGATAGTTG
Organism: Prostheceraeus crozeri; assembly: GCA_907163375.1. NCBI lineage: Eukaryota > Metazoa > Platyhelminthes > Polycladida > Euryleptidae > Prostheceraeus > Prostheceraeus crozeri. Next base: position 509,147 of record CAJQUW010013593.1, on the reverse strand, counting down.
GACAATCTTCTGGATAGTTAATCGAAAACTTAAGTCTAACTTACCTGACAGTTGGCCTATAGTTGGAATTTCGGAGAAATTTCATTCAGAGACTGATAACAGATTATGTGAAGGGTTTGTAGGGCTTCCAATCGACTTGGATGTATTTAGGGTGTGTTAAAGTGAAAAAATATAGGAGTGCCAGAATTAATACCATGCTGCTAATCTCTGCAAAGCTTGGAACAGCTGGCTAAGAAGCATTGAAAAAGTTCATGCATTTAATTGGTTGATAATTCAGATCCTCTTTTTTAATAACACGCTTGGTTTTTTATGTGTCTGTAACTTTGTTAATATTCCATTCGCGAGCACGTAATTTTGCAAGCACATACAAAATTTCTTGTTTATTCCGAAATCTTCTAGATAGTAGACAGAAAAACAAGTTAGAAAACTTTGTTTTATATTTAATTGCACTTTGGAATTAATTTTGAATTCCATTCAGCCATCCATGCTTTGAGATGATCGAGATTGTATCACACACCGAGTTTGCAGCAATTCTACGTCGTATATTTCAAGAAATCTACTAGATAGTGAATTCCTAATTCTACTAGATAGTAAATTCCAGTTTACCTTGAAATAGGACGTTATGGTAATAGAAAGAGTCATGAGGAATGTATCTGTAAAGTCTGTAAAACGGATAAAATAGAAAATCTGTTCCATTTCATTGTAGAGTGTCCGAAATACGCTGTGATAAGAAATGAAACGATACCATTTGTGATTTATTTAGATAGAACAAATTTCTATGTTATGATGAATGGATTAATGCCTGAGCAATTGAAACAGTTGAATTTATTCAGTAATAGATCAAGTGAAATCAGATCTATTTCTTTGCAAACGAAATTGCATTGAAATGAAATTTGTCTATTATCTTCATTGTCGAAACAGCAAGTTTCAACATGAGAACTAGTCAGTTCACTTTATAATGAATTGCATCAACCTCTAGATCCACTTGCAACTTTATCTAACTATATCGAGGTGAACCGATCAACAACTTTGTGGATGCGATTTGCAGGATCTGTAATTCTATCATTGATTGAGATATATATCATTCTATCATATGTATACCTGATAATTCTATCATCAGGTGAGACATTTTTCTAATCTAAAAATTTGCGTTTAGTCTTTTATAAATATGATTTTGATATCTATTGATGCACCCTGATCGGTTCACCTCATCTTAATAATGCTTTATAATTGGGAAGACTTAGGACATGGGACAGTTAAGTCATATTGTACTTTCGATGATGATTGTATGTTAACGTTTGAACAATGAATCGAGAATAAATGTGCATTGTGCAAAGATGTATGTAATTATTCTAACAAATAAACTACATCGCGAAACGAAATAACTATCTCTGAAAATTTTCAGATAATGAGAAGAATTGCAGCATCTTATATTCGCAACATTGCCTTCCTTTCGGCTGATTTGTAAATTTTTTTTCCTTCACATGTTGCCATGATGTTTATATGTTCATGTTTATCCAATGTTTGTCCATGTTTTGGTAATAAACCACTTATGACATATTTCGCCTATGGTGGTAGCTATAGCTAAATGACAGATTCGAGTGACCACCGGCACCTGTGATTTTATATTAACCTCTTTCGACAGGTTATTAATCTCAGCATTTCTGGATTTTCATCAGACAGATATGATTTCAATTTTTTTATGATGACATGTGCTGTCAATCGTAAACTAAGTGTACCGGAATCTAGCTCTTCCCACTCTCACTAAGTTGCATTCCACACGCATGATTTTGCTTGTAATTTCATGGTACCCAGAGTTCCGTTATTTCCGTTATTTTCCGCTTTTTCGAAAATTGTCCTTTATTTCTCGTTTTTTTAACCAATTTTTCCGTTATTTCCTTTTTCTTCACATTGTCATATGTATATTGCAAAATGCTACTGAATCTTATTACCATATTCCTGGAACTTTCATAGTAACATTCAAATAAGTAGATTAAAGTGAAATGCGCTTAAGTACGATGATAATCTTAATCTCTCGCTTCAAGTGTGAATATAATATGATTTTGAGGAGGTTCTACAAAAGGGAATATTAACGTATGCGTTTATACGTATGGGATGTTTCTGATGAAATCGAAAAATCTTTTCTTTTTTGCTGCTCCTGCATCATATCATCACAATCTGGGCTGTTTGTAGAAACGGAGATCAATTCAGCAAAAGAAGGACAAGCTTTGAATGCACAAATTTCTTCTGAATTCTTCAAATCCGTTTAAGGGTGCAAAACACAATGTAATCCTACTTTTTAGCTTTTTATAATTTCTGAACACACCGTTAAAATATTGCGCTAGTACTTTCATGGACCAAATATTTGTGGTATTTCTGTTTTTTATGTTCATATAATCTATCATTTAGTACAAAAGTGCATTTTACAGATGCATCCACATTTAGTGAACAATAGGTCTATGGCAGTATTACTGTATCAAGTCCTTTGCTACATCTTACCCCTCATCGGCACACCTGTCTACCTGTGTAGACTCCAAGTTTTTTGAAACACTGTAACTTCTTCAAAAATGGTGATATCTTGATGAAATTTATTTTCCATGCTTATTTTGTAAGTATTATACTATCCTCAGAATTTCAGATCTAAAATCAATTTCGGTCATGTCAAACACGCATTACAATCATATTCGGCACACCTGTATACCTTTGCATAAGTCAGTACTTAATGTACAAAAATGGATTTTCGGAAGACAATAATTAAGCTCTTGGTTCTGTTTGAGTGTCAGGCGTGCTTAGTTGTTTGAGAGAACATTTTACGGAAGTTCTTTTATGGGTCACAACGGTCAAAGTTCGTTTGGTCAAGTGAAGGAATGCCACAATAAAAACTATTGCACATGCAGATGCATCATGTTGCATTTGTGTTTTGTAAGTGACAGTCTGAAAGATATTCTACAGGGTATGTGGCTCTGGTCAGTCGAAGAAGTCAAAGTCCACTCCCCATTGGTTGAATCATTGCATAAGAAGAAATGGTTCATACATGATAGAAATATTTACTTCCAACTTCGGTAGGATATCATCGATCGTTATTCCACGAAATTCCGCGACGTTCAATAGATTGGCGATCAACCTAAACCTTAGTTTGGTGCCTGTCTGCATAATATTATCATAACATGCTCACATGAATGGTGAAATTAATTGTTTCGAAATTTTTTTGTAGCTATGAAGTTCAATTACTGAACATAATCGAACATTTTTCAATAGTAAGTACTCACGATGGCACTATTTAGTAGATGCTCATTGCTCATTGCAATTCATGAAAAACGTGAACCTAGGTAGCCTCACTTTTTGCTTTATCCGTTTAACGTCCTTTGCTCCATCTCCGTTGGGTTGGACGATGATTCTTCATGGAATGCCTCCAGGTGTTCAGATTGAGGGTTTCGGCTTCTTTGAGGCCCAATTGCCGACAGTCTGCGGACACTGCTTCTTCCCCGGTCTTTTTTGGGCGGTCTCTTGTTGGTTCGCTGATCTTCATTTTCCATACTTTCTTCACCCAATCGCTGCTATCTTTCCGCCGTATCATCGCAATTTGCGCACCCTCATGTCCCCATCGACCGACAGCAGGCTCAGGCACGCCAGGTCTTCGCTGGCTACTCTATCTTTGAGAGACACTCCACACATTCATCTGATCATCCTTCTGTCTGCTGCCTCCATTCTCCTCTTTTCTACAGCTGTCAGAACCCATGTCTCTCTTCCGTAAGTCATACAGGCTCTGACGCATGAGTCGTAAATCATGCCCTTCATCCAGTATGGAGTAGAACAACTGGTCAGGGTAGGCGATATCTCTCGGAATTTCGCCCCCCCCCACTCAATTCGCGCAGTCACAGCTGCCTCCGTTCCACCACCGGAATCCAACATGTCTCCCAAGTATCAGAAACGAGTAACAGTGTCGCACCTGAGCATCTCCTGCCTTCTTCACTTGTTAATAATTGCGCCAATTCTTTCCTTCTCCTCTCTTGAGATTGCCAAATGATCTTGCGGGCATTCTCCTTTGCCTTTGCATATTCTTCTTTAATCACTTTTCGTCTTGAGTTCTCTTCCATATGGCGAATCGCATTCTCTTTTCTTCCACTGTTGCGTCTACTTCTTCGCACCACCATGTGTCAGTATGTAACTTGGTGCACACTTCGTCTTGCCGCTAAGTGAAATAAGAAATGTAAGTCTAGCTCTAGATTATGTATTCAACAACTCAAATATTCTATTCTTCATTTTTGTCGCATTAATGTGAATCAATCTGTAAACGAAATTAAAATATTTTTCAAATCAATCGTATAGGTGGCGCTATCAAAGTGCCGATTACGAGTGAGCTGCTCAAAGTTGAGAAGAACGGTAGAGCACATGCAAAAAGCGAGCGGTGAATTTCGACGAGATCAGCAAACGTCTTCTATCGAACGACAAAGCTTGGAAAAAGAAAGGAAAAAAATATTAAAGGGAATCGAAGTTGCTGATCTTCAGACAGAAGAAGGAAACTCTTGACGGGAGACTGCTGTCGACAGTAGATATATGAAAAGAGAAGATCATGCATGGACAGGAATTGATTCACGCGGGTTTGAAAAGAAAGAAGGAACTTAAAAGTGGAATTGGATGGTGTAAATCAAAATGACAATGACTTCACTCACTCATCCCTTTTTGCGTCCTTTTCTTCCAGAAAATGCTAGGTTAGACGTTAGCTGCTTGAGTATGGACTTCCATTTCGGTGTATCACGGGCGTCCGCTTCCTGGGATCCAACTCGTTTGAGGTCATCTCCACTTGTTCCCAGGTCTTCTTTTGTCTTCCTGCTCCTGTCTTACCATCTACTTCCATCCACATAACTTTTATGATCCATTCTGTCTCATCCCTTCTTACCACGTGGCCAAACCGACGAAGTCTTTGCCTTCTCGTGACGTCTGTGATGTTCTCAAGACCCATTGCTTTTCTGATGCTGTCATTCGATTTCCTGTCCGATAGTCTGACACCACACATTCACCTTAGCATTCGCATCTCCTCACGCTCAAGTCTTCTCATCGGATGAAAGCAACGGCCATGACTCGCAACTTATAAAGCATAGCTTGCCGCACACAGGCTCCATATACGCGCCCTTGGTTCTCAAAGATAGCTCTTCAGTAGATTCCAACTTATGATATATATACATATCTATATCTTTATTCACTATACTGCTTTGTTATTACAGTCAGTTTCTCCACTTCCTCAGATTGACGGAGGCCAATAATACGGAGGAGGGGTGATGCAAAGACAAATAATATCATTTTTATGAAAGTCTGCGCGAACTGTTGAAGAGTACTTTCTTCCTTCATGTTGACAGTTGATTTGTAGCGTCTCACTTGTGTTCTAATTTCATGCGCTAACTGCAAATCATAATCCTTTCGTTAGATACTTTATGTACAATTTGTTTGATACACGAAATACCATGTGATTTGATGAAGTGAATCAATGGGATTAGACAAGAAATATTAACAAGATTTTCAACCATGGATGGCTTCATATATTCAAATAATAAGCGTAAAGCGTCAACTGGTGGAAAATACATGAATGAAGCTGTGCAGCAAACTTAACGTATTCCTTTATTTTTCCGTTTTTTCCGTTATTATTCTTCAGTAATTGTGCTGGGAACCCTGTAATTTTTACGTAATATCTTAAACGAACTATGCAATATTAATATCCATTTTACTCAGTATGAGCAGTGTGAGAATTTCATAGCATGCATGTATGAATTGAATAGCACAGTGTTGTGCAGCAAAATTGCCCACCCCATCAAATTTGTGATGAAGTACGAATATCCTCATTACACATATATTTATGCAAATAAATATTGAACAAACTTCTCAGTTTCGTAAGAATGGTCATAAAAATGTAAGAGGAAACAAAACTAAAAGTGTGTGTAGCCACCTCTAGAGGCAATGCATTCCTTCATGCGTTGCGGCATGCACTGCATTGTTGCTAAACATGCTGCTCTGATTTCGTTGTCTGTTTCCCGTATGTCTTGCGCTGATGCAATCAATGCCTCCCTGGTAATGCAAGTTTTCGCAAGCAACTTTCGTTGTAGTATAGCCCAGAAATTTTCTGGCCAGCGGAGCACAGGAATGCGTTGGTCTTCAAGAAATTTCGCATGGATGAAATGTGGTGGCAAGGCGCGTTGTCTTGCTGGTAGACATAACCATCATGAGGAAACCATACAGTGCGCAAATGTTGAGATTAAATGTCAACATGCTAGGCAGAATTCACAGTCCCATCTACAGGAATGAGCAATCCGGGGCCAAAGATCGAAATGTAACCCCAAAGCATCACCTGTCGAAGAAATCGACAGTTAGGAGTTGTATGCTCTATTGTAACTGGATATCCTTGCTACGGGCAAAACATGTGCGACTAGAATACACGTCGACAGAAGCTTCGTCGGAGAATATTGCTCTTGCCCAATCATTTGCATTCCGGTTTTGATGGTCAAGTGCCTATTTCAAGCGAACGTTGCGCTGTGATGATGAAAGAGTTGGTGATTTCAGTGGCCGATGTGATCGTATTCCACTACGAAGCAAAGATCGTCGAACAGTTGAAAGATTCACTTCCAATGCATGGCCACCAACATTCTTAGCCAGCTGTCTAGATGTAAGACGCGGGTCCTTCATACTTTCTCGGGCCAATGCTCGTTTAGTTCTCTTGCTCAGACTATTGGGTCCGCCATAAAATTCGCGCTTTGTATTGGTAGAACCAGTCTGCTTGAATAATTTGATAATACGTCCACAGCTTTGTCGAGAAACATGATTAGCAATTATCAAAGCGCGCATATTCTGTGGTATATCCTTAACAGACTGCCTGAGTGATCGATCGAAAAGCATGACTGAATTATAATCAATCAAATAAATAGAAACCCCGTTTTTCTGCATCACATCGTTAAAAGCTGTATTTTTTGCAAAATTAATAGGGGTGAGCAATTTTGCTACACAACACTATATGATACAAAGGATTTATCAATTATGTAGGAAACTTATTAAGATTATTTAATATAAAGCAAACTGATTGATTTATAAATGCCATTTATATGAAAAGAATATTTTCGTATTGAATGAAGTGTTGCAACAGATGACGCATAGCACTGTAGATGTTATGTATTCACATTGTGAATATTGCATAATGTGATTTTGCTATTATGGTTCCTAGAAAACGTATTACGCTCCAGACACATGATTTTCACATACAATCATGCTACGCAATATTCACACCCATTTCATGCTGTAAGAAAAAAGGCATAAGAATTTAGAGTTTAATCTTACTATGTTTTGTGTGATAAATCACGCTTTGGAACATGGGAACATAGGAAATAAATTAAATAGAACCTTAAATCCATCAATAAGGGATTGCATAAACAAAATTTCACATTTTCTACATTTACTTATATAATTTTAACATCATTATATTTCGCTGGAATAACCCCGCAATTGCCCCATACGACCACCCTGCGTCTTCTTTTAGAGTGATGATTCTCCAACGCAATGATTCTGAAACCCGATTCATTTTTCAATTGAATGCAAAAATGGACAGCATTTACTGAAAAAGAATAACTGATATCGTCATTTCACGTAAAAATTTGAATTTATGGCAATCGATATCTCCATTACTTCATCTCTGTTATGTCATTATGCATTCCATTAGAAAGATTTCATGGTCAGATGAAATCTAAGACATCGATTGATCGATATCATTGACTTTAATCGCTACTGAAATTGGTTCTGCCTTTTTCAAACTGTTCTCAATGAACGATCGCATGACTTTTAAAAATCATTTTATTATAGTCTTATTCGTCTTTCCATGAAATTTAACCGACACTGAGCGCGAACTTCATACGCAGTCTAGAAAAGGCCGCTAGTTGTGATTTTCTCAAGGTGTGCGGGAACTTTTGCAAGACCGTATATAATACTCGATAATCCAGTAACTGTCAGGGACCAACCTGCCGTGTCGCTTACATCGAGAGATCGCGTATATCGACAGTCGACTGTATTCGAATTATCAACAGTGCTTTCCAGGCTCACTTACTCGCATTCCCTACAGTTCATTTTTTTCCATTTCAATTAATGTCGGAAATGTTTGTTTTCTTTAAATTTCTTCATGGTTCCCGCGCTCCTGGAAAGTCCTGGAATGAAATTGCTCAGAAAGCGCGGGAACCATGTTTTTTGGTGTCTTTATTGTAGCCCGATTTATATTGATGGACAGTAGAGCAGTAATTCGAAGAACTGGGCAAAATTCAACTTAAATCAACTTACTGCTTGTCTATTTGTGTGTGACCCTCGATCATTCATGTAATAATCTGAGACTGCTGTCCGATATTGGCAACAGATTCATGAAAAACTCATTATCCGATGGCAAAAACAAGCATAGTCCAGTTCATTGTAATTTATCATATTAGTTTCCATTTCAGTTATTGGAGTATTCAGTGGACTCTTTAGCCAAGTTTTACTTTTCTATACAGTTATCACCTCAATTTTAGTCTTTTCAGTGTCAAATATCAATATTCAAATCATTCATAAATCAAAACAATCATCATTCATAGAATGATTTCAATAAATTTGAACATGAACATTTACCATTAAAAAGCAGGAAACACTTATCTTCATTTTAAATTTGCTTTTTTAATAAACCTTTCATTTGTAAATACGTTGCTCATGTCTGATGCATGTGGAATTTCGCGCATGCTGAAATAACAACTGTCCTGATTGTAGCGGATGATGGTAATAAGTCTCATAAAACTGACAACAAAAGTTAGAGCAGGAGAGGACCTTGAAGAATAACTTTAAAAGTCATTCAAATGAAAAGGGTCTTTGGCAGTGACCTCTAAACACCGATGCAAGGTGTGCCCAATGGTTCCAGCGCGTGATCAAATTGTCACATCACTCATTGTTTATAGCATGTGTAAGAAAATTTGACGATGTTTGACTTGCGCTTTGACTTTGATCGACCATCTTCTTAACTAAAGAATTTCGCTTTTTCTGGACATGCTCTTCAACGAGCATCTGAGTGTGCTTGATACGAAAAGTTTGAAATGAGTTGGGTAAAATATGAGGGATAATGTAGTTGGCGTAAGCACTTCCAGTGATCTACCGGGTCAGCGGAAGGATGCGAATTAAGGGAATATCAATTCGAGCATTTCATCGACAAGCAATTTTATTCTGGGCATTAAGCATGATGTGTAAAATGTTGGTTTTAGGCTATGTGACTGTCGCATCTGTGTATTATATAATTAAACTTTTAATGTTTGCGCTGTAGGATCAATATTCCGCAATAATACGGGTTGGAGAAAATAAATTGGTTTATATCACCTTTTTCATCTTCAATAACGAAGCTATGAATAAGGATGAGTTATGAATTCAATGCCTGCTTTGCTTTCAGACCTGCTCGAACGGAATCGCATCACCTTGTGAGGCGCTTCACTATGTCAACTGCTTCTCGAATGGAACTTGCCTGTGTCAGCCTTGTGAGTCGGGCTACGTATGTCGAGCGGGTCTGAGGAGTCTTTGCAGACCTGGTTCCTGGTCAGATGGTCTTCAAACATACTGTCAGAGCTGTTTACCAGGAACATATCAATCTCTTTATGGACAAAGTAAATGTCTAGATTGTCCAGCTGGTCAATATTCATCTGTAGCGATGGATCACTGCAACTATTGTCCTGATGTAAGTCTCGTGTTGGTATGAATTCATTATCCCTATTCATTCTTAGGCTCTAGATGTATTGTATCAAAATATCCAAATACAAACTTCTGCAAGTCAAAGCATTAATCATGAGACTTTGCTTGATGCAATGTGATTTCTACACTGCAATTTTGAAGAGTCGCTCACAATTCAATGATTGATAAATTTGGTGGATTTCAAATCAGACTTGTGTAGAGCAGGCGGTAGTGCGCGCAAAATTGTTTTGAGTGGACTTGGCTTGCATCATTTGCGTCAGCATGCATCTTATTGACTCGAACGCCTCCAATAAGTTTTGATACGATAAGTTTTCTACTTTTCTTCATCGTAGGCTTCTCCTGGGAATCTCCCTCACCTGTTCGTGCAAGCATCCCAACAACCCCTACTTTTACCTTTATTTACTAAATTCTCTACTTCCAAGTAGTTCTCCAACCATTCTGAGTTTATTTTAATGACATTGACAATTCACATCCCAAATATACATTTGATAAAATATTCAGTCGTTTGATTTATATGTAGGTATACTTTAGCAACATTTATGTTGATCGATGCAACTTCATCTTCCACAGCATTTCAGGCATCATAAATTGTCTACTTCAAGTTTAGGGGTAAATTAAGTGTGTTGTAGGCATATTCGACACAGCTTTAGAATTATTGGCTTACCGAAGAGCCCTGAGTCGTTTGAGAGCTTGCAAGGACGCAATCATCATGTTACAGTGAGATCTCCAGTGCACCTGAGACAAGGGAGCTTAAAGAGCATTTTATGCGGCGAATGTATAGATAAAGTGTGAGCGTCTTCATATTTCGGGCGCCTTTTTAGGTAATGTCGCTCCATTTCTGATGGTTAAGATTAGTGTCTAAGGGAAATTACGTCGCGCATCAGAGTAAAAATGGACATTACTGATGAGTGGTATTGCATCTAATCTATAAGTTTAAAAATATTGATGGGAAAGCCAAGTCATGCTGATAACGTTTTTGACAAAATTTTGTAAATGATTCTATAATCATAGCATCCATGTTCTCAGAACGTTATACTTTATATCTACAATTGCTTCAACTTAGCTTTTCAGCTCAGTAGTTTCGTAAAAGTTTACATGGTCTTGAAAGTTTCATCCCAGTCAAAATTGTGCTTATCAACAACATGATTACTCACTCCACGATTTAACGTCCATTTTCTCCCGTGTTTCGATTGTGGTTTGAATATGTTGTGTACTAGCCTACTCCCGCAAGCGTCACGTGAAAGGTCATATTGAAAAGGGCATTCCAATTATGATTTCATGTACTCCAATCCATTTGCTCTTTCGCAGCTCTCTTGAACATCTGTGACGAAAATACAATTTTGGAAAAGTTGCGTTTTACTTGCTTGTTGTCTTTCTTGCATACGTCACAAGCGTTGAAGTCAAATGTGATATCATTTTTAGTTTTCTTGTCAATAGTTAGTTACTTATTTGTTCTTGACATGCCTTCACACAAGTAGCACATTTATTCCAAGGTTCGCTTCCTTCTTGAGGAATTCAAGTAACAAATTCTGCTCCATTTCTCTACCCGTACCATATTCCGAAACTTTGATGAGAATGCATTCAGAAGGGCTCATTGTATGCTGTTTAATCCAGATGTTCAACTGTCGAATTGTCTATTTACGCTCGTCGTCCTGAATGTAGTGGAAGTCCATGTCAGAGTGCACTTTAGATTTGACTTGACATGGAGTGGACATGAAATTCAGCTATAAATTTTACTGAAGACGAGATCAGTTGAAGTTTGGAAACTGAAGCCGTTGTTTTCAATTGAAACCTAGCAGGACTGTAGTAGTAGTAGATAGTGTATATTTACGACAAACGAAAATCCACAGTTACATGTCAAAATCACAAATTATAGAGGAAAACTTCAGATGCAAAATGTAAGTTAATAATTTGAAATGATGATCATAGCAGATTAAGTGAACATACGAAGTTAAGAATGTACGTCGCTGGGTCATATTTAAAGGAGTAGATGCAAATGGGATGAATGAGTCGCTTCAAAGTCGAATAAATCGCCAGTTTCTGACAAATACCTGTTGAAAAAGTGTTATTCGCTTTTTCAGATTATCAGATTGAAGACGAGCTCCTACTTATTATTCCTCCAGAAGTGGAAGCATCCAATTCAAAGCACGATTTAACTTAAGTAGTAGAGGGCCTAAACTTGAACAAGTTGATTCACGTGCACTGGCAACCTTTTTAAGACATTTTTGGTCATGATAGACATGCTGAGCAATGACTGAACATAATGCTGTTAATACAAATTGGAGTTGAAAATGGCTATGTGATACGCCCTTGAAAATGGCGATCGTGTTGGCGTGGAAACCCTGACAATGTGTTTATAATCCATCACTTCGCATCATTTTATTCAGTGCGGTCATTATTTCATCAAAGCTTTCTAATAACACAACACTTGTGCAACACCCTCAGCAATTTTCCATGTTCTTCTCGTGTCTAGCACTTGCTTTCATTTTCTGAAATTTTGCACCCCTCCTATCTGAAAAAGTTGCATGAATTTTGCATTGCCCACTCAAATTTAATACGACGTCAGTTGTGCCATGAGTAGATGGGAACAGGCGCCTCTGCATAGGTATGTACATACAACTTATCTGGTCAATAATCCGTAGAATATCAATATCTGTTCTTCCCCAGAATATGAGTCGAAATCCTTCAGTTATTCTCCTTTAATAACGAGTTTGATAATTGATTGAGCATAGATCGTTGCCAAATAAAACATTGAATTGGCATCAGTTGAGCGAAATCAGTTGTCTCAGTAAATAAGCAGTTGTCATTTGAATATATTGAAATAAAATGAAGCTAAATAACTGATAGTCGCAGTAAAGGGTTTGTCTGGTAGCATTAAGATTTGCAATGTAGAAGATAGTGCTGGGTTATCAGAGTGAGATGCACTTTTATGATAGCTTGCAGTCATTTAATGTTTGTCGTCTTGCACGCCTACTTTATATCAGTAAATAGACTCGCAAATGCGTATTTACCAACTTCTAACCAGCCACTGTAGGATATACTAAGTCACCAAGCTGTTACGCAAACAAATATCCAGTTACACAAGACTGACATAGTATCGTTATTTGACTTCATCAGTGATTCCAAACCCTGTGCGTTAGAAATCACGAGTATTGTTGGCTAGTGTCGATAAATCATCAAATTAATATTCTTCAGTGAGGCAACCGTGTATGTCTGCATGGATTGAAATCGTCTAATTTATTGGATGTCTGCTATCAGAATGTTCCCATTAATCTTGATTATCGATAGACGGAAGAATAATTATTCAGTAGGAGTAGAGATATGCTGCTAGTCATATATTCGAGGATACTACAAACCATAAAGAAATGAAGTCGACGAGATATCAGTAATAACTAAGAAACATCTTCTCTCCTTCTCACATGTTGCAGCATGAGCTTCCCATCGATACAAGATAGCAATCAGTCGTGAGACTCCAAATAAACACAGAATGCTAGTGATCTGCGGGTAGAGTTCTTGCCGGTACCCGCATCCGCGTGCACTGCAAGTAGTCTACTCGTACCCACCTGCACAAAAACGTGGTCTACTCGTACCTGCCTGTACAAAAGCGTGGTCTACTCGTACCTGCCTGTACAAAAGCGTGGTCTACTCGTACCCGCCTGTACAAAAGCGCGGGCTACTCGTACCCGCCCGTACAAAAGCGCGGGCTACTCGTACCTGCCTGTACAAAAGCGTGGTCTACTCGTACCCGCATGTACAAAAGCATGGTCTACTCGTACCTGCCTGTACAAAAGCATGGCCTACTCGTACCTGCCTGCACAAAAACGTGGTCTACTCGTACCTGCCTGTACAAAAGCGTGGTCTACTCGTACCCGCCTGTACAAAAGCGCGGGCTACTCGTACCTGCCTGTACAAAAGCGTGGTCTACTCGTACCTGCCTGCACAAAAGCGCGGGCTACTCGTACCCGCCTGCACAAAAGCGTGGTCTACTCGTACCCGCCTGCACAAAAGCGTGGTCTACTCGTACCCGCCTGTACAAAAGCGTGGTCTACTCGTACCCGCCTGTACAAAAGCGCGGGCTACTCGTACCCGCCTGTACAAAAACGTGGTCTACTCATACCCGCCTGCACAAAAGCGTGGTCTACTCGTACCTGCCTGCACAAAAACGTGGTCTACTCGTACCTGCCTGTACAAAAGCGTGGTCTACTCGTACCTTCCTGTACAAAAGCGTGGTCTACTCGTACCCGCCTGTACAAAAGCGTGGTCTACTCGTACCCGCCTGTACAAAAGCGCGGGCTACTCGTACCCGCCTGTACAAAAGCGTGGTCTACTCGTACCTGCCTGTACAAAAGCGCGGTCTTCTCGTACCCGCCTGTACAAAAGCGCGGTCTACTCGTACTCGCCTGTACAAAAGCGCGGTCTACTCGTACCCGCCTGTACAAAAGCGTGGTCTACTCGTACCCGCCTGTACAAAAGCGTGGTCTACTCGTACCCGCCTGTACAAAAGCGTGGTCTACTCGTACCTGCCTGTACAAAAGCGTGGTCTACTCGTACCCGCCTGTACAAAAGCGTGGTCTACTCGTACCCGCCTGTACAAAAGCGTGGTCTACTCGTACCCGCCTGCACAAAAGCGTGGTCTACTCGTACCCGCCTGTACAAAAGCGTGGTCTACTCGTACCCGCCTGTACAAAAGCGTGGTCTACTCGTACCCGCCTGTACAAAAGCGCGGGCTACTCGTACCTGCCTGTACAAAAGCGTGGTCTACTCGTACCCGCCTGTACAAAAGCGTGGTCTACTCGTACCTGCCTGTACAAAAGCGCGGTCTACTCGTACCCGCCTGTACAAAAGCGTGGTCTACTCGTACCCGCCTGCACAAAAGCGTGGTCTACTCGTACCCGCCTGTACAAAAGCGTGGTCTACTCGTACCCGCCTGTACAAAAGCGTGGTCTACTCGTACCCGCCTGTACAAAAGCGTGGTCTACTCGTACCCGCCTGTACAAAAGCGCGGTCTACTCGTACCTGCCTGTACAAAAGCGCGGTCTACTCGTACCCGCCTGTACAAAAGCGCGGTCTACTCGTACCTGCCTGTACAAAAGCGTGGTCTACTCGTACCCGCCTGTACAAAAGCGTGGTCTACTCGTACCCGCCTGTACAAAAGCGTGGTCTACTCGTACCCGCCTGTACAAAAGCGTGGTCTACTCGTACCCGCCTGTACAAAAGCGTGGTCTACTCGTACCCGCCTGTACAAAAGCGTGGTCTACTCGTACCCGCCTGTACAAAAGCGTGGTCTACTCGTACCCGCCTGTACAAAAGCGCGTGCTACTCGTACCCGCCTGTACAAAAGCGTGGTCTACTCGTACCCGCCTGTACAAAAGCGTGGTCTACTCGTACCTGCCTGTACAAAAGCGTGGTCTACTCGTACCCGCCTGTACAAAAGCGCGGGCTACTCGTACCCGCCTGTACAAAAGCGTGGTCTACTCGTGCCCGCCTGTACAAAAGCGCGGGCTACTCGTACCTGCCTGTACAAAAGCGTGGTCTACTCGTACCTGCCTGTACAAAAGCGCGGGACTACTCGTACCCACCTGTACAAAAGCGTGGTCTACTCGTGCCCGCCTGTACAAAAGCGTGGTCTACTCGTACCCGCCTGCACAAAAGCGTGGTCTACTCGTACCTGCCTGTACAAAAGCGTGGTCTACTCGTACCCGCCTGTACAAAAGCTCCACTGTACTCTACTCTCCACTGTACCGAAGAATAGCCTTCTCGTCCCCGCCTGTGCCCAAGGAAGCATATCCGCATCCGCCTACACCCAAGAATTGCCCACTCGTATCCGACAGCGCCGGCGAGTAACCTACCCATAACCGCCTGTACCCAAGAGCAGCCTATCCACACCCCCGTGCACCACAAGTAGTCTGCATGTTTCCCCCTGTACAAACGAATGTTCTATCCGCACCTGCCTATGCTCAAGATCTAGCCTATGTGCCCAGATTGCTCTCGGCTGTACCGAAGAGTAGCCTTCCCGTGTCCTCCAGTATCCTCGAACAGCCTTTCGGTGCCAGCCTGTAATCAAACACAAAGAGATTGCGCCGCTAGCGGTATTCGGCTGAATTTTGCTTATTCGGCGGTAAGTGCGGAATATCAGATTTACGAGGTATTTTGCTTTTTTGCAGTTTAACAATTCAATTATAATTATATTCACGACATGTGACATGCATGTGACTAAATTTACAAGTTTTCAAGTAATGAAGTAAAGAAAATACAAGAAATTAAGTTAATAATATAAGAATATAAGAAACATAAGAAACAATTGGCAAATAGTCAAAAATATATGCGAAAATTCGTTAGGAAACGTGTGTCTTTGATTTACTATGAATTTACATCAAAATACATGGACATTTATCTTGCTTTATCGGCACTAAGAAGAATTTTCAAAATACTTTGTCATGTAATAGAGCATAAATTAAATTTAGATCCTAAGTAGAATAATTATGCATAGACTTTGTTGTCAAAAGCATTCTTGGACCAGAACGTTGATTTCAGCCTGCAGTCGTAATAAGTTCTCCTATTAAATTGTTTACTTCATGATTTAAGGAATGTCATTTGTGTGAAACATCAGAGCAACATTTCTAATTAAAGTCTAACCAAGTCATGTATTAATTATCATACCTCAGCATGTGAAATGTCAAATAATAGGCATTGTGATTGTAATATCTACCAAAATAATACATGATATCCATTAAGCACTTATATGAACTTTCTGTGATAGCAAAATTTAAAAGCGGTATAGAGCGGAATTGAAATATGGCAGCAGCGGAATTAGTGTTTAAGAGCAGAGGAATCTCTTTGCGTTTGCCTGTAACCAATAGTAGCCTACCTACTCCCGTCTGCACCCAAATGCAGTCTGTCTGTGTCCGTTTGGACCCACGAGTAGCGTTGCTGTTTAGGCCACGGAATGAGTGGAAAGTGTAGGCCAATATCCACCTTCACTAAAAGGGTAGCCTACTCTTCTACTCGCAACATTGCCTATTTGTCTATGCATTATGACATAGTGCTGTCATCACAGAATTAGACAGGTCTTCTCTTCTTCTGTTTGACAAGAAAGGAAACATTGGAACATGTAACGTTAATGAAATGGCACAATCTGCTGACATAATACCATAGAAATCGAACAATGAGCAGCCAGTTTAACATTAAACACGTGAAATTGTGCAAAGTTTCAGTGACTGTTGAATCACACAGCAAAGAGACACAGACGATGTCAAGTTCTACAGAGAAGTTTGTGAACGTTCTTTCGTGCGCCTGCTAACTTTTTCAATAATGATCGGAGGACCCAACATCATCGAGAAAACTTTTGCGCAATGATCTGAATTCTTCGAATCTGAAGGAATCGTGGAGATATGAGCATTTTGAAGGAATTCACGGCAATCCGCAAGCGGCGCACGACTATTTTTCCTATCTCTGCAAGGTATTAAAAATTTCTTTTTACCCACTTATTAAGTTCCTTCATGTGCATTTTTTGTTTTGAATCAGCTTGCACTTCTAGCAAAGTGATACGCTTAAACAATCTAATTCTGTGGCTGTCATACACGATTATATAGAGACAAAATCTGACAATATCTCATTGACGTAGATTCACCTAATGCGACATCATCAAAGCTGCTTTCGAGCACTTTGAATCGTTGTCATGATAATAGTTCTCTTTAATAGTGAAGCATAAGGCATTCCCTAAATAGCAAGATCCTAGAATAGAAAATTTGAACATCCACGTAGATGAACTTTATCGCTAGCTGAATTTGTTGAATCGGTTGATAAACTGTTAGGAAGCGATGAATTTATAAATTCACCAATTAGCAGAAATCTGTCGTGTGAACTTAGTTTGACTGCTAAATATGAAACTTGATGTGGGACAGTAAAATCCATAATACATGCGAAATTAAGACTGAAACGTGAGTAAAGTTACAATTGAAATTGGATGCATGCGTTTCAGTGTAATGACAAAGATAAATTATTATTTTATAGTTTGTTCGATATTTTTCATTAACACATTCTGATGCAATTTAAGATGTCATTATTCTTTATTTCAAAATTTCCACATGAGCATCGGAGCTATACAATGCTTTTCAGGTCAGACACAATGAATTTGCAATTAATTGACGATAAAAATTGAAATATTTGATCTCAGAATCTCAGATTAATTTCAGTTACGGGTTATCGATATGCCATTGATAACTGATCAAATGGCGTGAAAGGAGAGCCATTTTTAAAGTCTTGTTTGTTCAAGGATGGATCTCAATGGGTGAAATGAATTGCCTCCAAGATATTAGGGTGTAATCGTCAGATGCCATATCCTTGACATGAAAGTAGTCACTATTGCAATGGCATCTAGACGCATTCTAATCTATGGTCAATCTATGGTCGTAAATTGCTGATTGTCTTGTCTGGTGTTTTTTAATCCGCATTCCCAAGTGGCGCACAGTAGTGTTGTTTTCGTTGACGAAAGCGAAAACTATCAAGAGAGTTAAAACGATGATGAAGGCTTTTTAACATTTCGCTTTTGTTTTAAATGTCGGTAAGGGAGATAATGCTTATAAGGTGAAGTGAATGGACATCAAATCAACTCTCGGAATGTGAGCAAAACTACAAGGTCTACACTACAATAGGCTTGCATACTTGGAAGCGACCTATGTATTTCTGACAGCAGTTCATACTGTGAGCTTTCGCATCACGAATACTATGCATAGAATCCTGGCATGCGCTGACAGTAATCCCAGTATTCGGTAGTAATTCTAATATACACAGAAATCCTAGCCTGTTTCACCTTAGGGACGAAGTAGTCCCAGTTCTGAGAAAACATGTGGGAAAAGCGTTGACGCTGACGTGAAGATGAGGTGTTGGTTGCTACTGCGGGAGTGGCTGGCTACCATCTCTTTCGTGAATTGACATTTCTTGTTTCGTGTGAAACGGGCATGAGTGTTATGACTGGGAGGCCGAATAGTGCACTTTAGGACCACTTTAGCTTCGAGAATGAAGTCACGAAATGCAATTAATGTTCATTCATGCGAGAAGATCAAACCGGTGTCATTACCAGTGCAGAAGAAACATACTTACGGGACAGCACCTTGAAAGATAGGCCGTATTTCAGTGCAGCAATACCTTATTGTGACTATTACTGTCACTTCTGAGAAATTAGCGTTGACGGTTTCAATGAATTTGGCTACAACAATGCTTCAATTCATTTTATATTACTGAGAAAGTTATGCAAAAGTAATAAAAACTCCCTTTTCAGTTTATATAATAAAGTAAAAGTTAAATATTTCTGTGACAGGCCTTCGGCGTCCATCGCCTTCAACGGTCGATATTTGGATGGGCCATCCAGAATTTTTGTGCAGAATTGCTATAGATGTTATGCTCCATAAAATGTTTTCGCTTCTGTTGAATATTATCATTCATTGCTGGCTGTCTTTCTGAGGGCGACCTCTTCAAACAAAATGTTCCAATTAGATGGTTCAAGGACGAAAGGTTACATCAGCAGGTTTTTGCATCAACTATTGTAATATAAGCATGTTTGTTGTTCTTTCCTTTTGTTGTACTCTTACTTAGCATAATTAATTTCTAAAGGAAACATCTGCCATTTATGTTGAAATGACTGACAAACACTCGCGTAAAGCAATCAATTTAATCATTATTGACGCTAAGAGATTTGGCATGGCAAAGCAGATAATTTGTATAACATTTCATTAGTCCTAAGGAGGTTGGCTCTTAAAATGTTCATTAATTCAATGAAGCATTCGAGAAGAGCTAAAAATAAAAAGCCCATGAGCTTCAGCTCTGTGAAACTTATCTGCAAAACTAGAGACCTGAATTTTTATCCATCAGGTATGAAAAGAGCTTGATCAGAGACAATGTTGAGCAGATTAGCGAGCCGATAAACTGATCACTAGGTCATTCCGCACGTCAGATTTCGATAGAACGGAAACAGTCAATCCATTTAACTCGTTTCTGTCAAGATGAGAAACTGCTCTTTAGAACAGATGTACTATACATGTAATTATCGAAATTGTAAGTTAACAGTTTTATCAAGTAGCAACTTTGCATCTTAAATCCTTCTGAAAGTCAGTAGGAATAACGTGACACTCTAAGCATGTTTTCCTTAAGCGATTTGATAGAGAAATTCTGAAGCTCATGCAAAACGATGAAATTTGAACCTTTAGGTATGCTCGAATACAAGCGCTTCTAGTAACATTAGGAATATCATTTTCATAAAAATGTACAAGATGACGCTCAAAGATATTTTCATACATGGGCAAGATCTCTGAAATTCATAATTATTTTGTTTTAGTGGTACTTATCATTTGAACAAAAAGGTCAATGAATATTTGCAAATGTCTATTCGCATCCGAATCTGTGCTGTGTACGAGTGCAGCTCGTTGCAACTGTTTTTAAAGTACAGTTTAACGAACGCACTTATGACTTTTAGAGAGGGTTAAGCTATCCTTACAATAGACAGACCACAAGAGAAAGCCACAATGAAGGACTACTTGATAAGCTGAACCTAGACTTCGTTTACATACAGTTGCACACATGTCATACAGTGATGATCATAAAAAGTGGACCACCTAAATTTGTATCATTTAATGAAATTTTGTCAATTACAGATACAAATTTGGCAGACAAATGAAAATAAAAGTACAAATAATTTTTTCTCTTTTGTTCACTGGCTCTGTAGAGCCAGTTGGCCAATGTTACGTTCGCTGGTGGTCACTAATATTTCGTAACCTTGCCAGAAAGTATGACCACTTGTCGAATACGGGAAGGCATGCTTTTGATCAGGCGGTTGATTACATCTTGATCTACACTTTCACATTCTTGCCTTAGCAAAGCTTCAAGTCGAGAGAGACCAGCATCTTTAGGAAGAATTGATCGCCTCACATCACGCTTCAGTAGACTCCAAACATTTTCAATCGGATTGAGGTCTGGTGAGCAAGTGGGCCATTTCAAAGCTTGTGTGCCGGCTTGAGCTTTGAATGAATTAGTTACACAACTCCTGTGACAAATGGCGTTGTCATCCATGTAAATTCAGTCGGCGGAAGGATCATCCAATTGGGAGGACAATGGAAGAATGGCCCTTTGCAAAACATTGACATATCCATCGGAATTCATGCTCTCTCACGCTACACAGTTTCAGATTTTTTGCAACTCATTTTTGTCGGTTAATCTGATATGGGTTTTTCACCAGTTAACCGGTTGGGCGAAAATTGTAATTGCGCCCATCCCTGTATAGGAAACAATTCAAAGACTTGTATTCAATGTGTTTGATGGTTAATCTAAAAGAAAGCAATGCCTCGATAACTTCTAAATCCACCAAAAGTAAACAGAAGCGTAGATGAGAGTGGCACCCTTAAAATCGCGCTGATCTCTCTTTCCTTTGCTTACAAATGTTTGCCATTATGGGGAAGCGATACTTCGCAACATTGAGCCAAGAACTTCAGGTCGAAATCTCCGAATTTTAATCTTCGACATAAGTGATTAATTACTTCAAAATGAATCATGTATGTTTTTTATAGCGTCATGGTAATTTTTCCATAATTATGTATGATTCTTTAATTGAAAATTGATGTTGCAACTGTGCTGCCATTGTAATGTAAAAATGAGTTCCAATATTATGATTTGAAAATGATGTCAATGAAATGAGGTATTTATATTTAATTCGAAGAATGACAATTTTTGCAATTATTCGCTATTTTTGGATGTCTCTGACACATAAATGAGAAAATCTACTACATTTCTGAAACTGGATGAGAAAATGAGAAATATGTTAGCTTCTTTTGGACAAAGCTCCAATAGAATCTCAATTCTCAGGGCAATTGTTGGCGCGTATTCTGAATCAGCTTATTTCTTAATACACTGGAGATTTTGTAGCGTAAAAATGTACATTCAAGTCTATCGACGAAAAAATGTTCAGTGGTTGATGAAGAAAATCGAAATCCAATGAAATCGATTTTCATTTTCATCTATCAAGAACTCATTGTACTAAAATATTTTATCTTATTGAAATAAGGTCATAACAACAGTCCGCACCACATCAGCAATTTTCCAAAATGTGAATCACACCTAAGTTCCTGTATATTTATCTCTTTGTGACTACATGTGCTTGGACAAGGTGGATACACATTGCGGTCAAAGATTATATGATACAGTAATTATATCTAAGTACTGGCAGATCATTTTTCTTTGGAAATTGGCGATTGAATTGTGCTTGTTCTCCCTGTCCAACTTCACCCTCTTCAAATCTATTTCTTCGATTCTGACGCTCCAAGACTTGATAGTTAATTGGTCTCTATCGCTACTAAAAGAAATTCGAATTCCAATTAGGATAGTGCCACACCTGATAAATTTGTTGCCTTTGCTTGTTGACTCATGTGCAAGTCATGGAAATATAATGTCAATGTAACGACCACGACAGAAAAACGGAGAAAATTGCTCTGCGAATTTTAGTATTTTTATTCTTGACAGTAAATTATCTGTCTTACACAAGAGTTCTCAATCGGAATGCCGCCGCCCAATAGCGTTTTTAAAAAGCACAGACGTCTCGTGTAGTTATCAAATTATGTACATATAAAAAAATATAGAACTTTGAATGATTGCCCGATTGACTGTTCTAGAATCAAATATTGTCTGTCAGTCTATCAAATAGTGTTCACGGAAGGCGCATACGTAATATGAATAAATTGTCACTCCGAATATTCTAGTCGTTAATATTTCGGTCGGATTGCTTCGCACTTGGAACTAACTACCCGCATCATTACAACTACATTGACTTCAGGTTACGCGATCGCACAAGTTACGAATCTTCCACATCGTAGTTTAAGCAGTAGGCCTTAGTGTTATCCCATTTTGTTTTCGATTCAAATCCACGTAACTTTCCAATTGAATTGACGTAATTCCACATAGTCAACTCTTATTCTACTTTGTTGGTGTTATTTATCCAAATGGTATTGTGAAAAATACATTTTTTACAGTTGTTATTTTCATTGAGGATGATTTCAATTCACAAGTTGACTGCAATATTCAGGAGAATATAATTCACCTATAAGATAATATTCAAAATGATAGAAATGTTTATGGAAATGAAACTGTTTCTTAATTTAGTCAGATTATGTATCATGATACTGTTACCTTTTCCGTCATGTTGAATGCTAACATTCCAAAGGCATTTTTCACTATTTTTCAAATTCTATATTCAATCTCTTATCGTTTTTTAGCAGTTAGATATTCCGGTTTGTTAATATTCCAAGAGCGATAGAGCTTGCACTGACATAAATAGCATGCTTTTTTGAATTGTGAAATGAGCTTCAGAATAAATATAGAAAGCCAAAGATGAGCCATGAATTTCGACTCCTCTTGCAGCTTTGTTACCGAGTTTCTCCATGAGACATTTTTTGGGTAAAACCTGCTGACGAAGTGATGTTGAAAGTTCATTTCAGTCAAAACGGCTGATTTTTCATTTAGATGATCTTCAGTAATTCATTGCAGCCTACAAAAATAAAGTCACGAGAAATTCACTAGCGAATAATTGAACTGCTACGACAACGAAATCGATCTGATTATAGTACATGAAACTATCATAGTCATATCATCAAACTAATGATCGCTAATGATATCAGATAGACGAAAATTTACGACAGCGTCATTTCAAATCCGCTTAAAGGCAACGTCAAAGTTTCTTTGTAATGTGAACGAAAATGCATGTCATAGAGATATATATCAAGTTGTATCATGTGGCACTTATTTATCGTGTGTTCGGTTAATGACTGAATATTTTGCTGCGACAACAAAAATTGCTATTGAAATGACATCGACAAAATTCATAACTTAGATGAAATTGCGATCATCTGATATCGAAACAAACATCGGCATGACGGCTCATTTTGTGGCAGTCTGATCTCGTGCTTGTCTTTCAAAACATTGTTAAATATAACTGATGGGGAAACCATGCATTAGCATTTTTTGGTTAACGCTTCAGAAATTGATGGATATATGGAACGTGCGTCTGGTAAAACTATTTCAGATTTATATGAAAACACGCACATGAGGAACGTGGAGAGGAAGATAAAATATGGTGGGAGCCTGATCTGTGACATTGGAAATTGTCGTAAAAGATTCTTTACAGAGTACCACTGTTACGAGTATCAGATTTTCATTCTGCTGTCAAAGAAATGTTTCTTTATTGGAAGACTCTTTCTTTCAATTCTCATGAAAGAAAATCATTCATGTTTAAAATATAGAAAATAACTCTATAAGAAATATAGACAGGCAATGAATTGTCACCAACAAAGTATTTCTTTTCTGATTCGGCGTATTAATTTCTTCCCATTGTTTGCATTATGTAGTTATAGTGCATAATGCAAACCTCCTTTGGATCAATTGAGATCAACAATCGGTTGAATTAAGTTTTTTGGTGTAGTGTATTGTTGAATGAGTGATCAGAGTGGGATCCGGGGCGAACTTTTGGGCTGGCTCCGTCCCGTGATTGTCAATGTATAGGCCCGGACCAGGCCCGGAGCTCGTTATATTTAAAGGAAGCAACTATTTGATTACCTCAGTGAATTATGCTTGAGCAGTCAAATGACATGTCATCAATAACTTCTCACGCCACAAAAATACAGCGAAGATCATGTCATATATCGCAGAAATAGGTTTTCATGACTTGTCCAGTGCAGAACGTGCTGGTCTCTAAATCCATTGAAATAGTCCTTTTTAGAGAAAAGCATTTTTCATACTGGACATGATTGAAAACCGAAACTCGATTGTGCATCAACACAGAACAGGATAGAAGAACTGTCAAGTGTCAGCGGACGTCTTGGAAAATATTTTCAAATCAACCCCCCGGGCTAGGCTCGACAGGTCATGCCTTGTCTCCAAAAATCAAGCCCGGGCTCGGCTCTTATTTATTTATGCCACTTATTTGTAAACAATTTTTTTTAAGTAGCTGCAACTTTTGCGCGGTGTGAGACCTAATGTTTGGTTGAAGAATTCCCTAACAATTGTAACAGTATACTGAGTGATGGATGAACTGTGCTATCATTTGTGTCACTGAATTCGATAACCAGACAACAGCTGTGGATTTTTTATAATTTGCCTTATTTGTAACATATGATTGATATGCTCGACAATAAAGCGAAACTGTTGTAAAGGAAATATTTATGTCTAGAAAATAGACGTCATGGCTAACATTTCATATCAATAATGTTAATTATAGCATGCGTTGTAATCATGGCTATTCACGGTGTACCGGTTCTTCTGCTTGTACCGGTTCTTGGGCTGGTGCACCGAAATACACGAATTTCGATCAGAAGGCCTATGTTTTTGCTGCTTTGTTTCAATTATGATCAATTCATTTTATCTGGTATCTTGGGCACTGCAAATATAAAGAGAAAAATGTTTAAGCACATAACACAATTAATCCAATCACGGTAGGAGAATATTCAATTCTAAATCAATTCAATTCAAACTTTTAATTTCTATACCATGAAAAGGAAAATTTTTGAAGATCGTGTTAAATTGCATCTTAGCACTCAAAGCACTCCAGGGGTCAGCGTTTGTTCTGGCATTGTAGTTTATTCATCAATTGTATTGTATTTCATCATGATATCAGTTCACTACAATTCTTCAACTGAATACTCA
Organism: Prostheceraeus crozeri; assembly: GCA_907163375.1. NCBI lineage: Eukaryota > Metazoa > Platyhelminthes > Polycladida > Euryleptidae > Prostheceraeus > Prostheceraeus crozeri. The sequence continues at coordinate 483,743 of CAJQUW010013593.1, read as the reverse complement.
CGGAGTTTTATTATCGCCTTTGATAATTCAGTTGACTGAACATCGACCTCGTCAGCAAAAAAGTCGGCCCCTGAAATTCAAATCCAGTGAGACACAACCATCTCCATCGTAGAAAAGAAGCAATTAGAAAAGTAGTTCTCATTTCAAGAAATTGAAACATTCTTCGTGTGATCGACCGTTAATCATAGATTGCTGTGAAGCGGTGCTTCTTATACACCGTGAACTTCTGATGTAAAAGTACTGGACACGAAATGAGTAGAGAACAGATGATTGCATTGTCCTATATGTACCAGGGATGGATCGATGTGACAATGTTGTATATCAAATTGAAAATTAATAGAAAGAATAATTTGACAGAAGCAGCGCTTTCACGGCATTTTGATGAATCAAAAGCTGCGAGGAAACATTAGTATTCTAAGAAATAATTATTCTGATGTTCTTTTATGCTTTCATGATGATAATTAGTATTACTCGTAATAATAAGTAAGATTGTTATTATTATCATTGTATGCCTGAGAAGGCATACGTTGGATGATGCATGCATGTATTCATATTTGCCACTGAAATGAATTGCAAAGCAAAAGAAAAACCTTTATTGTAGTAGAGCTGAATGGCATTTCATCACCGAAGCTGAAGTAAAAAGTGTCCCGTTTGCGTCCCGTTGTTAACATAAACATCGGAAGTAGATATTGAACACATTCCATGGCAGTGTTCTATGAAAAAAATGAAGCTTTAACGTCACTACTCCCCCATATTGGAGGCTTGGACGTTGCTGACATAGTCAGACTTTTCTGGAGCGTTGCAGTAACCTTAAGTCCGGATGCCCTTCCTGACGACTTCCAGTTTCAGCCTCGACCTCTGGACCGAAAGACCACCATGAAGTTACACAAAATTACTTGAGGCAATCTTTCTCAAGTCCTCTAGCTGGTGAATCTGTAGAATGGGCTCTTTGGTTTTATAGCAAGAGATGGTTAGAGGCTGACGATTTTGTTGCGTTATCACCGCATTTTATATTTTTAAAAATATTGCGCTATATGCTTATCAACATTTTTTAAATTACGAGTATACATTAAAAGCAAAATTGAATACTGCTAATTTTCTGTCCATCTGTAGGTGACAAAATATGATCAAATGTGGCGACCTACCCCTGACATAGTAATAATGCATGCAAGTATTCGATCTAGTTCGATGTAAAACTATTCGAATTTAAGTGATGTAGTTGACCAGGTGACGGGAGATCATCTTTCTGAGAAAGTTATACAAAGTAATCAAAGTTCCCCTTTTCAATTTATACGCCGATATAATAAAGTAAAAGTTAAAAGTGTCAGAGACAGGCCTTCGGCCATCCAAGCATCGACCCTTGAAGGCGCTGGACGCAGAAGGCCTGTCTTCGATACTTTTAACTTTTACTTTAATATATCGGCCTATAAATTGAAAAGGGGAGCTTTGATTACTTTGTATAACTTTCTCAGAATTTAAGTGAGACTACCCTCTATAAGTGAGATATTGTGATTTCCTTTGGCATTACATAACAATGTTAATGAAGCCAATACAAATGCTAGGTCACTATGGACGAGTCAATTGACTCTAAAATCATCTACACTTCCTCAGTCATGAAATCATCACTCGAGATTGACTATTCCCGATCATCAGGAAGCGACTAATTAAATTTTCTGTCGGCATAATGCTGATAAAGGATGTTAAAAAATGTGGCGTACTAGAGACCGCTGAATAGAAGCGCTCGGTAGTCATCTGACGATACGGAGTCGACGTCAATGGTGTTGAGATGATCAAACATTGTTCTGGTGTATGTCGAAGTTCATAGCGCAACTTTGAAGTAACGGCGAGAAAGCTAGCGTTGGCGAGTGGGTTTTTGGGATCACTGTCAGATGTCTGCCGCCGCGCAACTGAGATCATCATGAAAGGGAAGCTGATAATGGGTTGGAAAGATGATCTTGTTGATCTGTGACCGTAACGACAATGGGCATTACTCTCACTTATGTCGAGTCACCAAAATCATTCACAACTTGAATGAAACTGTGTAGATTACTATTCTGAAACTCGTGAAATGAAATTCTACCCCTCCAAGCAATGAATTGCTACTTGAGAGAACGAGGGGATTAAAAGCCAGACAGTTTTGTCTTTTTCGATGTGAAAATCATTTGATGATTCCAATTTTCACAAGTACATGACGCGTCATTTCGTGTTTTGATCCATCTAGTGTTTAATTACTTTTGAGGTAGCTCGTTATTACTTTCTAGATCACTTCTACTGTGACATGTAAGCGGCAGGATAATCAAGTCCACTTTCAGTTGCCGAGAAGTACTAATTCTAGCATGTACACCATCCACAGTGGCAGCCACGGTGCTTGGCCCGCGTATGCGTTTCAAATTGACGTTTTCATTGTAACATTGGCCATGGCCATCTCCAATTGATTGAGATGGTATGGAAGAGCAATGCCATGGACAAGAATGATAGACACAGTTCCATGACTGATTTATCAAGGAATTTTTAAAAGTGGTTCAGATTGATTATTTAGATAAGATATTCTTTGATATTCAGATGATTATATTATTCATTGTATGGGCAACATTAGACGCAAGTGTACATTTATAAATGTAGAATATATCATTTATATTTGTGATTCAATGAGGTCAACTGATGCGCATTTAGTCATTGCTATGTGAGAGGAACATAGACCTTGTGAAATTAAAAAAAATCATCACTATATATTAGCTATGTGTTCACAGGCTTGCTTTATTGCTAATATTTGGAAAATGCATTCTTCACTGTGTGCTTCGTACCTCACTAATGGGGATGCTCATTACCTAAATTCTGCCCTCAGGAAATTAAGCATTAAAAATGAACAGCGGTATATTACCGAAACCGACAGAATATTCAGTCCATTTCGGTGTTACATAATCTCTCATTAACTCGACTAAAAATTCTGCCAGCAGTATATGAACTGGTTTGGTATACATACTACTGGCAGAATCGTAGTTCATGAACAGTATAGATAACAACACCTTAGCTGCATGATTTATTATTTGCCGCAAGTCGTTTATGAATTAAACAACAACTTTATCAAATTTAAAAAATCATCAAATTGCGAAAACTTGCAAATGCATGCAGTTTGTACATATTTTCTTCGATGAACACAACAATGAACTAGCGTGTAATGTCTATGACCGTTGTGGTTTATCTAATTGTTTGTCTGTATCAATTTAATTTGACTATGACATCATTTAGCTGCAAATATTTCGTGGAATATAATCACAGGTCATACTAACAATGGGTCGTTTTTGTATTTGGTGATATTACCGGTATCAACACCTTAGGAACCTTTACTAAACCTCTATTAAATCCTTATTACATCCCTTATTACAATCTACGAATTTTGTTATAGTCTTATTATGAATATTATTTAGACTATTGTACAGTGTCGGTGCGTTATGATCATACATAACGTATTTATCACATGCATTTTTTATAATTTCTGGAGAATTTGACAAAACACAAAAATGTGCAAATACTGAAGTAGGTAGATCATGAGGAGAGTAGGAAATGGCAACGTATCCCGGCGAAAACTTGCATCTCCTAGCCTCTCTGTTGTCCACCGAACTAGGGACTCTCTTCTTGTGATAGTGGCATCATCTCAGATGTGTGTGACAAGGAGGAAGCACTTGTATAAGCGATGGTGATTCTGCTCGGACCCACGTCTTTTCTTGTTTTTTAGGAGTACTTGTTTCATTTCTCCTAGTGATTTATCCATTTCAGTATTTCTACTTTTGTATTTTCATTTTATAGTAGTTGATGACTTATTTATTTTTCGTATCTTTTTTATTTAGTTTCGATGCATCATTATTCCTTTGATGTTGCATTTTTATGTTTGATCTATGTTAAATTCTCTTCAATATATTGTAATGTACGTGACCAGTTTCTCTGAAGAAGCTTTCCTGAGCGCATCGAAAGCGATAAGAATCAATTATGCTTTGATATAAGTCTGTCAACATGAGATGGAATACTCTTGGAATCCAATAAGTCAACAAGGTTCGAAGTCTGTCCGTCTGGATGCGTGGATTACAGCTCTTTCAATAGATTACTAACCCTTACATGGTGAGAGTCGCCAGCGAGTAGAAGGATACGAATTGTATGCTAGATTGGTTTCGTGCCTTGGGTGAGTCTGGGCAAAGTAAAAACTTGATCATAGAGAGGACCGCATCATTCGTCAAAGAGATTCATCGCTTGGTATGAAAGCAATCTACTTTTCCATTTCAGGGAACCTATACTGCCTCAAGTGGGGGAGGCTGCACTGTCTGTGATGGCACAAGCAATTGTCCGTGCACAGCAACACCTGGGCCGTGTTATAACGGTTCCACGTGTCATAATCTGGGCTCATCCAGCTCTCCGAGTTACAAATGTGGAGATTGTCCTCCGGGAATGACAGGAGATGGCGCCACGTGCACTGATATCGATGAGGTGAGAATTTTCTGCATGAAAATGATTTCTAATATCCTTAATATTCATAAAATTTCATCACTTATTTATTGTTTCGACGGAAAGTTGCGACAATTTAGCTCTCGGTCAGTTATGACCATTTTGACAAGCGTCGGTCGCAATATAAAGTTCTTTGAAACTATTTCTGTCATTTGTTACATGCATGCACAATTTACAGCATTTTATCATTAACATACCTGCAATGCATTCCGGTAGTGAGGTTTCCGGTCCATTGTTACGCTCACAGATGATTTTTTCACTCTTACACTGTCCAGTAGAATAAAAATTTTGTGAACATAAGCTTGTACAATCTTTGATCAGCTTTATGCGCAAATCCACGCATGACAGCGAATATCATCTCGCGTGGAAAATTCGCTAGGATACATAATGGGTAAGCTCGAATACAGCTATTAGCAGAATGTGGCATCAGCTATGGATTCAGGTACCAGTTAAATAGATATTAACATATTTCTCTTGATCGAAACAACAGGTATTTGATGAGTCTGGGATATGGGTGAGATTTCTCCGGAAATTTCCGGAATTGCCTTAAATTTATTGGGTCCTGGGATTCGTTCAAAAAAGCAATATAATAATAGGGGTAGGGGTATTCGTAAAACCAGGTATGTAAGTTATGCTAACAGTTACTGCGGATGAATACTGTGAATGAAGCTGCTCTCCTACGTTTTCTCGTTCAATGCTGTGTATGCATGACGAGAATCACGTCACAATTGTTTGTATCTACAATACTACAACCTTGTCATTGAATTGACAAATGAGTGAAGACAATCGATGCCTCATCCCTGGTTGCTTACCTTATTCATTGCTTTTTGTTGACTTCAGCATGACGTCGATTGATATTCATTCATAGAGTCTGATCCATCGAATAGTAAAGCTGACAGAAGAGAGTCAATTTGTTGCCTCGAGCTATATGGGATTAAATTTGGGTCGCGTCAACAACTATTGGCTAACTGCATCACAAGAGTTAGCCCTATATTCTAAGACGACGTCTCATGTGAATCAAAGTAGTAACTTTTGTGACATACTTATGCCACGCTTTCTACGCTATAGATAATTGATAATTATCTCCACACAGGGCATTTCCACACCTTGGAGAGAGGTGACCAGTGGGGTGCCTCAGGGCTCTGTGTTAGGACCTCTACTTTTTGTTGTCATGATTAATGATTGGAAGGTTATTTCGTTATGCTCGACGATATACCTCATTTCACTTATGAATGGTTACACAGTATTGTCTTTTCAAGGAGGACGTTGACACCTTTTGTATTGGGTTGCCCCAATAGAACAATGGGGGGGGGTGCAATAAATGTGAATAATACCTTATGTATGACTCTTTCTAAGAGTTTGATCCACCTGATGTACTAATATTCGTTAGTTGTAATGAAGTCATAGAGGAAGTTGTAAATTTGAAAATCTCGGGTCATTCTTTATTGCTAATTTGACATGGGAATTCATGTTGTTTTTATACAAAAAATGCTGTAGTATTATGTCCATTGTTAAGCAGTTGTAATGAGAAGTTCGGTGTAGGTTGGCAGAGGATACATGCAGGCATAATTTTCTCTTGTTTTTTTTTCGTTTTATCATTTTGTTGGCCCATTGTATGTGCTATGAGATGAAAAACATTTTTGCCAAATTGTTTGGTTCTGGATCGTTTGGTCCAAACGTTTTTTGGTGCGCTTTACAAAACAAAGCATCCTAAGGACAAATAAATCATCGTGTTTTGCGTTTTCAAATTCATCCGCAAAAGTGTCTCATCTTGTGGACACTCATCGACTCCTGTAATCCCCTTCAAACGTACGTAACATCATCAGCATCAACTGACTTCAAAGGCTGCTGTCAGGCTTACTCTGCTGAAACCATTTTATTACTCCACTCTTTGTCAGATTTTACAGTGTAACATGTATTTGCGTCATAACCGTGTTCGCGTCTATGTATTTTGGTTTCAATAAAGCATTATTATTATTATTATTATTAATGGCTAACTAACCAGTCTTTCCGACCGAGATAAACAAACCTATTAAGACATCCTATGAATGCATTGATGGCATTGAAATGCATCGGATGAGAGAAAATGAAACCTTTTTCACAATAAAACCGCCCATCTGGTTTACCCTGGCTACTACAACTGATAATTCAATGATTCAGGGTTTATTCAAAATAAGAGAAATTTTCTTGATATCAACAACTGAAGCTTTTGCAAAAACACATTTGGGCATGATCACGCAGCTAATTTACATGTATATTTACATTCAACAAAATTTGAAGTACTTGATAGAAACATGAATTTATATATTGTACAGTATCTTAACGTATAATGTGCAGTGCATGCACTCAAACTACATGTAGATATATTTAAAGCCTATTTTCACACTAAAAACTATCTGTAAAATATCAAAATATGTGGCAGAAAAATGGTGGTATATAAGATCCAATGTTCATGCGGTTCTGTCTACATTGGAAGTACAGTGCGTCCCTTACACACAAGAATTCGAGAGCACTTATTTTACAACAAATCCGCCATCTATGATCACAAGCTCATCTGTCATGGCAGCCTCAACATAGAAATTGTGTCACATGCTAAAGACGCAGTAGATCTTCGTCTCAAAGAGGCACTCATAATTAAGACAGCCCAACCTGACCTGAACAGGCGTGATGAAGGACAAGATATCTGTACAGCGGTATATACATGACATTTTGATTTTTGAAAACATTTTTATATAGCTTTGTACTCCATTTGTAAATCTTTTCTACTCTATACTTTGAAAAGGGCTGTGACAGCCGAAATATAAGTATGAAATTAACTCATCGAGTTATCAATCAAGCAGCCTCGGCTACATAGACGAATTTGTCTTACCTCGTTAAATCTAAAAACTATCAACAAAGTAATCACATTATCCCATAGTTAATCCAACATTTTGGAATGTTCTATTACCTCCTTTTACCGATCTGCTCCTGGACTAATTTCACGAAACTCATTGTATGGTCATTGTATGGTGGACGTTTCGGATTAATTTACTTTTTTAAATTTTTTGTAATATTTTTCGACTGTCAATAACAAGGATTTTCACAGAATATCAGAATTCGGACGGTATTCAATTCACTGGAATTTCAACAACAACCCTCTCGAATACAACTGCGCGGTTGTTCACGCTTACCGCTCTGTAGATTACAAATATATCATTGGATGTTGAATTTGACTTCAAGTTTTGCTGCAAATATAAAATTTTAAAGATTCGAAAATTTCTTAAGTATCATGAAAAAATTAAACGGCATTCAATTTAGAGTTCAAGATGTGCTTGGACTTAGTGAGATTTGAATAAGCTAGTTTTCGCAAAGCCCTGCTTAGAATATGACATACAAATCAAAATAGGAACAACTTCTTTTATCAAAAATCTTCCTAATTCCTCGGTTTTATGAAACATCCACAGACCTTCTTTTGCTGCCATAATTATTTGATGCAATTTTGTTGTCTTGAGATATAATGAATTAAGTTGTTGAAACTGTTGAGATATTTTCTCCTCATCTGAAAAGCTTGTTGAAAAGTCTTTGTGAGCTGTGTTGGCAGTCCTCAGAGAGAAGAGTCTCATTTCAAACAAAAGATCCATGAAGATTGCGTTGTTGAATTGCAATAACAAGATTTGGAAATTTCTTACTGTAGTCGATCGATCTAGTTTTAGAGTTACTAAGTCGGTGTTGTGAGTTGAGACGCTACTCCCATGAGTGTTGATTGAAGTGAAATTCATATTTCTATGAATCGCTAGATAGTCTCTTGATGAGACTAACTTCATTTTAAAAGTGTAAAATGACGCCTTCTGGAGACGAAGTTTGAGAGATTTACCCAAGAGGAGTTCACTTATATTCTGTAAAATTTCTTCTCTGTTTATCATAGGAAATGTCAAAGTTTACTAACGAACTATTTTCTTCAATAACTGCGCCTGCGTCAATGAGAGTGAAAAGTTGCACGCACGTAAATGTTTTAGTATTTCCTCGCATATATCTCTTTTCTGTAAGTTCAAGACAATTCTGGAAGACTTTGAAAGATGTGACATCTGGCCAAGTTCATAGTTAATGATTATCATGTGACCTTACTTAGAAACAATTTCATGTTCTTTGAATCAAGTAAAATGAAGTGCATGAAGTAAAATGAGGTCTTCCCTACCAGTCAGTCATTTCAAAATTTGCAATAACCACCCACCCTTTCATCAATCGGACACACGCGTCTAGTTTCGCGCGCGCCATCACCTCGATTGTAAGGATTGATGTAATTGGTCAACTAAGTTACTCGCACTTTGGTAAATTAGGAGGTCCACTAATCCATAGACATCTGACATCACTTATTCAGCTCATGAGATTGGAATGCATGAGCTATTCGACTACCTTAGCTGGACAGTTAACTGATTTTGCTTCATGTAGTCTAAGCACGTAGTCTTTTTTATGATATTTTCAATTGCTTCTGCGTACTTTAGGTGATCCGGTTTTAAAAATCAGCCCTGTAGTGTCTACATATTCGATCTTCGTATATTTCTTTTTTTTCAATGGCTTCCAGTTCTTACTTGAAGATCGTGATTTTCTGATCTGTGCTTCAATAAAATGCTGACTTCATTCGGTAAATCTAAATTTAAATAATCCTTTAATTTTGGCTCAAATCTAGATAATTGCAAATAGTCTTTACTAGTGTTCTCATTTTAATATTATCAGTTCATTGTATTCTGAAATATTCGTGCAACTTTTAAGCTGTCTTCGTTGATTGTATTTTGTTAACAAGTATTTGATTTTCCCATAAATCATGCAACCTTAAATCTTTTGATACATTTCGTATTCTCAATATCCAAGTATATTTGAATACTTCATTGAAATAATTTGACAAGTTTTTTTGCTATAGCACGCTCCTCTTTACAAGCTGCTCTCATCCACAAATTTATAGCTGATTTGTAGTACTAACATTACATTTGTAGTACACTAACATCATGCACTAAAATCGGCAAGTTTTCCGCATTAGCTTTGACGGCGCCTCTTCAACATCTGACAAAACAAATGGAACAGTCGCTGATAGTATAATATTGTCATCAACCTTTGCATCTTGCAATCAGTACTTCCACTGATACTTCAGAAGTATAGGCAACATATTGCGCGATCAATAATGTCAGCAATTTCTTCAAAAACTATTGTCGAAGACAGAAAACATTCAGAGTACCTTGATGGCTTATGTCCGACATCAATTCAATGAAACGCTTTGTCCAAATTGATGAGTTGAGTGACACGATGAATTCACTTCTTTGAGTTGTTGATATCACTAGTTCATCTACTTGAGGATCTTCGTGAATATAGTTTCCCAGACCATTGACTAATTCACAGTTGCAACTTATCTGCAGATCGAACTCATTTGTCTCACAAAAGGTTGCTACAAAAGGCACAATCAGATATCATCAAAACATTCCATGAAGTGTAAATTGTGTTTGAGTATCTGCAGAAGTGGCGTTTGTACAAAACCGATTTTGCTTTCAAATATGCTTTCTTGATGAACTTGAATAGCTGACGGAAAGCAGGCGAATCTAGTTTTCTTGTTGTGTTGCCATTAAAGGCATCCAAGCAGAGTCGAACATTCAATGCCGGCGTAATGCTTTAAGCGAACGATATGGCATTTGTTGTCAAAGTCTGCATGACATGTGCATGTAGTTCTGCCATAGACCAACTTCAAGAACGATTTTCTAAACAAAAACTGGTAGCAGTAAGGATCCTTGCCCAGTTACCTCCACTCTGCTTATCGGAATCTGCCACATCTGATGCAGATTCCACTTCCATTCATTACGGGGACCTTGCGGATGGAATTTTCCAGAATAGTTGCTAGAATACGGTAAGGTTGGAGAAAGCTCCGCGAGCTCCAAGCCTTTTCAACATCGAAATCACCTTCCATATGAGTTAAAGGCCAGTTGTATGCAGCGTGTGTCCGTCAAGCAATGATTTACGGTTGTGAGTCTTGGCCCCTGCCTTCTAATCATGAAAGGATGCTGCAGTCTGTGGAGATACGTATGATCCGCTGGATGTGTGGAGTGAGAAGATCAAAGAGAATGTCTAATGAAGAACCGACAGGAAATGGGGCTAGAGAACATTTTAGATTCCATCAGAAGACAGAGGTTGCGTTGGTTTGGTCACGTACGGAGAAAGAGTGAGACAGAATGGGTCAAGAAAGTCACGGAGATCAAAGTTGCTTGTAAGTGTGCTGTAGGACGTCAAAGAAAGACCTGGCGCAACGTGATAGACAAAGATATGAGAAGTGTTGGTGTTCAACAAGCTGATGCATACGATCGCCAGATGTAGAGGAGAGTCATGAAGAGGAAACCGTCCAACCCAGCATCTTCAGGACCTCAAGAACGTAAAAAGGGATGAGTGAGTTGCGTCCGTTGATATGAATGGTTTCGCCATTGGCAAAACCGATGGAAGGACGAAACTGCGATGTAACAATCGATTTACTCAATTACCTCAAATATTAAAAAATGTAACTCCTTCACTTTTCCCCAGTTTGTTTATTTTTGTAAAATTTTTCATGACAATGCCTGTAACGACTGAACAACAGTAGTCACTGCAGAGCATTCGTTCAATAAGCTGTAGTTATCCAATGATCACATGCTTTCTGTCACATTGTTTGATCGCTTGAATGATTTCACTCTAATAATTGCTTACAAAGATCAGAAACTGACCTATGATGATGTTTTTTAACAACATGCAATACATCTTGATGCTCGTTTGAGACTCCAATAAATGCGAATTCAACTAATGTGTCAAATTTTTCATTTTTTTCATTCAAGTGTATATGTTTACATGTTTATATGCTCATGACAGTCATACTACTAACAGAACCAATTTGCGGACATATAATTTCCTATACATTTACATCCTCCCCCTCTCCAACAAAATTCTGGCGATGCTCCTATGATGCATCTGTGCCTGACCACTCGTACAACGGTGTCATCGACTAAGTATGTCATATGATATAATGCCTGTACGTAATTCACTTGAATTTTTTTATCTCCAACTATAGGAAAGCTATTCGTTAAGTAGGAACCAATTTGCTCTGACAATAAATCATTTGTTTTGATTCTATGCACATTGCCGGATATCTATTTACTGCATAATCGAGATCGAGCTCCTTCCCTGTTAACCTGGTTCGATTATATTGAATTTAATTTTTTTTCGTAGTAAAATTTTGAATTCAAATCAACATATTCATGCTGTCACTTGCCGATATCCTTTTTCATTTGCAGTTAGGCGATAGACTGATATTATAAAATTCATTTCTGCTTACCTAAAGTGTTTTGAACGAGCAGGTGACTGAGTAGGAAAATGTACTTCTTCTCATGAAAGACTAATAATTTGTTGTAGCAAGCATTAATTGCTTTGTACTGAAGCGGCCCTTGTCCGAATAGCCGTCTTATTTTAATCTTCTGTATTTACTAATTCGAAGATTTTAAGAGTGATATGTAAAATTTATTTATTGACTTTGAGATCACTTCCACCTTTCGTATTCAATTATTTAGTAACTCTTTCATGATTATATGCTCTTCCTTTCGGTGTTTGAATCTTGAAATACTCGCAGTGGTGGACAACGCGTGGCCCCAGGCCACTTGGTGGCCCGCGATCCTTTCGCAACTTGGTTGGCCGCTATCCCAACTTGGTTGCCCAACACTGAAATACTGACATGAATATCGACAAAAAATGAAACGTAGCATTCTAGCAGTACTCATTGTGCATTGTGCACCCTATCAACATCACCCATCTCCTAATGTTGGCAGCATGACAGTAGATACCTATCTGTTTAAAAAAATCAGAGGAATTGTTCTACAGAACATGCAAGATGATGTTATGGGTATGATGAATGACATTGATAATTTAGATTTTCTCTGCAAGCGATCAGATGTCTGAAATGCACCTGCATGATTTTGCATGTGACAGCTCTGTTATATCTTTAATTATTGACTTACCTTCAAGTTTGTAGTCTATGTCTGTTGAACTGTTGTTCAACGGTTGCAGATTATCTTCTTGGGATCAAGAACTGCTTTAGTTGACCCACACACAGACAGCGCGATGCTAGGTGATACCGGGAGATGGCAATTGGTTTCGCAGGATTTCTTTGGACGTCTTTTGAATCATCTTTCCGTCGCATGCAATTTCAATTCTTTACTTTGTCTCTCTTCTTTTGATACACATGCCCGAATAATCGCAATTGATTTCTTACAACTCCGCTGATAATGGGGATTAGGTGATGCTTATCGACATTTTTTGTTTTTTTCCACGATTGAAGTCTGTTTCATGTTCTCACACATGTATCTGTGAGAAACCAAGATTCGTAGAGAGACTAATCGAATTTCAGACCCGCCATAAAGCTGTTTCGATCATTTAAAAGTTATCACGGATTTTTGAGTTGTTGTTGCATCAGTCGACTGCTTTATGAATGTCGAATTTCCACTCATGCGACTGTCAACAAGGTTGGGTCGTGGGTTCACTCTTGGGTTTTGGATAGTCTTGGGGGGTACCGAAGAATCTTGGGGTACGGACCGAAGAGTAAAGAAATTGACCATGAATGATCATTTGCGGTTTTCTTGGAAAAATTCTGCCTAAGGATATGACCACATCATGTCATAGCAAGTCATCTACATGTATGTACATGTAAATATGTAACCTACTTCAACCACACGATTGGTCTTTCTATGATAAAACTGATATCATCAACTTTGATATAGACCTACCGTAAATGTCTATCTGATAGTTTGTTTAATTAGCTTTTTAAATTATGCTTTGATTACCTATGGCTTCCTTGTGAATTTAATCCATTAAGCTGGATGTAATGCATATTGTGTTAGACAGAATTTTGTATAAATCATTTTGTGTGAAACAAAACAAATAATACATGAAAAAATGCAATCCATTAAACCAATGCCTGTATAACGCTTATGCTGTTAAATTGGTAGCCTACAACAATTCGTAGATAACTTGCTTCATATAGCCTCTTGCCTTGAAAGTTTAAAACTTCGGCCTAAATTGTTTATTCTACTATCAGGCTACATGTATTAGAAATAGAAAGATATCGGTATCATTTAATACAGTGACATTCTTTGATGTTTGCTTCTTACGATTGGCAAAAATAACGTCATATCTACATTTGTGCTATTTTCATCTTATACGAGGCCTATGTTATGTGTGTTTCGCTTCTCGATCAGACATGTTGTAAGGAATGTAGGCTAGTCATGCTTAATCATGTTGCTCTAATTAGGAAATTATTAGGCTGCAGACATAAACAGGGTTGATGATCTTAAGCCCAGAGATAACCTATGCCGATAATTAAATTTTTTAGCTGAATATTAATATGGCCTCAATTCTGCAATAACAGATTCATGTAATAAATAGTAATTAATATGAACATTAGATACATATTAATTGGATAGCAATATGCACAATATGGTATGATTTAAAGTATCTTCATGCAATTTTAAATCTCAATCAAAATCCAAAACCTGTTCTGGAAATTGTTGTTCCACTTCATTGGAGAAATAGCCACTCTTGGTCTTGTGGGTTACCCAAGATTAGACCCAAGATTTTCTCTTGGTCTTGGAGGTTACCCCAATATTTAATCTTGGTCTTGGGGGTTACCCCAAGATTTAATCTTGCGCTTTCATCTCAAGCCCAAGTTTGGACCCAACCTTGCTGTCAATGACCAAGCGAAATAGGAAATCAGTCTCTATTTTATTAAATAATAATTTTGTTTAATGATCGGTCTCTAAATTATTCTACAATAATGACAATGCCCTTAATAAATATCGGTAGATCAAAAAGGATAGATTATAATGAAGGAAAGCTAAAAGGAAAATAATTGAGTAAGAAATTGAGAATAATTAGACAAGGAGAAGTTGCTGAGCAAGAAGGGCAGATTTGTTAATGAAGTGGATTCATTGTCAAAACTAACATTGATGGAGAGATGATGATGGAGCAAGAACCTCCGACGTGCAACCATTCGCATAAAACATTTGGCTGTCATACCAGCAGATCATTTAGTAGAAGGCAATTTTCTGTAGTATTGTTCAGAGTTCCAGGAACTTTGTCATTGATACATTATCAGCACAAGGTCAAATCTTTTCTTACTGTGCGTCCTGAATGATCGATTCCTAGTAATACATAGATAGCTTTTTCAATTCAGACAGTACAGGAATAACACAATTGAGGAGCTTCCTTCTCTCCGTTCTTAGAGCTAGTGCTACAATAATAACAGCTGTTGTGTTCTTTCTATACATAAGTTAAGAAACTTCAGAGAGTTTGTTGTGATTGACTTTAAACGTCTGCCGTTCATGCATTCATTGTATGTTTCCGTATAAATAGTTCTTATATTGGGAGAAATATTTGTAAATGCGAAAAACAATAAGCCCTTCTAAAGCGGTTTACTCTAACGGAAATGTGACTTAACTTAGGATAGTTCTCTTGAAGAATGAGAGTTATTACACAAATGAACTAACATCAAAAATGTTAAGTGATTGCTATAAAATTACGGGTACTTTTGATTTTGTGTGCGTTATCACAAACTTAGTTATTTAGATAATTCAAAAAATTATTGAATAACAATTGAGTGATAGTATCAAAAATGAAGCTTTGACGTCACTACTCCCCATACTTAGGGCTTGGACGGTGCTGACGTAGTCAGACATTTTTGGATCGTTGTGGTACATTTAGTCCGAATTCCCTTCCTGCCGACTTCCAATGACACTTTCGGGGCTCGACCTCTGGACCAAAAGATCGCCAGGCTAAGCACTTAACCACTGCCACGGAGACTACAAAAAGATCTTATTAGACTTTCGCGATCTTAGACGTCGCTATGAAGCTTTTCCATTCAGTTTGAAGTTTTTACAAAATGCTTATTATCACTTCTTGCCATTGAGATATTACCTTGCCACTAACAGGGCTATGTCGGCCACGTGATTCGAGATGAATGAAGGCAGACTGAAAAAGAATGGAAGAGCATGAGTTCAACAGACCATCGAAGCATGAGGAAGTTTTATCTTTGCGCGCCTTCACTGTCATTTACAGATGTCAAGTCGTTTAATCAGTCGCTGAAGATAACATATCTCTTCAACTGTAAGGTGTGCTTTTAGAATAGTGATTTTTTTGAATTTATTATACGACACCTTTACCCTTGCACCGTTGGCGTAACATCCTACCTCCTACCCGTGAGGTACGCAGGAAAGTTGACATTCTAAACAGGCAGATAGCCATTCAATGTCTCAGCTACCGTAGTCATTCCTTTTCCTTTAATCCTTACAAAATTTCCTTTTTTCCTTACCAGTCGCTTCTCAGGTTCTCTGCTCTGATCGTACTTTCCTCATTCTCAAAGTCGAGGGTCAACGCCAGACACCTTGACGAATGCTGTTATTTACTTTTTCATATTCAACTTGGGGTTCTTGATGTTAATAAAGCAAAATAAGTTTAATGGTCTTCATTAGTGTAGACAGGGTCGAACCAGCGACGTTGGAGCTAGAGGACAGACTGAGACAAATATGCCCTCTAACCACAAGGCCTCTACACCGTTTTATCTTACGCACATGAAATGTGATGAATCATTAGCAAATGGAATGCTAATGAAATATAAACCTTAATTCCTTTCCTATTAAAGTGTTGCTAACATGACATTTGATACTTCAGTTTGACAAGATCGTCCGCCATTTTCCTTCTAACAAAACTTGGATTATCATTTCAGCGTGAAATAACTGAGATCTTTGACAGGCTGTTTTCTTGAATGAATAGTCTTTCATTATTTATGCACTTGACAATTATTGTGATTGCTAGAGATTTATTAACGATGTGGATCCAATGAATTGAATCATGAGTCGTTTGCTGTCTTAAATTTGACAATGAAGCTGTCAAGCTGGTTATACGATTAAACTCGTAATCCATCATCTGTTACTCTGCATTCAATTGATAAGTTCATGATGGGGACTGAAACTGAATTAGCAAACGCTTTGTGTCGGAGATTTAGTGTATTGATTGCGCACTTTAAACTGAAAACTTTTCACTATTAAAAATATATCTGAAAACGAATGCACTACATGAATACTGGCAAAGGAAACTTTTGGCTTCTTAGAAAGTTGGACGCACGACGGAGCTGGACGCCATGACATCAGCGCATATGTACTTTAAGGTCAAAGTAGTGGGTAGTTCTGTAGTGTAGGTCTTTAGATCTGTAGTGTGTGTCAGAATGCGGTGAAAAGTGGCTTAAATGCTGTTTTTGCCGATTTTAAGATGCTTAGTACATCTAAACGTGTCTAGCGTCGGGCCCCCAGATTTTCAAATTTGTCTAAAATCTGCAAAAATAATTCAATCGCCACCAAATTTCAGGTACATGTACTTAAACATATTTTCTACCCACATACAAAATTTTTTTCTGCTTAGACGATGAGGTCAGAAGAAGTCAGATCAAGCTGCAGACATCGCTACACTTCAAGTTATAGCCCCTAATTCAAAAAGTACTTGTCCGATTTGCATAAATTTTGGAATGTGGGTAGAATATATCCTCACTTACGTGTACTTAAAGTTTGTGACGATTGATTTTTTCTACGGATTTTACACAAATTTGAAAACATGGGGGTGGGAAATAACCCATACGTACCGTCTCATTACAGCCTCGTTCCATGCAGAGACTCGCTATGGCATCGGACTATTACAGTAGATACTGATAACTGATAATTCATGTCAAAGATGCTTTGTATTGAAAATGTTGTCATATTTGTAATTTCGCTTCATCTTGTCTACTTTTGTTCGCTGCTCTATTCACTATCACTGGTTTTGGCTTCTGTCATCGTGGTTATTCACTGCAAGGCCTCTGTAAATATGGATCAGTGTGTTTCCGGATGAGCTGTCTAACCATTGCATTAAACCTGCTTTGTAATTACTGTTGTGTGTGCAGCATCAGTGATTAAATCAGACAATTCAGAATGAACTGCATTGTTGTCAGCAGCTGTTCTCGTGTTCATACAATCTTATTAAGTTTAGTAGAAGCACTGTCATAACTCCCATATGGTCTAGCGGTTAGGATTCCTGGCTTTCACCCAGGCGGCCCGGGTTCGACTCCCGGTGTGGGAACATCTTTTGTTTCATTTTACTTCAATGTCTCAGTTCAAGAATTTTTCTACATATGCACATGTATGAGTTGCACTTGTTTATCGCTTTTTCCATTCATGAATTTATCAGAACTAAGCTGAGAAAAGTCATTTCAATAGAATTGAGATGTGTCACTCATCGGAGTGAATAAAATTGCGTCTCGACCTTGATAATAGCATCCCATGACTGCATTACATTTAGTCATAGGAAGAGTGATTCTACGGTCATCGATGACCAATTTCTTTCTGAAACATTCAATTGTCATTGACGTAAGAAGCGACTTTTAGCTTGAAGATGAACTTTTCTTTCGAGATTCCTGGGAAAGTTCAAAATTCAATTCGATAATGCTCCATTTTAATTAGAAATATTATCAATTTTTACAGGGGGTCTGTGCGCTAGCCATACCTGTTTGCACCCGTGCACTGAAAATTAAAAAAAATCCGCTGAAGCATTTGTTTAAGTATTGACAAGATAAACTTTGCTTCGCGTTGTAGATTGTCCTCTGATAATTAGGTAAGACATGAAAATTTTGAAAGTAAATTTTCTATCTTCTATAATAAATGTTCATATTGTCTAGAATTCATTGCGAAGTAGAAAAGTACTGGGAAACGTCTAATTGTACTGAACGATGTGAAGTAGACTTGCTTAGGCTTCTTTTAATTTTGCCTATGCTTGCAAATGACTCTCATCATACTACGGACGTCATACCCGCACGTCTCTGTGATAATTCTCATGGACTTCTTTGAAACTAGTTGAGAACAGAAATTATAAATAAATGCAACAAAACTGTCAAAATTTGTATTTTAAAATCACGAGTAAACCCTTTAAAACATCAACACATCACAAGTAGAAAAATCTGACGCAATGTCGCCGAAATCTGCATATTATTGTGCTTAAAAGGTGCGATCTCGACATTAGTCGGCCTCAAGCAGTCACTCTGTGATACTACAATGTTGTCAGATGCCGAAAAAATCTTTCCGTGACCCTTGGAAAACCAAGAAACATCTGAGCAAAAGGGGTGACGGCAGGTTGCGCCGCATTCACTATGAAGTTCGGAAATTCTGAGGTCGTGAGAATCGAGATTTCGAGACCTAAAATGATTGATCACAAACTTGAATTACCTAATTTATTTCACGTTTTGGATCTGAATTTTTAACCATCGACGTTTTTTCTGAGGGTTAGGGTAGGAAATCATTGAAATTGCACAAGGAGAACATTCGAATTCAAAGCTACACAATAGATCCAGATCCGGATAAGTCAGACCACCAAGACAAAAGTCAAGTTTAATATAGGGAAATAAGTTGTGAAACTTAATCGCCACTATTCTTCATCGGGCACTACATCTTGGTGTTGCCGGTATCAAACTTTCTGTATGGTTGTACTACTCTCAATTTGAACACCGTTCTTTCCGACTTTTACTGGCATTCCCCGCTGGACTCGACCACATTACCAAGGGATGGTAATGTCAGTCTTCTATCCCCTCCACTAGACAGATCATCACTTGCCGCAAGTAGCTAGTTAAATGAGAACTAACATATTCCTTCTGCCATCTCTGATACTAATACGAAAACTCAGGAGAGTTCGCATTTTGAAATGACTTACACTTTGTACGAGTGTATGCTTCAGTTCAATTGATGATTTCCGATAGCGCTAGAATTTGACTTCTTCAATGAACTTCATCATTTATTAAGTGTTTCCATATTCGAACACAAACTTCGTGAATGTCTACCACAAAGGTTGCTCTAAAATTTCCGCATTCCCCTGACCAATTTCTTTAAATTTCCCGTAGTCATGCAGCGTCAAACGCTTCATTCAACTTTCACTACTACAAAAATCGACAACAGCTATACCCTCTAATTGAAACCTTTCCAGGTGATTTCCTATCCTCGTTCTGATTGTCGGTCGCAGGAGTCGCGAACTGCAATCAGCTGTGTAAATACATTTGTCAATTTCCAATCACATTTCTCCTGAATGCTTCAAATTCCGGAATTTGTGAAGCAGAAATTATATAGGGTACCTTCATGATGCTCTAAATTGCCGTTAAAAGGCCCATGATTCGCATTCTCCTTAATGAAAACCAACAACTGAAAATGTAAATTTCTGGGAAAGCAAATCAGCCGTTATATTTTGAGAGTCATTGATGCAGTTTCAAACTGAATAACTCGTCATGAGGACTTCACTTATGTGCAGTCAGGAAATTCCATCACACATATTGCGATGATGTATAGTTATTAATCAAGAGAAAATTGCTGTAAATTTTATTCCAACCAACACTTCGAAAATCAGTCTGTATTACGTTTACATTAAATTTCATGAACATAATTATTATGAAATTTGAAATATCGAAATTAGAGTTGACATGATAATGGAGGGAAAGGGTTGTGTCGACAACTCACAGGCGCCAACACGCATAGAAATTTGCCCAACCAACGAGTTGCGCTGCCGACTAGACCAATTTGATGATTTGTTGCTTAAGACCGTGTGCTCGATCAGGGTATGATTTTGAGTACCCGGTACAATCTTCAAGAATTAATTGATGCAGTGAAGCCTATCTAACCGCACCACTTCTGCGTCCTGCCATAAAGTATTTGTGATCTGTACTCTTTAAGCTGATCACCTCATTACTCAAATTATATCTGTGAGTCGCGCAGGTGGTGCATTTAGAGGGCTTTCTCTACAAAGAAGCTATTAGAATTTTGAGCACGTTTAGTTTACTCAAGATATGTAATTAATTCATATGTTATCTTACGCAAACCAACTTATTAAAAGTAATTCGTGCTGTTCTGTAGTACCACTAGTTTTAGGCAGACATTCTGCATTATTGGTAAAATTCACCGAACTTTACACATCTCATGTTTGAGCAGAATTGTCTCACAATATCTGCGTGTGCACTCTGACGGCTGTCATCTTGGATAAAAAACCTCACTTTTTTCATGAAATCACACTGTTCATCTCACATTCTGAACCCAATCAGTGGCTCTATTTGTGATGTGGTCCATTCATGCCACCAATCAATTAGAAGAGCCACGTAGACAGTACCATTTCTATGATTGTGGAAAACTCGTACCTCATGGAATGTGATGCGTAAAACTATTCAAGAAATCCGTCGACTCTTTTTAGCAGAGTCTCATTGGATGAAAGACCCGCGTACATAGACTAATGGAATCCTCTTGAAAACTGATTCAAGACATCAGACAGACTGTCCTACTACGGCTCCGAACACCCGCACCTTTCAGTTCACAACGTTTGTATGAAACTTTAAGTGTTGGTTCCTTTTGATAGTAGAACATTAATCTTGCTGTGAAAGTTTCAAGGTTGATTGCCGATCCCTGTCAGTGTATAGTATTTTGTAAATAGTTTCAATTATTTCCATTTATCTTCGAATATTGAATCACTTTGGTAAAATGACTGATAACATACAGCCTTAAAGCAAGAGTCTACAACTATCGCTTGTTTCAGTAATTGTGTTCTTCAGTTCCAGCAGCATTGCCCCAGACCAGTACGTAAGCGTGTAACCAAATTGACCGTCAACACAGTGCGTTTCCATTCTACACCTAACTTCAACAAAATCAGAAAGAAAACCAGATTGCTATGACTGTCTAGTTCATGACTCCTGTTGACAAAATGATGTTTAAAAAAACTGAACTCTCAAATTGATTTGAAGGCAATTGGTGGCATCATGAATAGCAGAATGTCAATCGGTTATCATAGTTATTATAGTTATTATAGGTCATTCATCATGTCATACAATATGCAGTGTAGCCAGCTAATTGAGCGTCAATTAAAAAAATTGAACTTTTTACACACTTTCAGCCCAAGCAGATATCAATTTTTAAGCAGTATGCGCTCCTACGTTTCGCGCAATCGGTCATGGTCTTTTATAGCCTGAGAAATCACACAAAATCTATTCATAAAAACAGCAATAAATTTGCCTGGCTTTCTACTTTTATAAATGATACAGTTGATTCCTTTAGAAAATTGTGTGCAAGAAAATTGATGACCAAATGTAGCTTAGTGTATTTCTTTGCTGAAAGATAGTGAACACTTTGGGGTTGGATGTTCCGTGGTTAATAATCATCCATCAGGTTCAGGTTTAAGCCGTTACGTTCCGGTTCAT
Source organism: Prostheceraeus crozeri (assembly GCA_907163375.1). Taxonomy (NCBI): domain Eukaryota; kingdom Metazoa; phylum Platyhelminthes; order Polycladida; family Euryleptidae; genus Prostheceraeus; species Prostheceraeus crozeri. Next base: position 461,977 of record CAJQUW010013593.1, on the reverse strand, counting down.
GTTGAAGCACAAATTCAACTCGAATGGCAGCCGCTATTTCCGAGTAGCTTTTATAAGAGTGTCAATTCTTATCGCTCTCTAAAAGAATGCCAACATCCTCTGTTTCAATGATGCGGAAGAAGATTATCAGAGCCACTTTGAGCTGAATGAGTCAATTTCAGGATTTCAGAGAACATATGTGCATATTTACACGTCCCCGTTGAAATGCAGCTAGGAATGTGGTAGTACATGATTCATGAGCTAGCAGAATGTCAGGCAATTAGATTGATACATTGATAAATATTCCCATTGAAAGCAGCTAAAATAAAACATTTCAAGCTGATGATTCACAAGAGGCGGTACCAAGATATTCTCGGCAATAATAGAGAGAATAAGAAAGTTAAGATTTATTGCATCGCAAAATGAATACAAAGTACTCAATGGCAATTTTAGAGCAAAATCGATAACGCAACCAATTCACTTAACGGATGGAAGATTTCAGAACCATATAAGAAGCTTTACTGGTAAATCAGACGTTATTCTTAATAATTTATAATGAAATTGTAAAAGACTTTCCGACATCGACTGCTAAATGTAACGAAAGGCTAGGAAACTACTGCAAATTACGAATTTTTCGATGAAGTTCTATAATTGCCCTTTGAATTGAGGACTCTCTTAGAGGAGAGATGATGATGCAATTGAGGATTATTTTTATAAACTTGCTGGTTCACTCAAAATGGCTGCGATGTCGTATTATCAAAGGAACAAATGATAATGAAACCTTTGAATAATGAGCTTTGTAACAAGAAACGCATTTTTGTAATCTATTGTTTCGCGTACTGGGCATGAGGCTGAAGCATTTCGGAAACAGATGTAATTTTATTTGAAATATGCTTGTCAAAATGCCACTGACAGCCCTGACTGGCCACTGACTGGTTGCCCTTCAGGGAAGTGAAAACCATCCCCACAGCAGCTGTGTTGGCATCTCGTATGAAATATGAGATAGTAAACAGTCAGGTTTAGAATACAAAGTTATAACCTTGACCCGTCAGCAAAAGTGTTAAGTATAGCTGCAAGTAAACTTCGGTCAAATACGGTGCACGTGAATCGAGTGCTACATACATGACCTCCGCAACTTGTCAATAACCTCGTGATCTGAATGAAGCATGGTTTGTTTTCACCTTTGAAAACTCTGTACAATAAAATAAGCTTGATGAAAATGTGTAGGAATGATTTCAATGGTTTCAAGTAAAATAAACTAAAACCAGGTTTCTCTGGATGCAAAAATGATATTAATTTTCAAGATGCGACCGTTTGCCGCTCAAATTTGGTCACGTATGCAGGTGCGGAAAATCAGGGATGAGAGGAGGAGCAATGCAACAGGTGCATACAGAATATTGACAGTAGAAGCAAGTATTCCGTAACTATATATTTATGGGATAACATCCATGAAAGTATGGAATGTCTAAAGTGCTAGTGTCAAAATGGGCAGCATATGAAGATCGAAAATTGGAGCAAAAGAAGAAAATAGAGGAGCATAGATCATCACAATTGTGATCACACATGGCGACCAATGCACCCACCCATTCATCAAATTGGAATGTACTTTTCTTTGGAAGTGTATACCTCTGCCATTGTCCTTCTATTGTAATTATCAAGGCCTGTAAGCAAAATCGTCCAAATAATATTATGAAGAGATTCCATACCATAATGTTCCACTTCAAAGTGAGTTTGTACTGCGAATCAGAATGCCCCAATAGAACGCCAGGACATCACTCCAACGCAGGTTATGCTGCATAAATCTCAGTAACCTTTGTAGACCATTCCCTTCAGATGATAACTTTTGGGGTTATTGGTCACTATACAGACTTTGTAGTCGTTGCGTCAAACTACCTCTTGACAGGTGAACACATCTGAAGGATGCTCCACCGCTAAAAGTCACCATATGTGAGGGCCCACTACTGGGAGTAAAATTAAGCTTCTACCGGCTGGTTTGGGCCTGGATTTTTGGAAACATGACTCTATTCTCTTGATGCATTTCCTTGATGTCACCTTAAACTTAACATTTCTTTTATGCAGCGTTGATGCACAATCGAGTTTGAGGTGTGCAGTTTGCAATCATGTCCATCATAACGAGCGTTCATGCCGTGGCTAGGATATGAGCTTCCCAGACACAAGCACATAATCTGCTCGGTAAGAATGATTCCAGCAAGGAATTATAAGTCCAACGTGTTATGCACAAAGCAGGTATAAAGAACGATTTATGCGAGACGTAATTTCCAAAGCATTTTATTGGCCGGACAAGTTAATTTCCTTTGGTGGAGTGTATCAAATTATGCTTTGAAAACCAAGCACGCGCTTGCATGCTTCGAATTGAATACGTGTATTTACGAATATGCAATACATTCTCTTCAAATAGTTGTCAAAATGTATATTATGTTGGTAGCTATGTGTAAAAGATTATGAATACACATACACCTTAATTCTGAACAGAAAAACATTTTGAGTGAATCTTGATAAACGATGATTGATTATTCAACTGCATTCAAATGGCTGCTAACCGATAACACAACCAGTCGGCCGAAAAGTCCTATTCCAATCACCTGCCTCTCACTGCTGCTCACTTAATGCGTACCATATAGGTGTGCAGTAGTCCCAAGAACTAGCCTCAACCTGACCCGAACCCGAAATTGTGAGTAAAATGAGCTTGTATTGAGAATTGAGTTAACTATCACGATTCGTGATTATGAGGAATCATGCCCAAAATCTTAATTCATCTATTTGTTTGATTTTTTGACGTAACCCGATTGGGTTCGAGTCCTCTAGCACACCTCTAGTGTACAGACAAAAATACCACATTTCACTTACACATCGTTTGACAATAGACGTTCTAAGAGTTCAAATCAGTTATGACGTCAATGTCCTGGTATATTATTTCTCCGCATGATGTTAGGCTTTGGTTCAACTGTTCTATTTTTGGACTTACAGCTCTTAAAATGTGTTTCTGGTTGAAGTTCAACAATGAGTTAATGTTATCTGCATCGTTAATTGATCTCATTTGGCTGATGCTCACGTGGTAAAGGCAGTTTTGTCCAGTTTTCGATGGCAATCCCTAAAACCAAATATGCACTCATTTTCCCCAGATGAATTCCCGCTAGTTGGCTTATTCGAGAGCAATGCCTATAAAAAGTGACCCATCTCTTTCTTTATCCGCAAAAAATTGTCCTTTAATACCGAAATATGACATGGAAAAACGTCACGGAATTACAATGATTAAAGCGCTCGTGTTTCCAGTCATTCGATTATTTGATTATTGATTTAATTAATTATTAGCCAATTCTAAATGACATTGATTATGCATGCTTGTTGTCTACTACTAACAGGGTGTCCGCGACCTGGAAAAACCTGGAATTTCGCGGTTTGACCTGGATAACCTGGAAAAACCTGGAATATTGCCATTATATAACTTTGTAATCGCATATTATCTTAATACACATCGTAGAAGAAATGGTTTCTTAAAAATGGAAATGTAAAACTTAAAAAGAGGTTCTTGTTTTTGTTATACAATAATATACAGTTTTGTAATTGTAGCTTATACCAAACTATCAATGCATTGCATGATTTTTTTAGTTATGTTCATCCTGGTAAAAATACCGATTTTTGATATATAACTATGTTTTACAGATATGTTGTTTTGAATTCGAAGGGAATATTTTAGTTGAAAGCTTAAAATGGTATATCGAAATACTGCTGCAACAATAGTGTATTAAGACAAATGTAACTTACAAACGCATGATCATTAACAGACGAAGTAAAACTGCTCTACTGTTAATTTCTAAATCAAAGAGATAGTGTTAAGATGTTATATACGAGTACATACTTAATGATGTAACTGGCGATATAAACAACTCTATAATAATTCTAATGCTTCATATAGCTTGTGAAATCAGCAAGATACTGATATCTTGTAAGAAGACAACGTTGAATTATGGCTAGAATTATTAAGTGGTAAACCTGGATTTTTGCTTAAATCGACCTGGAAAAACCTGGAATTTCGGTCTCGAAAATCCGCGGACACCCTGTACTAAGGTTTAGAAGTGTCAGTTTCTTTAAAGCCTTTTTATGATTCAACGGTTCTCAATTAATGCGGATGTGTCTTCTAAAAGAGGAAATCTTAGAAATCCAATAACTTATTCGTCGTGACAGCATAATGACCGTATGAAGTCAAGTTTTACTGCATGGTTAGCCTATGGTTAAAACACTTTGGAAACGAAGCATTTGATTTCTTCAAGCTTGAGGCTCAGACCACACGATGGACAACGTGTATGGTATTGTGCGCATTCACAATACGTGTATTTCAAATTGCGTTTTACATATTTACAGAATTTTGTGAAGCTTGAGGATTTTGGTGACTAAATGTAGAACCTCCTATATTCCCAAGGCGCTATGAGAATCTTATCTAGATTCTTCCGGGTGTGAATCTGTCATATTCGATAATCATTTACAGTTCTACAGCATTGAATCAAGAAGCAGGAGATTTTTATCAAAAGTCATTTTGCGATATCGCGGAAATGTTATGAGATTCTATATTCTTATCATCCGTTTCTCCATTGAATTGAAAAGATATCATCTCACCTATTAGCAAATTAATAATCAAATTAGGAATAATCACATCATTTCGTGAAAAATACATCAATTTAATCTAGGGTGATGACACGGGAACATTATCCGTCAACAAGCTGATATTCGGTCGCATTTTGATCAAGTTATTGAGCATTTGTAGAATTTGATTAACTATAAGCTTGCTTCTTGTAAAACAATGCCTTGACCGTGCATTATGAAAGAGTTAGGAAATCTGGGAATAGACCAAGTGTTTAATTTCGATAGAAAATATAAAAATTGTATAAGTTAGACAAGTTATGTTAATCTCCAATATGTATTTCATTGAACACCGGTCAACATCATCAGGGCATATAAAAAGATGATCACTTCATAACTTGAACTAAGTACAAATTTCAAAATGATTTTCAAAAAAAATGTTGCTAAATGCAATCTGTAGGCCCTTATTAATATCATTTTGAAATTTGTACTTAGTTCATATTGATATAAGAGGTGGTTGGGTGATGTTGTCATTGTTCGATTTGAAGACACCCAATTCGTTCGATGACACCCACATTATTCGCTAATGCGCTTTTCGGTCCAGCACCGCTTGCCATTTTCAAAGCAAAATTCAAATTATGAAGTCATCATCTTTTTATATTCCCTGATGATGTTGACCGGTGGTCAATGAAATGCGTGTCGGAGATAAACATAACTTGTCTAACTTGTAAATTTTTTATTTTTTTTCTTTCGAAATTATACACTTGGCCTCTTCCCAGATTTTCTAATTCTTTTATAAACTTGTTTCTGAAAGACATAGCTGTCATGCATGCCTGTATACACAAAGAACAAACTCTAACATGTTAGTTGCTTGCCGATTACTGCATATTATCAGTTAATTCATGAAAACGTCTAAAGACAATGTTAGGAACATATTTGATTGCTTTGGTGAAGTTCAGCGTGGATGAATACAACTCAAAAAGAAACACCTGAAAGTACATGTAAATTGCATATTGTCTGCTACCATCTTAGTTATATATATCATGGAGACAAATGGCAGCAACTGCATCCAAATGAATGAATGCATCAAATGTAAGCGAAACTTCATAACCTGTCCATTTTATGTCTTGCTATCCACTGTTTGTCGCGCAAAACTGACAGTATTGCTTATAATGCTGGTATGAGTAGTGTTGAAAGTATTATTACTCATTTAATAATCACATTTCTGCATTCGTGCATGAATGAAGGCGTTACTCATAACTTTAATATGTTTTTTATTATTTTTATATATGTATAACTTTAATAATTTTTTTCTATGTAAGTGGTATATAAATGATTTGAATTGATGCTGATGCTTAATTTTGTCAAAAAATGACAAAATTATCGATTATCAAAAATACTGTTGTAAAAGTCAATTTTTTGATGTTCCCACGGCCGGACCAAACTTAAACAAATGTGGGTTGCCTATCAGAAGCATGTAGAAACTAAAATTAGAGTCGTGGCTGCAATAATTTTGAAGCAATATCAAAAATGTTTTGCCGGCTCCAGGAGCCCCGGCTAAAATAGTGTCATTACAAGATCTTGTCAGTTTTTACATCCAATTAAGTCTTCGTTACAAGCAGCAACATCGACTTTCTGCTAACAGCAACATCGAGCTTTGTGAACAGAAATCAGAAATCGGCAAAATGAGCAGAAAAGGCAGAATTTCTCTTAACTAGCGGTTTAACGTTACTGCTTCCCATACTGGGGGTTTGGACGGTGCTGACATAGGCTGACATAGTCAAACTTGCTTCAGCGTTGCGATCTTTTAGATCGGATGCCCTTCATGACGGTGCTCGACCTGATGGGGCCCTTTCTGTTGTGGCACTTTCGGGGTTTGACCTCTGGACTAGAAGATCGCTAGGCCAAACACTTAACGACTGTGCCATGGAGACCACCTTGGTCTCTTAACTTCTGCTCTTAACTGGAGAAATTTGCAGTCAGTAGTTTTTTTAAAGACAATTTCAATACAGTCCACTTGTTCTTATTAGATAAAACTTATCATTAAGATCGTCGATTGACTTTGGTTCTGAAATTGCAGAATTTCATACCACACTTCAACCTTGAATAGATACATTGCAAGTTCTTCGCGAAGAGCTTATAGGAATGCAATATAAGAGAAGTTTGTAAAAATTGCGTGAAAATTTCTTTTTGTTTGCTAACGATATGCACTGTACATTTTGAAACTTGAATGAATGCCATGTATGGAAGGACCGTAAAAGACAGAATTTCCAATACTATGCATAATGTAAATTTGGCAATCGAAAAGAAATAATGGCGATTACGTGTAAATTAAAGTCAAGGAAATTGATGTCACAATGCTAAAACAACAGTGAAATTGGGACTGAAGATTCGTGTTCGTACTTCAGAATAGATTATTTGTTTGTTTCATCATGAGACTTTACGCAGTGCGCTTGTAGTTGGTGTGGGAAACTGTCAGCTATTTCTGTGAGCTTGTTTAGTAATTTCAGTATCTTTAGGTCTGGTTCACGAATGTTGATGATTGAATGTCTGCGTGTATTGCCGATATAGGCATAAATTGCGTATCGCCGATGCGTCGATACATTGCCAACATTTAAATTTGCGTACAATGTTAGAGGAGAGACTCCTGGGCACTTTATCTTTGTTCGAAAGCAGCTTACTCGCTTTGAAAGTAACTAACGGCAGAAACCGATGCCATATTACATTAACATTGAACACAAAGCAAACAAAATTCATTCTTTAAAATGTCCCCATTGCGATTTAGTCATGCATAGCATGTTCAGACCAATAATTACTTCATGAGCTTGATGTAAGCCAATGCAAGCAAATGCTTTTATTAATATATTGAGTAACGTTAGTGAGTGGGAAACTTCTCGTTGGAATGCAACGTAATTTAATACTGATCAAACGATTTGTAATGTAACAAAATAAAATACGGGTGTCCGGTGTACATGGCCAAATACATCGGTATTGTTGGAATTGAAGCTCTCTATAAAGGGGCTTAGGGCAGAGAAATCAGACAGAATTTGTATTCTCTAATAACAGAAGATCGGTTTCTATGGAGAAGAAAGTCTTCGCTGAAATATTTTTAATGTTTTTCGACTTCCTACTCCTATAGAAATACATTATCAATATGCTGTGACAAAATGCATTAATAAATATCAAAATAACTATCAATATATATATATACTAATAGTAAATTACTAGTTTAAGTGCCTACTCACGTCACTTCGTGATTGAATTGATACTTAGAGATTTAAATTTAACTGATTGATTTGGTTTGCAAATGTTAAACAAAAGATTTAGTATCTCAATGAAATTGCAATTGCAATGCATGTGGTCCGTCCCGCTCTTCCTATGCTACATTAATACGGGTATTCTAAGTTGAATGACTCCCGCTTTATGAAGTAGCTTCGACGCGACACAAATCGTTCTCTTTTGTAGAGCATGTTCACTCAGTAGTTGCCGACATGACCACAATAGAGATCTTACTACTCACTGTCACACATCTTGTGCCTAAAGTGAGTGAGACCATTGCTCTCGCACATCGGTGCACATTTAAGATCATTAATGGAATGGCATCGACAGTTATAGAAACGCGAGAAAGATGTATTCTCCTGAATTCCGTTGTCGTTATTAGAAGTCACTTTGTAACTAATAAAATTCGATGTCATTACTGTAATCACTTTTCCATCAACCAAGGCTTAGATATCACTCTTCGTGTCACATGCAAAGCACAAAATTTACGCTGTGCAGAAATCAAAGCACAAATCATTTTTCTGAGTTAAGTCCTCCTACAACACTGTTTTTGTTGTTGTCCGGAATAGCTATTTCATAGTACAAGGTTAGTCAGAAGTAACACTACAACTTTGAATTGAAAATTTCATGTCTATGATAATCACACTACCTGAACAAATGAAAATGAAGATAGGACACATGATTGGAGTCGGATTAGTAATCTGTTTGAATCTAATGGCCACGTTCTCGAATCGTATATTTAAGATTAATAACTCCTCATTTTTCTGTCAGTCTAAGAAACATAGTAGGTGAACACTTTCGAATTTTGGAAATTGTTTTCTTATGTGTCCCTAATATGACATATTAAAATAATAGAAAAATGATCTTCATCTGTCTAGGAAGTCTAGAAAGTGGATGCAGCTAAAGGTGCTCAACTGCAGTGATCGAATCGAATTATGGCTTTACATATTTTAATGATTTTTCGTTAACTCAAATAATCAGATAAAATTGGTATGATTATGATGTAAAAACAGAAAGTGGTGCAAGAAACTAGTGGTCGAAGTATAAGTTATTTCAGTCAGAGCATTTTTGAATAAGTAAAGTAAAAATGATAAATATACCATGCTTGTACTCGGAGGCATTTTAGACGAGCGCCTTTCTTCCATGTGACTGAGTTACATTTATCCCAAACCCACTCTGTATTTTAAGTCTACCCACTTTAAAAGTCCTAGGTTTGACCAAACCAAGGGAACACAGAGCGAACACTACACCACACGGTCACAGCGTGCTTTTTAGCTAACATATTTCTTCGAAATTTGTCAAGTTGAATAAAACATAATAGGCAGATATTTTTCTATTTTTCGTGTAGATTTGTGTTTTTTTTGTGAATCATTATATTATTGCAATAATTACTCTCCAAAATGAAATGGCAAAGGGATCTGAAATAAAATGAATGGTTTTCCATGAAATAAATATAATTTAACTTACATCGTTGTAGGAATAATTGAAATTCCAAGTTTTGATTTTTGTATAAATTTTTGGGATATTTTTTTAATAATTTAATTGTGATTTTTTTACGTTTCATTCATTGTTCCATTTAGGCAACAGGCATAAAGTGTGGTTCCCCTCTGACTATTGCGGGTTCTAAATTCTATGTACGTTTAAATTCAGCGATGTTGAGCCTATTGTCTAATGATCATCTAATAAATATGAATTAATCTCGTTCCATCCGCTTTGTCGTGGAGTTGACGTGCTAGAAATTGCAAGAGTCAAAACGAGTATAAGTCTTTGTCACACAATAATCAATCTCTCTCTGGCGCTGTAAATATAATTTGCTCTCCGCAACTTGTTAGAAGTTCCTAATGCTAATATCTTCCGTGCTCACAAACAAAGAGCAAGCGGCTTTTGAAATCCATTGGGGACAGTTAGAAGTGAAACACGGATAGAAGACAAAGGCATCTCCTGATGTTGATGTTCTCATAGCTTAGAACATTGTTGGAGTCCTGTCGATCAGTGGCTGTTGTATGGGTAACGGCACGTGGCATTAAGAAAGTAAATTATATTGAGAGAAGAACTGTGTCGGACAATTTAATTTTTCCTCGACAGGAATGATAACCTGAAGGCGTATACCTGACGATTTGTTGATGCATTTTATCGCATGTGTTACTGATTGTCATAGCAACCAATATTTCTCTCGGCTATCTCAAAGACTTTATCAAGTACATTGCTTATGAAATAGAATGACAAAAGGTAATGCGATTGTTTCTTTACTTCTCTGATGTTAATCAATATATTAGATGCTAATCTGCCTGTTGAGAACCCACGAGTCGCATGTAAGGCACGTGATTGTCTACGGGAGACCTCGGCTATGCTCATTGATGTCAGTTAAGAATCGACTTCTTATAATAATAATGTTATATTTGTCATTCACAAAGAAAAAAGTTACGCATCGAATACATAGGAACATGAATTTGACAAATATTTGCCCTTTAAGGGCGAGCAGTGCTTTAACGTAGAATAACGTACGACTCACAAATTAGTGTTATAAATTTACCATATATCATTTCTTTCAAAATAAGAAGAGACACTTCGTTTGAAATCACACATCGATGAAACATTCCTCTCAGAAGACGTCATACGGTTCCAGTGATAAACAGTATTGATTGTGAAAAATCTGCTGCGGTACTTGTGCTTACACAAAGGAGTTAACATAAGATTATGTGAAAATCTTCGCTTAGAAACATCAAACAACTCATCAGCTTGCAAACCATTTAAATCATTAACAATTTTGTACATGAAAATCAAACTGTAGCGAAGTCGCCTGGCAGACAAGCTAAGAATACCCAAATTCAATAACTTTGATCTGTAGTTCAAACGTTGTAACTGAGGTAAAAAATTACAAAATCGCTTTTGAGCAGTTTCAATTTGATTTGAAAGTTTGTTGATGTTAGGATGCCAAATGACACTTCCATATTCCAGAATGGAACGGACAAATGTCTTGTACATGATCAGAAGAATGTGAGGATCACGAGAGCGAATAGACCTCTTTATAAGGCCCAAAGTCCTATTAGATTTCATGACCATTTCATGAATATGTTCTTTGAAGTTAAGAGATGTAGATAGGGTGATGCCTAAGTCGTTCACAATACCAGCTTTGTTGATTAATTGACTATCGATCTGATAATTGAATTGAGGATTATTCCATCCAAAATGAATCACATTGCATTTCTTTAAATTCAGCGACAATCCATTTGAAGAAGCCCATATAGAAATGCCATCAATATCTTGCTGTAATAAATGCTTGGAGTTGGATACCTTTTGCATACTCAAGATAAGTTTGACATCATCCGCATACTTGATTATTAGACTATTTTTGATATGGCTATCAATATCATCAGTAAAAAATGTAAATAAGATAGGGCCCAAGACTGTTCCTTGAATCACACCACTTCTAATCATCACAGGAGAAGAACACTTATTGCCAATACGCACCACTTGAGTTCTGTTCGTAAAGTAGTCGGACAACCAATTAAACAAATTTCCTCTGATACCATAGATCCACAGCTTCTTCAATAGTAAGTGATGCTGGATAAGATCAAACGCTTTGGCGAAGTCAAATAAGGCAACGTCGACGATGTTACCTCTATCCAATTCTTTCGTTAAGAAATCATGGAACATGATGCCAGCTGTATCAGTAGATTTTCCGGGAATAAATCCATGCTGTGATCTGGGAAACAGTCCATTTCTATAAAATAAATCCAATAATGACTTATACACCACTCTTTCCAAAACCCGACATACTGTACTAGAGACGCCAACTGGACGATAGTTGTGACACAAATTCTTCGGACCCGATTTATGTATAGGTGTTATGATAATCTCACGCCAACCGTTTGGAATAGAAGCGGATGACAACACAAGTGAAAAGAGGATTGCGAACTTATCTGATAGGAATCGACCACCTTTCTTTAAAACAAAATAGCATAGTCCTTCATTAGCAGTTGATTGAGAATTCGGTAAGTTACAAATAATTTCATAAACAGCATCAAAATCAAAATTTATATTGTCAAGTATAGCATTACCATTATAAACCAAATTATCTTGACATGCATTTGTGGAGTTGGACATATTAAAGTTCGATGAAAAATACGCGATTGGCAATGGATTGAGGATCATTTAAAACTTCACCATTATCACCCACCGATAATGAACTGATTGGCTGACTCAAACTTAATTTACTTCGAACATATTTCCAAAATGGCTTGTTACCAGAACCATTACGGATCCCATAACAAATTTTGCGCTCTTTATCAGTAACACTCTTTTCTACAGCAAGGTGTACATCATGTTGAGCTTGTTGATATCTCCACTGATTATGCGGATTCTTCTTGCATTAACTCCTTGTAAATATCATAGCAGCGCAGACAAGCGCAGATCATGTCCGCAGCTTTGTGAAGATTACGGAAGATACAAAGATAGCAAATTATTTAAGCTCATTTGATAATTCAATATAGAGTGTAACATCGTAAGAATGATATAGATCTCTATCGTAATAAAGATATACATCTAACGCCATCTGCCCCCAACAATGACTATTTGATATCTGATGCCACTTGAAATACATGATTCTGCACAAGCCTGTGTTTTGTTATATTGTTGCTATATGTGCAATATTAAATGTTACTGAATACAAATTATAATTTGTTTTTGAAGGAGCAGAGCAACCACTGTACACTGTTTTTCTTCAATAGGTTGAAGCTTTTTCTTCTTAAAATTATCACTGATTTTAGACTCACTGCGAACCAAGCATGAAATGATCTCTGTAAAAATAGACCTTTCAATTTGTTCATATTTCTTCTATTACTATTACGGTCGGATTCCTCCAGACCTGCCATCCACTTGAAAATCGTATCGTGTTCAAAAAGTAATGACATGGCTGACCACTGATGATGAAGTCAAATAAAGAGCCCGTATAATCTTTTAGAGTCATGTTAGAATCTTGCCCAGGTCAGGAGCAACAATTTCTGACATGTATTGTCTTCAAGTCATTTCATTCTAACTGCAACTTACATACATAGTATACCAGATGATGTATGCGAGCATGTGGTTGAATTAATTTAATGAAAACGTTGTGTTTCCCGACATTAAGATGCTTGTTGATACAAATGTGCTAAGTCCCATATAGACAAACTTACATAGATACATGAGTTGATGACTTGAAGACATTCCATGTCAAAAACTGTGGCTCTAGACGTACCTTTTATTTAATCAGAGAAAACACAGAAAATCTCATTTTTACCGCGACTTTCAATCTACTTCCCATTGGATTTACATATGCTTTTCCTTGATCCTGTTTGATAAGAGTATCAGCCATAGGATGTACACCACTCTCTGAAAGTCGCATTTTCAGCCTCGTTCCCGCAGAAACTCGCTCTGCCTGCCTGCCGGACTATAGACCTACCTGTGGTTCTCAACTTTCTGCGAGTAGTCTCGCATTATAGCCCACCAAACTTGATGTATATTTATAACATTGTATATAATATGTGTAGTATTGCTTTTTTCGAAACACTTAGAGCTTTTGATCGAATCGAAATTCCGATCCATGTTCTCATGCATGAAGCTTTTGTTATTAACTGTTTGATAATGTGCCACTTACTGAGGTTGGCATTAAATGCAGTTGTATTGTCATATTATCCTTGAAATTCATGAGATATTTTGAAACGGAAATTCATTTTTTTACTCTCATAATCGAAAATAGTCAGGATTTTTCCTCGACCAAGAAGTTAGCGATAAAACATTTTGATCACATCACACAGGTGGCTCAAATCGAAAATAACTCAAAAAAATATACCAAGCTTAAAACTTTGGGGACAATATGCACCTATGATGAGTATTTGATGGTTAAAATATGAGGAGATTCTGTCATGTATTTTTAGAAAAAAATGCAAAAAACCGGTTTTTTACATACTACTCATTAAAGTCATAACGTCATCATAATGCAAAAAAATATACCACGCTTGAATCAAATTTTCTTTTTATTGGCATGCTTCAAACACTCTATATTTAAATTTTCACTGAAGTCTGTCGTGTAGTTGTTCCGTAAATTGCCCTTTTATATTGAATTTTTAGTAATATAGATGGTAGTAGTATATCTAGAATTTCATCAACTTACAAAAATATACCCGACACTAGATTCATGAAGTACATTCATGAAACTCTAAATATGCCACATCTAAAAATGTGTGCATTTCTATCGCGTCGTTTATGAGAAAATTAAGATTTTGTACTTTCAGTAGTAGTATGAGTAGTACATTCCCACCCAATAATGCATTAGCTCAAGAAAATATACCAGACTTGAAACTTCAGGATTTGGATGCTAGAAGTCTCTATGATAAAATACTAAAATTGCAAGAAATTCTATCGTTGACTTTTGTTAGCAAAATGCAAACCTTTTGACGCTTTTTTTACTATTTCCGATGAAAGTGGATATTATTGGTATTCTAATACAATCAGGATGAAATCTATGGTGATGTCTACAAACCTACAAACAGTGATTCTTTTTTTTCCATTCTTCAGAATTTATTGATCATTAAAATATTATACAGCACATTATACATGACAGCTTAAAAAAATAAATCTTGAAAAAGGACCCTAAAAAACAGTGATTTTTAGATGATAATCTATGTTTCTAATATGGATATCTGAGAAGTTTTGCTCTAAAATTCTGACTATTGTATAATTTCAATGGAGATCTAACATAGAGTGCTTCTTCCGGACAATAATGCAGTTTTTAACTCAATGCAATTTCAACATAATTCAGCGGACAATAATGCCAGCTAACGCACTAGTGTCCGGTCATTGACGTAGAAATCGACATGATTTTCATCTTCATTGGGTCAGAATATGCATTACAACCTAACCTAATTGACAATTGTTTTCATTAAGTCATTTAATTGAGCACGCATCATTGACATACTTTTGAAAATTTTTATTTTCGCAAGCAAACGAGTTAAGGCCGTTCTTGAAGGTCCATGTGATAACCCATGTGCCGCAATACTTCACCATCTTGGATAGTTTCTGCAAATATGAAAATCCCGGTTTGGCATGGCTTAGTGAGCAAGCAATAGAGTCGTGTCATCACCACTTCAAAGACACGTGGAACCGTTTCAAGGCAACGCCAAAGTCAAGGAGCGCGTTGCTGCTAGCGGTCAAAGACTTTAACTATGTTCGCTTCCTCACCGCTTTCTCTGAGTGAATAACTCATCTGCTTCCTTTGTTTTATTAGACTACTTGTGTAATATAGACTACTTGAAAACACACGAAGAAGTTTTGCATCTTGCTACAAAAGTCAACGATAGAATTTCTTGCAATTTTAGTATTTTATCATAGAGACTTCTAGCATCCAAATCCTGAAGTTTCAAGTCTGGTATATTTTCTTGAGCTAATGCATTATTGGGTGGGAATGTACTACTCATACTACTACTGAAAGTACAAAATCTTAATTTTCTCATAAACGACGCGATAGAAATGCACACATTTTTAGATGTGGCATATTTAGAGTTTCATGAATGTACTTCATGAATCTAGTGTCGGGTATATTTTTGTAAGTTGATGAAATTCTAGATATACTACTACCATCTATATTACTAAAAATTCAATATAAAAGGGCAATTTACGGAGCAACTACACGACAGACTTCAGTGAAAATTTAAATATAGAGTGTTTGAAGCATGTCAATAAAAAGAAAATTTGATTCAAGCGTGGTATATTTTTTGCATTATGATGACGTTATGACTTTAATGAGTAGTATGTAGAAAACCAGTTTTTTGCATTTTTTTCTAAAAATACACGACAGAATCTGCTCATATTTTAACCATCAAATACTCATCATAGGTGCATATTGTCCCCAAAGTTTTAAGCTTGGTATATTTTTTTGAGTTATTTTCGATTTGAGCCACCTGTGATCAATAATTGTCCCAGGGGAAAGCATTGAGCATGATAATGTTAATGACCATAGGTTCGAATTGTGATATCTTAGGGCCTTAGTTATGTTACATAGTGATGTAGAAGCAGGATTAATGAGACTGAGAATTTTGTCAGATTTCGAGGCCGAGAGACATTGTTAGGGATCAAGAGTTGAAGCTCAACACACCAAGAACTCCAATACTCCAATATGAACAATGAAGCACAAGCACAGTGCATTTGGCCTGTGCAACATACGCCGACGTTCCGCCATTTTGTTAGTTTATTTCGTAAATCCGCTTGGGGCGAATTGTAGTCCCTCCCCTAACCCACGAGGCTTGTCCGGTTTAATGTAAATCCGAACAAAAAAAATCCCTGGCGTTGACTTACTTTCGGATGATAAACCATGACTGCATGATGCCGAAAATGATGTAATAATTTTAGTTTTAGAGTGACAGCATTTTATTTTTGATAAGCATAATCATATTCTGATTATCGAAATAATGTCAGCCAAAGGAAACTTCTACAAAATTGCCTTGTGAAAACAATACATTAATTGGAAAGACTTATAAACGTCAATGCTGTTTGAATTTGATGTTTGTTGTCTAAGGTGAGTGGTAGAAATTCCGTTGACATATTTGCCTGTCTCAATACTCGCAAATTCATGTTTTCTGTCTTCATTCTATTGCAGTTCTGCTTTCATTCCCAGCTCTTAATGGCTGGCGATTGTTTGCTAGTCAATATATTACTATTTTGAAAGGAAGTTTTGAATGAGTTTCCTAAACGTTGAGTCGAGGAAAGTTTAGAATTGTTGTGTTGATAAAAAGAAGTATTGTCGTGGAATCACTAAGAATCGTCAAAGTTACAGAAAAGAAGGGTGGAAGAAATAATCATGAAATAGATAGTCATCAGTGGAAAAGTGAAAGATGTTTTCATAGCAATGGCCTGAAGCTCCTATATAATTGTTTGATCAGGAATGTGTTGACTGCATGTTAATATAGAAAAATTTTATTCACGTTAGACATAATGGAAAGTAATACAATTAAATGGAATTGTCAATCTTCAAGCATCATGATTATAATGTGTGAATGAGTGGAAAGTCGAACAACTTCGTTGATAAGATTTCCACAAAGATCAAATGACGCTTTTACTCATCTTGTATGTATCTAAGATAAAGAGAAAACCCCATGCGACATGCAGGCGACTAAATGATGATCTCTGGTTTTCTTATTTTTGTCTTGCCAATCAACTTTTTGCTGTGATCTTATTTATTTATACAATATGCATAAATTCTACTAGTTATGCTTGCATGTGTGACCGAGAAGTTTTACGACCGAGAGCAAATATATGACGATAGTACACGCGACGTTTCGCACTGTATGTCTTGCAATCATGCAAAGGCATGACCGATGAAGTTTGAGGACTTCACTGGATTTGGAATTCGCAATCGTAAAAGGACATGGATATAGAGGTTCTGTCACATACATATAATTACAGGGGCTTGTATATATACTGATAAAGAGGAATATTACTTCTTTATTACACACAATCTGTGATGTAAATGAAGTCACATTTGCACGAAGGCGTTTGTATTTGCTGCTTTTAATAATATACTGGTGCGCAAGCCAATAATACTGCATTGATCCTTTGCATGATTAAACAATGTGTGATATCTATAAAATAACTAAAGCTTTAACATCGCCAATCCCCCCACTGGGCGTTCGGACGGTGCTGATTTAGTCAGACTGCTGCAACAATATAATGCCTCTACACCGGATGCCCTTCCTGCCGACTTCCAAGTTCTCTTAAAACTCGACCACTGGACCAGAAGATTACAAGGCCAAGCACTCGACCACTATACCACGGAGACCACTATATGCACGGGAAAATTGATAAATTATGATATAAGGTTGATAAAATCGACAATATGTTCAAATCAGCTTTGTCTGGTTTTGAGCATGCTAAGAACACATTTGAAATTATATCTGAATATATGATAACATGCATTCACCAAGTTCATCGTTATTCTTTAGTGCAATTGCCATTCTAGTCAATGTAAGTGGGAGGGCAGACATCTGTCAGGGTTCAGGGAGTTTACAATGTAAGTTTCTGTCTGATTCAGTATGCCCTAGGTAATCGTTTAATCAAAAAATTAGGCATCACATCTCACAGGTATAGAAGTACGGAAAAGCCGGTAATTTTCACGAATAACGATTTCCTAGAAACTTAGATTCGATCGGATGATTAATTTTGGATAGGATTTTAGAAATTGCTTTCGGCCTAAACTCGAAATTTCGCAATATTCCCATTTTTCTCAAAAATTACGGAAGTCTGCAAATTTTGTCACGATTTTAGAAGTGCGAAAGCCTCTAGAGCCTGATTAGTATCGGTTCCGTCGGTTTCCCTGTAGCAATTTCTTTTCCTCATGGATTACGGCGAAAGTGACGAGGGACATTGCTGTAGGCCAGTGGTTCCCAAACTTTATAGTAACGTTCCTTTGAAAACATAGGTTCGTCCAATATTAATGATTCAAAAAATTGCTTATAGACGATAGGTACAGATTTATTATTGTGCAATCATTTTTTGATTTTTGACTTCGTAATTACATGTATATACTTTCGATTTTCAGTATTATTATTGACGCTTCAGTATTATTATTGACTTACTGATTGACCTATTGACTTATTATCCCGGTGAATCCGGGGATGTGTTTTTAAAATGCCTTGCTGTTGTTATAATTGTTGGCACTCAGCTTTAGTCTTCTATTTTCTGTTTCACGCAATGACGTCATACAGTCCTACATCTACATGTCCGTGTCTTTCATCTCTACGATATTGATTTCATGTGCAAATTCGATGTGTCTGTAATGCAGTTTCGTGAATCTTCGATTGTCATTGTTGCCTGAAGACGTGGTCTGGTTAGACCATGAAATATCGTGTGTGTATTGCACAATAATAAATCTGTACCTATCGTCTATAAGCAATTTTTTGAATCATGTTTTATTCAATGAGTGGAATCGCAGATTACTTTACATCAAGCTATTCAATCCTAATTATTAAGTGGCCCGTAACAGAATGTTATTAATAAAAAATCAATGCATGCATGTCATTGAGCAACGTAGATGTACCATGTCAATCAGTAGTAATTGATAATGCTAATCATCTTACCTGCAAAGTATTACAAATTATGAAAAACTAGAAACGTTGAATTGGTGATGTTCCGGACCTCGGTGACTTCGTATAGGCTTCGTAAGCTAGACTGGAAATTCTAGTGCGATGTCCCGCTCTTTGTTACTGTTGAACCGTATTCACTCTGTCATTCGATGTCAACAGCCAAATTTGTATGGTTGCAAACCAACATAGCCTTAGACCTTAAATGTTTCCAACATTCAGTCTTGGTAACAAACCTTAGAAATTTTGCTTCAAAACATCAATAAGAAATGGCATGTAATAGGCAGTCTATTTCTATACATATTTTTATGATAGAATTTGACTGAACGCGGATTCACACTCACGATGTGAGGAAAATCCAAATAACCAAAAGAGCAGCTGTGACTAATTTCGGAAACTGGTTCAGTCGTCGAATCCAGAACTCTGGAAAGGATACATCCCGAAACTCTGTCTCAAGCGGCGAATCCTCTTCATAACGATTATCTCTTCCTCCATTTCAAAGTCGTCATTGGAGATTTGATCAGCGGCCTCACTGAAGGGGAATCTCACCTATTTCTTCAATTCCGCCGAAAGTATAGAATAATTGTGGTCACTCTTCTATAAGCATGCACGACTTTTTTACCTCAGTTGCAACGTTGATATTTCCCCCTCCAAAGAAATAGCCTCTGCCTCTAGGGAGGAATTCCCCCACTTTCAGAACCACTGCTATAGGCGGTGTCGCTTAGGTATCGATATTTGAAGTGCGTCCACTGTTAAGCTGCAGGAACCAGTGGCGGAAGCAGTTAATCGATTCCGCACGATTCTTGAATGACCGGGAATGGTGCGATTTTTTGCAATTTTACTTCTCAACGAAATTTGCTTGATGAGGTAAAAGCAATGCTCCTACTCACTCTTTCATCGTTTGAGATAGTTGCATTGCGCGGGTGCTCGTTCCTGAGATCATGTATAGCTAGACAGAGTTGTCATGTGAAATCTCTTTGGGAGCTCCCTACATAGCACTTAGCACGTTGACACAGGCCGGGTACAGCATTTATACGAATCGCACATGTTGTCAAGGCAGTCAAACATAGTAGGTTCCTATGACATTATGTCTCCGCAATGAAATCATATAAATACATTGATAACACTGTGTATAAATGCCTGATTTACATTCAACATGCGTACTGTGGACAAAACACGGCAACAATTGCACTTGCAGATTTGATGATCATGAAGATTGTAGAGTACCGGTTCGCCTGTGCATAGAATAGAAAGATGTCCTCAGACTTTAAACGTTTAAGCGCAAAAATTCTTTGGCAGCAGTAGACGCTGCGCTTTTCTCCATACAAGGCCTCGTCAGCATAGCTCAAGGTGGCCAAAGTACTGTAGTTTAAATATTTGGAATGTCTAAGCAAGCTGAAGTACTGCTGAAAATTGTTCGACTGAGGACCTCTCTATTCGATTTGGTAAATGGTAATGTTTTGCAAACGTTATTAGTCTAATAGTTTGATTTAATTGATGCATGGCAATGTTTATTTCAGCATTGATAGAAGAAACGGCAAATACTTGCACTATTACAGCTATGTTCGATGAAACATAATTGATAAAGACCAAATGAACCAAAACTTGGAAATAGAAATATTAATGATCTACTTCACAGTATATGTGCAGTACATGATGCAGTACTTTTATGATGGCAGATTTGCAGAGGAATCTTATTGAGAGATTATCAAGACTTTTCATTCCTTGTTTGAGGTTCTTTGAGTGTTATAATTTATTATACTGTGTTCCCAAACATTTATAAATAGAGTATCGCATTAATTAATAGGACAGTAATAATTTCAGTCTAAATAGACTAAGTGTCACATGCTCTCAATTTTGATGGAAATTATCAATCTTTTAACGAAAAATGGTTTAGAAATGAAAAATAACGCAAGCTAGATTAACTGTCTAGTCATTGAATTTCAAAATAGTTAGAATCCGGCGATTTTCGTTTAATTGTGAGCTGTGTCGTAAGATTCGGAATCATGCCCGTCACTGGCAGGAATGCAATCTTCAGCAGCATTTCTGCAACATGTGACTTTAATACTCTACTAACTATTTTGCACTATTAAGGAATAGATCAAATTTGCACATGTTTTTTTCTTTTTGTTATGTAATTTTGCTTTTGACTTATGAAATGATTGAATACCTTTTGTATAGCCTCGCGATTATCACTTTTGAGGCGTGTGATTCAAATATACGTCATTATTATTAATATGAAGATTCGTTTTATTCTTTAACTCCGGCAAACCAGACCGGTACTTTTAGAAATTCTGTAAATCCGGTACATCCCTAGAAATACATGATCAATTAGCTCAATAGATATCTGACTCCACTATGAATGAAGCCAAAATGAATTTCATTATTTTCAATTGGAATCACGCAACTTTTAATTCATATTAAAGAGCAGTATGCACAATAGAACAAAAAATTTGATTGACTAAAACAAATTCATTGTCATTGTTATATCATCAGATCGCTTGGTTGAGATTATTTCGTCTTGTTTCTCAGGATTCAATGTTATTGCCAATGCCTTGCATCCATAGGTGACATCTCTTATATTTTTGTCGATTCAAACATTCCACGAGTTTATAAGTCGCAGAAACGGTGCCGACTAGAATTGATAGCGTCAGCGTTTTTATGGTTCTTGCTGAACTTCCTGTAGAAGACATTTCCTTTATTGAGTTTATTATCAGCAATGGCTTGACGAATTTGTTCAGGAAGTGTTAACAAGGAATATTTCTGGTAATGAAAATATAAAGCCTGGGACATTTCCTCTACAAATATTGGAATAACTGTCAACTACCTCTTCGTTTCGACTGTAAATTCTCAGCTTTTACGTGTCAACAGTATCAAAGACGAAGATAAATATGAAAAAGCAGAAACATATCGTCTGCTCCTGCTTCATTTATAATTCATCTTCTGCTCCTTCAATCTTTTTGCGAGATATTTGCAATCAAACTCTGTCTGTCTACATGCGTTGGTATCGAAATCGATAATAAAAGGGCATAAAACAGAGTATTTCTGAATGTATAACAATGACGTCATTAATAGCGCCAGTACAAAATGAAATAAAAGGAAATATTCGTCTGTGAAGACGCACTGGATTGATTGGTGCAACGTCTAAACCAGAGATAGAAGCTGGTTGCCGGCCTTGATTTTAGGCCAGCTCAGGACGGCCTCAGTTTATCCTGTGCAGAGTTTAAATGGAGATGTAAATAGACATAACAAATGGATGAGTTTCGCTTTTGTTAATTGTTGTATTGTGTATTTATAAAAGCTGTTTTGAGTTTTTATAGGCTTTAGGCCTCTATTAGCAAGTGACTTTGAAATGGGTGTGTAATGTCAAAAATTAAAGACGAACATGATGATGATGACCATTAGCAACTAGTACATATATTATGTCAAACACAAGAACGATTCAAGAACACATCAAACGGAAAAACCGAGAAAGTTCGATAACTGTGAGTTATGTTGGTAGTTCACATAATGCATTACTTTTGTTACATAGTTTCTTAGACTTTGAACTTCTCTTCCAACAAAGCTGAATCTGATTTGTGAGATAATTTTGTGCTGATAGTTTAATTTAGAAGTAGAATCTTTTCTATCATTTTGTGGAGCTTCACGGAATTGCTGGGTAAAAATGCTATTACTCTGTAATGTTATCATTAGAGTCGTAATACTTTTTTATATGACCATGCGTACCAACATGTCAAGAAGCGCATCAGCGGAAATTTTCATCGAAATTATATGTGAGATCTACAAATAACACAGACTAATGATATGAAACATATTCAATAAACTAATTAAATATGATTGATGGGCATTATTATGCATTTTATGACTGATGTAATTTCGCATTGCACGTTCGTTGTGGCTGCCCTAACATCGGATTGGAGCCTTGAATTAAAGTACCCGGAACCCTGCATTAAATCAACTTAAAAGTGGTCTGAATCTTCCATTAAATCAGACCTGAAACAGGCCTGCCAGTTATTTAAGCCGACTGTCGAACCGGTGCGAAAATCGCGGCCGGTTTTCGAGTCCAAACTATGGCTAGATGGATCGATGGACTTCAGTTGTTTGTACGATCGAAACGAGCATTTGACCTTATTAAATTTAATTTATACAGTATGTGACAGTTAAGTGGCAGGGTAGCTCTTTCGGAACGAATCGGTACAGAAGGTTTTTAATGAAATGTAATGGTTTTGACTTTTCTGCGTCTGAACACTGAATACATTATTAACTCTAGCCACACCAAGTTAATTGTTTTCTAAACAACCGCTCCGACCGAAATTCATGGATTTGACGTTCATAGAATCTTCGTTGAAAGCTGAAAGAGAGTTCGAGGCCAGTATCAAAGTACTATGCAGGCTTTTGTTTAACATAACCAGTGACCAGTGATCTTAAAAATTCAGCTCAGTTTCTTTTTGAATACAAATGATAGAAGCATCGGCATTAGGCTTCTCATAATACACTGTACATGCTAGTAAGTTGTATTTTCTTTTTCAATAAGCACAAATATTTGAATTACGTCAGCTCCCTATAAATACATATTACTGTTGAAAAAATCTTTCTTGTGTGTTGGTTAATAAATATGGGTAATTTTCAAATTATTTTAATTGACCCAACAGAGTATCTCTTAAACTTTTTGGCATCAAGCAAGGTATAATGATGATACCTCTTCTATTTCAGTGCACCACTGCAAGTCCGTGTTGGAATACTACTCGTTGTGTAAACACCGTTCCCGGATATCAATGTTTAGCTTGTCCAGAAGGCTATGAAGGCACATACGAAGATGGAATGTCGGTGAACGACACAGTTCGCACATTTAAATATGGGAACAAAGAGCGTGCTACTGTCAATAAGCAGTCATGTGTGGATGTTGATGAATGTACCAACTCTATCCTCAACACTTGTGCTGCAAATGCTGTGTGCACCAACACTGTGGTAAGTTGCAATTCGATTCATAGAAGAATGATGGCAAAACTCTAAGGGGTGCTTGATTTATAGGTGAGAGAACACAACCACGGTACTAACACAACTACGTACTCAAGTCGAATGTTCGGTGCACCCTTAAATATACTACTGCGTGACAGAAAAAGACTCAACACTTGCCATTACTAATCAGTGTGGCAGCTGTTAATTTTCTAAGTCGATCTTAATCTCAAGCACACTTCTATGTACCTACCCTGCATAACCATATGAGGATATGGTTAATCTCTTTACACAGGATCGACGGTTGGATAAGTGAAGGCATCGCACAATTGCAAATTTTGATGTCTTTTTTGCATAAGTCGCAGCTGCATGATGAAGCACTAAGATGAATTCGTAAAAGGTATGGCTATTGGAGTGATTCATTCTGGAATCTGGAGTGGTCATTGGAGTGATTCATTCTGGACGTAGCATGCACAATGTTTGGCATATGAATGTATCGCACGTAGCTGCTAGGATTTGGTTGGTGTGAAGAAGGAGAAATTATAGGAGGGATGTGGAAGACCAAAGAAACAATACATCAGGCGACTGCATGTATCGAGAACGTAATGGAGTCGCTAAATCAAAACTTTGTGGAGGCTTTGTTGTAGGGAGCAGTAATAATTCAGACGAGCATGAACGACCGTAGACAGTAATGGTTTTCAAAACTTTGATATTCAATGATCGCTTTTCAATTGATGAAGTCTAAGAACGGCAGAGTAACTGGAAACTGTTTTTGATGTCCTTTCATTGAAAGACTCGATTTATCGAAACTTTCATTCTTACTTTCACTGATCAAACTTCTATTTCTTGCATTTTCTGAATGACACGATTTGCCTCTGAACCGCACTTGATGCAATAAATGTATGTAATTTTCATTCTTGTATGACATTCTTGTGTATATTTTCACTATTAAAGTGAAACCGGTCGATTTTTCATCCATTTTTTAGAGCTGAGGGCTCTGCGTGAAGGTCCTGGAAAAATCTCTGTATCCTTCTCAAATCAAATTTTGAATGCAAACCTTTGAGAGGTGATTGTGCTTGCTAATATAGTCGTGCATGAAGCTCAAAGTGTCTGCTACCATAAACGTTTATCATAATATGAATTGCCACTCTCTACCGTCTGTCAAACTCAAGCGATCACACTTTTGAACTGTCATGTGACTTGTCTTTAATACTTTAAATCGGACGCTTTCATCAATATTTTTGGTAGACGACATGTAATTTTTGAACATTTGATATGACTGGCCTCAATCTAACTGCACTTCTAGCCGGCTTCCATCGAACTTAGCGTCCTTTGGTCAGTGGTGCTTGGTAGATCCTTATCACATTGGTTACACTTCATCTACCTGGTTTTTTCCAGGTCTCTTTAGGCGCTGTTGTGTGAGGAGTAGTCACGTTGAAGATTCATACTCACGTGTTTACTCGCAATCTGATGTATAAGAATGTTTTTATAATAAATAAGCTAGATATATCATCCTTCTCAAACAGTGACGTAAACCCCAGCTCGCTTTTTTATACAACAAGCGTAGATTTATTGCAGATAATTGGTAACAAATGTCTGAGAGACTTACCCTTTATCACTGATTCTAATCATGGCAGTGACATAAGTTTTGCAAGAAATAAGAAATGAATTTTCCTTGTATGAAATCTCTCAAGTTGTAATCAGACCAATGGGGCAAATAGTACCAGGATATTGTAATTACGCTTTCAATCACGTCGACACTGCCCCGTTCGCTAAAATCCCTGCCAGTTCCAAACCTACAGCTCCGCTAGCTGGTAATAATATGTTACTGCCGGACCGGTGATTTCGATGGATAGAGAGCTCAGGTTTGGGCTGTCCTCAAGTTGCAAATTAAGTAATGCAGATACAACACAGTAGGCTTAAGTAGTCATAAACTATATGAAGATAAGTGATTTTTCTATTTGTCTTGCTTTGAAACTGCATGATTCAATTCAGACATGTGTATGCGTTCAAAAGAACTGCCCTGACTATTCCACTCATTATTTTTTTGCTTTTTCAAGCGTGGTATATCTTTAAATCCTAGTTTGATGATGGCGCGTAGTGACCTGAATGAAAGTACGCTATAGGAATGATAATTCATCATGAAATTAAGCAAATCAATCATTTTTATGAAGCATAGAATCTACTAGAGTCCTAAGAGTTGCTTAACAGAAAAATATAATTCCAATGGCACATGTGGGAAAAATGAGTAATAAGTTAATTTTTTGCGCCATGTCTGAAAACTTCAAAATTTGTTCCTTGAAGTAACTAAATTTAGTTCTGAAACTTACAGAAAAATCACTAGACTTGTTTTTAAAATTTGCCCACATATCTTAATTTTCATACTACTTACAAATAGTGTAACCTGGAAAATAGGATAAAAAATGCGCCAGTGGCAAACATGACGGGAATCTATGTATTATCATTTCATCGGTATTTAGTCAAAATATCAGCTAAATTGCTCACTATTTTTTCTCACCATGCCGTTTTTTTGTAAAACCGCATATGTATTCAATGAACATAATATAATTTCTTTACATTGGGATTCTTACATTTCTTCCATATGGAAGATCGTCTGACTCGGTAGACCTACAGAGATGTTTTCAATAGCTTAAATTGCCCGTTAGTAGTCTTTTGTCTAAAACTGCGTCAAATCGATGGGATCACACTATCTCAGGGATGTTTGAGAAGTCCTTCTCATGGGATTATTCTTATGAACATAATTGAGGTTGACTTAAGTCATCTAACTACACAATATATGTATATCAGGTATGGCCATCTGGGTGGCTGCTGGAACTGATATTTTTGCAGTGTCATTCACAAATAACAGGAGACAAATGACAGAAGATGTACATGGATGGTTAGAGATCATTTCAACCATTTCTCTTACATAATTGCATCAGTAACTCTAATTCATGTATCTTTTTAGTCAATAACTTTCGGCAATTTTGCAAATTTTATTTTTGTCTTTAATTTTCCGTGATGAATTCATAAAATGGAAAAATGTAGACCATTGATGGCTCCTTTGCGATTTGAATTCATCATCTGTGCACGTGTGAAGTAGAGTTGATGTTCCGATATATCAGAATTTTACTTGAATTGACGTAACATTCATTGGAAGACTGAGTGCGACGCAAATATTGACAGTGACCTCTTCTAGAATGTATCTCAGATGATAATTTGTGAGTGGTAGTGCTTTAAGTATTGGATTAAAGTTTTTTACTGATCATCCTAACATTTCTTTGACTGATTCGTGGTTTTTAGCTGCCCTGAATGTTTCATTTTCTCTGATTATGGCGATTTATTCTACGAACTTACGACAATAGTTTATGTTATGCGGCATTACCAATTCAGGGCTCCTACCTGTCCTGGAAATCCTGGAAAATGAAATGCTATCCTGAAAATTTCAAAACTATACTCAAAGGAAAACAAACGCGATAAGGAAAGGGTTGAAACCAATGGAAGAACGTGGAAATTGGAACTCGATCTGTAAATAAAATCTATTGAAAGTCAGCGGGAACTGTTAGATGAACAGACTAAAGCACTGCATATTCGTTTGTGTGGTATTAAGAAGGCTACATCGCTCCTATGATTTTTATTCTTTGGGCGAAACACTATTATGCATGTGGAATGGAGGTTTATTGTGTCGTTCCAATCTGCAAAACACCTGCTTTCATGAAATAATTCGATTTCATCAATTTTGATATGCACACACATTTCTTCTATTAATATATTTCTATTAAATGCTTTGTATCTCAACGGAAAGTATGGAAGTAACTGTTTCGTACAGACAGACCAAAGATTTTTTTGCTTTTAACATGAAGAATTTAACAAGCAACTACTTGACTGATTCTAGAAAATTTAGTTGTGTACACATAGGTTTTATCGGTATGTCAATTGTCTGTTACTATCTTACCTATGTTTGTTTTTATCATCATAGTACGAGATATTCTAAGTTTTCATATTCTTGTTACATATCAAAATAATGAAACATCCATGGATCGCTTTTACTTGATTTAATCATGTATCACGTTCTAAACTAAGGAAAAAGGAAGAAATAACTAAAATAGTTAAAATTCGGTTACTGCTTGTAAATGTAAAAGGTCCTGGAATTTCTTCTCCGGAAGTCGGTAGGAACCCTGTAATTAATCATTGCTTCCTTATATGACTTGTCAAATAAATCTCTCTTTATAAAAGTTTCAATCATCGCACAACTAAAAATGATATTCCTGATGACATTATTAGAAATCCGAGTATTACTACCACTGAATCCTCAAAATATTCATATCTGCGCCTTTTAGTAAATATAATGTTACGTTTTGATTTATGAGCCAAGATTTATCATCATTTATTAATACATTCATGACGAAGGTGGAGAATCGCACTTGCCGTTCATTCATTTTCCCTTAGCCGTCGTCGTCGATTCGTCTGTCAAAAGGCTTTCATTCAGACTCAGTGAATTCAATATATTTCTAACCAACAATCCTCATTTAGAGATTCCACATCAGCATCGTCTGGGCGAACTCCTACGTGCTAAATTTAGTCAGGATAGAAATAGCACAGCGTGGGTGGGACAATGGTAGCTGATGCCACGACGAACGTCTAATTTGGAGAACGTGACTGAGTTAAGTCGATGATGCTTGAACACATTTTCAATATTTCCAAAGTATCACCCGATTATGATTGAATATTTGAATGTTCTTAGTATCTGCTATGTTTGACAATCTGCGTATTTCCTATCTTAGGAAGATAAATAACCTGTGACAGCCACTGAGATAATACAGTGGTCTCCGTGGCACATTGGTTAAGTGTCTGTCCTAACGATCTTTCGGTCAAGAGGTCGAGCCCCGATAGTGTCATTGAAAGTCGTCAGGAAGTGCATCCGGACTTGAGGAATTTGAATATACCAGTGGTCAATCGGTAATGGCCTTTCTCCTTTTGAAGCGTAAGAAAATTGGTTCGAGACTAATTGAAACATAGATTTTGAGATTCTGAAAGTTATTGTGCTAAAGAGTTTTTAAATTTCCCTATCGTTTGCCGAAAATTGTGTTAGGAACCGAATACTAGTACTCAACTATCCATCAAAATAAATCGAGTTCGCAGCGATGAATTGTATTACCCTACGTAATGAATTTGGCCACACGGCTGAGAATATTGGTTTCAGATTTTTGATGTTTTGTGTCAGAGATTCTATTTAGATGATCTGAATCAACAGTAATCAGAGAAACAAAGATCTACGTGTATTTACAGGATATTTTTGCATCATGCGATGTACTGACTATGAACTTCAGATTTCTGACTAACCCATCCTTCCACAAGCTTCATATTCAAATTTCCGCAATTTTTTTAATATCGTCAAAATACAGTCAATTCAAGTCTAACGTGTTCAACGAAGAGTAGGAGAGTGCTTGTGCAATTTTGTCTTGTTCAACTCTATCTTTGCCAACCTGGATGTTACTAACTGTCTTATTAGACTTAGGCAATAAATATAATGCTAATTCGAATAATTCGAATCTATGTTGGACGCTATGCATATGCTATACTACTGACGTTACTGATGACGTTGATTAAATGAAATCCTTCCAAGTGTTATCTAATTTTATGTTGTGTTTGAAAATCGCATAGATACAAGATGTAACTTTAACGCAATGATTTTCTACGCTTTGAGCTCATACGTTTTAACCTCCTTTGCAGGGTTCCTACACTTGTGGCCCTTGCTCTTCTGGTTATATCGGAGATCCCAATTACGACTGTTACCCTGACAATTTTTGCACCAGTGGGCGCGCCGCTTGTAGTGTCAATGCCAGCTGCTCTTATCTCAGACCAGGCCTTTACCGATGTGACTGTCTCCCAGGTTACGGTGGAACAGGCAAAGTAAGTATTTTCTCTGAGTGACCGAATAATCATTACATAGCAATTCATGTGTACTCTTTAACTGACGGAAAATGACTGCGTGTCATGATGGATTTGAACTACTGACCCTTACCAATCTAGGCCAACGCTCTACTAGTTCAGCCGTCAAGGCGATAGGAAATAAGAACTCTCTACTGAAGTATCTCCGTTTCTATGATATTTTATGTATGGAGTGTCTACCCATTCACCCGACTTACTGAGCACAGATTGAAGACTGAAAACTGAATCTTCGCTTCATTTCACGTCTCTGATCTCATTAATTCCTTTCACTTCTTATATTTCATAAACAAAGCCTATGTTATTCCCATCATGATTGAAGCTAATTCAAATCATAAATAACCTCTGTGCAAGCGAAACCTTAAAATCAACCACGATGTAATTAATATGTATTTCAAATCTAACAATTCAAAAATCCAAAAATTTGATAGTGAATTTTGAGGAGGTTTTTTTTGATAAATTAATGACAACCAGTATTAGAAGAGCAACAATGATAATCAATGTTAAGTAAATGTGCTGTACATTAATGTTCGCAAAATACTATGATGATGAGGAAAGAGGAATTCATTGAAATTATTTCAATATTTCACATTCTCCAAAGTAGCAACAAAAATTATGCTGCAAGCAGAATTCCATCAACACATTCGGAAATGAAGTCATGAGGCAGGCTATCTTCATGTGGGTGTTTTGTAAGAACATCAATAGTGCATTTCTCAAGAAATCTAGAATCCAAATTTTGAATTGATATTTTTTGTAACAAGATTTCTTCAGAAAACGTAAATAGTAGCCGGGAAAGAGCATTCGCCTAAACTTTTCAGAAATATTGAGTCAATGGAATGGAACATCGAAATCGCAGGAGGGGGAACACAAGGTATCTCTCTGTTATTCGAAAATATTTTTTTCTCCTGTTGATGCTAAACGCCATAGGTCCTGAATGTTGCAGTTAATTACACCATTTGCACCTTTTTAACTTTGGCGGAATTTGCTCCATCCGCCTCCTATTCTTGACACTACTCGAGAAGGTCACCAAGATAAAAAACTGCTCACACACTCAAGGCGAGTTCCTTCTCTTCCGCCACATTCCGCAACTGATGCCTCTCCCTTGCATGGTCTTGATGGGCATGTTCGGCCAACGATGTTGGCAGCTCCCTGCTCAGGTTTCCTTTCACTTATCTGCATCTCCCATCTACCCACCTCATACAGGAAGTACACTGAATAGAATTGCCTCCGACTCCGGTGCCACATGAACCACATGGCAATTTCGTTGTTTGATATTTTCTTTCCATCCGATTTCTTGTTCCACTACAAAGTATTTTGATCCATTCAATGACGGACTACTTTCCCAAGCGGTGCGTTGTTCTTGGAGTTCACTCTCAGTGGCACCTTTGCTCTGATTTCTCCAATGCTGCCAAAATTGAATGACCTACAGTGGCCCTTCTGACAAAAATTGCATTTCCTTGTTTCTGAAACCACTTAACATTGTTCTCCTTTAAACGAATTCATTATCAGATAATATTGATCACTTGTTTTATTCTTGATTTCATCGGTTCTCTTCTTTGATCTCCTAACGCCTACACTTGATGCATGTTAAGTGAATGGTGAATGTGGTTTGCTGTCTCATTCATTTTTAATCATTCATATCCAAAGGAAGTTTTATGTCTGATGGGAAGTTAATTGTAACTCAATCTTCACCCTTTCAGCGCACAAACTTATAATGACAAAATGATCACGGAAAAAGTCTCAAGAGTGAACAACAACGATTATGTAAAGGATGAATATTGAGTTTATCAAAGAGTAAAGAATGAGACACTCTATACTGGAGCAACTCATAGGAAGATGATATTGTTTATCTGGATTGATTTTATTTGCGTTTATGTATCTATGGACACACCTTTCATATTCAGACATGCAGATAAGTTATCACCGGATAGACTAGCCTTAAATGAAACGAATTCATGCATGAATGCGAGCAGTCGAGCATGTAATGCGTACGCACGCGTATCCAACTTACACGCAGATAAGCAGATTTTGTGCAGCCAATAATTTTAAATAAATGTTATTCTAATGTAACAAATGCTTTAACTTTGAGACTTCGTCTGTCTGAAGCATTGATAGTGATGCTCGAATTTCATGCTACATGTACTAGGAGTTGGGCAATATTTGTTGAAATGTCTACAGCATGATATGAAAATACTGTGAAGCTATCATACATAGTACGAGTCAAAGAAATAAGATTCAGAATAAAAACAACCGCTGTGAAAGTGCATGTATGACTTGCTCACTTTCTTTGTCAATCACATTGAGGAAATGTCTCTTCAGCTGTATTTTTAAGCATTAATTCAAGAAAATCATGTCTAATTGTGCTTCATGCATCGCAATTTGGAAATACTTGTAATTTTTCTGCCTGACTTATTTATGACAGGCAAACAGTCCGATCGGGCAAACTCGCAGTTTTGTAATAGTCAAGAGGTGTAAAAAGCGGTGAAAGTTTCAGATACGACATCGCTCCCTGCGAAGCGTCGTGCCATTTCGGGACTAATGTAATTAGAAGAAGAGAATTTTATTGAAATCAGTTGAAGCTGTCAAAAATTACGTAAAACCAATCTTTATTTACCAACTAGTCGTTCAACGACGACGACTGTCGTTGTAGCGAATTTCAAAGCATTTCATCTCCGTGTTAGGGTAATTTATGCATTTATAGGAATTGTCATTTACTCCAAAGAGGGAAGTAGTAGCGATAGAAACACCATATTGGACTACAAAACTCATTTATGTCATTGTTTGATGCGAATACTGAGAATGTCAGTTGTAGCAAAACCTAAAACCTCATTTTCTCTACCAAGTTCCATGGCGCTTATTATTTCTTGCTTAAACAGTTGTAGCGTTTACTAGAGAAAATGCGGTATCGTTCAGCTTAAAAACTATTTCATAGTATAGAATTGATTTGTTGTAAAACTATTAACTTGGCATTCCCTTATTTTTTTGAATTATTTCATAATAACAAAAATCAAGTTTGGAATTGAAGTATTGTTATATCATTGTATGATATTCAGAATTCTGCTACTTATCTGACCAGGGTGCTTCGTCAGTATCCACTATATGCAAAATTAACGTTCACGTCAGTAACCTGATACTTCCGAAATCATGTAATCATGACTTATGACCGCGGAATATTCTTTCTATTGCATTATCACACTTTTTCACCAAAACAATTTCAAACCAAGGAAATCAAAAAAATGTGGCGTCCATAAATGCATGTGAGACAGTTTTCGTCGAAAGTTGCTCACTATGTATATTAGGATATCTATTTGTAAAACGCAATTGTGCAAATTCTATCCCGATGAAAGTGGCGAGAGTCGTCAGGTCGTTGTTTTGGCTGAGGAGTTATTGAAAACATTTTCAATGAATTGGACAAGATCTTTAGATGAACCGGACATATACCAATTCCGCTACCTATTATTTACAATTTTAAATATAAAGAACTATGTTTTTGTTGCTACCAAGCTTTCATATTAGGATAATCTGCAGTGATCTCCACATATTTCACCATTCAAAATGTTGAATTCGGAGATAAATGGCTCCAGGAATCTGAAAACATGCACATTTTCATTGACTCATAGCCCATCAGCTAAGTACAGGTTTTGAATGATTCTAAAACGGGAAAGACTTTTCTGCTTCAAATATTTATCAATAAAATATATATTTCCTTATATAATTTTTCATCGATTTTCAAAAACATAAATTGAAATACTCACATTTGATAGACAATTAAAACGTGATTATGAAACGTGGTAATGATTATGTTATAAATTTATCTGTGCTGTGTGTCTGGATAGTTTTGGTATGAAATTTAATTTCTTTGTAATTTAGCATGCAGTGCAACTTCTTTAATGCACAATGCATACAGAACCGGGTATAATTGCCCACTATCAAAATACCCGTAAATGAGGTTGTCATAATTCGATAAGATAACATTTCAAAAATCAACTTTGTTTTTCATTTTTTTGATAATTGAAATCTGCAAAACAATTGGTATAACACGATAAAATAATGAACATGACATGTTGCATAATATTACTGTATTTATCAATGTGGTCTCCGTGGCACAATGGTCAAGTGCTTGGCCTAGCGATCTTTTGGTCCAGAGGTCGAGCCCCGAAAGTGTCAATGGAAGTCGGCAGGAAGGGCATCCGGACTGAAAGTACTACAACGCTCCATAAGTCTGACTATGTCAGCACCGTCCAAGCCCCAAGTATGGGGAGTAATGACGTAAAAGCTTCATTTTTTCATTATCATGAGAAAGCCGATTTTTGTTTCCTTACAGAATTATTTAGATCTTACGTAGCTCATGGACTACAAGCCAATGAAAATGTCTGCTTGTAGATTTGGCAATTTTTGAGTCGAATGGAATCGAATCATTGAAAATTTGCATCGGCCTTCTTTAGCTTTTCGGTTTTCGATTTGCTTAACTGAGGGAGAAGGCCCCTCCTCATGGCATTCTTAGATCTTGAGAAGGCCTTTGCCAGTGTTCCACGAGAGGTGGTGAAATGCGCTTTTCGTTGAGCATGCGTTGATGAATGGCTGATCAAAGCTGACCCTGTTTGAGAATTCAGGAATTGGAGTCAGAACTGAGGCTGGTCTCACGGTGTTCTGTTTTCTGGTGTTCAGTGTTTCTGTTGGTGTTAGCCAAAGTTCGGTGCTTAGCCCGTTACTTTTCATCGTTGTAATGGACGCTATCGCTAGGGATGTCGTGTGTGAGCTACCTTGGAATCTCCTCTGCGGCGATGACTTGGTTCTGTTAGCTGAGAGTGAAGACGAACTGATTGGAAGAGGGAGTTGTCAGCAAAGGGCTTAAAGGTGAATACAGCCAAGTCTAAGGTAATGCTATGTACAACTGATGGCAGTGAACCGATTGCAGGTGGCGAATACCCTTGTGCGGTCTGCCTTCAAGGTGTCGGTAGGAACTCGATACTTTGCACTATTTGCAAATCATAGGTACACAAGAAGTGTTGCTGGATTAAAGGAAGCCTCGGTCAAGCAAGTGCGTCTTTCGCATATAAGCGTTGCAAAGGTGAGATAAAGAAGCCTGTTGAGATCGGTGACAATGGTGAGCTACTTATTGATGATGAAAAGTTTGAGGTTGTGGAACAGTTTTGTTACCTGGGTGATGTTATCAGTGTCGCTGGAGGAACTGAGGTACCGGTGGTTGCGAATGTGAAGTGCGCCTGGGGTATGTTCAGAGAGCTGATGCCTTTCCTAACCTCTCGAATTCCATCTCTCAAGACCAAAGGGAAAGTTTTTGACGCTTGTGTACGCGTACGCTTATTGTGGGTCAGCGAAACCTGGCCTGTGAAACGCCGCAACATCGAACAAATGGAGAGTGCTGAAATGAGGATGATAAGATGGATGGTTGGCGTGTCATTGCGTGATCGCCGCAAGAATGAGGATATTTGACGCGATGGGTTCTGAAATCGATTTAGTGTGCACTGCAGCAAAACCGCTTACGATGGTATGGATACCTGATAAGATCGACAGGAATGTGTCAGAAGTGATGGAGCTAAATGTGAATGGTGTAGCAGGCGCGGATCCAGCTTTTTGTTGAGGGGGGGGGGTTTGGCACTATAAAACGTCGTATACTGAAAATTTTTTGGAACAGCTTATTTTCCTGTAATAAATATAATGTACTTACAAATCGGTCTTTATTAAATTCTTGATACAATGCAAAAATGATGTGAAGTATGCAATAATATTGACCTGTATTACTTCATGTACTTAATACATGTATACCAAAAATCAATAATATGAATTTCCCTTGATACGGAAGTATTAAATGAGAACATAATCTGTTGGTTTTTAATCAATGATTTTTTTCAATCAAACAAGATCGATTGGCAAAAAAGTTTTCGTGGGTGCTGTTTAATAAAGCGTTCAATTAATTGTTCAGACGAGAGACCGGACGCTTCAGGATAGTGCACTGCCATCATTGTCAGTCCCGCCAATCTTTCCTCTGACATGGTGCTTCTGAGATGATTTTTCAGACGTCTGAGAACAGAAAACGATCTCTTCTGAAGAACCAATTGGAGAGACGCATCCTACTAGGATAAGCTGTCGGATGTTGGGGTAGACGTCAGCATCAGCATGGTTCAGACAGTCAACCAAGTTTGCAGGAATTGGAGTCGCTGAAGTCGAGTTCTCGATCCATGATGATTTCCAGCGACGTAGTTCTCTCTACAAAGCAAGGAAGACAACTTTTTCTACGATTGTACGAAATGATTGATCCTTGCAATCATTGTCGGTTTAATCAACCAAAATTTGATAAAGCAAAAATAAATCAATCTAAGCTGCTGAATGTATTTTGTTATAATTTATAAAGTTTCGCCAGTATAACGGCCTGTTCACACATCAGAGAATCTAGGACACAAATTTAAAATATCATCAAAACATGAAGATATCAAGGAAATCAAAATTCAATGGCACTAAAATATCAAACATGCACATATCAAGATATCGGAATATCAACGATTGATAAGCTTTACATTTATCCTTGTTGCTCGGCAGGTTTCATGGATTTCATTAACATATAGCTTCCCTGAACCTCAAATTGATGGCATTGATATCGGAGCCAAATTATGTTACTCAAGAATAATTACATGTAGCTAAAATATGAATAATAGAGTTCACCGAATGATTATGGAAAAGCCATCTTAATATGAGAATGTGGTACCCACGCAATCTTTCTATGCAAAAAGTTTGATGAAGTGATCACCTCAGATAATATACCAGCCTTTCGAACGCGTCGCTGTACGTCCGACAGATTTTCGGCTCTATTTATTAATGCCACTATGTGAAAATTAAGTCTGCAATCGTGAAAGCTTCCAAAGTATCAATCATTTATATTTGCAATAATATTATTTCAATTTGACTCTTGTTTGGAAGATATTCTTCAAGAAATCCTGTGCTAAAGTTTTCCACCAAAATCTGTCGGACGTACACAAAATGTGTTTTTCTTTAGATTGTCAACGCAGGTCATTCCAGTGCAACATTTGACATAGTTACCTAAATCTATGTACATGATAAATAACAACTAATAAGTTTCGTCTAACAACTAATAAGATTTGACTAGAGACTCGATCACACCTCAGCCGTCTGTTTGTTATTATTAGTTTTCCTCTGATCTCTGAAAGGAGAATTATTCTTTTTAATAAACCTCATTTATGGGATCATTCAATTACCTGAAGAAAGACGTTATTTGTACTTGATTCGCAGATTTCAATTTCTTTCTAGGTGGTTCCATGGATACGAATAATTATCTTCTGAAATTAGGTATGATTGATAGACTTTTAATACACCCATAAGTGCTTAAAGCACCACGGCAAAGAAGATACAGAAATAGGTGTACAAAGTAGCGTGAACACATTAATTACGTTTATCAGCATAAATAATTGTATAAGATCCTTTTGAAGGTCAGAGTGTTAAAAATTGCTGTCTTACATTTGTCCTGAATGGAGATCCTGTCAATTGTTAAAATCATTTATATATCTGTTTCTCTCGGCTTCCAATACATGCATACATCTGCACTTTCAGCCATCTTACTAAATTCATATCTACTTGATGCAGTGTAGACTGCATAACTATAAAATGCAAATTAAATTAATATTCAGTTGGAATACAAGTAATAAGCGAAGACATATCAAAACAAGGTTCTTATCTTGAGTTTTCGTGTGTGTGTGTCATGGAGATTTATTGGGTCCTAATTCTTAACCTAACTACCTCCAAGATGAGACGAGACCATCATCCCACGATCGGAGCTGCTGGCGAATTGATTGCAGCATTAAACTTCCGTCTCCTCTATCAGGCCGGTCCTATCAGATGGTCATGCATTCAACACTACCCCCAGACAGGTCATCCGAACAAGGTAGGGGTGGAGAAGTCATACTAAGTTATTAAGGTGGCTTAGCGTTACTCTAACGCATTCCAGGCAACAACCAAAGGCAACCACCGGGGCCGATTCCCGAGGGTTGTCACGTCGTAAGTAAGTCGTCGAATCTGCTGTCAGACGACACGGCGCAGGCAGGTCTGGTGGGCGTGTGGAGGTACTCAATACCGCATTGGCGAACAAATGAAATGCAAGAAACCACATTTAAAATGTGTTGATTGGAAAAAGTGCAGTTATAAACATGTACGCACGGAAACACACAACTGGGGGGCGGGACACTGACTTGGTTAAAACAGCCCACGTTAATGCTTTGTTTCATAAAATCTCCCAGCGCGTTATCCCTCGCAGGAGTCCCAACCAATGAACCGCCACAACACTTGAATTGCTTCAGGCTATGTGCGTTCATATTATTTGCGAAATAACATTTCATTGCATTGGCAAAAAAAAGCACACTGCTGAAGATGCATACTGATAAGTGCACATTATTAATTACCATCAGCAAAGAATCGTTAAGATTCAGAAAAAGAAAAATTTGTTGATGTGATTGGCGCAATTACTTTACTTTTCTTGTTAATTGGATGTTAATAATCAGCTTCGCCTATTGCGGGAGGAAATTTGTTTCCCAGTGTGAAAATGTGTGCTTGGTCTGAGATAGAGAATGCCAAGTCCAATGGATTTGAGTTTTGTTTTACACTTACACTTAAAGTTCCAATTCAGATCATTAGATAAAATAATTTAATGGAATGATCAGGAAAAGTAGCAATTATATTAAAAGTCCTTCAACTCCGAGGGGGGGGTTTGAACCCCATGAACCCCCCCCCTTGGATCCGCTACTGTGTAGGTAAGAATGGAAGACCGAAGGAGACCTGGTCGGAAGGAAGACCTAAAAGCTGCAAAGTTCCAACCTCAAGACGCGGCCAATCGATATCTGTGGCAAGCTGCTCTCCGAAAAATGGGAAAACCGTCCAACCTTGCGAGCCGGCACAAACAGACGTTAAATGGCTAGTGAGTGAGTGATTAAAGATCTCGTGAATTCTTAACATGAGCAGCGAACAAGTTTTCCAAGTTGCAAGCACCGATGGGCAGTTGTTAATTAATATCAAAAGACGCCACAAGAAACTTTTCGGGTTTGAGAAGAAGTACGATAGAAACCTTTCAACGAATGAAAAGAAAACAATTGGAGTAATTTTTGGTCATCCGAATCGAACTGATTCAAATTTTTCTCGAATCACAATTTCAATTCGAATCGAATCAGGAATCCTCTTTTAGATTTTAGGACCCACCTTTCTCAGGATCAAAGTCTTTGAATATTAAATACCACAGAAATCCGACACTGTTGTGATATTAAATGATTAGAACGGACATGCACATTGAACACAATATCATGTGGTGTACATGCGTTGCCATGACAATAGTACGTAAAGAGTGATGGCTTCCAGTGGCTGGCAATGATGGAGGACCGGAACCTTATCAAGATGCTTTGTAGAGATTCACTACACGTATTATTACCATTTCTCTTTTAATATAAAATCTTTTCGGTGAAATAACTTCCTACACAAGCACACCTTTTTACGACAAGAATCTACAACTAATGCGTGTGTCTCGCTAATTCGATTCTTATTGAGATCTGGTGACATTGACCTGTACCCGTGCCTCATCGAGCTGCTGAAACGTGCATTAATAAACAGCTAGTTTCTATACTAGTCTTTCTAACTTGAGCAAAAGCGAAACGAATTCTTTTGAAATTGAACGATTTCTGTGGTGAATGCCGTTGAGTCGAGTGATGTTCATAATCTAAAACATGCTAATGTTTGTTAGAAAAAAATCAATTTATGTTAAAAATTACGTGAAACAAGTGTCCGATTATTTTGAACGGTGTATTTTATTGTGATACATATAACCTTGATGAAAGAAAAGAGCAGATTTTCGCAACAGAATGTTTAATGTATCGAGTGAAAACTATACAGTGATCTTATATCTACTACAAAACTAGACTTTCACTCTCAAATAGAATAGCAGTCTTGGAAAGAAAATTGCACAAAGAAATGCTGCACAAGGTCTCTGTGTTGACATCATTTTGTATTGAATATTCAAATCAAAGTACGCGTGTATTTATATTTTCTTATTCGTTTGTGATTGTATAATGTTTTTTATTCTGAAATCGATATTGAATATTCTCGAGAATATTTCTCAAGCATTCTTCCACCCATATGTTGTTAATATGATAATATGTTAGCAGACATTCGATTAAAAACAGAGGGGAATTTTTTTGGAGAATCGCCGAACCTGCATTCCTACGTCTCGTCTTGTCACATCTGCTACACGTTCAGATGACGACGCCTAAGTTTCAAGTTTCTTTGGAGTGTCAATTAAGTCACCCATTAGCTGATGACTTTTTGCACAGACAACAGTATCAATCTAAAAGATCGATTTATAGAAAATTCATTCAACTTATAACTTCATATTTACAA
This sequence comes from Prostheceraeus crozeri, assembly GCA_907163375.1. NCBI lineage: Eukaryota > Metazoa > Platyhelminthes > Polycladida > Euryleptidae > Prostheceraeus > Prostheceraeus crozeri. The sequence continues at coordinate 421,697 of CAJQUW010013593.1, read as the reverse complement.
AAAAAAATCGACAGTTAATGCCTACAAAATTAATTCATTTCAAAATAATTAAACTTCGTTTATACTGGTAAACAAAGTGCGCAAATGCCCCTCTTGCATATGGCCAAGTTTTTATTTATTCCACTCAAAATTGAACCTTCTTCCACAGAATTTCTTTCAGACCCTCTCTTCATCACATGGAATATTGATTAAGTCATAGATTACCTGGAATGGAATAGTGGTCAAAAAGTGTGGGGAATGATCTTAATAACGTTTTACAACTGCAATCCTTATATACTAAATAGTGTGAACAAAGCCTAGGAAGATCTGGAAAGATGCATTTTAGCAATTCCCTTTAAGAAGAAGCTGAAGGACCTAAAAGCGGAGGAAAACACACTCATTCATCCCTTTTTCATGCATGTGGTCCAGAAGATGCTGGGTTAGGCGATTTTTGAAATAAATAGCTTATTGCTAGATGCACCTGAATGAATTTTGCGAGTACTCGGATTGATTCGAACCCACTACTTTCTAGACAGCTGATCTAGTCGGTAGCCACTGCACTATCGACGCAGTTGATGTTTGAACTCAAACATCATGTCATATTATGTGTTTAATGGGTCGGTGATTAGCTAGCATTAATATGAAATCAGACATGTCGGATGATGATGATCACTCGCTATACAGTTATTAAAATTATCATGGCGTCACTTCGTCTTATCTTTTGCGTTATGTCAAGACAATACTAGCAGTGAAAGACTTGTAAGCAGTTGATTTAATGCTTTTCTGCTGGTAATGCCTGATTAATTTTTTTACAACAGACCGGATTGGCAACGGCATGGCCGGTGTTGCAGTGCTCGCTCTCATCTTCTCTTTCCCATGGGAAAATGCATGCTTAGGTGTATCTTCTAATCGAAAAGTCTAACTTTGCTCCTTGCAACCTATTTTATTTTTCTAGGTGCCTTTTTCCGGTTTTACAATTTTTGGGTTCCAATCTTTTAAGGTTGACAACTTTCCTATCCTATGTTATCTTAAAAACAGACGACACATTTTCTCCGCTATATCATGCTTTCCCAAGCGACCAAGAGCCATGAACTCTTTCCTAGTAGATGCATTATATTGAATTGTTGGAGGAACCCCATTAGCCTTTATGGTAGGCGTAATAGCAAAAAACAGTTTATAATCAGACAAGCGCTTTCGAATGGTCACCGACCACCATATTCATGCCTCGTGGCGTTTTCAAAGAGATATGTTGTAGATATATAAATTGAATAATTAAACATTAAGTTGCATCCTCAGTTGAAAAATGGGAACAGACCTGAATAGCTGCCATTCCATGCTATATCAGGAATCATCAGCAGGTCTAGTTGACGTCTCTGTACATCGACACAAGTCCTTATTTAAGGTTTCAGCCATTGGTGTTTCCCCACATATGACTGTAACTTCAAATAGGGAGTTATGTCGATGTTCAGAGATCTGAAGTAGGCCTGTTGATGATTCCTGTTATTGGATGAAATGACGACTATTCCGGTCTGTTTACATTTTTCAGCTGAGGATGCAATTCAATGTTTAATTGTTCTATATACATTGTTTTCAAAATGCAACATTTATCAGTTATTACAAATACCGGCGCACTACCTGAGGCGATATGTCACTTTTTTTACGTCACTACTCCCCATACTTGGGGCTTGGACGGTGCTGACATAGTCAGACTTATGGAGCGTTCTAGCACTTTCAGTCCGGATGCCCTTCCTGCCGACTTCCAATGACACTTTCGGGGCTCGACCTCTGGACCAAAAGATCGCTAGGCCAAGCACTTGACCACTGTGCCACGGAGACCACTTCATGTCACTAGTGTGTGTAAAGGAGTTTTTAATGAATACTCATCGAAATCGCTCTTAAAATGCCAATTGTGTATCTCAAACTAGAACTAGATAGCAACTTCCGGTCGGAAAGCAAAGCCAGGAGAAGCTGACTAATATTGTAGCACCAGTATATCTTTTCACATGGAACCTGACTGACCCTCGACCGATTACTTCCATTACTTACGATCTTGACATCGAAAAATTCCCGGGAAGAATATAATTTTAAATTACTGGTAGCTAATAAAACGCGTTTCCCGTTATAATTATAAAATGCACGCACGGAACTGCAATTGTTAGTCAAATCGTGTTTAAATTAATTTTTCAGATGTTATTCATTTATCTTTTTATACAGAGATCGTCAGCATTTTCATTGTTTACGTCATTCTTAAACTAGCTATTTTTGGAACGTTGTTAGTCAACCGATTAATTGATGAATGACATTCCTTTTTTTGGTAAGCGTAATAAATGAAATTCTAACTGTCCCGATAATGAGAGACCAATCCAGTGATCAGAATCCAGTTGATGCAATCTGAAAATACATTTAGCATGTTAAAATAAGCAATAAAGCCGAATTTGAACTATCAACTCCTCATTGGAAGCATGCATGCCTGAGTCGTTGAAATCACGTAATGCAGGGTTGGCATACGTCCGGATTTTATCCGGACGTCCGGATTGTCCGGATTTTTTGACAGAATCTGCTGAAGTCCGGATTTTTTGACAGAATCTGCTGAAGTCCGGATTTTTTGTCAAAACCATTAAATTTCCGGATTTTTATCGAATCCATACTAATGTTCGTTAGTTATTTCTTTACCCGTTTAAAATCATTCAACTACTTGCTTTGGACTAAAGCTGATTCATCCGTATCATTTTTGCAAACTGCTTTTTTCACAGACTACTAGGGTCCAATTTGGGTAATTTTATACATGCACCATGCTGTTGTCATAACAGTCTTCTTGGATTTGCACAAATATATTTTGACTTGTCAATGTGTTTGAAATTGTATTGTATAGAAGAATTCATTCTACCGTAACTTCACTACGGTTTTTGCATTCTACCGGTTTTTGACCTTACTTCATTTTGTGAATCGAGTTCTCACGCTGATGATGCGCTTCGAACCTATTTCGTCCACTATTTGCCCAAAAAAGAATTGGCAGATTTGGCAAAGAATGATCGGTATGAGCGACTTCGCAGCGCATTTGCATCAAAGAAGACAGACATCCACCTCCTTTTTCTATCGGAAGCACTTCCCCTATTTCAAGAAATGCAATTATTTTTACAGAGAGACGATGCCATTGGGCCGGAGTATGCGTATAGAATTTGTGGTGTGATGGCTTCTCTAGGCGGACGATTTTTGCTGCCTTCTGTCTGTGAAGACATCGTCGTGTCGAAGATTTCAACATCTAGCACGGACCCTGAAAATCACTCATCAGACGTTGACATTGGTTACCGAACCGAACGTTTATGTCTGAAAAATTTGCAGTCTGCCGAAATGACCCATTTCAAACTCGAAGCGAAGACTTTTTATTTGGAGGTTTTCCACGCAACCATGAGCAATCTCAAACTTGATCAAAAGGAACACATGCGTTTGTGGCGAAAGTTGACATTGCTGTGTCCACAAAACCGCACGTTTCAGTCGGATAAGGATAAGACAACAAAATTGAAAAACTTGACGTTTCTTGCAGGTCTCATTCCCACAATAAAAGTTGATGACATGCAACCATTAATCGAGGAATGGAAACAGCTGGCAATCAACAATGATATTCAGCCACTAAAAGAAGAACGGCTAGATGCTTATTGGAGCAAGATATTCGAAAAGCACAAATATCCGCTGATCAAAGTTCTTGTGCAGGCATTGCTTTGTATTCAGCCACACAATGCTGCTGAGGGAAGAGGATTTAGTGTAAATGCAGCTGTAGTCACAAAGGAGAGAAATCGTCTCCAACCCGAAACTCTGAACGGTATCCGGCGAGTGCGATCTCACTTGAAAAATATCGATGGATTACAACATTTTTCAGTAACTCAGTCCCTCATCGACTTAGCTCGAAGCTCATCCGGCGATACTTCCAATCATATGAGCACGATAGTGCTAGTGATGATGAAGAATCATGAACGTAAATTTTTAGGCTATTTAAAGAATTGTTTTTGCCAAGAAGAATTTTTTATCGGATTGTTTTTATGGACAGATTTCAGTGAGCTAGATTGTTTATACTTGACGTGTTTTTATTGATAGTGATCATTTGTCTATCAGTGATGTATTATTATATAGACTTGTTTTCTGGTAACGCAATCACAGATGCAACATTGTATTCTTTATAGATTTGTTGATTCATAACCCAACCATAGGCGCACTGATGTATTTGTATATAGATTTGTTTTTCTGGTAGCGCAATCATAGGCGCACTGATGTATTTGTATATAGATTTGTTTTTCTGGTAGCGCAATCATAGGCGCACTGATGTATTTGTATATAGATTTGTTTTTCTGGTAGCGCAATCATAGGCGCACTGATGTACTTTTATAAAGATTTGTTTTTCTGGTAGCGCAATCATAGATACACCGCTGTATTCTTTATAGATTTGTTGATTCTTAACACAATCATAGGTGCACTAATGTATATCTTTTTAGATTTGTTGATTCAATCATTTCACGAAATCATAGACGCGCTGATCAATTTTTACATAGCTTTGTACTGCCTATATTTGTTAATAGGATTTGTGAAATATTCTCAAGGCTTCTGAGATTTATTGATGTATTTGTTAATTGAATATATTGCGGGTTCATAAAAGCTGCGATTTTTCATTCAAAATCACCTGTCATTTATGAATGACGAGGAAAAGAGATACGCATGATATTGATGACAATCTTACGCATAATGATTATTTTCCATTCACAGTTAAGTATAGAAGGCAATTAATGTTTACATGTATATTTACTCTGATGACATAACATTAGAGCGTCCGGATTTTTTTCTGGACGAGTTTGGCAACCCTGGTAATGTCGAGTGATGACGTATATTAAAACAGCTACATATCAACGACTCAGGTCAATTACAATTCAGTAAACTCATTTGGATAATGCATACATGCACGCATGATGAACTACACTGCATTTTCATGGAAGGTGATAAACCCGTCGCCCATGAGACATGCTCTATTCTCCTTTAATGTTAAATGTTAGCTTACCTGGTCAATGCTTGATTACAAGGCATGTCATACAATCAAACGCTCGTGAACCTATCAACGTGCTCACACTCAAGACAAGACATGACAACCTCTGCTTAGAGCATTATGAATATCTTCTTTTATCGACTGTATTATTTTTGCGGCCAACAGACATACAGATGTGTAAATAGTCATTTTGAAGGACAATGTGCAGAATTATTTCGGATGCATATGATAAGAGATGATAGATTTGTAACGTAATTCATATTCGTGCATCTATTTCTTGATGTCATAAAAATAACTTACCTGAAATGGTCTCGCATTAATCCTAAATATGGCAGAGAGAGTCTATTTTTGCTAGAAGATGCTTGTTCCGACCGCATGACATTTGATGAAGCTTGATGTTTAGATGACAAGAAAGATAGACGTCTTTATCATTTGTTGAAATGCTGTTATAATTCCCATAAGTCTTGTTGCAGCGCACAGAGAAAGTTTGGTACTTATAGGTCCCCCCCCCCAACAGTTCCACAATTTTCTGGATCATGATGAAATTCACCAGTCACTACCAATCTCCTTGGTGTAAGCTATACACAGAGAAAGCAGTTGAAGAATAGTTCTAGAATAATTCAAACCATACATTGGTTTGCATCTCCAACAGCAAAATTGTCCTCGATAAAGATATCCGAAACGTCTGTCAAAAACTTTTTTCTAATTAATTGCCTGAAAGAATTTATTGCTCACAAAATACTAATTATTAGATGAATTAGAGCCAATATTTCCGATTTAAGTAATTCTGTGGCATTCATTGGTATGAGGGGTAAAATGAAATTGACACAAAACCGAAAGAAAATGAATCACTCAATCTAACTAACGTATTTTCTCGAATACAACCCGCCCTCAAGTAGAACCTACACCTTCATTTGTCAAAGAAAAGATTTTTACGAGTTTTAGTATAATGCCACCTCCATTTGAGCATTACAAAATTTCTAGCGTTTTTATTTCATGTAACAATTGTTGCCTATAATTGTTATTGTTCAACAGCTGACCGATATAAGTTCTTGATTTCTAAATAATTAACGCTACATGCATCGTGATTATTTTAGTAACTCCGGGCATGATGAGAAATGACAGAATTGAAAATTGCTCAACTAATACGCATTTATAAAAGTCGATGTAAAACATATGCAAATCTTGTTTCTCAGTTCTTCGATACTGGTAGTCACCCTTCTTTTCTATTTTTCCCTTCTGTATTCTGCTACATCATTAATGTACACAATGTCTGTATTTAATCACTAAAAATTGTGTGTTAGTAAATTGGTGTTAGTGTTCATTAAAACAGCTGAATGTTTTAGAAATACGTGTACTGACATTTCATACAATTTACACGTAGACTTTCATGATTTAATTGTGGCTTTACTGCCGTTTCATTTGATGTAGTTGGTTAAGTTATGGGTTGGTAATTTTGGCTTACATTAACTTTGGAAAACCTAAAATTTGATATTGGATTTGGTAAAAAGCACGATCTGGAAATTAGAAGAGAAGATATTAATATTTACTATTTAAAACTGTACACTTAGAATCTTTCAAAAAGTGTATTTATTATTTTATGTTGAACACTTGCAATGTTAGTAGTAGCTTTTCGAAAGTTTATTGTTGTTGTTCACTGTATATTGCGTACTATGCTGTATATCATATTCATCGACCGCATCTCCATTTTTCGTACCTTTTTTCTATGATAATATGGAAAGATAGCAAACATGTTTAGACCTATTTATATTGCAATTCAACAATTCATTTGATAATAGAAACTTTTTCTCATTTAGGAACATGCGGTAATTCAGTCTTACTAATACGTATGTGTTTATAAGTTCATGAACATCAACTCATAAGTGTACAATTAATCACTATCGAATTCATCTTAACACCAAAGAAGGGCACAATATTGTCAAAACCCAATCTTATAAAATTATTTTATATTGATAACTTAATATTGATACAATAATGATAACCAATATTACTACTTTGTGGACTAAAATCCTATGTCGCATCCCAATGTTTGGAAAGAATCTACAGCATGCATATAAACCAAAATGCGATTCTTAAGCGCTAGTTTTTGTTAACCTTATCTATGGCTGGTCGTGCTCGGTGACGAGTTTTTTCTACAAAACCGAGGAGGCCTATGTCCGTACTGCTTTTGGTTGCTTAGAGAGATGACTGAAATTCATTAGAAGAACAAAAATGAATTAACTGTTGATTGAGTAATCCATTTAAGAATGATCAATGCAACTTGTAGTCAGCGCTTGTCGAATGTTCGATTCTAAAAAGGAGACAAACCATAGTTGTCAATTTTTTTCTGATCAATATATTATTAATAGTTTTCTGGTGTTTCCGAAACGTATTCATAAACTTGATGAATAATGAAGTGCAACATGAGAAGCACCCACTGAGCTTTTTCTCCCTCGTCAACCTAAGCAAAGTAACAACTCCGTCCTTCGTTCTCCAAGATCTATGATGTTCTATGTAGCTCATCGGTTGTTTTTTTTCTATTTTTAATTGCAATTTGCCTACCTTCGTGTCAACCAATAAGGTCTATCTATCTTCTAGTGCCAATTGCACTAGTAATGATAGTCGCATGTTAGCAAAAAATATAGTGCTTTTTATCATTGTCTGTCGCTTTTTGTGTGTAGCCCCTGCTGGACTTTCGCAAGTTACGTCGAAAATCTAAAAAGTAGGAAACATAATTGTGTCTAAGTCAAGAATCGGTCTCGTAGTGTGTCCCTTGTTTCTTCTAGCCTAGTCACACTGCTGAGTGGGAATTGGCATTAGCGCTATGAAAATGCTCGTGAAAGAGATAATTCATAGTGTGTTCGAGATCGATGCTAATTGTTAATTATTAATCGATGCTCGCAGATATTCTCGGGTCGGATTTCGATAATCGCTATTCTGCAATTACTAAACCGGAAATAAAACTAATCACTTGTCTGCGGCATTGCAATTACAGCCTTGAACTAATATCTACCATTTTCATATGGTTGTCTTATTTCTAGACCAGACGTTGGCAGTCGCTCCTATCTCATTTCGAAAAATTGTTCGGGATGGCTGTTGATATTTGATAGAGGATTTGATGGCGGACATCAAGCTTGCAATAAAAGCAACTCCTATTTCTTCCGACACTAATTCCGAAGTTTGTGGCAAGGTTTAAGTCCATGCTGTCTCAACTTTTAGTTTGATTACTGTGTTTTATCGACTGACAGATCTCCGATAATGGAGTCGCCGTCGTGCTACGCATTGGATGACCGATCAACGAATGAATTGGTCACTTCTGCTTGCAACTTTGAATGTTGTCGCTAAGTTTTGTCGTTACATAATTTTCTGCACGTATTCTTTCTTAGCCTGAACAGCGCTCTGTTTGGAGATAGAGTATTTGTTAGTATTGATCTGAAGCCTTCTCATTTATACCAATGAAAGACTTATATTGATCACATTTTAATAAATTCTTATGATCTCACTGTTTTAATTATTCAATTTTACTGATCTCATTGATAGACATCAGTTGATGAGAAAATCTCGCACGTTTAAATGTATCATATCTAAGGTCATTTGCAATCAGAAAGTCAATGAAAACGTAATTTAATCCACAAGCATAAGTTTTTAAGGTATGATTTTCACTTTGAATGTGGTAAGTTAACGAAAGCAAAATATGACTACAACATTAAGTCCTTTGATAAGTGAAAAAAGGCTCCTGACTTTACTCGTCAATACAATGTGGAATGCATGCTTTGGGGTATAATTCATTTCAATATCCACCACATTTATCGTTCAATCATCATCAAAATAACTTTGATATTTGTCATGCGGAAAGTGTAACCGTAGACCTCTTCTAGCCAACGGGCTGCCCACACCGATGGTCTGTCCTTACCTCAAGCAAGCTATTTCGATGAAAATTACAGATACGTGTACTACTTTGATCATGGCGGGTTAATCTATCTTCAGTAATAGATAGTCACCGCAATAAATTTCCATGTCTGTATTAAACGGATCTCCCAATTATTGGTTTCCTGCATAATGTACAACCTCCATTTTTGATGCGTTTTAATATAGAATGTATGTGCACAGGCTGCTTACTCATGTATTAGCCATTCAACTACAACAAGCTTCAATAGGATCCCTTCATCATGCACGAAGCTTGCAACACAAAGTGGAAAATGGTCAGATGTGGTTCATAAACTCTCAGGTGTCTTCGACATCGGAACTGGGTTAAACATTACTAGTTGAATAGACCTTATAAAGCATAAGGGTTGTCGATGTCAGGTTCTGATCTCGGTATAAATGTATTATATTCTAGCACATAGGTATTCATAGAAAATCGATTCAAAGGTGTTTCCAAGATCCTGTAATGCAGTACATCATCTAATCACATAAACAGAGAACGAAAATCATGAAATAAGTGAATCCTTAATATAATTGTTGCCCTTTGCCTCTCCAGCCGATCTGTGATTCTCGAGGCGGACTTGACCAAGCGATAGATAGATCTCAGAACCTTACTCTCTATCCGACATGTATGCTCCGCGGAGATCACTTCGTCAATGGTTGTAATGGTTAATATTTGTCCATGAAGACGAAATTAGTACTGTAATCTTGTTTCAATCACAGAAATAATCATAAGATGAATCAGCGATTGTCAATGTTCTTATAATAGAATTCTGATCCTATGGATTCAATTTTTCGAAACTTCAACCAACCTTGCGAAGTAGAAGAAGCAAGGCGTTGTTCACTGGATTAGTCAGAAGGAAAACAACCTCATGTACAATGTTATCCTAATTCCGGTACACACGATAGAACAGCACAGCTGATCGTCAGCTGTTTACGATCTTCATATTTTCCTATTTCATTCATTTGACACTCATTAAGTAGCGATCAACACTGAACTTCAGTGAGTACTTATTCTAACCAAATGAAGAAGAAATTCCTGTCGATTTCTACTTTGACGCTCCCTCGGAATTTTATCATTTATGTCCTTTAAAAGTGGACACTTCCTTTATTTGACCACATTTCGTGTTTGCCATGTCAATTATGCAGGCAAGCCATTCATCTGAGGGGGTTCTAAGACATTCCCTGAGTAGAAAATTGCAGGTAGTAGTGTCAAATAAAAGCAGTGGGTTTCAAGAACTTAGGATATACAGTGTACTGCTACACGTAGCAAGCTTGATTAGTGGGGGCTTGGACGCTGCTGACATAGTCAGACTTCTACCTGGAGCGTTGTGATCTTTTAGTCCGAGTGCCCTTCCTGACGACTTCCAATGACACCCCTCGCGGCTCGACTTCTGGATCGAAAGATTGCTATACTAGGCCAAGCACCTAACCATTGTGCCACGGAGACCACCTAACAAACAAACACGAAGTTTTGTCGTAAACTCTTATTTAAAGCAGTATCTCAAAACTATGTTTATAAACATGGTGTCATAACCCTGCTTTGTGTATTGTTTCAAAAAATTGTTCTCAAAGATGGCCGTTTTAAGAATATTTTTTAACTTGTGTTTTTAAACTATAATTAATATCCCAGTAATTGATGAGCATGAATAATATAGGCTATTTGATAGGCACCTTGATGTTTTATCCAACTCGAAGGCAGTCAAAACGAGTAAACTAACAGTGGTTTATGGTTTGCTTGAGAGGCGAATGCTAAGGTTTGGCATACTCTTAAATTTAGTGCTTGTCAGCTAATATAAGTAGTATAATAAAAAGACCAAACCCACGAGTAGCATGTTATCGGCATTATGGATGCTATATTTCAGGCATCAAAGTATCTTATGAGACTTGCGACACATATACTGTTACATGATGCTCAATTGAAAATAAACGATAGGAGATGCTGGAACAAAAGGCAATTCAACAAAAAGAACCTTCAGAACAAAATATTTTTTTTAGACCTAGCTAGATTTGAGAGACTCTTAGGCAACACAGATACATTTTATTTTTCATAGTCTGGTACACCACTATTTCTTAACATTGATCCGAATTATTCCAAGTATCGGTAGAAGGGCCCTCCACGGGTGATTAAATCCACGGATTCTAGCTTTGGCAATGGCATGCCTGATTATGATTCTGTTCACAGAAGTTCCAGCCTAACTAATCAGCGTAAAAACATAGTTATTTCAATTTTCACTCTTAGCAAAGCACGCGATCTGACGCTTGTTATGTCTAACAACAGATCTTATTAACTATTGCTGATAAATTTATTTCTTCACCTCACGAGCAAATATGTAAGTTCGTAAAAATTTCATGAACCTTTTTTCCTGTCCTAAAGTTCGGTAACCAGTGAATAGTTGCATTGTAATGAAACAATCTCTTTGAAACTTCGATGACAAAGAAATGAAAGTTTTTCAAAATAGATTTGGCGAAATTTCCATTGTTAGTTAGTTCAATTTATTTTCCGCGTTTTTCGGTTTGCGTTCGGAATTATTGGGGCATCCCTTCAAAACGGGTGTGAACTCAGGCTTGCATGAATGCTCCAAAAAATATTATTGATACATGTTTTTAAGGATATACTGATATATTCATGTAATGTGCTGATATGATATTGAGGAAAGCATTTGTGTTCACTAAAAGTTGGAACATAACCATTTATCGAAGTTTTGAAATGTTACTATTTTCGCAACACCTGAGAGGTGCAGTTTACAATTTTCATGCAGACTGAAATGATAACGTTCTGCTACGTGTTTCTTGTGTTTTTTGTTCATTTGCTTCTATTTCAATTTTAGTCTGAAAAATCAGTAGCTTCAGACTGGTCATACTTTCAAAAGTCTTTTGATTTTTTGGCTAGAGCTTTTTTAAAGGAAACATAGGTTTCATTTGTTGCTAACAGCGGTTCTGTTATCTAAATTTTTTTGAGACCATTTCATGCAAGGACCATTCTGAATGTACACCGTTTAAAGCAGTTTTAAAATGTGATCAGATAAAAAACCTTTTTTGCCAAACGCAAATCATAAGAAATTTAAGTAAATAACGTAGGTTTCGTAGAAAGACTGCGAATCAGAGGCTCTGTTTCTTATTAGTGCTAATTAGATGCCAAAAAATCACAGAAAATTTGGGATATTATTACTGCAATAATTCGCGTTCAATGGAAACCAAATAATGATCAGGATAGGATTTTGTCAGGAAAATAGTAATCTATCATCATTTCATAATCAGAGATGCTGCTATTTCTTATCATTTCATTCATTGACATGTCTTGATGTGAGCAATATTTCTTAGTAAATTATTTATAAATTACCTTTGATTTTGATTATTCTATAATAATAATACTAAGAACGTCAGATGACAGGATAAGATTAACAGGCTGTTATTTCGCAATTTTAGTAGAACGTGCCATGACCTGTCATGAAGAGCCATGAATTCGTGACGCAAGCTTTGCAAACCAGCGGTATCCATTTCCCATGTTGGAGTTAAAAGTCTTTATTTTCAATTATTTCACTCCTAAAAATGTAATGAATGATCATTCCAATGATGGATATCGATCAGTTTATTATTTTTATCTACTCGATGAACATCTATCTATTCTCTTCTATTAAAAGTTTTTGCTTTCATTATCTTATCTGCTTTGATGCGAAATATTTGGGAATGCTGGTGTTCTATTTTTGATATGCATATATTTTGAAAGACGGATTTTTGAACCAGACTTCGTTATAATTTCAATTAATCCGTTATAGCAAGCACTCCCGGGATGCAATTTTTATACTTTTCCCGCTGCCACCTACTTAGACAGGACGTCATGTTAACAAACCATGCCTCCCACTCTTTCAACTTAATAGTCAACGTCAATCACAAATCTAAGGTACATAGCGTATAGTAAAAGTGTTGGCACCTCCCCAGGTGGATAACCGACTCTCTAGGTACCCTTAAGATACGATCTTTTGCGAATTGAGCTATGCTGCGAATTATGTTTCCACTGATCAGCATTCATTAACAAAGCGTAGAAATGTCAACGTTTGATGAATACGTTCTGTTGTCTGATTGCTTAACTGCTTACCGATGATGTGCTTGCTTTTCGAGAACTTTCAAAATGTCTCACATTGGGATTTCAGGTTTGTGGACTCGATTCTGACATGGATGGATTTCCGAACAACCATTTATCATGTCCGGAAACGCATTGCTTCAAAGACAAGTGTCCCAACATTCCTGACAGCGGACAAGAAGATGCGGACAATGATCAGCAAGGCGATATTTGTGATACGGATGCTGACAACGACGGAGTATTCAATGTTACGGTGAGACAAGTCATTTTAAAAGTTTTCCGGACTCACTATGAGATGATGCAGAGTATTATTTTGTTAGAAGTAGTCGGATAAAGTAGTTATTAGACTAACCTTGTACATTTAGCTTTTGAGCTGTATAGTAACAAAAAAATCCATGACATTTGCTTATGCGCAAGAATCAAGAATGTTGAATTGCAAACTCATTCTCGCTTGAAGTTGCCACATTTCTAAAGATTTTCTGATTGTCGACGATTGAATATCGCACTAAAAGAAATGTTCGAGTTTGGTTCCGGAACCGAACATATCTACTCGTAATGCTTAAAATCGAATACAGATTAGCAAGGCATTTTTGAGAGCGATTTAAGCTGCATTTGAATATTTTTGCACTTTTCCTCTTTTTTGATCGAATATAAATCGAACTCTTTGATGAATGAACTCCTACATTCCCACGCGGTCACGTTTCAGAAATATTTGATCAGTGTTGGGTATCTATTTTGTGCTTTATAATTTAATAAGTCGATTTTTTATATGAAATCCAATTAGCTTGTCTGCCTATCTCACAACATGTCAGACATCATGCAAAACCTCAGCTTTTGGCAATTTTATATGGAACTTTCAAAAAATGAAAAATTGTAGAATAGTATCAAGCGTATTTAATGGTACGAGCGTAGATTGTCTAATTCGATAATAAAACATCGAAGATGAGTTATAAGAGCGATTCTTAAAACGGATCGCGCACGATTTATCACCAAGTTCGTTGATGACTCAGAGAAAATCTCTGAACATAATGGTCAGTAGTCTTGGCAGCAGAGTAAATATTTGTCACCTTGGGTCATTCGGTGGTTTTCTTTGTCAAATCAAATACTATTTCACAGCGGGTCGTCAAAAATTTTGCAAGATTGAGGAATTGAACAATCAGTGGAAAATTTTTGTATTGGAATCATGAGTATTTTCAATCTCATGATAGGCGTATGCATATCGGAGAATAACCGATAGTAATTAGCGGAGAAATTGACAGTCCGTATAATGATTATTAAACTTGACATTAAACTTAAACTGCCCCCGATAGATGATCCGTGGCATAATTAAAAAAATATCATCAATATCCAAATGTGTCGTGACATGGGTTTCATGGACTTTTCTTTGAATTATAGAAAAGATTTCCATCAACATAATCTCGACATAATTTACTTCGTAGCCACAGAGACGGCCTTTCAGTTATTTGCCTCTTAATTACTTAGAGCAATCAATCCCTTGATATCGCAGGGTGCTTTCAATTTAAGCGTAAGTTGCTTTCAAGCACATAATTCTATATCACATGCTTCAAGATGCTTTATCAGATTTTTTTGAACGTTTCTATTAGAAAAATCAGGAGAAGTCCATTCCGTGCATGAGCATTTCTTAGCTGCTGTTGCTTTTAAAATGCTGCAATTACATTGAGGTGAATCCGTAGATTATTATTATAGCGCTATTTCCACATATGCGTCATGCAACTATATACGATTTGCTTTTGTGCGGAATTTCTAAACGGTATGCAACACGCGTGTAGATAATTTGGCATTTTGAATTCACATCTTGGAATAAGCAGTCCAGGAGCGGGGGGGGGGGGCCCCGTCGAAAACGGTCGGTCAATCATCGGCAGCAATTATTGAGAAATATACGATCATGATAATAATATAATTTTTAATTTTTTTTTAATTGCATCATTGTAATGTACTGTATACACAATTTATGTATGCCTTACTAAACTTAGAAACTTAAAAAATATGTTCCCGATATGATCCGTGGCATAATTGAAAAAATGTCATCAATATCCAAATGTGTCGTGATCTTGTCTATTGGCATGCTTACGCATCTCAAAATTCATGTCTGATGAAACTATGCTGACTTAGACGAATTAAAAGTCGTAAGGCGCTAGGCCCACAAACTTATTTAAATTGAAATTATTCATATGTAGACGAAGGCGTGTCCGTATCATGCAGAAAAAGCTAATGCATGATAAAAGACTATACGCTACCCCATTAAGAGTTATCCACACCCTTGCTAATTAAGTGATAATCCACTGACACAGAAGTTGACATGAACACAATTAACAATTTTCTCTATAAAATTGCATGAGAAAAAGACGTAGATTACGTTCAATCACATATGGTTAATCTGTTCACTACAATCCGTTATTCATTGCTTCTTTTAGAACGCAATGGGCCTAATTCTCTCATTAAAGAGACACATGTGAGATAAACACCCGTCGATTAATAAACAATTTAGAAAATGCATCTTGACTCATTTATTTTATCATAGTAATTATTTCATTTTAATAAACAGTCGTTAAAAGCAAATAATTTCAAAACCAATTCAGTTTTAAAAGATAACCAAATATTCAAATGATTAGATTCAATGAATAGAATTGGTAACGCATAACCCCTTAGGGAAAATACTGAAAAGCTTATTGACATCACAAATTTCAAAAGTGTAGAGATCAATGACCTTCAAATTACAAATCGATGAACCTTTTGTCGCATGTGTTTGAAAGACAAAGCGTAAATTTATAAAAGACGGCCACAACCGGCCGGTTGGGTTGGGTCAGAAAATTGCTGACCTGCTCCAACCCTGAAGCAACCACTCATTTGGCGCTAGATTTTTGCTGTTAGTAACTTTCAGCATTTCATTGTCATTGACCACCAGTTTCCTACCTACATCTCTATAGCCCACTCACGAGTTATATTCCTTCATCATCTCTCTAGTCTGCTGCTAGGTGAAAATGTATGGAATAGCCCAGGCACGGCGGAATCGGGGGGGGGGGAGTGGCACGTGTAACCCCCCCCCCAACAAAATTGCTAACTTTTCATGTCCTTCTCCCATAATTTAATTGATGCTCAAAATTTCCAGACATCTCATTGATTTGGCAGAGCTAAAGATCATTTATTAGATCGATTGCTCATCAGATTTTTGGCTTATTGATAAAAATGATGATTGATTCAAGTTTTTCACTAGCTGGCACACATGTTGTCAATATTCAAATTTAGTTTCCAGTGCTCTTAGCTATGCTTCCTCAGTTTTAGAGAGACTTTCCTGATCGCTCAATTGATTTGGTCGCCTGGCCCCGCCATATGGCATAGGTTGGAGGTTAGGGACCGAAATCCTGCTTTATGAAGTCACATGGCTCCTCCCGGATGACTGCCTGCATCGCTATATATTTTGAAGCTTCTTCAGTTTTGTGGATGTCTTCATTTGCAATTTTGGCTAACATTTCGCCCTACTTTTTGCCGAGCTCTCATCTTTAGTTAATAATTATTGGTTATTAGTTTTGGTTTATTTTTCACTCCTTAAATTTTGGTTCGGCGAACCTTTATTTATCTCACTCTATATCAAGGCATGTGTCTATACTTTTGGTAATATCGTTTTTTATGCGAACTGGACTTTTAATAATCTTATTTATTCTATAGGAATTTCCGTTAGGGTATTTGCTTAAGTTTGTATTCTTCCTTTTCCAGGATTCTTCGATTTTCTAAGCATTTCGTGGCTCAATTTAATTCACAATGCACAATACTGTATATATTTGATCAAGGTAACGTTAGGATGCATATTACCACCAAGAATATTTTCAATATTTGTAATTCCGATTTATAAGATGCTTATTGAAGACACAATTTATTTGCAATTGATCAGTAATAATGTACTCATTTTTGACATTGCTTATCCATAGGGCCAAGTGCCTAAGGGAAGTTTTTTTCTTCAATCTTCACCATATGAATTACCTCGAGTTATTTCCAGCTAAGAATATTGATTATCTGAATGATAGGCGGCTGAAATGCATGAATGACAAATGTTTAGTTCCTGAACACGACTGGAAGTGTACATTCGGGGGTGTCAGTAGCAGCAAGTAGTCGTAAGAACGTAAATGAAAATTTTCATAGGTTTCAGTATGATTGATCTCAATGAATCCCTTCATCCAAAAGATGAAACCTTTCAAGCAACTTTCTGAAGTTTATTTTCAAAAAGCAGCGTTTGTGAGGTATTATCTCCTTTGAATAATACTTCTTTGGATTATCCGCGAAGTGAATCTGGAAAGGTCGTCGTTATTATCACGCATCTATGTATCATACAGATGGCCTTGTGCTGAGAAAACACTATAGCAAATAGTTATTCGAAGGACTTATTTTTGCACTGACATTCGATATCTTCGATAATACAGAGGAGAATTTGATGAGTACGCCCACAAAGATTTATTGTGGGTTTTGTTTCCGTTTGTTGCGGTGTTTCCTTGCAAATTACTAAGTACCTTACAAATTAAAAAGTCCAACCATCACTGTCCCTGGTGAGATCCTATAAATAGAAGTTTTTTGTTATAAAGCATGTCTGATTAACTTCTGCATGATTACGTGATTACCCGAATTGATGTAAGCCAACTAAATACGTATAACTGAAACTCCACATCCTCAGATAACTATTCTACTGGTCGAATTTTCAACTCGCAGTAGCTGTGATTCTGTTTATGCATTAAACCCTGTAATTCAAGTAACAAATGCTGCTTAAAGTAAATTACAGTATCTTGCTAAAACTGTGATACTCACATAAAGTGCTAGGCCATTAGATGAACTTCGTTAACCTTTTGAAGCAATTGCTTCCAAGAGCAGGCTTCCGGCGAATCTGTGGGATTGATGAGCCGCATTCAGTTATTTTGAAACCTGGCTCTACAACTTCTGTGTTTGTGTTATCGTTCGGAGGTGTGTGTTGATACCCTCACCTGTGTACAGGACTTGAAACCATGATTTCATCTACTTATATCAGCCCAACGGGTTGAGCATGATCAATGATTGCGGAGAGAGGAATTATTGCCTTGTCTGCGTGTTTGGGACTAGAGATGACGCTCCTCAATGCTGATGTTCACCGCCAGAACTAGTCTCGAGGGGCAAGAAGATCAATTTTCCATTGAACGTAATGCAAATTCAAGTTTGAATTCTGACGAACCAGAATATTGACAACACATTGAACGTACACAGTCAATAAATTTAGATCGTAAAGAGTCGAACGGTGTGAATTATATTTTCATTTGACGAATTTATCACGGGGAGCAAAGTTGAGTCAAAGGTATGCACTTTTCACTTGCCAGAACTGCCTGCAATATGACTGTTAAGACCCGCGTGTTCGCTGATACGAGCTGCCTCTGCTCTGTGGCGCTTGGTCAATCACGGAAGCCAAAGAAAGACGAATCTTTATAGCTTGCTACCATGGTATGCAGTGGCAGAGACATGTCTATGTCCGCTCAAGACAAGGCCACATGACGAGTCGCGCTTTAAAGCTAGCAGCGATGCATAGCTTTGTCAAGCTTTGAGCTGTGAGAGTTACGCGGCCACAGGATGAGCCGTACAGATCAATTACCTCTCGCCACTCGTCAGAATTGTTGGTTTACTATGTTAGTTCAAAAAATAGATCATCCCAACGCTCGAGCTTCGAGCTGTGATAATTGAGAGAGAAATTACCGCAGCTCGAAGCTAGCTGTGACAAGCTGTCACAGCGCAGCTGGAGCTACTAGTGTGGCCGCTCCGATTGAAACACACACAAACATTATCGCAGCGCGGCTACAGCGCAGCTCAAAAGCTCGTCATGTGGCTTTACCCTAACCCACATGTATCTCTGTGAATGATTGTATCCAGAACACACGTGATGACATTCATCAACTCAGCAACGACATCGACAGCGTTGTCTCCAAAGCCAACAAACGGATTTATGTGCTTCGGAATTTGAAACGATCCGGCTGTCGAACCGATGTCTTACTTCGAGTCTACAAGGCCCTGATCCAATCTGTACTCACTTACGGTTTTCCAGTATTTTGTAATCTTCCTGATTATCTGATGGACCGTTTAGTGCGAGTTGAGAGACGCATTTCAAAGATAATCGGAAACAATGAAGATCCATCCTTCGCTCCTGCTGCTGAGAGGCAATGTATGAAGCTTTTCCTAAATGTTTTGTATGACTCAGACCATCCCCTGCGGGAACTGTTCCTAGCCCGAACACCCACACTCCAGAATCAGTGTATTTTGCGCCCTCCACGAACACGGACGAAGCGTTTGCAGAATTCATTTATAAGATTTTGTTTGAAATAATTTGTACTTTGCGACAACATTGACTTCAACTGAATTGCATGTAATGCGTGTACCGAATTTCCATTGTGCACCCATAAAGATTATTATTATTAATAACTACGCCTGCTGCGAGCAGCGTTAGCCTAAACAGCCTGCGTAGTTCCAACGAGACAAGTATAGCTAGAATGCAATAATTCGAGGATCACGTTGGAGTAAATCCGGAATGAGTCTTGAGTAATGATTGTCTTCATCATAACGTACTTCAGCGGTCTTGATGTAATTGCGAGTATATTTAGTCTTTAGAAATGATTCTGGTGTCAAAATAATTCCTTTTAACCATTTTATATCATGCTAAAATTTGGTGGCACATGGTTTCTTTGCAAAATTGTTCATGAGTAAAGTTGGAAAGCCACATTTTGGACATCCTGTAATTCTAAGCTTTTCTCAGCTTGCTAATAGCGATACTAGATTCTAACTCCCTGCCAAAGAAGCAGTTTTGTCATTCATTGGTGGTCTCCGTGGCGCAGTGTTTCAGTGTTTGGCAAACAGATTTTCTGGTCGTACGATCATAGCCGAATGGCACCAGTAAAAGTCAACAAGAGGGGCATCCACACAAAAAGAGTCACAATGCTCCAACTAAAATCTGACTATGTACAAGTTTATCTGAGGACCACAGAGGGGATAGTAACGTCAAAATTTCATCATGGTCATTAATGAATGGATTTCCTCGAAATCGATAGCTGTCGTTTAGCCGAATTGTCAGGATTAAAAATAATGATTCAAAGGGTTTATTATCTTACGGCAAAACCCGAGAAGATGTACAAATGATTGCATACAATGCATGAAGAGAGCAAAGGTACAAATTGAAATGATGAAATATACATGGAGGAAGTTTATATAATTCATGATCGACGATAACGCAAAATGTTCAATTGAATTTCTCGATGCACGAATAACAAGAAGCAGTCATGAAGCTACTTCATCGTCACAGAAAATCGAAATATTGAAAAAGAAGACTTCTGGCCTCTTAAGTAATCATCTCTTCGATTATTTTCTATTCTGCATGGAGATGTCTCTCTATTGAGGGACTTGGATCACGCAGTGTTGTACAGCATTTCACTTTTAGCAAATATTGTATTTACAGTAAATAATAAGATTAGAACATTAAAAAACATTATCATTAGTTCTATATCAAAAGTTTTAAATATATCACTATTCATTCATTCAGGCAGCATGCCTTTATTCTGGCTGACAATTTTCTTGCTTATTCATGAGCAATGCAGTTATTTAAAATACTCAAATTGGAAAGCTATAGGTTTGTTTCAAAAATAGCCTTAAAGTATTTAACTTCATGAATTAAAAACTACATGTGATCGTCGAGTTTATAAACTTCAATGAAAATGCATCTGAATAATCGTGTAATTACTATAGCTTTGTCTCGAATTGATGAAATTTCCCCATTCAGAATAGTTGGATTCGTGTTTTATTACAGATGGATAACACCATAACGGAAATATTGCTTCGTGTTTCACAGGTGATAGTTAGATTATACGTGGTGACGTCAAAAAGTATCCGGACTCGATATGAAAGAAGAAAGCTACAATATTTTAATTATATTTTTTGGAAAGAGCATCCATTATAGGTATAGAAAATTGCTTGTTTTGACATTGGATTTAATCAACTATATTTTTGTACAGTTTCTTTAAATTTTTACTGTATTGGCTCATTTTTTTCGAGTTTTAACTTTTCATTGATACAAATGTTAGAATATTTGGCGCTTTTTGAAGCTTTCTTACACCTAATGATATCAAAAACACGAAATTATTTGTCAAAACTTTTATATCAAAAACTTCTCGTTACAGGTAACACAAAATTTATTAAAGTTTTTCGATGTAACTTCCATTTTGCTCCACAGCCACTCGAAAACTTCGTACCGTAGCGACTCACAGGAGAGGTTTCATGCTTGTGATTTTCTGGGACTGGCACGGCCTTGTTCACTTGGAGTTTGTCGATCGAGGGACAAGAATCGATTCCGAATTTTTATTCTACCCAAATCAAAAATGCTCGAAGACGTCGACGTACTCCACGTGGACAGACTTTGTATTTGCTGCACGATAATGCGCCGATTCATACGAGTCAACGAAGTCACGATGCAGTAGAGTCAGTGGGATTTGTACAACTCCAACATCCACCGTATAGTCCTGATTTAGCTCCCAGCGACTATTGGCTTTTTCGACACCTCAAGAATCACCTCAAAGGGCAGCGATTTGAAAACAAAGAGGAACTACGCGCTGCTGCTACGGAATTTTTTTCTTCTCGTCCCTTACATTTTTTCGCGAAGGACTTTTGCAACTTGTTCATCGCTGGCGGAAATGTGTGGAGCAAAATGGAAGTTACATCGAAAAACTTTAATAAATTTTGTGTTACCTGTAACGAGAAGTTTTTGATATAAAAGTTTTGACAAATAATTTCGTGTTTTTGATATCATTAGGTGTAAGAAAGCTTCAAAAAGCGCCAAATATTCTAACATTTGTATCAATGAAAAGTTAAAACTCGAAAAAAATGAGCCAATACAGTAAAAATTTAAAGAAACTGTACAAAAATATAGTTGATTAAATCCAATGTCAAAACAAGCAATTTTCTATACCTATAATGGATGCTCTTTCCAAAAAATATAATTAAAATATTGTAGCTTTCTTCTTTCATATCGAGTCCGGATACTTTTTCACGTCACCACGTATGTACATGCTGACCAAATTCTTGACTTATTATCGTAGAATGAATTGACATCTCTTCGAAAAGCAATCCTAAATCAGGTTAACGTCGCAATAATTTTCTATTTGACCAATTTCTTAAATTGTCAAATATATTAAAGTTCTTGAGATACAACTGTGAGATCAACCTTATAACCTACATATCACTACCAATTCAATCCATTTACTTATATAGTGCAATTGTATGCATTTACGTATATATGCCGATAGCAAGATACTTATATTTGATTATTCAAAGAATTCATAAAACCTGCGAATTATTCACGGTTGTGAGTCTTGCCCCTGCTCTCTACTCATGAAAAGATGCTGAAATCTGCGCAGATGCGTATGATACGTTGGATGTGTGGAGTGAGAAGAATAGAGAGAAGGTGTAATGAAGAACTGCGACAGGAAATGGGACTAGAGAGCATTTCAGATTCCATCAGAAGACAGAGGCTGCGTTGGTTTGGTCACGTGCGGAGAAAGAGCGAGTCAGAATTGGTCAAGAAAGTCACGGAGATCAAAGTTGCTGGCAAGTGTGCTGTAGGACATCAAAAGAAAAACCTGACACAACGTGATAGACAAAGATATGAGAAGTGTTGGTGTTCAATAAGCTGATGCATACGATCGCCAGATGTAGAGGAGAGTCATCAAGAGGAAACCGTCCAACCCAGCATCTTCAGGACCTCAAGGACGTAAAAAGGGATGAGCGAGCGAGTGAGTGAGTGAGTGCGAACTCTGATCTTATTCACGTCTATCAGAAAATGAAAAAAATTGTGATTTTCTAGGTTATGTAGTTCTGAGAAAAACAAGTTTGACTACGTATATTGTGACTGCAGATTTCGCGCTAGATTTGATAAGTTTGTCGTTGTTACATGTCGGAATGTTGAACATTCTGCAACGTTCTTTAAGACTATAATGTACTTGAGACAGAGACATTTTCTCCCTTCAACATGTAAGTAGACATGAAAAAAACCTTTCTTTCTTTGACAATGTATTCGATTTTGTTAGCATTTAACAATCGATTTTCCTGAAATTTCTTTGATTTGCAGTCGGGAATATGATCATCTAGGGTTTAGCGAAGTGTGTTAATTGTAATCGGTTGAGTGAACTAACTGTTTCAATCTACGGTATTTTCGTTGATGTTTTGGACTTTGCTTTTATTTACTCTCCAGAAAAGTTAATTCAGTTGTGATAAAAAGTTGCATGGTCTTGCGATATGTGAAATATCTATCATAAAATGGCATGACACGCGACGCGTTTAATTGGCATTTAATATTTTAGAAAATCCAAACTTGACTTGATGCTGAATTATTTAAATGCTATTTTTCTAGGCAATTGAGCTAACGTGTGTTTCCATCCTCGAGATCAATTTGATTGTGATAGCCTAGGCTTTTACATAAATCTGTCGTTTTTGACTGCGACTGCTATCAAAAAATGTGTGGTGTTTACATGCATTGAAATTTGCTAGGAGTTCATTGGCAGTGTTCATTAACTAATATTCAGTCGGATTTGCAGTCAGGTGATGTTATGACATCAAAACGTAGGGAATTTCTCAGTCAGATTGCCTTGGCTTTGCTTTTAAAGTAGGCTTTTCAATTAAAACAACTTGCTATATTGGTAAATGCGCATTATCCCTTAAAGTTTCTATATCTATTCAATGTGATTGAAGCCATCGACCAACTGGAGAAAAATCTATTTAGTGTGATAAAATTAGTCCAATAAAATTTGTCAGTTTTAAAGCGTCGACCTAATTTTCTCAAGCAAACTAACTTCTTTCTGCTGAGATTGCATTAACTTTCTATCAATAGAGCTTCATTGCATGGATTTTATGACATCTAATGTAGATATTTTTTTATAAGATTTTTTACAAGATTTCCACTCTTATCATGAGGACTGCCGAAATCTTTGCAGTGTTGACACTCTTTTAAGATTCAAGCAATCATCTGAATTTTCCGAAATTTTGTCCGGGTTGAGAATAATTTTTCTCTGTTACCTTTGCGTTTTGGAGATTTCTGTGGATGCAATATAGTGGGGTGCGTCTTTATATGATGTACGAAATTCTTCCCCCGGGGGGGGGGGGGGGGGGGGGGGGGGGGGGGGGGGGTGGGTTGTGTGGGGTTTTTGTGTTGGGGGTTTAAGGGGTTGTGATTGATTGATAGGTTGGGAAGTTTTTGTGGAAACGGGTTTAGTTGGGTGCAATTTTTGTGGATGTTTCTGTTGAATCCCGGAGTAAACTTGCCGAACAATTCAATGCAATGTAACATGTTACATTTATATTGATCAAAAAGTGTGCACTAATCAATCGTCATAGGAGCACAGCTTTGAATCATCCTTTGATCATGAAATCATGTACTTACAGTCTAAAAGAGTTTAAATCTCAATTCATGTGGCTCTAGCTATTCTTCTCCCAAAATTGTAAAGAAGTGATCTGTCTGAAGTGCAGGACGGAAGCCTGAGTTTGACAAACGTATCCATTTCGTCATTTTATCGTTGCCGATTTGTGCATTCTATTGCAGGATAATTGTCTACTCGTCTCCAACATTAATCAGACTGATACAGATGGAGACGGAATAGGCGACAAATGCGACAATTGTGTGAATGTGGCCAACGCTGATCAAAAAGACAGCGATGGAGACGGAGTTGGAGATAATTGTGATGCCGACGATGACAACGATGGAGTTGTGGATGCAAGTGATAATTGTAAAACAGTGGCCAATCCCACTCAAACCGATACTGATGGGGATGGAGTTGGTAAGATTGATTTTTTGCCACATGTATGATTTCCATCTTTTGCAATTCTATGTCATATTTTGATAAGTAATCAGACTACTTGTTTATATGTCCCTTAATTTGGAAGGTGACCTGCTGATTGCGCAAACGATGCATAGGGAAACCGCTAGACAGAGCGTAGCTACCGCTGACGGTTGAAGACCACGTGGAATCCGCATGGCTTTATCGGGCAGGTCAGGAAGATAAGACGGAAATGATCCGATCTAAATATTAAAACAGTTTTCTCTAAGAGTGCAGTCAAATGCTAGTATCAAGGATTTCGTCTAGGTCATGCGAATGAAATTTTCAATTGTCCATGAGTCAGTGCTATCATGGATGAAGAATGAGGAAGGAAGTTTGACAGAACACTTCCCCCTTCACAATCTCCACTGCTAAGAAATTACCGCATTCACTATCTGAAAGTACAAGACGCTTGCGATTTTTCACCACTTAAAACTATTACAGATGTGATGATAGCTTTTTAAGAATTACCGCTTTAGTCTTTGATGATGTATGCCGTTGACGCATGTGAGATCAGTATTATGAAACGCAGTGATTCAAAACATGATAGGAAAATCTATCTGTATGCAATATAAATTGTTGTGGTCTCCGTGGCATAGTGGTTAAGTGCTTGGACTAACGATCTTTCGGTTCATAGCGAAACAACTTTTTGGATTGAAAAATATTCATGAAAACGGTTATCATGTTCTGATAAGGTTTGCATGCTGATTCCGAATATGACATTTAATAAAATATTCATCGAGCTGTCTTTGAATAAATCGATATCTACTAGTTTTGGAGATTTCCATATATGGCAATCTGTTCAATATTTATTGAAAAAAATTGTCCGTGTTATTTATATGCAATTTCTACTATAGTAAGTCTCTGTGATTAAAAATATAAAAATGCAATTTATAGATGAAACCATCGATATTTATTGATTTCAAAGGTTTCCATATGTGGCAACCTAATCAATGTTTGTTGAAAAGCGACGCACATTTTTTAGCTGCATTATCCATGAAAGGAGACCCTAGTGACTCAAAATGTGCTTTTACAGTACAGATGATCACACTGCTTGAAATGCGTTGAATTGTGACTATTTTAGCGAGTGAATAGCATGCAATCAGTATTGTTTTGATAAATCATTATTCTCTTTTTAATCAAGTCACTGTTGAAGATTTTGTAGAATCGGTGATAAGTCATTTAACGACCATATTATTTTGCCAAATATGGAAATCTCTGAAATCAATAAATATATATAATAATTCTGTATTAAATACGATCTGATGGAAAACTTTGACAAAGCAATTGTTGTAAAGAGCCATTCTTCTGTGGACGGGCGTCGAGCATTGTCGTCTTATATTTCAGGTTATTCTGGCGATTTCAAAAAACTCAGCCACAGCATGCACATTTGCATTCGTGGCTCTCATTAGTATCAGTTTTATCACCAATCTTTTGAGTAAATTTCAGGTGGTCTTGTAGTTACGTCAGCCCCACGTCTAGCAAGGACTGTAATCGTTCAAGCTTTCTGAACCTTTTGCTGATGTCGCACATGCTGGCCAACAAAAAACCTATAGACAGAAGACAAAAGCCATGTTGCCTGCCAATAAAGGGACCACGATTACCGTTCAACATTAACGATTTAACACGACATAGCGGACGCAATCAGCTTTCTACACAGCTATCAAAACTGCACACTCAACGTCCTCAAATCATGGAGAAAAGAACACTAAAATTTTCAAATGCTCAACATTCACATAGCACTAAATCTTCTCAATAAAAATGGGCAAACATGGGGACAAGAATTCTTGCGTGACATAGTAAGACAATTTCTTATCAACATTTACAACAAGTTTTTTCTTTTCGCCAATCCAACAAACTATCGCCGGGCGTAGAACCTTGTCAACAACTTCACATTACCGAGATGGATTGGGGTTGACATCATCGGCATAGGCGAATATCTTCGTGTCATGAGGTGCGGAGATCATCAAGTCAAATACGAAAAGAAGAGGCCGCGGCAGGGGCAACCCGGGGCACCCACTAGTGACCACTTTTCAGGGCGTAGATATGCATTCAAAACACACACGCTGCCACGATTTTCAAGAAACTGCAAATGAATTTAGTTCCAGCGGATTGCTCCCCAAGTTCTTCTCGTGAATTAGACAGAACGGAATGACTCACAGAGTCGAACGCCTTTCTACAATAACTGCGAGGCGTTTCACGTAGTTCCGAGGGTCGGCAGAAATATGTTAGCAGAGTTGTAAGGCGCATTGCTAGGTGCGCGTTCGTACAACCACATGGACATTTCTTAGGGATGAAACCAAATTTGCGAGGATTCAAACGGTGATTGAGGAAGGGGAGAAGACGCTTGTCTCTAAACAGCCTTTCAAAGGATTTTGCTCAAGAAAGGAAGGATCGAAATGGGTCGATAGTCGAACTTGGATTGGGAATGGGAAGATGTTGGCCGATTTCCAAAATTGGGGAAAGTCGAAGAAGCAGGGCAACGATTATAAAAGTTCGTCAAAGGCTCAGCAAGTTCAACGGCAAACGAACGAAAGAAGAATCCTGGGATTCCATCTGGACCAATGGAGTTCGCCCAATTGTTTAATCATGAGAGCAACCTGCCACGGACATATCCAGAAAAGTCTGGAGAAGTCGGTGGACGATCTCCGAAAACAATGCAAATCGAACTTGAGAGTGCAGACACAAATTGATCATTGAGAGCTAGAGCAGTATTTTCTGTGATAGGTGCATTACAACTGTGATTTTTGACTTGAGAATTGATGATTCTCCAGCTTTCAGAATTGGAAGAAGTACTCAAGGAATGAAAATGCTTTTTCTTAGCTTTGTTAAGAGATGCAATAAACTTTTCTCTGAGGTTTAAGTATCTCCCATAGTTACCTTGGTTGAGAGCCTTGTCTCGATAATCCGACAGCGCTTTCAAAGAAGGGGTTAACCAAGGTGGATCCGACGTTCTCATGCGAACAGTTTTCTCAACAGTAAAACAAATGTAAACAAAATAAAGAAACTATTGAAGATAGTGATTTATTCGTAAACATATATGACATAAACATATGACATATGACATAAACATATATGACGTAAACATATTCGTACTAATATGAAGATATTGATTTATTCGTAAACAGCTCGATATATGCTAAACGTTTTCATGGACATTTTTCAATCCCAAAAAGTTGTTTCGTGAGGTCGAGCTCCGAAAGTTTCATCGGAAGTCGTCAGGAAGGGCATCCGGACTAAAAGATCACAGCGCTCTAGATTAAAGTCTATGTCAGCACCGTCCAAGCCCCCAGTATGGGGAGTAACGACGTTAACCATCAATGCAAATTGTTAATTGCGATGACAAAGCAATTATTCAGCATCTAGAAGCATTTCATTGTATAAATATCCAATTTTCTCCCCAAACAATCTGCGTTTAGTGCTTAAAACAACCTTAACATTGATATCTAGTGATCATTATGATCTATTTATTTGATATCTACTGCACTTCACGGAGAAACCGAAGGCTAGAGTATCGTTCAGTAGTTTCTTCGGATCATTATAGATAAAGAGTGATGAATAAATAGATTTTCAAAGATTTTCTTGTGAGTGACATGAATTAGTGCTGTTAAATTTAGTTCAACTGAATACCTTTAGCTCAAACTATAAATTTTTTGCTAATTTTGATACATTTTTGCATGCTCTCAGCAATCGCAGCCAAGAAAATCCACAATTTATTGATGAATTTTGCTGTACATTTTTATCTGTATTCACTTCCTAAGGGTATAAATTTTGATGAGGACTGCCATCCCATCCACATGGATCAATCGTTGAAAGGAAAAAAATCGGGGTAGTCGGCAGCCTTTTAAGGCCTTGAATGTGGTACCAAACTTTGAAAAATGGCAACTCACGCAACTCCAACGCCATTAACAGCTTCTGTTTATCCATTGATATTTCTTGGTTTTGCATACCTATGATGTGCGGTACACGTATGTTTTCATCTGCTTATGGAGAAATAGATGTAGTACCAGATACAAGTCCAGAGTTGTAGTTGAATATATCATTGCTACATTGTAAAAAAACTTCTGGTGAAGTTAGTAGCGAGTCTTGCGCTTCAATACCTAGCTGTTCAATTATTCGTTTCTATTTTTAATTAATTGGGACCGCAATATATCTCAAATATTTCAAATGTTCTTCTAAACAAATTCCTTCAACTGATAAAATGTTCAACGAAATCTATTAAGTTAAGGAAAGATTTGCTGGAATTGGACACTACATTCAAGTCACATCAAATAGAAATGATGCACAAAGTACATGGAGTGACAACTTTGTACTTGTTGCAAACCAGTTCGACACTTGAGAGTAATAACGGAAACAGTTTGAAACACGTAACATATGAATACATTGCAGACGAGTGAAACATGGTTAAAAACATCTTCGAGTTCAAATTAAAAACCCATACCATAAAATAATGATTTGCACTAGTTTTAGAGAAATAGTGAATATGACCAAGGAAGTCATTTGGTTGAACATCACTGTTGTTCATCAAGTGTTCGAATTTTATGACAGCAAATTCGCTGCTTCTAGGGAGGAAATGACAGCAGCAAATCAATTTTATTGCATTTTTTGTAGATCTTTTTTATGCATGCTAAGATGCGGCGCAATCACAGGACTCACGCGTGATATACCACAATTATCAAAGAATATGCATTACAATGTTTAGAAATTGGTATTCACATTTTCTCCAAGGATATTCAACTGGATCCTTGGTTTCAGCTGCTTTATTGTAGACTTAAAAGTTTCAAATCCTGAAAACCTTCCCTTGCTAAGTATGGTTATCATTGTTGCAATTAGTAATTTCTTACTTCGTCTTCACGTGAGGCTTTGAATACTGAATATTCAAAGCTTCCCGTTAAGACGGAATAAGAAATTCAAAGCCCCTGACACTGTCGGGCAAGTTTTCTTTTCAAATAAACAATTTTACGCCAAGAAAAGGTCATTTGACATTTTTCTCTCATAGAAAACTACAATTAATTAAAGGATTTCCACGGAAATTCACCGGTCACCAGTCCACGGAAATGAGAATCATCATCGTCAACGGAGAAATAATTAGTAGTGCATGGACACTGGACAGTAACAGAAATGAGTCTTCCAAGCTGTTGGAATTTTTTATAACCTTTAGATTGGAATTGAATCTGTGAAAGGCGAGAGATTTTGAGAGGAAGTTTATTGCCCACGGCTAGTGTTTTGGCATTATTATCTCAGAGTTGTGAAGTTTTGTGTCTCAGACGAGGAATAGATGCGTCATTGCCAGGAGCAACAGGATGAGACGACATCGACAATTAACGGGATGTTATTCTGGCGTGCGGACGGAGTGGGAAGACCTCATAAGGTTTCCGCAGCCTTCCGGTTTATCGACAATTTGTCAACTGCGGTGAAGAGACTCAGGATATAGGCATTATTTCAATAATGTAAATGTTTGCAACAACACTTATTCAGACGATACTTTCAACACCTATAACATTCAGACTCTTGAAGGAGGACAAACGTGCGAGAGCGACATGAGAAGGGAAGAATTCGTCGTGGGAAAGGGAAGTGTAGGATGACGATTCAAAGGAACTTAGATGCAGAACATTAGGGATTGCAATGAGGCTACTTTGTAGATCAGGTGATTTATTTGATAAACGTAACTTCAGTTTTCGTACATCATCTCAAGCCGCTTTGATGAATCAATTCTGCATGTTGAGACGATGAAACTGCTAATTTTGACTTCAATGAACAGAACCTCGATCCATTTTATCGACGCCAAAAATGCGGAATAACCAGAATGAAAAATCAGAATTGCTGTTGTCATTTGATATATGCTCATTGCTCAATGACTTTTATGCTTGTATATTTTCTAAATGTTGTGATATTATATTTGCTTTATCATTTAAGAATTGATCGCTGTAGTCCATATGGTTACGGTATTTCATGCATGTGACAAATGTTTTCCAACGTACCACATCCATATGTCAGATAAGCTGATGGTTGGATTATAAGTATCAGACGAATTTAATAAATTCCACTTTGTTTTAATAATTAAAACAATTTTATTGTTCAGCTGAATTCAATTCAATTAATTTTTGACACTCCCTACGTATAACTCAGGCAATACTTAGCCG
Organism: Prostheceraeus crozeri; assembly: GCA_907163375.1. Lineage (NCBI taxonomy): Eukaryota > Metazoa > Platyhelminthes > Polycladida > Euryleptidae > Prostheceraeus > Prostheceraeus crozeri. The sequence goes on along the minus strand of CAJQUW010013593.1, from coordinate 390,665 downwards.
ATTTGAATAACTTCTATAACAATAATTGTAGACCCTTTTGAGCAACCTCAAGGTTTATAGTGATTTCTAGGAAAATTCTTAGGAGGCTTTTGGGTTGTTCAGAGAACTCGTCCACATTGAAGTTGTAAGCCAAGAGAGCTCAGTATCATGAGCCTGATGACGGGCTAGTTCAAGCTTGTACAAGAATTACATAATGGTGCTTAAATTCTTCTGTGATCCCTTGTATGTATGTATGTATATACTTGTATGACCTTGAATGTCTTGTATGAATTTAGAAGTTTCCATATTTTTGCCTACTAGTTTATATGATGCAACTAACTACGTGTGTAGCATAGAAATGGTAGCATTTATTGATCTTTAATTTATGAAAAGCATTGCTTTCCTGGGAGCATGAATTAACTATAGGAACGACTGATGAAGGTATACTTCCAGTCACGCATGAGATCTGAAATGCTACTTTCTGCTAAGCCTGAGCTTGTCATCTTATCTCTTAAATTTCTTATTTTGGCAAAATAATGTCAATGGAAAGTCAGGAGTCAAATCGGCATACACCATCTAACTCAGGCTTCAAGATGTCATTAGATATAGATTAACCAATATTATAAGGAGCGATATAAGATATATAAGATGCCATAGATTATTAACCTTGACTTTGTCAATTTTTTGGTGCTCTCGATTATCCGGCTTGTAGGTTCACAGATGTGATGATTTTGAAGAATCTGAAAAAAGAAACTTTTTTACAGAGACACGTCATCATAAAGTTACAGGTTTATTGAAATTAAGGAGTTACATCAGTAGCATCTTCGAATTGATCCAACCAGAGATGTCATCGAATAAATAGGCAGTTGAATGGAAGGTGTTTCAACTGTTTCAACTGTTTCAACTGTAGGCCAGACCAGCGCTCACAACTGCAACTTGCGACTGTTTAGCTTAGCAATCTGCCTAACGTTACCTCTTTACTGAAATCGGATACCTTGATAAACCGAGTCTGTCAGTCCTCCGTCTAGAGCAAGGTCTGACCTTGAATTCATTAGCATGACTCGAACTTCCGAGTCTACATTTGACAAGTGGACGCCAACCGAGAAGATCCGTATAATTAGGACCGGCGCTGTGGCTTGTGGTAGAGTGTTCGATCTGCATCCGGGAGACCTTGGTTCAAACCTAAGACTTTTAAAATAGGTACACACAATCTGCAGCATTATTAAGCACTCAGCACAAAAAGAATGAGAATTATTGAAATGACAACTAGGCCACATGGAAGAAAGGCTCCGTGCCTTATGTGCTTCCGAGTATGAACAAAGTTCATTTATTTTATAATTCTTCTGCAAATGTTAAAATGGAAATGAATCAACCATTAAATTTCATTTATGTGTTGGTTAAAATGTAAATTCAATAATTTGCTGACGAATCTGACCTATTTCCACCCACACTTTAGTCATCGTAATTCTTATTGTGTTAGTCTTATAAATTAGAGGAATCATGCTCTGAATCTTTATTCTCTCAACAAGCTGAAATCAGTATCCGGTAATTTTTTTCTTGCCATCCTTCAATTAACAAATTGAGATTTAATGAGGTATCCGAGAAATGTTGCCATAAAATTGCCGAGGAAACATGTTTCACGTCTCCTGTGGGATCAGCCTAACCTTTCATGAAATGAATTGGACGTGGAAAAGCTAGAAGTGGCAAATTTCAGGATTTAGTGTCATGTATCAGCATTTCATCTTCATCTCATGGTCGCTAGAGAAGACAAAATGGTAGAACAAATGAAATTTGCACCTCTTCATGAACCGCTTTATCCTATATACCTGTCATTTTGTGTGTCGAAATATCGGAAGAAGGGGTCTTGAAGTCTCTAATTCAACTAGTCTGATAATTGCTAAGCGGCATACTTAGTTTAGTTTACCTAAAATCTGCAACAGATCGCCGCTTCCTATATTTTGGCAGTATAAGTAGGGAGTACCAAGATATTTGTTTGCTTAAAGTCTGTCTGATTCATGATGCGTTATTTGCAAATACTTATTCGCTGCGTGCACATCCATCCTACGAATGAAGGCCTCACAATTGTTTTACTTTGCATCCATCATTAAGTGCCTGTAATGATGATCACGATTTGTGTTTTCGGTCATCTTGCTTACAGGTAATAATCGTGCGTGCCTAATATGCAATATAGATCTAGTATGCCATGCTGTTAGGCTGAATCGTTGAGCCTTCATTACTAGTATACGGATGAATTAGGCGTAAATGCTTTCAATAAAACTTGTAAATCAATTATTGAATATCGATGTCAGCAAAGTATGCTTTCAGTATTATTTTAAGTTTCATTGCATGATAGTAATTCATACTATTAAGGCAAAATGTAAATACTTTCATACTATATGGTGCATGTTGTAAAACACTTAGTAATTCAGGAGTTCTATAGATGGATTGGAACATGCACGCAAATGCAGGCATTACTGGAGCGATGCTTCTTAATACTTCTACAATCGGAGTTGTTGAAAAATATACCGCCACCCTATAAATAGAGCGCCATCTGTAATGGACCGCTACCAAAGAGGGGGTTGAAAAATAGACCACTATGACGGTCTATTACAGGTTTTACGATATATTCAATCCAAAAGTGGTTTCGCTTTTAAACAATTCACCTACTGTTGATCCATATAAAGCTTGCAGAATTTGAATTCGAAATTTCTAAGGAAGAGTATCTCGTTTCAGTAGACTTAGACTAATGCCTATTGCTATATCCAGCGTTCCTTGGATATTGCTATTTCACAAGAATTATGGTATCGTCGGCATATCGAATGTTTTGTCTTTCCGTTGCCAATTGGAAGCCGTCAAAGACTGCACATAACCCTTCGATTGTAAGGCGTAAGCAAGACTAGAGATACAACACATCCGCGTCGGACTGCACTTGAGTCTCTGATGTTGTAGAGTGACTTCGTTTCAAGGAGCATATGAGCTTTATGGTGACAGTACGTGGCGATGCGAGTATGTAGATTAACTGGATCTTATTGATTGTAGATGTCAATATGATCTTAACATGTGGTCCTTATGGAAATAAGCCTCAGTGATGAGAACCAAGGGACTTAACAAACGTTTTGAACATACGGTACATATTGTTCGTGACCAGCGTTTTTTTAGAGAATAAAATCAGAAGGCACTCCCTTGTTATGGCGACAGTGTTGTTTTTAGACAAATAAAACTGTGCAAGACGCCCGACGTTTCGTCCGCCGCGGACTTATTCATGGACAAACTGGCCTGCGACTAATGACCTTCTAAGAAAGTTAACTTAAAATTCAATTTCATGAGCTACGCAACTACCTGTAAAATCAGCAAATTAACTAAGAATAAGTTTTCGTATCAGAATGATACATCAACCCGTTTCCAAACTGAGACGCAATTTCAACTGCAATCATGCAGAAAAATGTCATCGCAAGGTCTGTCAGACGCTTCCTCATAAGCATAACTGTAGCATGCACTATGTTGTATATCGATTATTTGCAGATTATGCAATGATTTTTGCTATGTCTCTTCGAATCGACCCCTCGGCGTCCGTTTTACTGAACATCGTAGAAGCATTGATAATCTAGGCAGTGCGAGTACCATCTCAGATCATATTGTCCTATGTCATTCTGATCGTTCTTTTACTATAGATGACTTTGACGTCGGTATCATCGATCGCTTCAGCAATCCTATTTACCTACGGTGGCTGAAGCAAATTACATCAGGATCCAGTGTCCATCCATAAATAGGAAACAAGAATTGATATGAACTCATTATTGATATTTAAACCATCGTTTGCCAATGCCGTTTGTCCATGAATAAGTCCGCGGCGGACGAAACTTCGGGCGTTTTCACTTTTTTACTTGTCTTAAAAATAACAACGTCGTCATTGACTGCCTTTTGATTTTTCTTCTCTAGAAGGAAAAATGGTCACAAGTAAGAATTTCTTCCGTGTACGGCAATCAACAGTACTGCGCATACGACAATAATGAATAGAGAATGATGAATAGTAGATTCAAAGTAAGTAGTATCTAACTTTTATCGTGTGTTGTTGTATTCCCAATATGTTGTTGTAATGTAAATGAATACCCTTGATTGCGTTTTGTTCATTACGCGAAAATACGTATTTTTGATGAAATGTGAATTATGATGAATCAATTGAATGCTGCTATAATAACTAATCAGAATAATCAGTTAGACAAGAAAAGTAGAGCATTGGGATCAACAGAAGTCACATTCATGAAAGAATAATCTAGACGTTCATTACGTGCAAATGAAGAGTCTGGGAATTTTGAGTACATCAAGAATGTTTTGGAATGGATAAGCTGCTCAACAGATGTGATGGAATGCCAGGAATTGTCGACATCAGTTTCGTGTTCGGCGCATTAACTACTTTTGGTATTAATGATTAATCAATAAACTGTCATGATATTGTGAATTTATCGTTAACAACATATTGCATGGATTCCGTGCTAGTGAATGCATGTCGTCACCTTTAATAGTCACCTCGTCCACCGATTGCTTGGACAAAGGTGTTAAGTGTCATTGTCACAGCTTACACGAAGTCATCGCCGTAGCACATTGGTTATGTGCTTAGCTTTGTGATCGTTTGGTCGTGTGTTCGAGTCCAGGGAGTGTAATTGAGAGTCGCAAGGAAGGGCAGGTGGACTAAACTTATCACTCGCTCCGATTAAAGTCTGACAATGTTAGAGCCGTACAAGAACCCGGAAGGGGTAGTCACGCTGAAGCTTCATGAAAGCTCAATGAGTAGTGTGTTACATTGTAGATGATTTGGAATCGAGATCTCTAATACCACTTTCATGGAAACCCTATCACACGTCTAATAGCTCTCGAGGTTATGCCTAGAACTAGGTCGCGGATTCTTGATTTTAGCTGTCGTTTGCTTGATTTTTTTTCGAAAAAGGGTTCCCCTACGTAGATTTGGAGCTTGTTTTCTCGCATTTAGGAAAGTGTGTAAAAGATGTTAAGTCTGGTTTCCCATTTTCCCGGAAAAATCCGCTATTACGGATGTTCACCGAAATTATTCTAATACAAGTACTTAAAATTTGTGCATTCAAACGTCGTTTTTGCTACTATTATCCGGATTTTTGGTTACATCAAATTGGAATATCTGTGTTAAGGCAATTCCGAAAACGTTGAAATCCATGTTTAATTCTCAATACAATTGACATCGATCGGTATTTCATTGAATTTTTTTTCATTTTCTCTTTCGGTTTCATCGGTTGACATGTAGATTTCATTGTGCGGTTTAGTGCTCTCCAAGCAACGTCACAACTGTCGCGTCATTAATAATTTGGAATCCTACTGTTCCGTGTTTTGCACAACTGGCACTACTTTTTAAACTTTTGATTAAAATATCACTTGTTTTTAATACTATTATTTGTATTTTTATTATTTGTTGAATAGTGACTAAAAGATGTGTATGTTTTGGAATTCTTGGAAATCGGCCTGCCTGAGATTTAAAACCATGCGTGTATACGCGTACATACCCGCACATCACAATAATTATCGATTTACAAATGATTAATCAGAAATTGATACAAAATTATTGTATATGAAAATAGAAGCATGAATGGCACTAAGCATGAGGGCATGGAAAATGGCATGGAGTATGGATGCATATGGAAGTATCAAAGTTGCACTTCATTGAGTACATGACATGTCGATGATGACTTTTTCAATAAGATATTGCAAATAATAGCATGAGCCGCGGAAATCCCCCAATTTTTGTCATATAAAATCGTGGACCTTTCCACTGACAGGAAGATCACTGTCAAATCATTGTCGACGTTTTATACCTTTCATAGTGTGCACATAGAAATTGAAACAATAAAACCTCTAGAATGGAAATTAAGCTTCATGCAATGCACAATAAGGGCACATAAATCGCACGCATTTTCACTTAGATGCACCTGCCAACGTCTGTATCATTGGGTTAGAATCAGTCACATGAGTAAATCGAAGCTTTTAATTGGTTCTTCATGCCCCAACTTAGTTCCCTCGGATGTGCCGCGACCTTGAGTCAATTTCCATTCTAGCGAACTTCAGATAAACAGTTTATTTCTATGAGTGTGCATCATCATTAATTTTACTCAGTATGCAGGCCATGAATTCGTTGTTGGTGTTTGTCGTTTTTTGATAGTAGATAGTGATGGTAGAACAGTGGGATGAGGCAAAAGCAGCGTTTTCGACTTGTCTCATTCTTTCAGAGGACTCGCATACAGTCACGACTTCAAACTTCATCAAATGTTACTGTGATGCATTATTCCTATGCAGAACCGTTATTCAAAAATAATGATAATAATTGATGTATAGAAATTATATTTCGTAACATTTGTAGAATGCACAAGAATCATATCCGCATTGTTTTGTATTTCCTTGTCTTTTCTCATTTACAACGCATGATAGTGTGATTAAGTAGAAATTACCACAAAATGATTATTTTTTGAATTTATGAAAAAGAATTGAGGGAACAATATCAAAAGAGTTGATTATGAAACGATTTCCGACGCTGAGAATATTAAAATTTCTAGCTGTGATTGACAAAACAGATTATATAATGTTTAAAGTAATTGGTTATTGCACAATTCCAGCGAACGAAATATGATTATATCGGATATGAATTTTCAAAAATGTGGCTTTGCCTAAGTTACTGGCAGTTACATACTAGTAATTAAACTCAGAAATGAACTCATGATGTGGCAGAAAATTAAGACAAGTTTTGAATATCTGCAAATTAAGGAGTGCGAAAACAAACTTACCACTTGCAGCAATGAATATAACCAATGTTGCTGAAATGTTTGCTAATTAGAGGATTGTAAGATTTTCAATGAACACAGTTTCCTCAAGTACGTTGGGAAAATTCACAAGTTGTCACATGGGTCTCACATGGGTCTGGGACAAAGCATTGAGCTGCATAGGTCCGACATGGACCGCATAGCATCACGTGGCATGAATAGTTGGCTCAGCGGAAAATAAAAGTAGATTTGTTTAACACAGGCGGTAATGATAATTATATATATATATATATATATATAACAAGAAAAATATTAATAACTATACTCAGTTTAATAATTATAGATAATTTAATAATTTTAAATAATTATAGACAGATAAGTTTAAGTGAACATTTAGATGTATGTGGCCGAAAATCTTTTTCTATTTTCCCTTTTTATAAGATGTTTTCTGATTGTGATGTAGAGAGAAAAAAAAAAGATATTTCATAGAATCCTTTGATCCATCACTCAATTCAACCTAATTATCTTACCCTCAACAGAAATTTATGGTGTACATAATCCTATGACTTTGAAGATATGTTCCAAATTTCCATGTTATTTCTAATGACTAACTTTATGATGTATATTTCAAATTTTGTAAATAGCATGTTATCTAAATCTCATTACTTATAAAGCATCTGAAGAAAAGAAAGCGCTTATGCTTATAAGTAAAAGTCGTGTTTTCAGTTTTAATTTCATTACATATATATATATATATATATATATATACAGTATATATATATATATACAGTATATATATATATATATATATATATCAATAATAGTATGATATACAATGTATGTTAATCATATGTCAGAAGCAAATTATTTATGCCTCTCATCAGTTACAGAAGCGGGTCTCGCATTTGTGACCCGGTCATTTTCCTTTATTGGAGTTGCCAATTTAATTACTTGTCTACTGATAAAGGTTGCATAAAGTTGTATAATGCAGAAGTATCATGCAAGTTATAGGCACTTCAAAACCAATGGAGTATCGTCACGTGTAATGCTTTAGCCACAATGAGACCCTTTTCAAGCGATTCCTAGCAAACCGTCTTGCAGCAAATCTAAAGTCATCAATGTAGCAGTTGTAAGATGACACTGCGAACAAAGCTGTATCTAATGACTGTCTACATCGTGTTTTCAAAAATTAGCACTTAATTATTATTAAGTGATCGACTCTCCACATAAACTTATTAATGTTGTGATTGTCGAGTGGACCAAAAAACAAATTGCAAAATTCCTGATGGTAATTAAACAGAAATATCTACATGATAAAAATCGATTTTTCTGCTTATTATCAAACAACTATCAATAATTATAGGTGGTTAGAATTTTTAATACTGAACATTCTCTTCTTCCAGACCCGCAACATTTCTGATTTATTATGATATTTGGTAGAATTGTAATCCCTTTGCTCTCCGATATCACATCACTATTTCAGACAGTTCAATTTCATATGTACATGCACATATTCTATCATCGATATCATTACCCTGTAGCGTTATCCAGTTTTGGAAATGAAACATTTTGAGTTATAACTGGCAGACTAACTTACACGAAATAACGTATACAGAATACATAAAATGAAATTTTGCACGCCCGTGGCCGTACCGCATGCAACTCTGTGCTGGATTAGAGGCAATCTCAAGAATGTAGCCCTTAAAAGACAGCGCCGCATTTAACTGTCAAATCACAGTTCATATCGATTTTTCTGAATAACATAATCAAGCAATAAAAGTTCACTGAATCAATCAGACACTTTGAAGTTTGAGGACGATTCTTTGATTTGAGTTTCATAGGAACGGGAGGATTGTTAAGAATTCTACACACAAGGGTATAGCGGTGTCTGTCGAAAAGCTTATTGAAATGAATTATTGAGCTGCTTGACTGTGAGCGTTGTGAGCTATTATGGTAAACACTAAAACAAGTCAGTTTTTTTCGAGGTGGGATGTTTGCAACGTAAGGCTTCAGGTTTCTTGTGGTCAGGCTTGAAACCTTTACCCCATCATCACTGATTCATGTTATTGACCCAAGCCGCCGAACCCAATTTCCATGTATTTCATTCAGCATTGTAGAAACTCAAATTACGATAATAACAAACTGATATTCTTCTCAATCCCCGATTTCAGGTGATAAATGTGACAATTGTCCGAAGACAGCAAACCCAGGACAGGAGGACATCGACCAGAATGGATTCGGAGACGCATGTGACCCCGTGGGGGGAACGAATCGTGATCGAGATGGCGACAGTGTTCCTAACAGTTTGGATAACTGCGCCTGGGTTCCCAACGCAGATCAAGCCGACACTAATGGGAATGGCGTTGGTGATGTTTGCGATGTGGATGCTGACAGTGATGGAGTAGCAGATGTCAGTGACAACTGTCCATTTGTCTCCAATGCAGACCAGGCAGATACAAATGGTGAGTCAATAGCTCAAACTTGTAACAAGAAGAAATTAGGCTTGCGATACATCGTCATTTGATAAAGAAAATGCATTCTTTTCACTCCATGTCCTTCTGTATGTGAACTGCTGATGAGGACGTGATTTGTACTTGCTTTTAAACATTGATAGCATTCCGAATTTAAATCCACTCTTGATTTAGACATTGTTGACCTATCCAGGCTTCAAGGCGCATTGAGGAGTACGGAGGGTGAACCCCTCTGCTCACTGACATGACATGTGGTCTCCATGGCACAGTGGTTTAGTGCTTGGCCTAGCGATGTTTTGGTCTAGAGGTCGAGTCCCGAAGGTGTCATTCGAAGTCGGCAGAAAGGGCATCCGCACTAAAGGTGCCACAACGCTCATGAAAAGTTTGACTATGTCATCACAGTCCAAGTCCCCTGCATGAGGGAGTAATAACGTTAGTGCCTCATTTCTTCATTTCTAGATGATATCATGACATGATTTGTAGACTCATGTTTATAATTTGTGCTACTCACATAAAAATCAATGCGTTTCACTGAAGGTCATCTTGCAAAGTGGTAAAATTCAGAGTACATGACACATTCTAGTGAGCGAAATGCAATGGACACAGGGCGGACCATTTTCCGGAATTCCGGACTTTTTTCATGGGCCAACCGTTCACCCTGCTTTGAAGTCTAATTGGTGGTCTCATGTGAGTATCAATCAAGTGAACGTGACAGTTGCATGTGGCAGATTAGTGTTTGATATTTTGTCCCAGTCCAGAATTGAATTCAATATCCAGCCTTTCTCTGGCCCAATAGAGACTGATACCAGTTTTACGGAAATTTGATCAGATATTGGATAAGCCTTTTGGTTTCGCGACTCATCGAAAAATGCAATAAAACTAAAACCCCCTCTGTTTTTCAACGCATCCAGCCTCTTATGACAATGACATGAAATTCGGAGCCACACAAGAACTACAGTGTGTTCTGTATATCATGCACTGTGCAATTATCAACACTTACAAGTACTAGTATTTTGTGATCATCTTGTGTTCTCCTTCAAATCATAGCAGTGCAGCCCAATCATTGCATCTTACTTCGCAGGTTGTTGACAGTTGTTTGAGTACGTAGAAAGGACATATGGCTTCAGAATTTTCAGACTTGTTCAAGTTTTTTCGCTGACATATCTGAACTAATCATCTCTCAGTAACGGCTGTATCTAGCAGGGAATTAGACAGTCGGTATTTCTGTGTTATCCAGTATTAAACAATGTGGCGCAATATGAACCACGATGGCGGTCTGTAATAGACAGTAAATCCGAGGGTAAGTGGCGCCTCTCGATATTCTTGTTGCTGTTTTTACCCGGCCTCATTTATATTATCTCACATCTTGGTAGTCGACAACATGCTTTACAATTGTTATAAAATATCGACATCTGCACATAAAGTGAAAACAGAATATTGCATCCTTAGCTGCAAAAATGGTGGTTGCTGATAGAGGAGGAAATGACGGCTATTCATATCAGTTCCTATTTTTCTACTGAGAATTCAACTCAAAATTTAGTTGCATTAGTTACATTTTGTTTTCAAATATCAGCATGTATTGATGATCACTGGTACACCAATTTAGACGAAATATCAGCAGTGTGTTAGAAGGTAGTATTTAATGAACACTCGATGGAAAACTTTTATGTATTATTTCTTATCTACATATGCGGTGGAAAGATAAAGTGCTGCCAATGTTCATAATAAGCTTTAAGTTATAAAGCAAATTTAGAAGCGAAATAGAAAGTTCAGATGCAATTATTCATTATTATTTTAGTAGATGATAACTTCATATAATCAATCAAGTATTCATTTCGGTGTCCAGACAGTCAGTCATAGGCCTTATTTTTCATCATCACTAGGACTCATTGAGAGGCTGATGAATAGCATACAGTTATTTGTCAAATGTGACATCCGTAGATGTCAGACACTGTATAATATTGACTATAAGCTGACATATGCAGTGAATGGTCACACGTTGTGAAAATGTGTAGCAGTACCTAAAGAATTGAGGCTTCCATTGACTTGCAATGCTCTTCATCACAATATATTATTTTGTTGTGAAGGTTCCAAGGATTGGTACCACTTCCTTATCAATTCGTACTTCATGAAATTTCACGATCTTTCTCTTTTCCTTGTAAAAATGAAGTTATTGTGATAGACTAAAATATTTTGCAGTGAATCATCTACAAATTCTTGCATCTTTGAATAAACTTGACCATCAAGAAACTTTTGATAGTAAGCCTACCAACTGAATTAAATGTGATTAGCCGGATTCTGTGGTAACAACTGACAACCCACATAGGAAGAAGCTGCAACTGTCATTTTCTGCAGACTTACTTTCGAAAGTTGATAGCAAAGACAGTTCATACAGGATCCTTATAGACTGATAAACATCAGAAAGTTCTTTGGGAGGTTTCCGTTCCTGACTTTGCAATGTGTACGACGTACAGTATGTTTCGACCTGATAGCAGTCAAATGTGAGTTCATCATGAACGGGGAGGGGTATTCAAGTCTGGGCCCGGGTCAAGCTGTGGTCAAACTATGTCACGGCCAATTTCTACTTTGAATGAATTCTTTACTTTACACAAATGTCATTTGGCGAATGAGAAACACAAATTATGAAGATGGTTCAGGTTCAGTTTTGTGCAAGCGTCAGTCCAACCCACTGATTATTTTGTCGACCTTCCCCTTACGAAATCAAGTTCCTTTGTTGTAAGACGAAATTTTCGCAACTCTGAGCATTCAATCGAATCAATTGTTGACAACTGATGTCTAATATTTACAGAATTTGCAGCCAGCATGTTTTTTCAGAAGCAGTTGCGTCATTCGAATGCTTTTGGATATTGTAACAACTTCATTGTCAATAGGACGCTGATTTATCTGATTATATGTTTCTACTATTCATTAACTGAGATGAGAAAGGAAGCCTTTCCAATAATCCTTTGCTTCGTTAGTTCTGATGTCAAGAGGACGCTCTCCCTACTTGTGAGGGACGCTTCCGGTCCGATATACCATCAGCATTTGAGGAGAAGTGCCTCCAGGTCCATCTGATTTTAGAGGGATGGTTGTTCGCAAATTGCTATTTTAGGGCCTATGGCTTGCGACTTCATGCTTAATGCTTGTAGATTGAATAAAATCCAGCGGGCGAAAATATAGTTTTGAGTTTCGACACTTTTGTCAAGGTGACGAGAGCTCCTTGTCCTTCTGAGATCAACCAATGCACTTAGGCCTTTTTCAACTCATGAAATTGTTTTTTCCAGGTATTTCTAGTTACAAGGTTTAAGAACAACCACGTTGTCTTCATCTGTTGTCACTATTATCCTGTGGGCGGTTGTTGTTGAATATTAGCACTGGATATATGCTGCTGGAAGCTGATTTGACTCTAGGAGACTGCAAGCAAGACAGAGACAGGGATACATAAATGGCTGTCACAGAAGATCACTTTATTTGGAAATGAAGTTAAAATAGTTTCTTTAGCGCTCTGTGGATACATCTAAGCTAGGAAAACGGATAAACGGATTCATTTCATCACAATTCAGCAGACGTTTATCCAATACAGTCCAATGTAGATTAGGAAATGATGCGTAGAACTATCCTAATGTTTTGTCATAAGTCATAATGTCTTTAATGTTTTTTCATAAGTCATAATGTCTTCATGCAAGCATTATCTTCTGACAAGAAAGCCAGTTTCAATCATTTTGCTTTACAGACTGATGTTGTGATGACTCATGCGCAGCCGGATTCTGTGTTCAGCAAGTGTGATACCGCAAGAATACTAGACTTGACAGTCTTCTGACTTCTTTTTATTCTGGGCTAGTAACAGAACTATGAGTTCACTCTAAATTTAATTGGCATCTACATGTTGAACAAGGAAACTGATAGAGATATTGAACATCTCGCTGAGAAACCGAACCAAGAAATGCTTTTTCTCATTAAAATCCATGAATTAGTGGAATATTGTGTTACGCAAATATTCAGATGGGCCCATAATAAACATAATAAACTCCTATCCATTCGCGCGTGGCACTACACATTGACCTCACATATCCCGATGGCATTTTAGAGTAGTCTTATTGTCTATTGAACAATTTTGCTTATTTTTGCTTGTCTCTCATCATTATAGAATCAAGATGATGACCCGGGTCCTGTTTTGGTTAGGTATGAGTGGGTTCGGATTTTGTCGAGGCTTCGTCAGGTTCTGGTTGGCGTCGGGACTGGGGAAAAGTAGAGTCATTTCGGGTTCGCGTTAGGGTTGGTCTGGGTCAGATTATGGTTGGATCGGGGTCAGGTTAGGGTTGGTCTGGGTCGGGTTATGGCTGGATCTGGGTCGTATTATGATTGAATCTGGGTCGGATTAGGGTTGGTCTGGGTCGGATTATGGTTGGATCTAGATCGTGTTAGGGTTGATCTGGGTCGTATTATGATTGAATCTGGGTCAGGTTAGGGTTGGTCTGGGTCGGGTTATGGCTGGATCTGGGTCGTATTATGATTGAATCTGGGTCGGATTAGGGTTGGTCTGGGTCGGATTATGGTTGGATCTAGATCGTGTTAGGGTTGATCTGGGTCGGATTATGGTTGGATCTAGATCGTGTTAGGGTTGGTCTGGGTCGGGTTATGGCTGGATCTGGGTCGTATTATGATTGAATCTGGGTCGGATTAGGGTTGGTCTGGGTCGGATTATGGCTTGATCGGGAAAGTGGTTTCCTTAGGTTCCGGCCAGGGTCGTTTTGGAATTGGATGGGAGTCAGGTTAGAATTGCTCCTCTCTGGTATCGAATTATGTAACATATTGTTAGTCCGACTCCGACGATAAAAGTCCACTTCATTATATCTTTCGGTAAGCATTGAGCATTGGATATCACCCTGACCGTGAAACTACATCGAGTGAATCGAAATGATAGATCTAGCGCAACTGAATCTCAGCATCTAACATTGAAGATACCAGGAAAATAAATGATTGGAAATTGATGGCTTGGCTTATTCAAAATGCAAATTTGGAGATCAAAGGATGCGAAGAATTGAATAGTCACCGTAACATGAAGATTGGCAATATTTATAATTGCCTACTTATATTCAAATTGACTGTGCGATGATGAATAGATGGATGATGATGCTAGCGTTATCGGAATAATAATTAATATAAAAGTGAAGGTTTAGGATCATGATTTTGTAAATAAGCTTGTCATTTATATATCTGAATTTTCGTACATCTCGTTTATTAGGGTGGGATGACAACTTCATATCTTCGCTCATGTTATCGAACGACAATTAAAAGGAGAATGTACATTGGCTTCGATTCATGCGAATCCGCAATTATTATATTTCTGCGTTTTGTGAAAATAGTTAGTAGACATGCATGTGCATTTCAGCCATAAATACATGTTGATGTTCTATACTGTCTGTTGCTGTAAGTAAAACTGTTAATCTTATTCAATATGATCAAAAACTGATGTTTTCAATTGGATACATGAATCAGCATTTGATAATGAAACGGAAGTCACTAAAAGTACAAGAATTGAACAGCTTAACAGCTGAATTTTAGAGAACATTTAAGAAATAAATTATAATTGTTTTGGCTGTCAGAAAATTGAAGTAGCAATCTTTATCTTCAAATATCAATGATTAACAATGTAGGCAAGACATAAGTAGGAAACACGTCCAGAAATTTGCTGCCAGGTTTTCTGTCCTCTTAAATTCGTTTGACTTGGGCTGGAATTCACTTATCACGTGTATTGCAACCACAGCATTTGGAAATCTATTTTATGCAATCAAATTTTTATGTCGCAAATGAGAACCCTGTTACGAATAAAAAGATAGCTGATTCAGAAAATGAGAATTCTATTTCAGTGAATATGATTTCTATTTCAAATGCAAGACTTTGACAGTTGTCATGCTGTAATTAGCAACTTTGTAAAGTTGCAAATAATATCAAACGAAATGGTATTCTTATTTATTGAATCAGTTGCATTTGCAACTGATTGTATAGATTGCTCTAACAAATACTGTTGGCTGAGGTCCCTTCTAGAGCCACTTTTTCACGCTAAAATTTAATTAAGCCTATGTCATTGTTCCGCCATAAAATGTAATTTTCTTCGTCGTTGAAAATATCCATTACAATCGTCGCTGATTGAAATGTTTCCTTGTTTACAATGTCATTCATTACATTCAAGTCGATCTATCCTTTTTCAGTGTAATATGTAATTATTTCAAAGTTTACCATTCCATTTCATGCTTCCCCTCCAATTATTCAATATTCAATTTTATTTCTAGAAATCCAAAAGTAATTGTTTACTCACTTTAAGTCCTCCTTTTAACGTCTTCTTTTCTTCCTCTGTTGAGGTCTGGACGATGTGAGACTTCTCCAACTAGCACGGTTCTGTGCGTCACTCGCGGATAATCCTAGCCCCACTATATCTGCGCTGACGACTTGGAGCCATGTTTTCTTTAGGTCTTCCACGAGGACGGGAACCTTCGAATACCACGTGTAGCACTTGTCTGATTGGTTCCGCGCTTCACATGACCAAGCCCACAGAATTAATATTTTGTTTATCTACTTCAGTTAAGCGCGCGCAGATGAATCTAATTCTGTGACCAAACCACTGTAGCCTTCGCTCTTCCTGTAATGGTGTAGGGCAACACCTGCTCTACACGACAGCGTTGTTGATCCGAGTCAGCGAGGCATCCTTCCATCACATGAACGCAGTTTTGAACTAGATGTTGAGTCAAGTTCCAAGATTCAGCACCGTGGAGAAGTGCAGGCCTGATGCAAGAATTGTAGACGTTGCCTCGACACCTGAATGGAATGTGGCGGTTTCTAAGAAGACTTGTGATGTCCTTCCATTTGCGCCAGGTTGACGCGATTCTGGAACCCCATCATATGACGTTTCTTGGGATGCTATCAAATGCTTCCTGTGGATCGATGAGGACATGGAGCAGATTTTTTTATGTACTTCTCCTGCAATCCTCTGATGATGAAAATAGCGTTCGTGCACGATTTCCCTTGACGATATGCGACCTGATGTTGACCAGGCTTTCGTTTTTCAGACTCTTTACAGCTTCCCTCGCCTCATTCAGTGTGTTATATTCGATGGGTCATTCAGTTGGAGAAACTTCGCTCAGAAAGATGGCATTCCCTTATCCCTAATCATACTTGGAAATTATCTTAAACAACAGAAATATCCTTCGTTATGGAAACATGCTGTTGTAACCCCGATCCTCAAGACAAACCCTGCAAGTGTTGAGAAATTTTGGCCAATAAGTGTATTATCTACTCAAGCTAAAGTGTTCGATAAGATTATCGTTAATTCAATGAGACCAATATTTGAATCTAACTATGGCCTATCGCGGCATGGTTTTCATGGATTACATTCTACAACTACTGCGCTTTTAGAGTTGTATGAGAATTCTCTCGAAATACTTGAAAATTCTGATTTCGTAGGAGCAGCTATCATGTCGTTCGATTTCTCAGCAGCATTCGATTCGATCGACTACAGATTGCTTGTCCAGAAACTCGAGGTTTTAGTGTTTCCCAAAATTCTATATCCTGGCTGTGTAGCTATCTACTTGATCGGACTTGTGCCATTAAAGTCGACGATCACTTATCGCGTGTGATTGATGTCAAACGAGGAGTGCCACAGGAGTGGGTATTAGGCCCGCGAGGAAATAAGTCAGGGTGTCTACAAGGCCTGGATATCCTGGATAAATCCTGATTTTGAAAATTTGGCCTTGATATCCTGGATATCCTGGATAAATCCTGATTTCGTCGAAATTAAAAGTTGTGAAAAACGTCCTGAGCTACATTTTTAACGTTTACAATAATGTAAACAAAATGTAATTATGCTTTTCGGTGACTTCATCTTCCTTTGTGCTTTTCGATTTCATTTGATAGCGTAAAATAATGTTCGTGTGTGTTTTCTTTCGGTTTCAGGTTACATGTGTTAATTTAAAGTTTTTCGTATACATGAATTTTCGAACTCGGTGGGTGTCTCAGACTTCGAAAACAGATTAGTGACTCCTATTTTGTAGCTGCATTCAACGACTATCAGCTAGTGAATCTTGTTCGTCGTAGTGTCGACGTTCCCACATCCTTGAATTCAACTGCATCATCTTCAATGAATGCTGATGCATCTTCATCGATGCACACAAGTAAAATTTCTACAATTAACCCGGAAGCGTGAACGGCTCCTATTACGACAGCTATGAAAAAATGAAGTATATCAAAGCAGAAATAATTTGGGCCTTGGATATGGTAAAGAATCACCGTTCACAACGATCATGTGATGATCAACAATCTATATTTCAAGCGATGTTCAAGAACCACTCTGTTGTTGACAACATCCAAATGTCCAAAGATAAGTTAGACTACGTTGTGACTTTCGGACTGTCTCCACATTTTCAGAAAGAGATACTAGCCAGAGTACATACGTCCAAGGAGTTTAGCATACCTTTCGATGAGGCATTAAACAAAATTGTTCAAAGGGGACATCAAGATCTGTGGATTAGATATTTCAACGAGCACTGGTGTTGTAGTTAGTGATTATGTAACGTCAGTATTTCTCACTCACTCGAAAGCTGAAAACATATTTGAAAGTGTCAATAAAGCATTGGATAAAATTAGTGGCTCATTTGTTGATGTCTTCAATAGATTGTTGCAAATCAGCATGGCAGTCAATCATTTCACCGAAGACTTTTTGAAAAATTTCAGCACAAGTATGGGAAGGAATTGCTCCAAACAGGTACATGCTCTACAGGTACAACTGTACTGCAAAGCGTGTACTACCTTTTCAAAGATTCTCCTGCACGCAGGGCTGATTATTGGCCACACATACTACAGGTTCAACCGCATTTCCTAAGTATTTTTGCAAATGCGGTTAGGTACAAAACAAAGATGTATGTAACAGAGCAATAGAGATTCTACC
The DNA here is from genome assembly GCA_907163375.1 of Prostheceraeus crozeri. NCBI lineage: Eukaryota > Metazoa > Platyhelminthes > Polycladida > Euryleptidae > Prostheceraeus > Prostheceraeus crozeri. The sequence goes on along the minus strand of CAJQUW010013593.1, from coordinate 372,495 downwards.
GAACATTGAGAAATATTGCGTCGATGTGAAACCTCAACCCCATGTAGCATCATTCTCAACAGTCGTTGACGCAATCAATGACCCATTTCCTGCAGCGAAGCTGCATTTTTTCAACTCCGTAGCGTCTCAGTTTGAGCCATTTCTACGGCGGTTTCAACACGACAAGCCTATGATTCCATTTTTACACGGTTTTCTCATTAGGCCTTGTCACAGATTATGTACATTGAAAATATTCGTTAAGGCATCGGTCATGCCAGAGGTAGGGGCAGACGCTTCCAAAATTCTGATGCGTGATCTGAATAACGATGCAAATCTGAAGGAAATATCACAAGTGGATCTGGAATTCGGAGCCAAACGCAACATCCCAAAGAATTCTCATCCACGCAGAACGTTGGAGTTCGGTCAAGCCCCTCGCTATTGCCTTATCGCCTTATAAAATAAGGGAGAGGAGTCCGCTGAAACACAATCTTGTTAAAGACGCTGCATTACTCTCCGTTTGTCATTTTAACCAAGTCTTCAACGCTTTGCGAAACGCGTTCTGACATTTTATTGAACAGAATGATCGATTCCAACTGCATTTCTGTATCTCTGGCTGATTGGGCAAAGCAGGAATATTCCGACTTCATTCAATCAGATCTAACGAAAAAGGAACTACAGGTAAATTTCACTGGTACTGCATGCATCAATACCAAAACTTAACTGCTTAATGTTTTCTTTAGAAATCTGACATCGACAAACTTCGATTGGACGACCTCTACTGCAGTCTTCTGCGAAACAAAGAAAGTTCTTAACACCTGTGGGCAGTAGTGAGGAAGGTTTTGGTTTAATTCCATGGTCAAGCGGCAGTAGAAGGTGTTTTCAACATAAGCAAGGATATGCTAATAGAGAATCTTCATGAGAGTTCTATCTTGGCGAAACGTGTGGTCCATAACGCCATTCAGTATTATGGAGGGGTTCTGCATGTTTCGCTAACTGCTTCTTTGATTGAATCGCTTAAAGTATTTATGCCGGCGACGTGTAATGGCACTCGAACTAAAAGGAATGAAGATCAGCAAGTTAAAGGCAAACGTGTTGCTGAACTGGATTGTGAATTGAACAATATTGAAACTCAAAATTCAATCACTAGAGAGAAACAGTGTGAACTTGACGATCGAGCTACGGTGCTCAAAAGACTAGTTTGTGACCACCTGAAAACCAGATAAAAGCGTAATTCGTTTTATAAGTGAGTGTTTGAAAAATATAGCAATGTAGTGTTGAAACATACAGCAGCAGTTATTTTTAGGTCTTAATGAGACAAAACGATTTTACGGCTATTATAAATGCTTTGGAATTTGGCGTTCTATTAGACACAAAAGAAACAGAAAGAAGAGAAATACGAAATATCTAGTAGGTAACGGCACTGTTAAAATGGCATAAAAATTTCGATAGGCTCCTTGATTTTTGCAATAATATCTCCTGGATATCTCCTGGATTTGAAAATTCCTGATGTAGTAGACACCCTGTAAGTGGGTATGAATCATACTATGATTTGAGTATGAATTTTTCATACGTATGATCACACCCACTTATTTCCTCGCGGGGGTCTTCTATTATTCTGTGTTTACGTCTCTGACCTAAAGACAAGGTTGTACCGGAATATTGCTATAAAATATGCCGACGATACTAATGTCATAGTCTCCTTGCTTAAAAGCTCAAGAAGCAATAGTACTGAAATACTCAATGATGAGATTGAAGCGATTGATCATTGGTGCAATAAGAACAAGTTAATTTTGAACAAAACAAAATCAAAGATGATGCTGTGTTTAAAACATGATGAACATCTACCTGACATGAATAGTATAGGCATTCCTTTGGTTTCAAGTATGAAAATTGTTGGAGTAACTTTCAATAATGATCTAACTTGGCATGATCACATAGCTGGTGTAGTGAAAACTTGCAATCGACGATTCTATGTTGTGCGGAAAGTAAAGAAATTTATGTCTACTCGAGGGCTTCAGCAAATCCATAATGCTATCGTTTTGTCTGTAATGGAATACGCATGTCCTTTATTTGTTGAAATACATAAATGCCTCACTACCAAGCTTGAACGCATTCATAAACGTGCTCAAAGAATTTTTGATGATGATTCCATTCACTATGATTCTATTAAAACAAGAAGGAGACGAATTAGTAAGAAACTTTTCAAAAAAGGTATCGCGAAATGATGAGCATATACTCCATAAATACCTCCCAAAACGTCATCATCACTCACGCCATTTTCGGTTGGAACGTCATAATCTGCAAAAACGAAAACTGTCTTTATTCTCATTTACCTCAAGATTATTAAATACTGACATTTCAAAGGGAATATTTATTATTTGACTTTGTATACAAGTAGTTTGACATTATGCGTAATTTTTTTTGCCTTGTAAAGAATGATTACCATTTTTATGAAATATACACTATTATTATTAATAAGTAAGTTCTCCATAACTGTCTTACTTCCGTATCATTTTCATGTGGAATAAACTAATCGGGAACTGTTATGCAGGCTTACCAAACCAGATAGTCTTCTATTGCATTTTCCCTGTGTGGCCTAGCAACATTCCGGTCTGAAACTTGCTGTGGAAGCTCGCGGAAAAGCCCGTAGTAAGGAAGCCGTGCATGTGTTTGATAAAGCCTACTATGTACTTTGTAATGCCGTTTCCGATCTGTTACATTCATCGTGACTTTCGCCATGAAAAGAGCAAATGGATATTCCATGCTAAGACCATCAATTAGTGTGTCAATGCCATCTTTGAATATGAATGGAGCAACTGCACACTCTCTCTAAGCCTTTGTATCAATTTTTCCGGTTAAGCGCACTTTCTTGTAGTCTATGACTTCCCATGAAATTCATATTATATTTTATTTTCCAAATAGCATTAGTTGCAGCATGAAATCTATGTGGAAGAAGAACCAATGAAGAACAGACGAATAATATTGAATTTCATATAGTTTGGCAGTGTGAAACGTGTGAACAAGCACGTTCAAATGAAGATGTGCTATTTTCCTTGTATAGTCTATGTTACATTGTGCAGCATTAATTCAAATTAGATTCTATGTACTGTAGTAGAGGGTCATTTTAGATCCTTTTTACTTCTATTATCCTCGTACATAATAAAATCATTTTCTACATTTTCCATTCCATCAATCGGTTTTATATTGTTTTGTAATATCCATTTCCTTTCATTTCCTTAACTATTGATTGCCATTGTCCTTTTCTATTTCCACTACAGTGTATGAAGAGCAGGGATGCGGAGTCGGAATCCTATCAAATGATAGGACTCCAGACTCCGGCCATAACTAGACCCGAAATATAATACAAACAAATCATTTATTCTCGTGAATAGCTGTCACTGTCTTGATGTCAACTTTCTCCATCGAACAAAAGTACAGAGACATTGCTGCATGCAAAGCTTATAATAGTTGAAGGAATGAACCGTGATAGTGAAAAAAGGATTGTCTTTTCACTCGGTGATTTAGTAGAGAAGACAGGCCTTCCTAGCCTCGATCACACCTACGTGCCAAAGGTCACATCAGAGACATAAATGAAATACTAGTTTGTTTGAGAACCCTCTTACTCTCACGTTAATCGCGTGTGATGACTCCTCTAAAGCGCATATTAAAATCGAAAGTGTACTAATATTTTTTGGAGAAGGATTCTCCTGCCTGGTAGAGACTGGAGAAAAACCGTGTAAAGCACACATCAAGATGGTAGGAGCCGAGTCGTATGCATCCAACTGAAAGCGACATTTGATAAACTTTCATCGAAAATAATTGATAATTGATACAGCAATGATCACTAAAAATAGGTTCAGGTAGGCCTATAATGATCTATGGTATAGGTTACCAGTTAATTTTTCAAAAAACTAGGCTTTTTATACTTGACACCCGGAGTCGGAGTCCTATCAACCCCCGGTGTCGGAGTCGGAGTCCTATCAAAATGATAGGACTCCGTATCCCTGATAAAGAGTTTGTGTTGAACATGTGTGCGGAATAAGTGTTAATAGTACAAATAGGCTTAACATTTCAATTTTTACCAGTTGTTGGGCCGAGACTGGGCAATTATTTTTCGTTGCCACAAGAAAGCTACATTGAGTTCTTTTAAGAACTAGTTGATCCAATGGGCGCAATAGCATTTCATTTGTCAGGATTGGAAAACGTCTTCAGTCCTCTTTATGACTATTTTAATTAATTATTCAAATTCCTAAGAGTGATTATGTAAATGAGTGCATGGATGATTTTCATCATCGTATGAGGTTGATCTATCGTTTCGTTGACTGGAACATCAGTGAAAAAGCTCTATTACATCAGTGCTCATAAGTGACTGTGATCCATTCGTTTATTGTATTGTTTTATAATGTATCTCTGTTTCTATTGTATAAGATTTCTAAAACGCATTGTACAAAATCTTCAATATCCACTAAATTAGCATACCAGTACTTAGAATTGGTCTGTCTGATATGTGTATTTCTTTTATATCACCGGTTTATGAAGTAAAGAGCTGTCTAAAATCCGCACAATAGACAATTAACTAAGATCATTAATGAAGCAATTACAAAGTTTCCATTCAATTGAAGTCTCAGCTGAATAAGATAGTATCTCATAAATGCGCAACATCTGCTGGTCTTTTCTTCTGTTCATTCTTCCATTGTATTCATGAGCCATTGCTTACCTGTACTTACTATTCATAAGCATCGTCAATTGTAACTTTTCTAAGGTTTCATCTTTACGCAGTTGTATCGTAGACATCAATCAACCAATATCATTTTTATGATGCACTGTTTAAATTGCAACAGTTCAGCATTCATTCAGTGAACATGCTTTGATCATTGAAGGAGTGCATGGAGAAAAAATGCTTTTCCTGAAGCAGTCGTCACTTAGAGTTCTTCTGAAATTGTAATTAAATATTAGTCGGTCTGACTCAAACAATTTTCCGAAACTTGCATTTCCGCATCGTTACTCAGTCACATAAAAGTTTAAAAGTTCACTGTTTTCAACTTAAAGCAGTAAAAGCTGAATTACTTGATTGTTTCTTCAGTGAATATTTGCATTAACGACACAATCCCCAACAGGGGTCAAACAATTCTGGCATGAAGACCTTGTTGAAGAGTTGTGATTGCCTTAGTCCGGTTTCCTGTGGTTGACTTCCTCTTGCGGGCTGTGACTTCTTTGGTACTCGACTGCACGGCCTAAAGATCACAAGGCCGCTAAGCACTCAGTCGAAAGTTAATGGTTGATGATGAATATGTTTTACGTATAAATGACGTGTCTACGTGGCACAGTGGTTAAGACATTGGCCTTGTGATCTTTTGGTCATGTGGTCGATCCCCGAGAGTGTTTATGGAAGTCGTCAGGAATGGCATCTGGACTAAAAGTACCACAGCCTTCCATCAAAAGGATTGCCTACAAGTTGGTCACTACCTTAATTTTGTTAATGTGGAAGGAAAATTCATCATCATTTTTATCGAGAGTATTTTCATTGCATCTGTTCTGATCGTCATCCTCTCTAATACATCGTCTCTCTCTTCAACTACTCACATGCTCGCATAATTAGATCTGATAGCGAACTTCAGAAAAAAATTAATATAGTGGACAATATCTCTATGTGACTCCCGTTGTGTCTCACTTAAATTTAAATTGTCTATATGAAGAATTCCGCATTTTATCACCTCAATTTATTCTTTCATGTAGGTGATGGAGTCGGTGATGCATGTTATCCTGACTATGACGGTGATGGATACGCTGATAATGTGGATAACTGTCCATCGGATAAATTTCGTCACAACACGACTTTCTCTCCCTTTACCATCGTTCTTCCTGACGGCTCAGCTGTCGGAAATGCTACAATAGATGTTACTGACACCGGAAGACAATTGTATCTGCGAGGTAAGTCTATTAACCTATTGACAATTATGCGTTAAATATTCTCTTGACAGTGCGAAAATTTCACATTCTCGTGTTGCATACCTACAGGGTGGGCCAGAAGTGACTACATTTCAAATATATTATATCTTCTGATGCTCCTCCTCATTTCAAATGTAGGCTTAATTGAAATTGATAGAAATCGAATCAGTAACTGCTATCGCCAAAAACGTAACTCTCCACTTAAATGTAGTCATACATCTATGTTTTTGATTAATGAAATTCACTTTTAAATGGGCACAATAGCAGTTCGCTTCATTATTCGATATTCCTGCGTGAAGCTATGGCTGAAAGTTGTAACACAAGTGAATACACAATCGAATATCGTGTGCTAGCGGCAGCTTGGTGGCATGATACGGACAGGACAAGGCATTCTATGATGAAACTACGAGATAAACTTCGAGATCGGTTTTATCTTGAACCACCTGGAGGTCGTGTAATCAAGAATTGGGAAGAGAAATTATTCGAAGCAGAAATGATTATGGATAGACAAAGAAGCGGTCGCCCAAATGAAGGAAGAGATGGCAACGACAACGTTCAAGCTACGATAGAAGCCAAGACAATAACATCAGCAAGAAGACTTAGTGATGAACTCAATATACCGAGAACAACAATCCGTCGAATTTTAAAGAAAGACCTTCTGAAAGCTTGGAAACCCACATTTGTTCAATATCTAACTGAAGAAGATCATCAGAATCGTGTTGAATGCTGTACGGCTATTCTTTCTAATTTCTAATCTCCACGAATGAGAAAGAAATTGTTTTTCTCGGATGAATGTGCAGTTTATGCTGCATCAAAAGACAAGAATATGGTCATGTGGTCTAATGAAAATCCTCACTTTTGGGAACATGAGCATCAACATCCCCCCCAACGTTATGGCATGGGCAGCGATGTCTCAGGAGCATTTAATTGGTCCATATTTTATTGAAGGTAGTATAAACTCTTATCAATATCTCCAAATGCTGGAGGGTGAGTTCATGCCAGATCTTGCGAGACGAGGCATTCGTGAAATCGCCCACTGCCAGCAAGGTGGCGCCCCTTCTCACTCTTTCGGAATAACTCGAGAATTTCTGAATACGCACTTCGATGAGAGTCCCATGGCGGTCCAGTCCCATGGCCAACAAGAAGCCCTGACCTGACTTCTTGTGACAATGGCCTTTGGGGTATGATGAAAAGAAAAGTTCACCATGAGAGGCCACAAACAAGAAATGACATCAAAGTGACTGTCAGATAAGCTTTCGAAAAAATTGATGCTGATAAAGAATTTCTCCGAAGAATCCCCAATCGCACATTCCGAAGATTCTCTTTGTGCATTGACATTAACGGCCTGCAGGTAGATCCATATGATTCTTGAGCTTTTGACTGATATTTGAGTGATTTTGATATTATAAATAAAGTAATATTTGAAACGTAGTCACTTCTGGCCCACCCTGTACATATCACACATCCGCGCATCTCAAATAACCTCGTTAGTCACTGCCTTAACGGTTTTGTAGCTACGTATTTCACATTCACGTGTTGCATGGCTGCGTACCGCATATTCACGCATTGCATAGCTGCGTAACCAAAATTCACGTATTGCGCAGTTACGTATCTCACATTCACTATTGTGTGGCCACTTATTTCAAATTCTCCTTTCACATTCTCGTATTATGCAGCTGCGTATCTCACATTCACGTACTGCATGGCTACGTACCTTATTCATGTATTGCATAGCTATGCATCATGTATTCACACATTGTGTAGTTGCGCACCACACATCCACGCAAGACAAGACAAGAAAGTGTATATTTCATGCAAATGGAAATCAGTGCAGTTCAAAAGATATTTATTCCTGACATCAAGTATAACACAGGAAAGAAAAACTAACATGAATTCAGATAGCCGCTATGTTAATAGGAAATGTAGAGTGCCTTTTCAGAGTATTTGTGAGTTCAATAAAATATTGTTTGAAGACGTGGTGGGATCATGTGATGCAGAGGATGAAGATCGGACTGTTCGTCTTTGCGAAAAAATTTGATGGCATCATTCATCAAAGCATTTTTAAACGGGTGTGATAGTTCACAAGTACACTAGGTTTTGTGTATGATGCGATGGCAACGCTTATTAAAAGAGTCGATTCTGTCCTGAATCTTCTCAGGCTATGACAAAAAAATCGGGGACCCGTAACATAAAATACTGCGAATCAAGCGAACAATTGTCTCTCATCACTCACGGGCTTCAAAATTCTGAGGCAAACAGTCTCTGACTACGTATATTTCCTCAAATGTTGTAAAAATGAATATCCCACTTAACATTTTCTGTCTGCGTGATACCTGATAAGCGAAGAGAATCAACATTTTTGACGTCAGGGATAGATGCGTCAGGACACCGTTGAAACTTTGGACATAATAACAGCTTGGTTTTTTCTAGCATTCAACCGCATTTCTCTAACATGCTCAAATTTATTACATCATAAGTTCCCAAATGAAAATTCCTCTACATCTTTTATCTTTAAGATGAGAGTTGTGTCGTCAGCGTAACTCATATGCAAACAATTGAGGCCACGAAATAGGTCAGTGGTGTAAAAAAAAATAGAAAAGGGCCAATTATCGAGCCTTGTGGAACACCACTATTTACACGCGTTGGAGAGCTGAAAACATCATCGATTTTTGTCCTTTGATATCTGTGACAGAGATAAGAAGCAGTCCACGATATGAAATTCACAAGAAATTTACACGAGATAAGTTTATCAATTAGAATACGATCAGATAAAGTATCGAAAGCCTTCGTAAAATCTATGGATATCAAGGCAGCTCCCAATGCATCATCATCATCAAGTATTGAAGTTAGGCGGTCGATAGGGTAAACCAAACCACAGATGGCTGACGACTTTCGGATGTAGGCAAATTGAGATTCGCTAATACTTTGAATAGAGACTTCACTTGATCAAGGATAAATTTTTTTCGATGGCAAAGGCAGAAGAGATCGTAGGGCATCTATGCATGGAGGGCTTGATTCAGGAATGACACAAACGTCTTAAACCTTCCAGAGCTTAGGCATATAGCCGCTCGATGATGCAAGAATTAAAAATATGACAGAGCGACTCGGCCAGAAACAAGGCCCCCTCTTTATATAATCGACCCGGAATGCCATCATTTGCGGAAGCCTTCAGTTTCAAAGTTGATAACTTGACGTAGACATCCAAAACATCAATGAGATTCAAGGAAGAATTGTCTAAGTCCATCGGTGTAACATATTGCGCAGCTGCGTTGCTCACATTCACTTTTGCATAGCTGTACCCCACAATTACTATTGCATAGCTGTGCATATATTGACTATAATTCAGATGCCCTTCCTGCCAGCTTCCAACGAGCTGGAGCTCATGGCTTGACTGTGCAACCAAAAGGTCATGAGGACAATCACCTACTGTAGCTACTGTGTTCTCCATTAATTAAACATCTTGAAAGTCTATGGAAGTTTGTATGACCTTCATATCACTATTATAATGTCACATGAGTCTTCAGATCATAATCACCAAATTCAAAGAATCTCCATCTTCTAGACGAGGCGACTCGTTGAATTTACCTGTCATCCGTGTTTTAGTCTTTCTTAATGTTTAATCTCTTGCATCTAAGATGTCAACATTGAACAATTGAGTGTATAATTGTCGCAAAGTCATTTGACGGTTGGCTTGTTATAGAGGTCGACCGGTGAGCTGGTTAGGAAAAGCTTGGGAGAAGCAGTCTCATTCTGCTCTGGGAAGACTTGACTTGTTAATCTATTTCTTCGTCTGTCTTTCCCTACAACTGAACTTTAATCTGTCTGGTTTTCCCAATAATCAGGACAAGTTTGCTTTTCAGTGAAATATTTCTCTCAAAATGTTGATGCTCTCCCTTCCGAAACAGAAAGGGGAAGCTGTTACGTAGAGTATCTTCGTATTAACCATTAGTCCCCTGATATCTGATTGACAGTGATGAGAGTAGAGTCATTTGTAAAACAAAGGGACGGGCAATGATCCCATGAGATCCATTGTACCGTTTTCTCCTACTTTTACTTCATCGTCGGACGATAGAAACAATAATTGATGTCCTAGATAACCTAATGATTATCCGAAAGTATCTGCTCGTTAACATTTTCAGCAGAGTTATTTAATAGTGTGGCAGAGATTGGGTTTATTACCGTGACAGGAAGTTTAAATACTGTACCTGCTTCATTATCTCAAGGACGTCTTTGAATCAGCTATTGGTCGCTCACGGTTGGAATCCGCCGACAGGTCGCAGTAGTGCTGAGTTGGTCCGGTTGTAAAATTCGGAGATTGAGTGGCTAATAATAACAAAGACGCTTATTTGAAAAAAATTACAAAAGTCCCAATAATGGCAATCGTTGGACCTTAGATTAAACGTACAAAATCAGTATTCAAGGAAAATCACAATTAAATGAAAAAATATGGAACAATGGTGAATGCTGAATCCGGAGTCACCATTCACCGTTCCTATTTCGACATGCAAATGATAAAGGATCTGTCACGAAGTGATGTCGTCAATGTTGGCAGGCGAAATTCCCAGACTGTCGCATTACAAGGACCAAAAGATGAGTTGATGATGACTATCGCTCACAAAAAACTAATTGCAGCAACGCTGGCTCGGTTGTTTGATGGAGTTAACGACCGTCGGCAAGTTTTCGATCACGCCAGCCTTGTCGCGACCGCCTCAGACTCTGACGCTTATATAACTGAACAAGCAACAACAGGTGACAATGTTGTTGGCCGGTGAGGCTGAGCATCAATAAGGCACTATTGGAACATTGACGTTGTAATAAATAATCATAACCCTTTATTACTTTGAAACGCAGAGAAGATCACGTCTCTGAAAGTGATAGCTGTATAATCCTACGTCTCTCATATCCTACTGAATTATTTGGTGATCATCATTTATTAATCAGCGTCATCTGCTAATTGGATATCTATAGTACAACTATAAATACAATGAGATTTTCGAAGTTAATTGTTGTGAATTGTTTAATATAGGTAATGAGAATATTACTTATGATGTTTCTTATGAAATCTCTCCACACGTAGTACCTGCTCTTGTTAGAGAATTCGTTGATTAATAAACATATAACTGCACCAATCGACCCTTTTTGATATTCAGCATAAATATTAAATTATATGATCAGCGCAAAAATCACTGCTAGCAGGAGAAAGTGACAGGTAAAAATCACAAAAATCTGACATGAGAGCAATTTTTCGCGACGTTTGGCACCATCTCCCGGCAGTAGTAATCTGAAGCAATCTCAAGCTGGCGGTAACGGATGCTCGGTAATCTACAAATCCAGAAGTCAATGAACTGACAATATATCAATCCAATCCTCATCCTTGTTTGATACTAACTTTGTGTCACACCAACATCGCCATCTTTATTCGATCCTGTCCTCACCTTTTGACAGGTTATATTTAGCGCAATATTCATTGTATCCCTAAAATTGATATTTTCATCCTCTTTCTTCCTCGACCTTATCCTCAAGTCAGTCGGCAGTGCTGATTGTTGTGAAATTTCGAAGACAATGAGATTGACGAAAACCTCGTGGGGTTTTTGTAACTATCTTCCCTCAGATTCCCTCCCTGACCTCACGCCTGACTTCTTTGTCAGGAAAACGCTTGATGGTTTGGAATTTCTCATAAAGCTCCTCATCGCTGGTCGATTGGCAAGGCACGTGAGCAATAGCTGCTGATCAAAGCGAGAGTGGTTGTTCTTACTGACAGATGTTCGTGCTGACTTCCGTTTTGTTTTCATTTCCATTCGATTTTGTCTGTTGAACTCAGAGAGGAGAAATGTAATGAAATATCCAGAGCTCAAATGATTGGAACATAACAGAACTAATTGAAAAGTATCTATTACAATGGTCTCTGTGGCACAGTGGCTAAGAGCTTGACCTAGCGATCTTTTGGTACAGAGGTCGAGACCCGAAGATGTCATAGGAAGTCGGCAGGAAGGGCATCCGTACTAAAAGTACTTCAAAGCTCCATAAGGCTGACTATGTCAGCACCGTCCAAGCTCCAAGTATGGGGAGTAGTGACGTAAAAGCTTGATTTTTTTATTACAATCCAATCTGCATTTTTGAATAGCTGACATTTTCCTGACATTTTCTTGGAATGATGAAGTCAGCTGCGAAACATATTTATGCAAGTTGGCTGAGAATATGACAGAAAATCATTGAATTGCAGTGGTATTTAGCTTCCGATGTCTGAGGATAAGCCCTCCACTTTCCACTTACACTTTCTTACACTTTCCATCTAGTTGTCTGTGCGATGCGCTAAGTAGTGATTCAAGAGCGGAAATGACAGTGAGAACCCGGATATCAGCAGAATCGTTGAATTGGAAGGAACTCAGCTGCCTACTGAAGGTATCCCATTTAAATGCAGAGCTAGCATGTGGGAATAATGACGTAAAACGAAAAGTGAGGTGGGCGAGTGTATTTTCGTACACTCACATGTGCCATTCGTGCGCATAGCTCGATATTGGCAGTTATGCATCAACTTTCATGGCCTGTCTTGCTCCTGAAACTGGCAGACACGCTGATTTTGTAGAGGTTTTCGCATCTGTTGAAAGTAAGATGATGATGTCAAATGATCTAATTAATGCATTTCAAAAACAAATTTTTTATGCTAAAGACAAGTTAATCTGCAAAGATGCATCAATTTCTTCACTTTTTTATTTGCCAATATGATAATTTATTTTTTAAATAAAAAACTCATTCTATCTTGACGATATGTTTACTGACCATGGCCACGTCTCATCTCTATCGTGGTTAACATGCGAAGTAATTAAGACAATAAAATCGGTTTGAAGAATACCAGCGTGAATAAAAATCAATGCATCGTTGATGTGATTATTGTCTCAAGAAATACATAGGAAATCAAGTTAACATTCGACAAAAAGAACTATTACGCAAGAAGCATTCGCTGACCTTTGACATTATAGAGATATCAGGTATTTGGAAGTCATAAGAGACGTAAATTGAATAAACCTTATTTTTGCATACAGAGTGAGGGATTCAAACATTTAATATACACACTTTCTAAGATAGGTAAATCATAGTTGTGCATGGACTTTCTCAAAATACAAAACTTAAATAAAGTAAACCGAGACTGGATGGATTGATTAGTGAATTTTTTTTTACAAGAGCATGAAAGTATATGTTTGGTCACAGAAGAATTAGGAGGTTTCTGTGATCTTGGTCTCTCACCTTTCTGAATCTATTTTTGAATATGCTCTACCTGAATGTGTTCTGAAGATGCCTTTCTGTTCTGCCAATAAACCCTGCTCTACAAGGACAATCAAATTTATGGATCAAAAATGCTGATCAGCAGTTGGGATAGGATCTTTTTGGGCAGATGATGCCAGATGTCTCGTTGTGAAAAATGGGTTCGGGTCTAACTGCACATAATATTCCCAGTCTTAAAGGTCAGCGAATGCTTATTGCGTAGTAGCTCTTTTTATCGAATGTTAACTTGATTTGCTAAGTATTTCTTGAGACAATAATTACATCAACGATGCATTGATTTTTATTCACGCTGGTATGCTTCAAACCAATTTTGTTGTCTTAATTACTTCTCATGCTAACCACGATAGAGATGCGACGTGGCCATACTCACTAAACATATCGTCAAGAAAGGATGAATTTTTTATTCAAAATTTTACATAAATGGACGCCAGTAAAGCGAATATGATAATTTATGCCAATACTGCAGTTTCACGCATACCCAATTTTACACGAAGTAAAATTTGGCTTCACTTGTACTCTTTTATTTACTTCATTTCGGTAGAAGAAAGCATGTCCTTTTTAATGCGATAATGGACTGTAGGAGACAAATCAGGCTAGTTAGTCGAACCAGTCTCTGGGTTTAGCGAAAGAATGCGGAAAAAAGAAACAATGGCAGGAAAGTCAAAAGGGATTACGCATTAGCAATAATCGAGTACGTGCATCTTAGGGTGGCCAATATAAAGATTTTACATTTTTCGCACTTTTCCCAAAACTCTATTCAAATGCATCTACCAAAATCTTGTGAGCATTTTCTTATTATCTGAGCGCATCTGATGTGACCCGCGGTCCGCTTTTTATGAACCCTTGTCTCATCATGACTCCTCACTGTGTAGGATTGAAAATCAATTCATGATCTATTTGAAATCAAACTTGTTTTCCATGAACTATTAATCTCATGCATTTAGCTTGAATGCTCACTCGGTCTTCATTCTCGTGCATCTGACATTAACAAAGAAGAACAATTTGACCATGACGTGTTATAAAATGCAAGAAATGTACGACTTGGTGTAATCAATCAAACTTCTCAAACAGATCATCAAATAGCTTCATGTGAGTTAGTTAAGCATTAACCAAGTGAATGGAGCCGAATATCGTTATGCAAAAATGATGGATTTTGGCACTACTTCACATGGCTGTTTGACCAACTAAGCCCTGTGTCAGTGATAATGCATACTCAGAAAGATAAATGAAAATATTTGCGCTGATTTCGGGTTACTTAATTTTTGTGTCAGTAATATAATGTTGCATGGAAGCCGCTTAAAGCAAGCGAACATAGCCTATGATGCAGTGGGAAGAGTTGAGGCTTGTGGATAAAATTGAAATACACAGACGCATGACATCTTTGAAAGTCGGCAGGAAAGGACTTAAATAGAATTTATACTCTATTCAACGACATCCAAGCGTGAGAGAGTAATTACTTGTTTTATGGTGCACAATTGCACATCCAACTGAATTGAGGTGCACTTATATTTGGTTCACAGTGTCATAATATTATAGTAAATGACCAATTCATAATTAGGTTGCTGATTCAACTTGATGTCCTTGATAGCACCCTAGACATTTATGGCTACATCTTTTGTATTAGGTGGCTGAAATATACATTGACAAGGTATAATGTCATATTTGATTGAAGCAGTCTGCGCGAATCAACTGTTGCTCTTTCAATATTGAATCATTTCTGCATATTGACGTAAGATCAGCATCAGGTCTCATGTCTGATTGCATCAATTTCTGCCGTAGTGACTGCTTTCGGAGAGTTACAGTGTTGTTGAAATGTAGTGATCTACGATGATGACATAAGTGAAAACCACCAGCCGATACATTGTCTGAGTCATGCAAGCATTTGACGACGAAAGTACCCACCCATGACAGAAACATTGGCACTTCATTCGAGGAACTTTAGTACTTTTCTCCGCTTAATAAAAAATGACTGGATGATGAATCAACTTTGCAATTGCATTACAATCGATTGTAAATTGAATTCTTTTCAGATCTGTTTTTTTACTGAATCATCTTTTTCCCGGTGTACTAGTGTTCATGGAAGCGGTTGTCGCGAATTAATCACTTTTTTCTAGATAAAACTGACGACTTTTTGATATTTGAACCTTATTCATTGCTAAGAACACGAATTATTTACCGACTTACAAAGTGTTCATTAATTCTGAAAGTAAGTTGCATCGGCTCAGGCTTGCATCTACAACGCATATAAAGGGACATCAAATGGGCCATTTGAAGTCTGAATATGAAGTCATGCGACCTCGAAATCATTGACCTCGTTGAAGTTTCCAAAAAAATTTTCTGTTCGCAATTGACTATATTCAGGATGCCCATTTCATTCATAGGAAAGCATCTAGGAAATGATTTCGGTCACTGTCAATCATCACTGAATTATTTGCCTGCTGGAAAATTTCATTTCGCTCTAATTTAATCTGTTGATGTGCCATAGAACTATAGCCTCCTACAACATCATAGAGTGCGCGAATACATGAAAGATCTACAGAGTCACTCTGAAGTATTGATCTTAGTATGCAATATTGATAAAGCGAGTCTATTATTTTACATAACTAGAAAAGCGCAGTATGTGTAGTTGAAGCATTAGTAACAATTCCTATTTTGATGAAACTTTGTCTCTTAAAATACTAAAAGTCATGAGACCATCATCTTAAAAACCAATTTAGACTTTTGGCTCATCATCTACGACTAGAAATTAAGTTATATATTAAGTATTATATTATATTAATTATATCTGCGACTGTATCTGACATGGAGTGTTCTAATGGTATTTCGATAGAAAGTTCATATGTGAATGTATATTATGCATGAATGGCATGTTAATTATATACCATTAGCCTTCATTCTTGCGATTGCAAATTGCTGGTTGAGAGCAAAATCATCATAACTGCCATTGACCTGAATTAAGGAACTCCAGTTCTGATCCATAAAAGTCATGCAATGAATGAAGCTGGAATGTGCTCATGCATGTCCTAGCATCTACGATTCATCTTTAGTAATAAAGATTCAGATCTATTTGTCTTCAATTTAGGTCAATGTCAGCTACAAAGATTTTTCTCTGATCCAGCGGAATGAACGTATCGATCCTTAGACATTTTTTAAAGTTAAAGTTTAGGCATCCCTTGGGTTGTTTAAAGCATTTATTGTCTTTGCTGTTGCCAAAAACATATTGCTCTTGTTTCGCACAAGCAAGGTGACGACCAATTTTTATATCTAGCTTTCACTCACTCACTTTTATCGCTCAAACTTTCAAAATTTCCGAGATACTTCAATTTGATCGATAGAATTAGCAGACACAAATGATGCATTGCAACAATGGTATCTTTTTTTCAATCTGAGTATGTAGGAGATTCAGTCATTTCTAGTGGAAATTTAATGGAGTAGGTAAAACTACAGAATAATTGAATTAGAGTTTTCTGCAAATACTACCGGAGAATATCTGCGTCTGACTTACGTACAATGCTCCTTCATCCTGATTCGCGATATTATCTTCTTTCTGTTGATAGAAGCAATTTCAAATATTAAAATGAATTTATTTTCGGTTGACAGCGTTTAAAAATAGTGATGCACCGGAAAGTGATTTTTGCTATCCAGATACTGGACAGCTTGATAATCATCTTAACTATCCGACTGGATTTGTGTACTTACTTACTTACTTCCTCGTTTTGCGTCTCTTCTTCCCGGTTCCGGGGCTGGACGTAGATGCGATGACCCGTTTCCATCTCGAACGATCTAGAGCAGTGTCTTCCGACACCTCCAGAGACTCCAGATCTTCATGGATACAGGCTTGCCAAGTCTTCTTAGGTCTTCCAGGTGGACGGCAACCATCGACTGACAAGTTGTAGACTTCATTGATGACGTCACCATTGGCTCTTCTTACGTGGCCAAACCAGCGCAGACGTCTTTGCCGGAGGCGGACTGGAAGTTCGGGCAAACCACAGCGTCTCGCTACTTCTTCGCTTGTAACTTTGTCTTTCAACCTGACCTTTGCCATATACCTCAGCATTCGTCTGTCAGTACTTCTCAGAAGTTCAACCAGCCTTAGGCTGAGGGGCCACGTTTCTGCGCCGTAGATAAGAACTGATCTTGCACGCATCTCATACACATGGGCTCTACACTTCAATGGGATGCCTTTGTTGGTAAGAAGACTGGCCAATTCTCTCCATTTCGTCCATGAAGCCGCGATGCGAGTCCGAACCGCTCCTTCTGCGCTTGCCTCTGAGTCCACGACATCTCCGAGGTAACAAAAATCGTGGACCTCTTGTAGGACGATCCCATTCACATTAAGTGAATCATCCTCAGGCGAGTTGGGAACATCCGCGCACTTCGGACATCGGAAGCCTGTTATTCTTTGAAATGAACGCAATCGGGAGCACTTTTTGTGACACCACAATTTGTAGGAAACACAAAAGATCGAGTTTGTTACGACTCCCCTGCCACAACAACTGCACGGCCACTTTCCAGACTTGGTGCATTCTTTGCTCTTCCCAGTTACCATGACCTTGGACTTCGCCCCGTTGATCTTCAAGCCACGCCGCTCTAAACCATCCTTCCACCTTGAAAACATATCAATGGCTTCTTGCTTGGAGGCAGCTGTTAAAACCAGATCATCGGCGTACAGCAACTCCCATGGGCCGGATCCTCGACAATCTTTGGACGCTTCCTCCATCACTGTAATTAACAGCAAGGGGCTAAGCGCTGACCCTTGGTGTACTCCCATGCCGACGTCCAGTTCCTCCGACAGACCAAACTTTGTCACGATTTGCGTTCTTGAACTCCAATACATGGACATTACAACCGAAACCAATCTCTCAGGAACTCCTTGTCTGCGCAATGCCCATTCGATGATTTCTCTAGGGACTCTGTCGAAAGCCTTTTCGAGATCGACGAACACATGATAGAGCTTCTTCTTTTGGCTGTACTTTTCTTGCAACTGACGAAGGATGAAGACAGCATAAGTTGTAGATTTCCCTCTTCGGAAACCAAACTGACGGCAATCAATGCTAATTATCTTCCTCAACCTCCTCTCTATGACCTTCTCAAACAGCTTCATACCATGTTCCAGCAGACGAATCCCTCTGTAATTGCCGCATTCCAGAGAATCACCTCTCCCCTTGTAAATGGGGATGGTCAGGCTTCTTTGCCATTGAGACGGCAGACCGCCACTGTCGATTGCCTCCTGAAATACTGTCACCAGTCTCATTACAGTATCTTCACCAGCTCCCTTAAGCAGTTCAACTGAGAGGCCTGATGGTTCAAGAGCTCTACCATTTTTCATGTCGCATAGAGCACTACGTACTTCTTCCTCAGTCACTCTTTCTGTGGGTCCTTCAGTTATAATTGGCTCATCGATGGTGAAGTTGCTGCTTTTGTTTAGCAATCCTTCGAAGTACTCTTTCCAACGGATTTTGATGTCTGCTTCTTCAACTAAAATCTCTCCTGTTTCACTTTTCACGAAGTTTCCTTGAATTACATCTTTCCCTTCTGTTTTCATTTGTCGCGCAATCCTGAACATCTTGTTTTGCGTTTCGGTCTTACTAATGTTCCTGCTAAATGTCTGCCACGATTCTTCTCTGGCCTTTGCAACAGCTTTCTTAGACAATTTTGACGCATCATTGTACATTTTACGGTCATTTTCAGTTTTTGACTTCTGCCACTTATTGAAAGCCAATTTCTTGTTCTTTATAGCTCTTTGTACCTCACAAGACCACCACCACGTCTCACGCTGCACTTGTCGCGGGAAATTGTGTGATTCACAATCGCTGCATTTGTGTGAAATTATTATTTCCGCATTTTACAAGAATTCCGCCATTGACAGCAGCAGATAACTTGAAGGACTTGACATTATGAATTAGTCAGTCCTGTCAGTAGAAACATGATAGATTGATTCACTCGATTGAGTTCAATGTTTCTCAAGCGTGGGCTTTATGGCCCCTAGTGGGTAATGACTGCTAATTAAGGTCCATGCACATCATTGGGGTGAAGGAGAGGGTGACATCGTAAACGCGCTTATTGATTTGTCCAGTGTTGGATTTGAGTTTGATAGCAGTAGGGGGGAAGTTTTCGACCGGACGTTTTGGGTCAACGTCGCAACCAAAATCGGAAAAGTGGTGATCAAAAGGTAGAGGACATCGATTCTTGTAGCACCACTCTCATCCTCGCACCTAGAACGCCCGTGAATAATTTGAAAGTAGTTAAACCATAAGTGCAATAAGGAGGAGACACATGTAGGCCTATTTGATGCTTGAAAGGGACTTTCCAATGCTGCATTTGGTGCTACACGAATTTAGTCAAATAATGCTTCAACTAAGATCCGTATAGATACCATAGTGAATCAGAAATTGATGGTAGTTCTATGCATGTGATGATCCCACTAAATATTCCTCAGAGGGCCATTTTGTAATTTATTGCAACTAGACCTATAACGAATTCACAGATATCGGACTTCTATCAATATTAACAGAGTGAAAGGTAAACGATGCTCCCAAACCTGATTTTCGGGATTGTGAAGAGGTTTATCATATTAATATGAATCAAACACCATGTGTGCGTTGTCGACAGTATTCTAAAAGAGACAATGTAGCATTCCGGATTCCACTCCTTTTTGTGATGGTTTCGTTACCTTTGATTATTACATTAAGCTTTTTCTGCTTCTCGAATTCATTTTTCATCTTTCTGAACAAAGAAAGTTAATTATTGATGATTAGACAATTAATTATATGAAGAATCGTGAGGAAATTAGGCCAACACCTTTCAATGTTGCTAATATTCACAAAAATAATAAATTAATGCTCATTCAATCTGGTTGAAGCAATATAAGGCTTATCTAACAGAAATATTCCTCCCCCTCAGGAAGGGAAGGCACATCTTCATTACCAGGGATGAGACGAGGCAGTTGAGGGGTACTTCCTCACTTTCCCTCCCCTCAAATCCAACACTGGATTGTCATACAGCATGAATATGATGATATTTTTTTAGGGAGAGCACTTTTGAAGTTACCTCTTTTAAGTTGCACAGGCCGCAATGAAGGCGCGGACGACTGTGGGGCTGAGAGAAGAAGGAAGACATTTGTCTTTTATCTCTGAATCTAATTCTTGAGAATTTAGAGATCCCGGGGATCCTGAGATACGGAATCACAGATGCTTTTGCCATCACACGACTTCTAGACACGTGACAGGCAACTGTGGTCCTCTCCAACAGAGTCATCAATATTATAAGGATCACAAGGACAGCTTATGTGATTTAACAAAGAAATGTTGGAACAGCATCCAATACAGCTACTACTGACCTCACTTCAGGTTGACTACAGGTTTCGTACTTTGGTGGATTTGTCTAGATTGTTGTTACCATACCATGGGTCCCATTTCATATCTTTGGGTGTTTCCGAAACTGTACCTGAGGTAGCTCTGGCTCCAGGGGAAGATCCGGTGACCGTGAGAACAGCTCCACTGACAGCTGGCAAAGACCGCACAGCCTGAGAGCACTTCTGTTCAAACTTTCATATATTTAAGTCTGCTGACCAGACACAACCTAAACGCTGTGCCATTTTAAAGTGCTTAACGTAGCCTTATACATAGTACCAAGTTTACTGAAATTGAGCAAATTCATCAATGAAAATATCGTGTCAGACTTTTTTTGACAACATTTTTTCGGTAAAGCTGATGTCTTTTGGTAATATTGTATCTTTTTGTACATTCAGTCAATCTTAAAAACCCTGCATCATGAAGAACCTGAATGATGCCTCGCACTGTCTGTCAACTTTCATAAAAAAATCAGTCTTCATGTTGAACTCCTGCATCAAAGATAACGCCCAATTTTGTCGTGAAGCCTACTGAACATCACTGACCACTTATGAATTTCAAATTTATGCCAAAACAATCTATGGAACGTAAGGTTTTATGTGGCACAGCGTGTATCAAAATTGAACCAGGACTTCAACACGAAAATTACATTTGAAAATTTGTTGACATTTTTGTGCAATCATTTTTGAAACGGTCCGAGAGCACTGTGTCTGGGTAGTGATAACTTGTACTGGTTGTTTGATGTTCTAGTTTTTGTTTGGTTCCTGGCCCATACGGGAATAGAGATCGGATTGCTGGATGTCTTAGTTTTCTAGAGCCTGCGGAGACAATATTAATTCAAAGCAGAGTTGTGAATATGCCATCTAATATTGTGTAGTTTGCAAATCTGCCTGTGGACTCATCGGAAGGAAAACTTCAATATTCAATATTTGTTTACATTGGACGTACTCAACAACAACATTGACGTTGTTCCGGAGCATCAATGAATTGTAGCTGAACTGTTTATCCTGCAGTGTTTATTGTGAACGATTAGTCATGAAACAGAAAATTCTTGATAAACTGGTGAACCATGTATGTGGATGTTTTATACATGTAACATGAGACTTGTGTCTTTTATGAACATGGAAGATAATTCATTCACAGCGATTCTCAATGACATTGCCAACCATTAAAGATGGAATCACAAAAATTTCCTGGAGAATCGTTTAGAGGTATGCTGGAATATCACTCTACTCAGGATCGTTAGCAATGGATTGTTAGGATCTATCATGCAAAAAGTGGAAACAAATTTCATAAGTCTGGTCACAGTATCAATTTTTATCATTTTTTCATGCTTGTTGAGTTGTTAGGTTGGATGCTTCTGTAGCTTGTTTTCTACAGGCTTTGTTAACGGTTCAATGTCATTCCTATTCAAGCAGGTGACATCTCTCATCTCGATCCTATTCTACGTGAAAAATGTAGGTTATGCGGCATTTGCATCAGAAGTCATCTCAAAATAAAGACAGAAAAGTCCTGAACTAGACCCGCTGGCAGACTCCAGACTGTTGCCATCCTAGTTATCTATTGTTCTCTCTAGACAAGTGAGGACAATAGCACAGATATCTGATCCATTTGACTACGAGCTAGTGTTTATGATTGAGGGAGATACCCTTGTAATTGGCAATGTGTCCCTGAGACACCACAGTCATTGCGAGTGAGCAATTCCCTGACCCAGGTGCATACGAACCGGGCTTAAGGATCTTAATGGGGACTTTCCCATAAGAACAGCTATGCTTTTGGCGGCTTAATGGAGTGCCCCTGTATGTCTGCATCCATCGTAGCATAAGCATATTAGGGCCTCCACGGGCGGTGCAGAACTGCTAGTTTGATGCTGGGTGGATTGAGCTAGATTTTTGCTGCTCTGGCTCCCACTTCATATCTTTGGGTGTTTTTTCTAACAGAGAATCTCGAGAGGAAGACTTCATGAAAGCCATGCACTCGCGTCGTCACGATTGCAAACAAAAGTGCACAAAATGGAGCCTTGGTGAAAACCCACTTTTAATTCCAAAATTTCTCTTATCTACAACAAAGCGCACGGATGCTCTGGTGTCTTCATGCAAATTCATGGCTGCTTGAACAAGCCATTCTTCATTCTTCAAGGCTTTATTTTGATGCCCACTTAAACACGTCACTGGAAACCCAATTGAATGCCGTTTCGAGGTCAGATGATGCGGTTGATAGTCCTTTTTGCAATACCATGCATTTTATTCAAAATGCAGATAATGTAATTGTTATGTGAAAGAAGTTTCGTATAAATTTCACGAATCTCACGGAAAGAAGTTTCTTGTTATTACATGATCATTTGCGATAAACATTAAGTGCAGAAAATGCAGCATCTTGATGCCAATATTGAAGCAGTTGCTTGTTGAATGCATTTAATATTTACTTAATGAATGCTTTTAATGTTATTTTTAAGTTATCTAGATACATATACTATCAAAAACAGAATCCATCTTGAATAAAACACAAAATGTTTATGAAAAACTAAGTTGACATGTAAATGCTTCTCGATGCCATTGTTCGAAACCGCTTTCGAGCCTAGTTTGCTCTTACGACTGTAACAAGTGTGCAAATTTACTTGTATATTTTGAAGATCACACATTTTCTAACTAAAAATCCAAATAAAACGTTCATTAGATGCAGTATAGCTCGTCCTATGTGTTTGGCAGCGAAAGACAATTTGTTTTTTCTGGGGAATTACTTACCAAGACAGCAGTTCTATTCTCATCCCGTGGTGATTCCTAATCCTACCGCAAGCCTAGTAAAGTGTGATTGTTTCGGAACGTAGCTACAGTGATTCTTCAACCTTGCCGCTCAGAGTAAATTTACAGAAACTTTCTGTTGCTTTGTACTCTCCAAGGAATTCATTACCTAAACTTTCAGTTAAATAAGAAAATTCTGTCCAGGAGTTATTATTGTCAAATCATCGTACAGGGAAGATGAATGAAAGTAATTCAGATTATTTGCTATTTCCTCATACATTATTTAGTGAAGGATTACACAACTTGGGGAACTTGAAGGTCTACTCCGGTCATTATCATGTCATAGATGTCAGCCAAATTATTGCGTAATTATTCTGCGAATTTTTCGTGAGTCTAGTCCTCTTCCAATCTCGCTATACGACAAATAATGGGAAGAAAAACAGCGCCAAGATTTTAATTCACAGTCTAATAAATGGCAACAACTGCTGGTCAGGCGCCAACTGCAAAGCTCAGCGCTTTTGACGAGACTGTAACTTGATAAATTAGCAGATAAATAACTAGAGCTGAGAGTAGGAAACTGATACAGATTCAGAGAAAATGAATAGAAATCGCAACCTAGAAGACGAAAGTGAATCACAATTTTTTCTCAAGAGTTTCGAAAGTCGTAGATAATAAACATGTCAACAAACGAGTCTCATAACAAGGTTTATGGCCTTCCGGGGTACGGTCCGGCGACCGGTTTCCATCTCTGGTTTATGGTGTACACTGAACATGTTAATATAGAGCTTGTTAGTGACATTTAAGGAATTGTATTCCAGAAACTCTGGTGGCTTCCGGTTGCCCCTAGCTCACTGGTTAATTACAGAAATTAATAATCAGGAGGCTAAGAGATTATTTGACTAAGAGATTATTATTATTATTATTTGACTTCAACTTGTGTGTACATGCCACCGAATTTTGATTTGAGAGATACCTTATTTCTGAAATATTTGTATGATGTAGTTAGTCCTGTAGATGATCTTCAGATTATATGCGGAGATTTTAACTGCCCAGATATCGACTGGCAAAAATGTACCTCTTCAAAGTGCTCATCTGCCTCTAGTGGACTGGTGCCTGGACAATTTTTTGAATCAGGTTGTCGACAAGCCTACCCGTCCTAGTTCAAACAACATTTTAGACCTTGTTTTTTGCACGCTTTCGACTACCGTAGAAAAAGTGCATGTGTTAGAATGTTTTGGTACATCTGATCACGCAATTGTCTCAGTCACAATTGATATTACAGCTTACAAAGATGGTAACATTGTTAGTGATGTTCTTGACTTTTCCCGAGCCAATTGGACCAGATTTCAAAGAACTTTGTGCAATTCGCATTGGCCGACACCGTCAAATTACAGCGATGTAAACGATATTTGGAGCTCGTTTAAAAGCAACATCATTAATGCTGTCAGAGTGCCAGTCCCGATTAAAAGAAAAATCGGCGCTTTTGCGACTGGATGTACATCTCGCAAAACTCGTACCTTGTTACGCAGAAATCGTACACTTTTTCACCATTACCTGGACGCTGGTATCTGAATTGAATAAGATGAAGTTGGTTTATTTGCAATCTCTGGTTTGGCATGAAACTCGTCAAGCAGTGATGTCGTATGAACGTTATATTTGTTCCGAAGCTAAACTAAACGGGAATTCCAAGCCTTTCTGGAGCTACATGAAAAACAAGTTCAAATCAAAGAATAATTTTTTCAGTTGTATTTCTGATAGCAATGGTCATACACATGACTCTGCTGACAAAATAGCAAACGCTTTTAACGAGTATTTTGCTTCGAATTTCAATCTAGACTACATGTATGATGAGGCAATCGCACACGAGTCCGGCAGTCACCTCCCGCATGATGTAGACTTTCTTGACTCAGTGTATTTTACTGTGAATGATGTCTTAGACGTTATCAACAAGCTGTCCGCATCCCACTCGGTTGATGGAGAAGGGATATCCTATGTCATCATTAAAAATGGCGATTCTTTTTTGGCCTCGAAGTTGACTTCATTTTTCAATTTTTCCATGGCAAGATCAGTAGTACCAAGTTGCTGGAAAGATGTTATAATCGCACCTATTCACAAGTCTGGCTCAAAGGAGATGATAGAAAATTATCGGCCAATCGGCAATTGCACCTGCCGTGTTATGGAGCGAGTTATTCATAGGCGGTTAATGAGTCATGTCTTTACTCAGACTTCAATGCCAACTCAACATGGATTTCTCCCCGGCAGATCCACTGAAACCGCAAATTTGTGTTTTTACGACGAATTGACGCAGAAAATTGATGTTGGCTATGCGGCTGATGCGGTATTTGTGGATTATCGAAAGGCATTTGATACCGTGCCCCACTCCTTACTTATCCGGAAGCTCAATAATTATGGTATTTGCGGTCTTCTTCTTAAATGGTTCATGGATTATTTCGCAGATCGGTATCAAGCGGTTCGCGTTAATGGCGTGTTATCTGTCACTGCATCAATCTAAAGTGGTGTTATTCAGGGTTCTGTGTTAGGCCCTATCCTATTTAACATTTTCATCGATGACCTCGACCGCCATGTTACTTACAGTAAATTGATTAAGTATGCAGATGACGTGAAGCTGTTTCATACTTACGATGGCAAATCAAGCATTATCCAACCGAGTTTGTTGCAAGAAGACTTGTCTTCCATTCATCAATGGTCTATTGCCAATGGTATCTCGATGAATGTATCCAAGTGCAAATCCATGCATTTCGGAGTTCATAATGTGTCTCATCAATATTCCTTGGGTTTAAATCCAGTTGAAAAAAATAATCATTTCAAAGACTTGGGCATTGTAATCACTCCTTCTCTGAAGATCACATCCTTCATACTGTTAAGAAAGCAAATCGCCTCCTCGGTATGCTGAAGAGATCATTTCAATCTCGAGATCCTGCGTGCCTGCTCCTCCTCTATAAGTCATACATACGGTCTATCCTAGAATTTGGAAATGTAATCTGGTGCCCACAGAAGAGATACCTCGTAGATAGTATCGAAAAAGTTCGTCGCTTTTGTAATTTCTTTTGGAATCTACATGGCCTTAACTATCGCTCAAAGTTGTTAAACTTGAATATTTTAAGTCTCGAAGCCCGACGATTAAGATACAAATTGATTT
Organism: Prostheceraeus crozeri; assembly: GCA_907163375.1. Lineage (NCBI taxonomy): Eukaryota > Metazoa > Platyhelminthes > Polycladida > Euryleptidae > Prostheceraeus > Prostheceraeus crozeri. Next base: position 346,030 of record CAJQUW010013593.1, on the reverse strand, counting down.
TTTTATTCAAGATCATCAATGGTTTGGTCGATATAAGCAAGGACGACATGTTTCATTATTCTGGCCGCCTCAACGAAGTCTCTTCCCACGAGAAGATGTTAATTCCCAAGTCTATGCATGGATATCGCTCATGTTTTAAGTCTTCAATATCAAGTTATTTTAAGCGTTCAGATATCTGGTGACACATGTATTTGCTACATTCTACTTGGTAAATCATTATTTTCTACATATGTGTTTAGACCCTTAATGGGTGTCATATTTGTCTTTTCCGTATTACTTCTCGCTTGTATTATTATTTGGACAAATAAATCATTCATTCATTCATAAAGTTTCTTGTTCAATATCTCATTCTGCTGGCAGACTAAGTTTTCAGTGGAAGAGGATTAACGAGGTTTTGTATTTATACATCATTTAACTATACTCAATTGATAGAGATCTGTGTCCTCGCGTTGCTTGGAATATTTTGTCTATCGTGTGAGCTTCCTGACTATCAGATAATAACTAATGTTTTGAATCATGCTTTATGAAACATTGCTTTAGCAAACAAAGAGAATAATACTTTTATTGCTTCTCGCTCGCATTGACATAAGACAGATTGCATTCTGGGCATTTTGTCCGTCTATGAGAAGAACGAGTGAATTATCTCTTGTTGTTCTCACTTGCTAGCTGTCCCCTGGAGGTCGGTAACCGTTGGTTGACATTGCCGCGCCCACAAAGGGAGCAATGAGTCATTGGCAAGGTGATGGACGTAAGATGACCTCCTACCCCCAACTGATGCGATGGTCGGGAATCACTTATTCCTAACAGATCACAGTCAGAGGTCCCATCCATGTGATCCCTTTTTCATCCATGACATTTTCATCTGCAAAACTGGTGAGAATTGTAAATAGTTGGTGATGATCCTCAGCAAGATTTATTTCATTTTCTCAACATTTGATCTCGTTGATTTGTGGAGGTTGAATAGCTCAGTTTGTAAGGGCCGCATATCGGCACGGAGGTGCAGACAGGCCCGTAACCAGATCTGATCTACAGGGGGGGCGGGGGGGCATGGCCCCAAAGGAGAAAAGTTGATGTGAACATCATCAACCATGAGAAGACTACAATCTTGAATTAAAAATATCTGCATTTGTAGTTTAAATGATTGTTGTTATTTAAGTTAATTAATTATCTAATGAAAGACTCTGATCCATGATAATGGAAACTCCTGCATATATTATGCTAACCTTTTCTTTCAATGATCAACTACCGCATATGCTTGTACATGAAATTATAAGTTGCATAATTATTAGAAAGCGCATTATGAATATGATGCAGCCTAATTTTGTTTGAATGTATTACATGCATATCAGAAGATGTAAGGCTGCATGAAGCCTTTTTCTATGATAATAAGTTTGAGTTTTAAATCACTGATCTTGCAGTGCATGATCACTTCACAAAATAATTAATTTAGAAATCCATTCATTTTTACATTGGTGCTGCATCGAGAGGGTGATTCTTTCACAGACATTTTAGGATTCAAATATTTCATTTGAATTGTTGTTTCCAAATGCAAATTGATCACGTAAACCTGACATCAAAGAAATCCTGACAGTGCTTTAGCATACAGGATAATGAATAGTATATTGATCATATAGATAACTATTTTAGCAGAGGGAGCACAAAAATTAACAGGGGGGAAGGCTCCCCATGCCCCCCCCGTGGCTACGGGCCTGGGTGCGGAAGATACATGTACGAGTCCAATCATGATACACGGGTGAATGATGTGATATATGGTATATCATGTGTCCAATTTGTTTAGAGTTGCCACTGACTCTTGCCAGCATTTCAAAGGTGACCTAACCAGTGCAATAAGAATAGAACACATAAGCGTCAATATAGCTGCAAGTGGTCCAGGCCTTAGGTGGGCAGAGTTCGAGGTTCTAGTTTCCTTACCATAATCGGTCGCCCCCAGCCTTAATTATTTAGAACCAGGTCGAGATGCACATGTCTGATTTTTTTTAATTCAATTGAATCAGGTCCTTGTTCATCTTTGCTTGTGATGTCTTATTCGCATCGTCAGTGAACACAGAGCAATAAGAAGACATGAAAGCTAACAACTAGCATAACAATGAAAAAGCCTTCTACAGAAAAATAAACTTATAAATTAAAAATTTTTGCAGACAAGGTAGCACCACTGTTTTCATCATATTTATCTCCTCAGCGCTATCACGGCCTCTCAACACGATGAGTACAACCGTCGTGACATAAAGACATGGACATGCAATCTGCAGAACATGATAGAGCTGATAAGCATGATGAAACTGTGATAAATTGAAATAAATATATCAAATGATAATTAAGTAAATACCAAGAATCAATTAACAGCATCTCAGAGAAAAGTAGTAGGGAAAGTTTCAATTCCCTTTCTACAGAAAAGGCTGGAAGGTTGTAAGATATGTGCAGAGACTCTAAAAATGGTTAATGAAAAGAAAGCATTGACAAGCTTTAAAAAGTTCTGTAATGCCTTGCCATCAAGGCACAAGTGAGTATCCGGACTAACCATATGAAGTAGTCACCGAATCATCCACGTTACTTATTTCCCATAATTTGAAACTTCAATGATCTATGAGTTTGTCTGCTTCAGGTCTCATCACGGACAAGGCATTGGCTGCAATTGGCCCACAAAGATATGGTCCGATGGATTATTGGGGCACTTTCTTTGTCAACGCTCAGGATGGAGATAGTTCTGTTGGTTTCATTTTCGGCTATCAGAATAACGGGCGATTCTATATTGTGCAGTGCCGAAGGATCAGCTATAACATAGCTCTCGGATCCGGCGGCATGCGAGGATGTATGATACAGGTATGCAGAGATACTGAATACATGATGTATGCATTCGGAGGGTCTGACGATCTGCTAAGGAACTTATTTTGATGCTCTAAATCTGGGTTATTTTGACAATGATTTTTTAGGAAATTGTTAGAATTATCGCTTCTGAAGTCACTGCTTGCGTATCCACTTCAATGAAAATTTTCAAAAAAACCACAGCTGGAAGCGGACCTGGTTCCAGTTGTGATTGAAACATATAGCACTATGGAGGGATGTGATCCTTATTTATTTTTAAGAATTTCCTAAGGCGCTCCAATTTAAAGAATGCTTGATAGAATAAAGGTAAAAGGCATATTAAGGGAAGTTGGTGCCCATCGATTGTGTGCCCGCTTTGATGCCTCCTACCTAAATGATTTTCCCAAAGAGAATTGTCGATGAAGAAAGTATTCAATGCTTTTCTACTCGTGCAGACGTCTTTCCTATTGATCGGTCTCTAGGTACTTCATATCCAGCGTAGTACCCCACGGACATCCTTGGCAGCCTGTTAGGCGCCCTAGTCCGTCTCTTAGCCTTCAAAATCATTGGAATTCTCCTATCACCAGTGTACAACGACCGTTATAAGGCACTGAACACCAAAAACCCTGTCTTTTTTAACGGCGCATCTTTATTTCCGACCGATAAAGCTGATCCTATTAGAGGGACCCAATCTATACTGTTCTATATTTTGCATTTGGAACCTACGCAAACCTCCTTTGCCGCATGATCAACCACTTAAATCCTCAAACTGTATATCCCCTCTGCTTCTTCAAAAATGTCCTGCTCCTGGCAGGTGCCTTCATCTTGATAAATCTGCCATGTGATGTTTTAACACAGGAGGAGGCTGTAAGAGCTTCCTCAGGCGCTTCCATGACTGCAATCACATCCATGTTAATTGAAGGTTTCTTCGAAATTAGTCCTGTACTCTAAGCTCCGGAACCGGGAAGAAGATACGTAAAACGTGGAAGTAAGAAGTAAGTAATGATCACCAAAACGAATAAATATGGCAATGAAACTGAAAGTAATTAGCGATATCTCCCATTGATTCTGGAGAAATGATGGCACACTTCCTCACTTTGCGCTTCAAAATGCTAGTTAGATTTCTAGCTAAGTATGAGCACTAGCGGTCGCATTTCTGAGCAATATTGTACTCTAGAGTCAGTTTTTCATTTGTGCTTCTACTCACTGTTTTGCGGAAATCGATCTTCATAATTGTTATTAACTAAATTTATGAATGATAGTGTTCTAATTATTCATGGTCTTTAATTACCGATATTGGAGACGAACAGTTGTCACCATGCACTTTCAAAGAAATCTCAATTTTCAAACTTTTCTGATTATATGTGAAAAATTTCCCGAAATGCAAATGCACGAATTTGCAATTTTTATTAATCTTGAGATATTTCATCATTTCAAAACACACTGTCATATTCTTCTTTTGCATTGTTATGCCAGTAAAATAGAGTAAATAGAATTAATATTTAAACTTATGATTTTAACTTATATATATATTTTTTTGAAATATAAGTTAAAACTATATTGGTGGATTGTACATAGTTTTAACTTATATTTTATTGGTATAACAATTCAAAAGGAGAGTACGACAGTGTTTTGAAATGATGGAGAATCACCTCCTGTTAGCCGCCATCGTATATAATCTTTAGATGCAGCATGAACAAGAAAATTAATGAAACACGATTTTCAATTAATCATTATTTTTTCTTTCCTTGGTTTTTATGTAATGTCGTCTATCGTACATTATATGTGAAACAAGTTGCATATTTTGCGTCGTTCGTATGTCGATATTTGAAAGTAATTCGCTAGAGGTCAAACTTTAACTTGTAGTCCTGAAATATTCAAATACATGTTTACTCAAATAAAATACTACATTGTTATATTACACCTTTTTTCTGTGGGACAATCCATACATATTTCTATTATAAAGATAGCATCATCGCTAATGAAAGGTCTTATGTCTCAACTTGATTCAAAATGTTCGATTTGAATATAAAAGTAGGAATTGCTTTTCATTTTTACATGATTCGTCCATCACATTTTGCAATCACAGATTTGGACAGATTAGAGTCAATCATTTTACAACCACTCATGTGAGATATTTTCATGCATGATTTTGGAATTTTTTATTCAGATTTTCTTTTGAGCATTTTTTAGGATTAATTCGATGTATTTCCTCAATATGTTGCCCATTTCTCTAACACTGTAATCTGTGATTACGAGAAGCTATGAAAATTGGTGCAGATTCTGAGCTCAACAAATAATCAAATTTGACATCCGTCAAGTTTTGCATTGCTGCTTGTGGTATCCGTGGCACAGTGGTTGGGTATTTGGCCCTAGCGATCTTTTTGTTGAGAGATTGCGTCCCGAAAGTGTCATTGGAATTTGTCTGCAGGTAGAGCAAGGCAGCTGGAAGTATCACGGCAGGCTTCACTTATGGTGTTCTTCTGGGAATGATCTGCAGCACTCTGAGTCCATACTTGCACATTCATTTGCCACATGCTATCCAATTATTAAATATTCAAACAAGATTGAAGCCGCGTCGGTTATAATCCACTGGTAATGAAGCCTTGATAAGAAGAACGAGGGAGTTTGAGATTGTCAATTTGATTGGCAAAAGTGAGGTAGAGAAATCCCTGGAATGTTGTCAGACGTATCAAATTAAGGCTTGACAGTTGAAGACATGGACGCGTAACTGCTTGATGAGCGGTAAGGATAACTGTTCTTTTATGCGAGACAAATAGCGTTAATTGAGGGTATTCAGATAGAAAATCAATCAATTAGACAACGAATTGCTTATTATCCATCGGATTAGCTGTTTCTAATTGATTGCTACCCCTGTAGCCTCTTATTGTATCACTGTCATTCTCTTCAGCGAAGCAGATATCCTTGGATCGCTGTGTTTACATTCGCAAACTTGGATACTTTACGCTTGGAAATATTGATTATATTCGGAATGAGAGATCCACTATGCAACTGATGCCGATAACATTAACTATGATAAATAATCAGAAAGTTACCGGTCATTTCTGCATGACCACATAAGATGAAATTCATGTATTGAGACCTTTTGTCACCTAATGCAGAATTCTAGCTTTTACAACATTGCGAATGTGACTCGAATCCTAAATGAAAACTGAAAAATCGGTTTTTATTTATTTAAGACAAAAGAATAAAGCGCATTTAAGTGTATTATATTTCAATGTATCTAGGCAAAAAGTTTAATTTTTTTATTCTGCCGCGCCTTCTTTCAACTGCAACTATATCCTAATAATTCTTTTCGGAATTTTCACCCCCTAACACAGCTACGAGCCATGACCGAAGCTAAGGATTACTCAATGAAAACGTAAAAAAATGTGTTATTTTAAATTAATTTAAGTAAAATAGTAGATCTTCTAATCTGATTAAGTTTTCCCCATTTAAGCTCACATAATAGCATGTGAGTGCATTAGCTCTGCGTCTGTTTCTGGCATAGATCTCATCCTTGGGTGCGCATTCATTTACTGCAGAACTACTTCTACCGAAATAGCATCTGTAGAAGAAAGTGAGTGAAGCAACATCCCGTCTGACGGAGAGCGGCTGTAACTTGCTAGCAACCTGATCTAGGACGTTAAGATGTGTTTGTGAGACGACGGCTTACAGACAACAATACTCCATCAGAGGACGAGTAGTAGACTTGTAAATATAGCAGACAGTCTGTGGTGGAAGATATCTGCTGGCGCGATAGTGACTGCCAATGCGTTGAGGAAAGGGGTGGAATCTTGCTCTCTGATCCTATTATCTGACATCTTGATGCTATGATCATCATCATCTTCTTTAAGTCTTGAGTTCAAAATACTTTTTTTGAAAGGTTGAAAGAAACAAGTCATTTGGCGCCCCATGCGCAGACCCTGCGTAGTTCTTCATTAAGAACGTCGAATAACCGCTGACTTTGCTGTTCTTTGCTAGTCGCTCATTGGAATTGAAAATTATCGTGTCATCTGCATACATTAACAGGTTACTCACTAGGCAGTCTGGGAAGTCATTGATGTACAGCAAAAAAAGAGTGAGTCCCGAAATTTACCTTTGAGGAACTCCTGCATTGGCAAGTTTGGTGGAAGACTTTCGGCAATCTGAGGGTCCATTCACATTGGACCTCACGTGTCAGAATTCTCGTTAAGAACTTCAATAAGAACCTCTTGGGCTGTTCATACATTCGGCGGCGCGGTCCTGCGTGTCTCTGTGTGAACAGCCCGCAGGTTTATTAATGTTCTGAACGAAAATTCTGACACGAGAGGTCCGATGTGAATGGACCTTAAGACTACAGATATCTGCCGGTTGCTAAGGAAAGACACAAGAAGTTTGTGGAGTTGATAAACAATTCAGTTAGACTTAAGCCTCCTAAGGAGTTCCTGATGCCAAACTTTATCGAATGCCTTGGAAATATCCAGGGCGACTGATCTCTTCTTACCTTGTCTATGAAGAACACGACTCACATGTTCATTGACATACGAAAGAAGATCTGTAGTTGATCAATTGTCTGAAGCCATACTATCTTCTGATAGAAGGTTCTGAGTTTCAAGGAATTTAACAATATGTTGGTTAATCACTGTTTCTAAAATCTTGCCAGCAATTGGAAGCAGGCTGATAGGACGGTAACTAGATGGAAGAGATGAGTCAAAACCTTTCTTTGGAACTGGAACCACGGAAGCTACTTTCAAATAAGAGGGGAACTCATTGGTGGATACATATCTTCTGAATAGTTTGGATGAAACTGGGTAAAACTCAGGTGAGAGATGCTTGAAGACCAAATTCAGGATACCGTGATCCACTAGGCTTGGACCTATCGAGACCTACTATGATATTTTTGACATTTCGGATTCTGACTGAAGGAGAGCTAATATCCCGCTTGTACGTAGAGATGCGTGTGAAGAAGCGTACAGATAACGTGATGGAATACGTACAGACGTTCCGTGTCGCAGATGCGTGCGATGAAATATAATTGTAAACAAAGAATTTGAGAGCATCATCAGGAGTCTTCAGCTAATGAGTAATTGTATAATAACATGAGTGGTCAGCATGTGCAAAGGGAAGGGATGCATTGATGACAAAGAAGGGTGCCGAATCGAATGGGCCTGCTGTAGACGGGAAGACAGACCGAAAATGATATCCGGATTGTCTGTCATGAACAGTTGAATTGATCGCTGCAGGTATCCGGATTGTCTGTCATGAGCGGTTGAATTGATCGCTGCAGGTATCCGGATTGTCTGTCATGAGTGGTTGAATTGATCGCTGCAGGTATCCGGATTGTCTGTCATGAGTGGTTGAATTGATCGCTGCAGGTATCCGGATTGTCTGTCATGAGTGGTTGAATTGATCGCTGCAGGTATACGGATTGTCTGTCATGAGCGGTTGAATTGATCGCTGCAGGTATCCGGATTGTCTGTCATGAGCGGTTGAATTGATCGCTGCAGGTATCCGGATTGTCTGTCATGAGTGGTTGAATTGATCGCTGCAGGTATCCGGATTGTCTGTCATGAACAGTTGAATTGATCGCTGCAGGTATCCGGATTGTCTGTCATGAGTGGTTGAATTGATCGCTGCAGGTATACGGATTGTCTGTCATGAGTGGTTGAATTGATCGCTGCAGGTATCCGGATTGTCTGTCATGAGTGGTTGAATTGATCGCTGCAGGTATCCGGATTGTCTGTCATGAGTGGTTGAATTGATCGCTGCAGGTATCCGGATTGTCTGTCATGAGCGGTTGAATTGTCATGTTAGACGCTTCAGATAGTTGATTTGAATGTTTATCAAGAAGCGTAATTGGCTGTTTTGCATGCAGATTTCGAAATCTTTCTTTTATGACCATCTTATCTTCCTTGATTTATATTTTTCGAAGCAAAATCATTGAGTCGTGGATTAAATTATCATTATTTACCCGTTAAAGAATGTGTTGATGCGAGAGATCATTTTCTTAACCTGTCTGCTGTCGCCGCCACATGCGCTGCCATAATCGATGCGGAAACTCCTTAATGCGATGGTATTGGCAAAGCTGGATGCCGTCATTGTCTCGAACTTATTCGAGATGTCCTCATTGCTCGGGAAGATTCTTTTAATTTTTCTCTGCCGGCGGATGAATGGCTGAGTCATCGACGAGCAGACGACGGTGTGAGTCATCGCCATCGCCTCTTGTGGACGCCCGAATTCACCTTGAATTCAATTTGATTCAACTTCCCAGGTTGAGGAGAATAAGAGTTATGGGTACTTGATTGAGTACTTGGTGATGACATCGTGTAATTGTAGTGATAACAGCAAGCAATCCGTTTTTGCTCGCTTTTTATGTTTGATCAATTAAGATAGCTTGGCACTCTTTCAAGTTCTATCACCAGAGATTAATTCTGATCTCACCTGATCAAAAGTTTGATTTAGAAGCGTTAGATTTTTCATACTGCTAGGCATTTTGACAGTTTGTCTACAAACGTGGTGCAATCGACAAAGTCAAATATTAGAAGACGACAGGAAGGGCGCTCGGGTTAAAAGTATTGCAACGTTTCAGAAAAGTCTGACAATGCCAACACTTTCCAAGCCCCAGCACAGTGGAGGAGCGGTGACAGTAAAGCACATGCTGGTTTATTATATATGAGGAATATAAAAAGGATGCCGAGATTCAGATTATATCAAACGATACCTGCATTTTGAATCTGAACATCGGCGGTTGACTTGCTCCTGCATGTACATATGAAAAACAAAGTTCTGTCGTATTTCGTCGAATATCTAAAGACAATGACATCTATTAAGTCAATACAAGACACCAACACCCTTGATTCCCCGACCGCACTCGCCCGACCTAGGAATCGATCCGAAGCCCGCGGTGGAGACGAGCTCGCACCTTCTTCACTAGGCCACACTGACGGTTCAAAAGGAATGCGAGTGAGGGCAGAAGTCATCTCTAAGTGATATCGACAGCATATTGTCCTATTATTATTGACAGAACGCTACCAGCGTTCATATTGTAGCGAGACATATCAGCATGTCATTCGACTACGTCACAATCTTATTGTAGATTGACAACAAAGGTCTGTCGTAGTTCATTGAATATCTAAAGAGAATGACAGCTGGTAGCGCTGGTTATATGAACGCTGGTAGCGCTCTGTCAATAATAATAATAATAGGACAATATGCTGTCGATAACACTTAGAGATGACTTCTGCCTTCACTTGCATTCCTTTTTGAACCGTCAGTGTGGCCGAGTGAAGAAGGTGCGAGCTCGTCTCCACCGCGGGCTTCGGTTCGATTCCTAGGTCGGGCGAGTGCGGTCGGGGAATCAAGGGTGTTGGCGTCTTATATTGACTTAATAGCTGTCAAGTGTCATGTACATATTGTCTCAAAAGTGGCATTAATATGTTGCCAGAATTTATTGAAATTCAAACGATTGTATCACAACTTATGTGAGAGGTAATTTATACGTTTCAATTTTTTTTCAGATTTATTTCATAACCGAATTGCCTCGATGTTTCGTTATAGACGTCAGGGCTGGTAGCGAATCGGATTAGTTTATTGCGCGAATCCCAAAATCATAGTGAATAATTCTTCGATGTTATGTTGTGATGATGCTGATTTTCTTGAGATGCTGATAGGTCACAGTAATTTCTACATAACAAGGTAAAGCAGATGTCCGTACACTGTAAACTATACTATGTTCATTAATATCCAATGTTCAGAGTTATTAAGTGTATGATAGAGTGGAGTTCATGATATTTCGGAGGCTCATGGCAGGTAGTCCCGCAACTTTACCTCTGGTAGAGATGGAAGGACCTCAATCGCAAACCTTCCAAAAGCCATGCAATGACAAGCTCAATTCATGCTTAATTTTAACAAAATTGTAGTATAAAGTTTAGAATGCAAACTGTCTTACACGCCATGAGAATGCAAAATCGTCTAAGTAAAAAGCAGGAAGTTTACCAGCCGAGCTAGTTCTTGTAAAAGAGCTCTCGTGGATCGGCAGAAAGTTCACGCTGTCTCCACGTCTACATGCTCGAATATACATATAATATAACATAATGATATGAGTGCGATGCTTGTAGACTGCAATTGAGGAAAAGTAAGTATTCTCTAAAATGTTTGTAGTCTGAACAAAAAAGTATAAACTGTTTTTCTGATAGTAACCGACTACAACTGTGGCGTCATCAATTCTCTTATTGCAACGTCGTCAAAGACATCTGATATCAAAGGATACTTTTTGTGAAGAGTAAAAGTTATTTTTCATGTTTTTAGCGGTTACACTGTACTGGGTGCAGTGTATTACAGGAATTGCATTTAAATTCATGTTTGTGTGGCCTCATTAACTTTAATTATCGTAGTAAGAACAATTATATCAATTTTATTTGTATCATATCCATTATTGTATATCACCTAATTTTTTATTCCAATCAATTATGGAATTAAATCTTTTATATTGTCATCGCTCGATCGAATTGCTTGGCGGGAACACGGCGGCTGTCTGCATCAATGGATCTCAGATAATTTATAACTATTATTGTAACACTTTCAGATTTCGACTTTAGTTTTGATGACGTTGTGTTAAAATGTTTAACATTTGTTGTTCAAGTTACATAATAAAAAAGGAGAGCTATATATTTGATTCAAAAACCATTTCTGAATTTTTAAATTGATTTTCACAAAAATTGGATTGAAATCGGATGACTACGAATTGGACCAAAGTTTCTGATTTCTGAATTTGGTAATCTCTATTACAGACTAAAAAATCGCTGAACAGTTTTACTGTTTCGCACGCAAACCTACCATAATTGCGTAAAGAAGTAAGTTTTTGGTATTGGTGTGCTTCAAACTGCCTGTGATCAATGAGTTAGCTAGACTGATTTTGTATTGACAGGCATAATAGTCATGGACCTTCCATGACACATGAGTAGAACTGGAAGTATAAAGAGTCTAGAATTGATATTTTGATCCACTAATAAATATCTCCAGTTCGAATTCGTACGATTGAGACGGATTCGACTATTCTCGCCCGGTGTTGAATTCGACGTCCCCCTTCTGATCTGTAAAGGCTTGCAGCACTGATGCCTCAAAATTCCTTATGAAGCTTATACATCGAAGCAGCTTGGGGAGGTTGCCGCAAGTGTTGTTATTCGAACACAGTGAGGGTGAGTATGCAGTCTGTGTTTGATCGGCCAAGAGACAAAGACGTCTGTGATGGTGACACTTTTCCTGGAATAATGCGGATTTACTAAAAATAAATTCTTGTAATGAATCATTTCTTAGAAATGTAATCATTCTAGCAAATGTTCCATTAATTTCTTGAATGATAATGCAGTGGTCGGTAATAGTTTTGAATCACACTATTTTCGTCAATATATAATCAAGCAAATTATCAGGAATACATACATCAAAGCAACTGTCCATTGATAAAAATAACCTTCTAACAGTCACCAATTGCCGCAGTGTTGCTGTCAATCAATTTTCACTTTCTTTTAAATCGCTCTGGAAAATGCGTCTAAGCGACCTGAAACAGAAAGTGTCGCAGCGACATGCTACCCGACTGGAGTTGTGAACAAGCATTTTGTAATGATAGCTGTTGCCAGGATCCGATTTGGAGTCTTATTATTTTGATACCCCCGGCTGCTATATTACTCCTGCATTTCATATGTCTCCTCATTTTGATAAGGCTTCTATATAAAGTCAAAATATGTTACGTTTCACTAATATCAATCTCATATTACAATTAGGACCTATCTGCTGCCATTATCTCCTTTAATCTTAAATAACAGTATGTACTTCAGTGCGCGTATATAACACGGATGTGACTCTCCAGGCTTCATCTCCTTTCCTAAGTAGTTAGGAAAAGGGGTTGACGTTAGGACCAAAAAGAACTTCGTTCTTGTCATATTTTAGTAAACCGAAGAGGTATAGCCACTTTGTAATGCACCAATGAGTTTTAATCAGCTCCCATAGTTTATATTGACGCCTCAATTGGCGTCTCCTTAGATCACACTGGTTCATCCATATCTTATACTGCTTCCGTTAGGTTTTGTCGATACTCCATAGGTTCAATTGGCTACCCTTAGGCGCGGAATACTCAATACTCAATACTTGTGTCTCCCTTTCGAACCAGAACTTCGATTTTGATGTGACGCATGTGGCAGAAGACCATGGCGTACATCCAAATTTGATGCAAATATTCGACAAACACCTGACGAAGTTGCATGCGCTATTTTTATTTCCAAGGATTTTTTCGATCATCTGCTTTCATCTTCTGTCGAGCTGTACATATATCGCTCTCATCATTTCCTTCTTTTATCCTCGCATCTGTTACGTCTCTCGCTTATTCGAGGTCGACAATGAAGTAGGAATGCGCGGGATAGAGAAGACACGGTTTGCACTGCATTTACTCTCTCTGATGCGTTTTTCCGAACCTTTGTAGATCTCGTGCGACGTTGGGGGCTCTATAGCCGGGCGGCAGCTTCACAGAGTCCTAGTTCTCAGTTAAACAACGCTCGATAGTGCAGAATTTGAGCGTAGAACGGAGAACATTGAGAAATGTCCTTATCGTGATTAGGGAGTGTCGTCAAGATTTTCTTCATGCTCAGTTGAAATGAATATGACCTTTATTGTCTTTATTCAGTAAGCAAACTGCTGTCCTCATTTCTCATCTTATTATTGGGCAGAATAATGTGTAATTATTAGAAAACTAACTTGTGATCATCACGAGAGAAGATCATAAGAAGGAATTGAAAAAACTGAATGTCAACTGGAAAGGCGAGCTACATAGCCGCCATGTATCACCAGCACAAGCAGCACGTCCGACAAACTTCCCTACTCGCAGTTACACAATATTTCTGCCGTTCATGAGGATTATGGAAGAGTGTATATGAATTTCATTTGACAATTTTGGTGCCACGAAAATCAAAGACAATCTAAACTAAGTCGATTTGTTTTTCAATGAAGTTTTAGGAAGTTTCAATGAATTCTTGATCCCTCTCCCGACATCGAACTTCGGGGTGGACAAATGGCAGGAGGGCGTCTGGTATCGCAAAGTGGCAGCGTTTCTGAGAAAGTGTGTGCATGCTCCACATAAGAAGGATAGTAATGAGCAAAGTAGACCGAATGAGTCGATTTCATTTATCAGATATTACAAGATCATGACCAAGACAAAGAGAAACACAAGCATGCACTTGAAACTATCATTTTTTGTCATCTACATATTCTTCTTGAATGCAATCAACTCACTTAGCCTATCAATTTCACTAGTTGCATGGAACCTCACAACAGTCACCAAGCATGTCAGTACGTCACCAAAATATTTTTGTTCCTAAATTGCATGCCGAAGCAAGGAATGAACTCGATAACATTTTCGTGTATCTGTCGAAAATGAAAAATTATTTAAATTATACCATGCATGTGTGTATATATTTGAAAAGTAATTAAGTACGCATATATTCATAAATTTCCAAATTATGAATTGCATTTTTGAAAATATGCGGTCTCTTGAAACTGTAGCTCTATAGTTATCGGGGTTGTCAGCAGAAATGGAATGCACAACTTAGTGTGAGAAAGATATTGGAAGATGTAATTGTTTTTTAGCCAATAGCAAAGCATAATATAGTTGAAGTAGTACATCAAAAATATTGACAAAACTGCGTTAAAAATTTCTTGCTATATCTTGAATGATGCTGTGAAAATGGTGTGAATGTTCGCAGGGATATAGCCATGTACAAAAAGTGATACTTCGTTTGTTGCTTTTAATTATGCATACTGCTGAAGTACTTCCAATACATCATCATTCAAATAAAATAGCTCGACTTTTACAGCAGAATATAAATGAAATAAGTGTAATTCAACAATAAATTGGTTTCAGTAACCTTGGTTAATTTGTTGGTATGGAGCTTTGCGAGTGGTCTGTGTGTGCCTGTCGAGCGATCGTTCCGATATGTGAACATGGAGAAGGTGTTAATGATTTTCTTATTTTGTCTGTATGGAGGGCATCTGCCAATACGTTTGTATTTTAAGTTGTGGCTTTATTGTCATGTTGGGTAACTGCGTGAGTGGGTGTTTGGCCCACTTGTCTGTGATGAAGCGGAGCTCCTCGACCCTTTTTTGTTCTCGAGACTTGAACCCTTGCCTTCCGATCGGTAATCCATGTTACAAACCCATAAGCCACCGAACCACTTGCCTTAAATGAATCATTGTCTCTAGACTATTTATCGCTTCATTTTCGCAGTTCTTGTGGATTCCGATATGATTCTCACACAAATTTTCCAGACACCTCTCATCCGAGTCATACATAGTCTTAAATTTTCTCACGATTCTTTCAAGTAATTTTCATCTGATTTCAACGAGTCTCAGTTGTCTCCACGGTTCATAGAGCTCGTTTTCCGTGCAAGAAATAATTTTCATATGAATATTTTGTATCATGGCTGTAATAAATTTATCAAATTTCATCAGGTTTAACCAGAACATGTCTTGATACATTAGTCTCACCTTCTCAATTTCTTTTTTTGTTGGACAAACTTGTCGTACATTCAAACGTTTCTCTAACCATATCAACTAAATGTATATCAGTCTGATCGCCTAGCATTTTAACAGTACTGCAATTTGAGACATTTTTCATTCATTATTCTTGAATCATGCCGTAACCAGAAAAAACGTCTGCCAAAGAAAATTTGTCAAAATCTCATCAGTTTGCAGTCAAATGGTCTGAATTCCGAATCAAGGTCAATCGGTTACACCTCGTCATCCCGTTGCAAGAATATGCCAACCATTGTCTTCTGACGTCAGAGTTACCGCTTCATTCCGAATACACAGTAACCTACGATCCATGTTGAGAAATGATTACTGACACTGACATATTTTTGATTGTTTTGTATTTTGTGATTGTTTCTCCAACAGCGTTTCGAACATCAGTGAAGAAAAGTTTATAGATGATAACTGAATAGGCGCATAAGCGAAATCGGTCTTCTACATACAACTCTGCTATTTCTTGCTCTTTTTGGGCTAGCTAGGAGTGAGGGTCCAAGCAGTTGAAATATTGGTCAGAGACCTTTTTGCATGTCCTGTAGCTCCGACGCCAATCGCTCAAGCCTATCTAAAATCGATAATTAATGATTCATCATTCGTGAATATGTTTCCTGATGGGTTTCTGAACTTTTATACAAATAGTTTTCGTCCAGTTTTTCAGCATAGCTTTCCCCACCCTACACCGACAAGTTTTGTAGCGACAGATAAAGTACAAGATCCACGTACGCTCGTATTATGATGTAAACCAACAAAACATGTCATATAATAAGAATAAACTACATTATGAATTAAATGCAAATTTACAACTTCTGAGGTGAACTTTCAGGCTGTGTTATCTTACTTTAGAAACAGCATTTCATTATCTATTCATTTTGTTTATCATTATTAATTGCGTCTGACTAACTGTACACTACAGTGTTTTGTCTTCAAATGGGAGTTATTGAGCATGTCTGCTCTGAAAATAATGCTTGATAAGAAGTGAAAAACGTTATGAATATGAATGCACTCCCTGTTCCAGACATTAGTAACTTGCTTTACTGAATTGAATTTCAAAACCTTGAGCAAAACTGCAAATTTTCGACAAGAAGTACACAACCATTATCTCCATGCAGCCTAGCAACTTCATCCTGTCATTGGCAATATTATTCGGATGCAATTTGTGAATATAATACAAGTACATATGAGATCAAGTTAGAGATCAACCTAGACTGCAAACGAAACTTCGGTCAGGTGTAGTTCGTGTAATTGAAGACCGTATATCCGGATTTCATATATTTTCGCTGTTGACTATCAAAGATAGTGATAATCACCTAATCCATTTTGCAGTCTTCATTTGGATTGAATGATTCGAAATTTAGTTTTGTTATGGTTTAATGTGGTCAGAATCTAGGCTCAGTTCGCTTGTTCAACAAGATGCTCCCGTGTTCCGTTAACGACATAGCGGAATTCCAAGAGGTGATTATTCTGTCATCTGAAGTGTGATCCCGCTTGGTAACGAGGTTGAACTGGACGTCACTTAGGTGGATGTCCAAGAAAGAGTCTCCAGGCGAAGGAGCTGACCATCGAATATTTGTTGAAGAAGGAAGAGCGAATGAAGTGCAGCAGGAAATGTAGTCTATTTATTGCTTAACAGATTTATTGCTAAACTGTAGGTTTTATTGCAATGACTCCTCCACACCCAGCAAATGTTGAATAATTCTGTGGCCTATGAACCTAACGATTCTGAACACTAATGAAGAAATAATCTAACAATTATTGAGTAAAATCAGAAAACGAAGCTTCAGTTACAGACTTGAAATCAATAGAATTAAATATTCGTCATGCAGAAAAGCCGTCAAAGGCGTACCCTTCCCATTGTACGACCACTGTATTACTCGAAGTCGCCACACGTGACAGAGAAATCGTCAGATTCAACACGACAGGAATGCGTAATCGAATGAGCATCGTGGAAGGAGCCCTCATCACCTCTCATTGGTTAGTCCTGATTCCTTTTTCACCAATAGGCACGAAGGCAAAGAAGACACCTTAATGCATTGCGGAATGAGCAGTTTCTTTCTTCTACACTTCAAGTCATTTCTTATCATATGTATTTATCATTATCTTTCTTCTGATCGGTGATGTATGCAAGCACGTCGCCTAATGTGGCTGAAAATGGCCAAAATGTCTTATTTGCCGACATAAGGAGGCATGCTAAAAAAACCGGGAAGAACTAGGCAGACACGCAGATTCGTAATAGTCATAGGGTTTGCATCATTATACGAAAGTCTCATTTTTGACCTCGTCCTCTGCAGAAGCTCGTTCTGGTGGCCTCACTAAATAGTGATGGCTTAGATGCGCTGGAAGTGTTCAAGGCATCGAACCTGTGTTTTACTGATATCTTATCTTTTGTGGTAAAAGTATGCAATTGGAATATGGAGGCTGGTAATCTTGTCTTAAGCATCGCGAGGCACTGTGTCGTAGTCATTCGTAATCGCACAGACCCTTCAGCCCTGTTTGAAACCCTCTTTTCAACTCAATAAGGCACATGTGCGCGTCGTGCTGTTATTTGAAACGGGAAAGGTA
This sequence comes from Prostheceraeus crozeri, assembly GCA_907163375.1. Lineage (NCBI taxonomy): Eukaryota > Metazoa > Platyhelminthes > Polycladida > Euryleptidae > Prostheceraeus > Prostheceraeus crozeri. The sequence goes on along the minus strand of CAJQUW010013593.1, from coordinate 328,096 downwards.
TGAATGAGAGCCTGGATGGCGTTACGACGTCGATCCAGTTGTACGCAAATCGGATTTGTTTTGAACGACAGTGATCGGTGAGACGCGGGAAGTGGAGTCTGGCAAGGAAATTCCCGTCTGGCTGGCGTCGATGAATGAAAGCGACGCAGCGCTGACCTCGGCGCATCAATGGGTACGTGGAAGATGTGAATGACGGGACGTGGCAAGACTGGGTCTTACACAGCTGATCTGTCGACCGTCCCTGACGACCCCAACACTCCTGCTGTGCGACACTGATCCCAGCACTTCATTCCAAGCACGCAGGCAATCATAGACTCTTATCACTCTCCCTAGCAGACATTTCTTAAAATATAATCACTGCATTTAATTCATCACAAAATTATCAGCGTTAGTGGATGGGAAATGGAGTCTAGCGCCGTCACACTTCTCACGATTTATGCATGAACAGCGTTATACCTCCTGCGGTCAGAAGTTGATATAGCATAGTTATAGTTATTTATTGTGATACCTTCATGCAATTACTATCAATACCTGCTTGGAATGGATCATTTTCAGCTCAGCGATGAAGTGTGTAGACCTAAATGTTCATTTCAATGTTTACCTATTACCTAAAATTGCCTTGTGAAGACTATAGGCAGTCGAGTAATCAACGAACTTACTTCTTCGTTCCTGACGATGAAACATTAATGTTGGGGTGCAATTTCTCTTCAGCTTGAATGAAAAACTCGATAGCAATGTCTTAGAACTAACCAATCTTGAAACACATAGACACAAGGATGAAATAACACACCAAAATATGCCAACATCTATTTTTGTCGAGTGATCTATCCAAATTGCTGCTCGAAAATGCAAGCGAAAGTCTCTACAAGTTTTGATCAAAGAATTCATATAAATGGAAAGTTGTTGTAATTGAATATGTTTAAAATGATGATTTATGAAATATCTGTACAAGTTTTACGTGATAAATCTAGTATTTTGTGACTCTCAGTGACTCGCTGTGTATAAAAGTTTATATACTATAATATACATGCGCATAATTTTTCCATAATGTTGCAACGCAATGCTTCTTTCTGCCAGGGCCAACAAAATAACTCATTGTATCCAAACAACACGTGTCCTGCTATGTGGCTCTATCTCTATTTGACTATCTTCCTCCGCCTCTTGAGCATCCGCTAAATCCCTTCAGATAGTAGGCCTACATTGCAGCATCACTTTTCACCTTTCAGATGGAACTAACTTGCAGAATGTTATGACAAGTTGCTGGTTGAGAGAAAACTCGTATCGTAATTGATATTAATCAAAATTGAAAATAGGTGGACCTCAAGCTGTGTTCCTTATAGAAAATGATAGTTCTCATAATGCGTAAATTTCTCCCTAAGTATATTTCCCTATTCATCTTTAGGGTTAAGGATCTAGATTCATTTGTCCGCGCTTTAGGTCAAAGTCTGTCAGTGAAGATTTTTTTCTCTGAGTGAGTAAAAAGTTAGTCGATGTTTCAATCGAATTATACATGCACAGTAGTTTTTCATGGATAGCAATATCTATCAAAGGCATGAACTGCCTGGTGTTTCTCGTGGGCAACCTCGTCAGCCTACGAAAAGTAGAATGGCGAGGAAGGCGACTAGTACCGTGAACGACAATGATGGTCACGGCTTGATAAGGTGCGGGAAGGTCAGAAGGTATCAAGTTTTAGAATGGCATCCTGGAACGTTGGCAGCATGAGTGGAGGATCTGGCGAAGTGATGGATGTGATGAAAAGAAGAAGGGTGGATTTTTGCTGCATCCAGGAATCAAGGTAGAGAGGTGGCAGTGCTCGTTGGATGGATGCAAATGACCCCAAGTTCAAGTTTTTCTGGCAAGGGCGATCGGATGGTTTTGGTGGCGTTGACATCATCGTGTCAAAAAAACGGATCACTCAAATTGTCAAAGTGAAAAGATAGCGACAGAATAATGAACATCAAATTCTACTGAATTCTTCTTGAAATTTTCTGAATGTCATATCCCGATCGGTCACTCTTGAGCACGAGTATGGAGGAAGCACATGGAAGTTTAAGACCGATTTATAGTCCTCTCACTTAAATTGACAATTCAGTCTTACCAACATGAATTATTGCTATTATTTTTCAAAGATGCACTCATATCTGCGTTAATACATGCAAATGATGATCTTCTGAAGATAACATCATTCACATTTCATTTTAATCAATTTGATTAAACGTTTAGTAATGTGTTAAATATCTCTGAAGATTAAGTTTTACATACGACGAAGATTATCTATTGAATTGCATGTACATTCATGTTCTTCGCATGATATAAATCTGAGACCTTCTAAATTTAATGTGTGTTTTACGCACTTAAGTCGATTCATAATTCCTTGCAATTATGACGCTGCAGAACCATCTCATGACTAGCGAATATGTTTGTATTTCATCTAGGCTAGAGATCAATTTCTTAAGCTTGTCTGAGACTGATCGATTCTAATAAGCTTACCCATGCCTCGTTGTGGTCATGCATGCATTAAAGTCAAGTATATTGTATACGTCATCTTATTCGTTGACATTCCTTGCCGTATTTTTGAAAATGTGATAAATTGCTAGATAGCGGTCAAATTATCTTTTTCGATATCGGGTGTTTAGATACTCTGTCAAATAAAAATGAATTTTTCTGTGGGAGTATTATATATTTGCGTTGATGATGAAAATTGCTGCTTTCTCAACTCAATGATGGAAGATTTATTTTGCATGTCATTCAATCTAATGTGTTGAAGGTCTAACTAAAGCTCTTTGTCAAATAAGGTTGTCTTTGTCTAGAAATAAACTGCATATGTTATTAGGATTAGCAAACAGACTCTCTCGTTTATGATATAATTGATTAGCTTAATAAAAAGCATTATTGCTATTTTTAAGCTATTGTATTTTGCAGATAGATTTTATAAATAGACTTGTAAAGCAAATTAAGCTCGCAAATTGACATCAGGTGAAAAGACAAAGCAGCTCGTTATATTCAACGATGGTTATATTGAAGCTTCACAAGTACTTTTTAATACTATACATCTTTCAAAATTTAATTGCCGATAAGCTGATACTGCCTGATTTGAAGGAGTTGACATTAAGTTTTCTCTACAGATCAGTACGTTTCAGACATTTTAGGAACCATTCTTTAGTTCACACGGCAAAATGTCTGATGTGACGCAGACTGTAAATGTTCTTTAATCAATTGTAAATTGTAGCAACTAGTGATTAAATTCAGAAGCATCAATATTTTTGATGTAATTTATAATCTTGATGCTGTAGAAATGCGTCATTTATCACGATTTTGATCCTCATTTAGAAATTGGCGTCACTCAACGCTAATCACTTATTTCAAAATAGCAGACTGAAACATCTTTTTCATTATCACATCTACCCACACGTAATCATTATCACGCATCTGGAGCATATCGCATATTATTCGCTTTAAAACAAAACTTCAAGGAAAATTGCATCGTTTTGCACAGAAATTGGATAACAAGAATTTGACCCAGAAGGAAGTATTTCGAGTCGTCAGCTGAATATCCGTAAATGCACACATGTGGCTAGACAAGCGTAATTGTAACCAGACGGAAGTAACTTAGGGACAATTATGTCAAATCCAACCATTATATGATATGGCATACCTAAAACCAAAATTGTTTTGTATCTGTTGCAACTGGTGGGTTTCATCATACTAATCGGTGCTCTACTTAATTGTACCGCTAGTCTGTTCTTGAAAGTCTATCAACGAGTTTTAGGTAATCAATGGTCGAATATAGCACCGCAGCTTCCGGAATAATCATTGAAGTTGATGAAAGTATCCTGTCCATTTTATCAATATTCCAACATTTTTAAGTGATAATAAGTTAGTGAATGAGAACATGAGTATACTCCTCTGATTTGTGCACTCTGTCTGCCAGTGAATGTTGCAAAAGGAATAACTCCGCATCTTTCTTTCATACATACGAAAAAATTTTCCTAATTCATCGTAGCTAAACCCAACAGTGCTGAAGCAACATACTGAACATACGAGTATATCTAATGTTTCACTGTAGCATCTGTTTCACGGATTAGTTCATTGATAATAATCTATTTCAGTTATTGTAAAGTTGACAATTTAATAGTAATACGAATATCGCTGCAATCAAAAGTTGTTCAATTATATTCTTGATGAACCTTGTATGCGGCCCTGCATCTCGGTCAAATTTAGTCTTCACGTATTCTGGCTACACACGTAGATCGTGGTCTTTAATTCAGAAGCCGGCAACAAGTATAGGATATCACACTGATTTCAGTAGATTTTCAAGCAGCGTTTATCTTCGGAAATCAGTGTGATATCCTAATTTCTATGACCGATATCTTAAAGGGATAGTTTTCAATATTTTACTATGGATCTATGTACCCAGTAGAATGAACGATAATCTACTAGTAGAATAAACGATTATATTCTATCGTTAAATATCTACAATTCTACTGATATCGGTCATATAAATATTATCGAAGAATTTATCGCTACATGGCTGCTAAAATTTCCTATCGCACTGTGGTTGTATGCAGATGTTAATTTCAGGACATGGAAATAGAACAATTGATATTTACAATGGAAAAGTCTGGAGTTATTCTGAAACACTTGCCAAATATATTGATAAACAACGCTATGGTGACACTAAGATAGCGCTCACATTGAGATTTCTATGATGAAACACTTGACAAGCAATAGAAAGCGAATTATTATCAATGATAAATTTCTACCGACATTGTCCAAAAGGTTCCACTGTGACAATCAATCTAATTGACATTGCGTCATTTCATGAAGGAATACGCTACGAAGACGCTAACTTAGCGCTCTATGGGATAATTCTTTTTCCTGTTGAAGGACAGCAATGAGAGGATGAAAAGATTGAAGCGTCATCTTCAAATAATTTTCTAAATGGTTGATTAAATCATCAAAGTATGACGGCGTGCTGAAACCGTGCAATTCGTCTGCGCCGCGCTGTCTCGACAAATCCTATAGTGCAATGCTATCACTTAACATGTACTACAATAGCTATGATTCGATAATCACTTCAGCTGTTCGGGCAGACGCCGATTTATGTCAGTGATGCTTGAAGCAAAGAAATATCTAATTGATGAAACCCACAATTTTCGTAGTGCAAGGCGATATTTTGCATGCTACTTTATCAAAATGCTCTTGTACAGTCCGTTTCATAAAAAGTGGATCATCCTAAAATTTGACTAAATAAAACATAAGTATGATACAGAAAGCATTTTTCATGTTATTTCATGTCCCTAATATATTTAAATGTCCTTATATAATCTGATAAGCTATGATACAATAACGGTTCTTAAGAAGCTAATATTTTGTGGCCCTACCCTTATTGTCAATGACATTACCAATTCGTCTAGGCATTGATTCGATGATATCGTTGATTTTTGACTGATCTAACTTTCTCCACTCTCTTTTTAACAGTGACGTAAGTTGTGATACGCCATCTGTAGGTAGCAGTGAACGACGAACGTTACGTTTTAGAATACTCCATACATTTTCTATGGGATTCAGATCAGGAGAACGAGCTGGCCAAGATAATGTCCTAAAGCCCTAATTGAGACTTGCATAAGTTGACTCTACTACTCCTGTGACACGTAGCATTATCATCCATAAATAACCAAGTCGATGGATCACCAAATTGATCTGTCATTTGGCCAATGTTCATTCGTAAAACATTCACATAGCGTTCAGAATTCATGGTTCCTTGCTGTATGTGAAGTTCAGAGCGGTCATTGGTCCAAATGCCAGCCCAAATCAGTAGAGTCGCACCACCTTGTACACGGGGAGGATGTAAATGTCTCGGAATTTCCTGATCAGATTTTGTCCATAATCTCAATCGACCATCACTATCCTTCAGACGGACTGATGCCTCATCAGACCAGACAACCCGATCCCATTGATTTCGCCAGTGACAATGACTCATTGCCCATCTGAGACGTTTTTTTGCATGCTGATCTGATAATTCGATCTGAGAGGGCCTCTTACAGCTCTTGAAATTCGACTCAATAAGTCTTCTACGAATAGTGGACTTAGAAATAGACGAGACTAGTGCAACCATCTCAGTTAACGAGAGACCTGGATCAACTTTAACAAATCTCAAAATTAGGCGGTCTCTACGTTTGGATGTTTTGCGTGGACGGCCAGATCCCTCTTTACGACAGAGTCGAAAATCATCATTATGCCATCGATGCACATGTGCCAGGGACATTTAGTCGCTTGCTTGTAGCTCCCAAAGAAAACCCTAGTTCTAGCAAGGCTGACACTTTGCCTTTTGTGAATGCGATCTCGTTATTGTTCATTTGTGCTTTGTATTGTTTTCAACCTGTAAGAGATAGATTTCTAGCTGAAAGCAATCAGGAGTGCTGCCAACACCACCGCAACGAAGTCAGGAAGCTATGGAACATGAAGTCCAGTTAATCACATGTAGCAGTTACATTGTTGTTGATGAATAATGGTGCTATACTGGCTCTGATTGACCGATTTTCTTTATTTCTGTTTTGCTTGATAGCTTTTGGCTTGTAGAACAACATATTACATAACAAAGGAAACAAATGTAATTTTATAAGAGTGAGGTATGATTTTGTGTAACATTGCTAAATGAAGATCAAACTATCTACTACTTTTTTATCTATAACAGGAAAACAACTCAATATTCATGCTTGAAATTTCCAACAATGATATTAGTAAGCACAACTGACATATCTTCCAAATTTCAGAGAAAATCGTTCAAGTTTGGCGGAGTTAGACAAAGTTGAAGTTAAGGCGATGTTTAAGGGTGATCCATTTTTTATGAAACAATCTGTATTTAAAGAGAAACTATGATAACCGTGAATCTTCGCAAAGTACATTGACAAGCAGTACAACTAGATACCATTGTCAATACTGAAAGCCGCCATCCTTTTGGTATTGTTGTTGTGACAACGTATGTCAACGACGCAATTATGTTTTCCATGTGCATTTCCGCTTTAGTCATTTAATATCATAGAGCGTCAATTTCTATTGTTCAAACAGATGTATGTAGCAAATTCTTGTGTTTTAGCTAAATGCGTATTGAAAGGGTAATTTATGAGAATGAGTTCAGTACTTAAATTCACTGATTTATTTTCTAGTTAGGCTGTAAAGGTGTTAGATTAGGCAAGTTTAGATTTTTTGGTGCGTATGTTCATGGTCAAAAGTTCAAATAGGTCAGAAATTTTATAAAATTAGGGCTTTATAGGTTTTGAGTTCATTTTTGACAGTTAGTGCAAAAAACGTTTATGCATGTTGTAACATGTTTTTATACTAATATGACAATGTATGCTTCATATTACGTTCACTTATGTTGTAAGCATAGAGATTTTGTTCAGAATTCAGCATTTCCTGCGTTTACTGTGACAAATTGACAAAAGCAGGGCCATGAATTGTTCATGAAGAAATGGTTGGGCGCCAACTCACAAAACGTTGAGAAAGACTTGACTTCATTTAGAAGTCGTGCCTGGAGATTTAATCGTGAACAATGGTCTGGATTGTTATAAAAGTACAAGCGAAGACAGTAAATCATGTCAATATGTTCAGCGGACGAATGTCAGCAAGAAGTGCCTTCTTGATCAGTAACACTTCTCTAGTGCGTGATCGAGGGATTGCTTCTGTTATTCACAATGTGCTTACGCATTGTCTGCAGTCAATATTATTTCTCCAGAAATCGAAGTTAAATATAGCAGAATCAGAACTGTATTCAGTGAATGAATGAAGAAGATCAATGAACAATGTGTTCTCTAGTTTGAATCGATGAGTCACAACAGATGTGTATGTTATCAACTGTGTTATCAGATGTGCATGAATTGACTTTCACACTCAATATCATTAATCTAAACTGCTTATAGACTGTGAAATATATCGTTGTTCCAGGTATGCTGAGTTTTTCCTTAATAGTCCGGCAGCTTAAGCTAGTTTCTGCAGGGAACGAGGTCGAAAATGAGACTTTCACAGAATGATGTGCACCCTATGCCTACTACGAATTTGCGCGTCTGCCGAGTTCCAGTTAGCTCCTCGTCTTGTCAGACAGGATCAAAGAAAAACATGTCAGTCTAATGGGACACAGATTGCAGTTTTTGGCAAGAATGAGATAGAATCATATAATGCAATACGCTTATTTGATTTAGCGTACAATACTTGATTAAGGCAACAGTCAGGTATTTCCTGAACATGATATGATGCGGATCAGAAGAAAAAAGCAGTAAACTGAACCTCAGTAATGATTCTCAGTAGTTGTTGTCACCTCCGGTGTTCAGCACTTTGCACTGTAGTCACCGAAAGTCGTAAGAGAATCATGGAAACAGAAACTGTAAAGATTATCTCCGATGTTTTCTCACTGAAAGTTCCACTTTTATCTTGAAGGAAATTAGTCCTGAACATGTAATAGTCATGCTTTGGATAGTCTTTAAATACCGTCCTTTGAGGGCCATGGAGTCGTGATCGACAATTTCTGTAAAGTGCTGTTTCACACCATGCTGCTTGTTTTGCCGTAGCAGTCTGTCCATCAAGGAAACTCATGCAGACATTGTCACATGTATCTTCTACAATTGTCCCTATTGCGGGCGTTGTGAAATCCACTTCGTTGCATCGCTGACAGTGAAAACGACGGCGTCTGTCGCTTGTTGCCGGTCGCTGGCCGCCACGTCACGTCTCAGTCACCGTATCAGAAATGAAGCAAAAAAAGTGACGACAGAGTCTATCAGCGATGTCACTCGTACGGCGTTTAGAGCAAGGGAAGACAAGATTTGGACAGTATAGGTGCGCAAATCCGATTGTCGAATCATATTCATTCGGATTCATCTCCCTCTCTTCGGACTCTGATCGGATTAGCAGCTTTATGAAAATCCGAATTAATCCGGCAGGTGGAAGTCACAGCTAGTCACTCAATAAGAAAATCTGATGCAAAAATTTGACTTAGATTATTTTTTCAAATCCCTGCTGCACTACTCTAAAAGAAATAGCATCGTACTTGTTGCTGCATGCAGTTCTGGCTACACACGATTATTGCGCTCCCAACTTTTTGAATTACCCTATAGGTTACCCGTTGGTTGTGAATGCTTTGAATTTCATCAACAAGATAAATAAATATCAAAGAAATGTTAGCAACAGTCTTACATAAAACACTATACTAACGTAGAATGGAAACATAGTATCTAGATCTGTACAATGGACACCATGTTGCTGCAATTGCGCACAGTCGTCTACAGTTAATAGTTATTCTGTTTAAAATTAAAACACTGTCAGCGCATCTAAATATAATCTCTATAACAAAATCTCGCATGCGCTCGTTGATTAAGACCATAAATAACAGACATTAAATATCTTGATTATCGAAGTTCTCTATCAACCAGCAACTTCATGCGCGTGCATGTGAAAGATAAAAAAAGGCCAAAACCTGAATGCTTTAATTAACATAACTTCCGAGTCCAAATTAACGAAGTTCTACTGTAGAATCATAGACGTTCCCAGGCTTTTACAAAAAGGGGTAAGTGAGCTACAAACACACCCTTCGTTACGGTGGACGGTGGGGGGGGGGGGTCAGTACTCTTATTTGATTGCTTCACCCTCTGTTTAAATAATCAATATCGATTGAAGCTGCATCTCAATAGTATTCCATACGTACATTTAATTTTACAAATAATTTCGACATTTCTGTGCAATTATTGCACCTGATGTATGACAAGTCAAAGCTAATTCTTGAATCAGGTGTAATTACTCAGAAGTAATTTAAACATTGAATTGACAAAGTCTAATCAAGAGCTGGTTTAAATTTAGAATTTTGCAGCTCGGAGGAATTAGCTGATTATATAATACGAGTGTGCAAAAAGATGGGATATACAAAGTACTATGCTGTTAATAATAAATGACATAAAATCAGTGCATGGCAATTATCTTCATAAACAATGTCTAGAAGCGAGTATTTCAAGGCATCAACGCCAGACATATTTTCAAAAAACAAGACGATTTATTTCGCACTTGCAAGTGGACAAGCAGACACTGTCCAAACAATCGTGAACGCACAAAACAGTAGCATTCAATTTAATGCTATCATAATCGTGCTTAATTCCTGCTGTTCAGAGTTGCTCGACAATCAGCGTGCAACCACAAATTTGTCGTCTTAACTGTAAGATAATTTGAAATACGTTGCGCAATTTATTATTTTAGAAATCAATTTATAATTTTATTCTGTGTTAATTCTTACAGAAAAGATGCCAGCTAATAAGACCAATGGTGGGGTTATGATCAAAGTCATGCGTAAAAGAGTCAGCTGCCGCATGAACTCATCAATTGTCTGATAGCCCACCGTCAAATCACAAGAGTCGATTGAATGTTTAGTATAACATTTGACAGAGTGACTTAATTTTTTCAGATATATGTCTTCACTGTTTTATGTTTTCCCGGCTTCAATAAACCTAAATATATCATCGGTACATCAAATGAGATCGAGATAAAGTGTGATGGACAATAAGCGCGTTATACATGCAAAATAATTTTGAAAATAAATAAAAATTGACAATGTATTATATGTTTGAAAATTCACCTTTCTGCTCCACAGTAATCAATCTGCTTGCAGAATGTGCATGGGCCATGCAATCATGTAATCAGCAATCAGCTTTTTTGAATGATTTTTGAGGCGATCAATTGACGCAATCGATATCACCATTAAGGATGGTTAAGTGCTGAAAACGATGAATTATGTCACCCGGTAGATAAAAAATCATCCTGGCCAAGGTCGGGCCCGTGCCTGATATTTCTGAGTCAATGCGGCCCCGGCCAGGCCGGAAAAAGCGGCCGGCTTCCAGCACTGGTCATGACCCCGTTTCCTCCTCCGCGCACGCCTATGAATTGAATATATTTATGCTCATTATCAGAGATAGAAAGTATCATTTTTCGAATGATGACTTATTCTTTATCTACGAAATTTGTGCTTTCAAACACCCACATGCTGTTTCTCGATTTAGAATTTTAATTAATTAACGAACAATGCATGCGGAATCGTTGCTAAATAATGTGCTTCTAATTCAACAACGTCTCCTTTTGCTAAATTTGTATCTTAGTCATGTATCTTCATACCCTTTCACTCATCGTGCACTTATTTCCTGCCCTAATAATTAGCTTCATCCTCCTTCATTAATTTCCTTCCCAAATCATTTCCCTTCTTGCAGCAAAATTCTCTTCATCCGAAGAAATTGAGAAATCATCATTCGATCCATGACTGAGTCCCACCTTCTCCGTGTTTGATAAAACCTCAGCACGCTCGTGAATCTGTTGTCAACGTAAACACTCATATTTATCAACGCGACGGGAAATGATGTTATAAGAATAATTCAGAATGATACGACGTTGCAATCTCATTATCTTTTGACAGCGCCTATCTCAGGATGTGATCACTAGATGAGTGAAGATATCGAAGCATGAGTTCTAATCGTAATACCTTGATACCAGCCGCTAGAGAAGCATTTTAGGGTATTCGCAGAGCTGGAAACGGGCTCGGGCCTGAAATATCTAGTACCCGGGCCGATGTCTTTTACGTCTGAAATTAGAAATATCTTCCTCATTTCATCATTTAAATTCTCTGAATCAATTTCATATGACGGTCTATCAACATGGCTCTTAAGCAATATGATGAAATAAACACCGGGATAATGACTTCACTTTTTCAAATGGTCTGCATTTCTTCAGTGCTTTCATTTTTCTTGTTTTTATGAACCTAAATAAACTTCCATCATTTAAAATAAATGAAAATTCAACATGCATTAAATGTTTAAGAATTCATCTTACTGTTCAACAGTTATCAATTTCTTGCAGATGATGCATAGGCCCTACAGCATACGATCATGTGTCAACAATTAGAATTTTAGAATGATTCTTAGGGCGAGTATACTCAACTAACGCGATTGATGCTTTCATTAAGGATGGCAAAGTGCGCTAAATGATAAAATTTACGGGCCCAGATACAAAATTCATCCGGACCGGGCCGGGTCCTGACAAAAAATGCGGCCCGGTTCCAGCTCTGGGCATGTGATTTCCCCTTGTGTTCGGAAATATGTCCAAGCCACGAATCGCAAGATAATTTAGATATATTTCTCCGAGGCTAATTCCTGTTGGTGAAGAATGAAAGGGGGGAAGGGTTATCAGCCCTTTTGGAGACCCCATGCACTGGGCGACCTGGTCACTAGAAAAGACAAGATACTTCATATTGAAATATGAACATAAAATCAAGGATAAAAGGATATATGCGAGTAATTAAAGAAAGTGGATGCCTCATGACTTCTTACTGTGACGTTTGTCAATCTGATTGCCAAGCACTTTGCAATTGAGGGCGCAGTGTCTTGATAAAACAAAAAATTTCACTATCCCGCATGACGTGCATCACGCTTAGTTCACCTCGTCTACATGGATCATTCTGCATGAACTTCTTTGGTTTATTTTTTACTGTAACACATGGATTAATTTTCATTGCCGCTGTCTCGTCCAGATTGCATTGAATTAGAAGAGAAAAGGTCGGAATAGAGTTAAGGGATTTGATTGCATTTCAAAGGGTGCCGAAGGAATGATTTTCATGAGGGAGCTTTTGCCCTTTTGGGCATTTATTTCCACCATTTTAAAATGATTTTCTGGATGAATAGGAGCGACGAAGGAATTCCTTAAATGAAGAAAATCATGATTATGTTCTTTTGACAATCACTTTTTGCGTCGAAGGACTAATTGATATTATTACTTGAAATTTTATGTTTTGAAACCATTGCTATGATACCAAAGTCCTTTTTAGACCATTCACTTGAAATCGCTAACAATTGAAGGAAAATTTACATCTCTGATGGATGTGCATCGACCGCACCTGTACTTGCTTTAGTAGTTTTATTTCATCTATATGTAGGCTTACAGCCATACTGGCAATTAGATTCACCAAAATTGAAATAAATCATAGGATTTGCGTTCGCGTTTGTTGAATTTTTTGCAGTCAATTTGATCAATGAAGAAATTAAAAAAATGAAGATACAGCGTGGTCGCTGTGACCAAGAACATCAAGTGCGTGCTCCGTCATTGACTGTAATATGTTGATGTTCGCTGTGCTGTCCTGGTCGCTTGTGAAATGGCAGCAATTAGATTTTTCGCCGCGACATCATAATAATCTTAGTATCGATCGTGATGACAAAGCATTTGTGTTGATCAGCGATGTGCAAATGACCATTCACTTGACATGTTCGATATACCTCATCTATAACCTCCATAGCATAGGCAAGAAAATGCATTTCAACTGCAAATTCAGCACATGATAAGAAAAGATTCTTTATCCTGATTGTTGTTAAATAAATAAAAATGTGAAATTGACCATGAAATTGAAACCTCTCGTTTGATCATCACTAGAATTAAAGAACATTTTACAGAAATTTTGGTGACTTTGATACACAAGTATTTTGGAGAATCAATATGACAAGTATCCGAAGAAAGAATCTTTTCTTTGTCATATACTGATATCCCGGATACGTGGACCTTACCCCTTAATTGATTACAAATTCATTTGCAAATGATGATTATTTTATCCGATCGGCAATAGCGTTGTAAATGTATAAATAAACTTGTAACGATGCATCTAAGCATTTCCTCATTTTTCGATACGCTAGAAGTTAGTGTATTCAAATTGATTGATTATCATGCATGTAATATATTTTGTCACTCTTCAATAGGAGCGTTTTGAATTTCAAACTATAACTTACATTAACTTTAGTGATAATAATGGCATTGTATTGTGAACCGTGTCACCCATGGTGTCACCATATATTGCCCTTCCAGATGTCACTTTCATCATAAACCACTTAAATCCACTATCTTAATCAGACTTCATGGTTCTTAATTTTATTTCTGTTATCATTAACTGAATGTTAAAATCTCATGAACGTGCTAATTGGATTCATCACGGCTCTTTAGCTCAGGGAATTATTATTTGCAAATATTGTTCGTCATACTCATTGTGTTTTTTTTATTGAACGTCGGCTCATGTTAAAAGAATATTCAATGGCCTATAATACTATAATTTACATCATCTCATTTGTGAACCAGTCTATTATTACGTATACCGTATATCATTCCGTATTTCTTCTAGTGTAACCACTTGGGTTCTACTTTATTTCAACTCACTTTGTTTGAGGCCTGGGTTCTATAAAATCATCAATAAGACTTTTTCATGTACACATTTATTAAGTAAAAAATTAAATTATCTGCGTTGATAACTTTTACACGATTTCTATTATTGATAAGTGAAATAAATAAATGTACCTTGTTTATACTTGGAAGCACATTAGTCACGGAGCCTTTCTTCCATGTGGCCGAGTTGTTATTTGTCCCACTCTCATTCTTTTTGTGCTGATTCTTTAGCAAGAATGCAGAGTGCACCTACTTTAAAAGTCTTAGGTTTGACCCGACCAAGGTTTCAACCAAGGTCTCTCGGACGCAAAGCGAACACTACCACAAGGCTACAGCACAGTTTATAAAGTAAACACAAATGATGCTGTGATGATTCATCACGTTTGTTTACCGGCTTTCATGCCGGCTATCATACCTCTTTCAACCGATTATTGCTTGCCGGTACGTGCTCTGACTGATGAGAGTGAAAGTTGATGATTACTTAGGCTGTTAATAATCTTTATACACGGTTTCTAAAGATGCTAATTTCTCAGAGCTCGCTACTCTGTCACCTGCCGTAGCCACAGTGAGAGTTTGGTCACTCACCGGCCATCGAATCAGTTGATAGCACCGCTAACGATCACCTGATGAATAGCAGTGCTTTTTTGTTAATTACTGATTGATTCAGAATCACGATCCTTGGTCCTTTTGGGGGAAGAGATAGCAAAGCTGTACTACCCTGCATTCAATTTCACTTTTGCTGTCCTTACCCGGGTTCTATTGGAGTTAAAACGAATGGTTTAACGTCACTACTCCCCCATACTAGGGATTTGGACGTTGCTGACATTAGCTAGACTTCAATCTGGAACGTTGTGATCTTTTAGTCTGGATGCCCTTCCTGACGACTTCCAATGACACTTTCGGGGCTCGACTACTGGACTAGAAGATCGATAGGCCAAGCACCTAACAAATGTGCCACGGAGACCACATAAACGGACTTTATGAAGGCCCTGGCATAATATAATAAATTCGATGCATGTTTTTAACCTGATGGTAATTGGTCGTTTAAAAGCAGTTTGGTGTCATTTTTCGGTTATCAATCTGTATCAGAGGATAATATGACATTTAATTTTTTTGTTTATTATAACTTTTTATATTTTTGCATTTTTGCATTTCGTTATTCTTAACTTTCAAAGTTTCGCTATTCATCGGTTATCTTTCTTTCGTAACCACATGGGTGCTCAACTGATCTTTGATTATTAATCTATATTTTTATGAACAAACGTCTTTATCTATCTACGGTTATGTATTACATTGATGAGATTCACACAAAAAATGCTTTCAAATGAATACCAAAATTGATATTCATCGTGGGAATGTAGATTTTTATGTCAAAGATGATTCAATGTATCGTTATTACGATGCATATGTATACTTTCAAAAACGTAATTAGCATATTAATTATATTTGCTAAATGCTCCTTTTTAACGCACTACTGACATTCCATCTACGTTAGTGCACTAGCATGCTGTCTGAAAAGACGATATAAATAGGATTATTGTTGATTTGAATCCTGAGCTGCACTGCAGATTGGGAACAGGCCTGAAAGACTACTTTTTTTATGACATTGAATAAAGATGTTCCATCTGATTTGATGCAGAGTCAAACAAAGTATCATTAGCACAGTATTTTACAGTCGACAGTACCGGCAATCGCTATTTCGAGGGTTGAATCATTGAAAATAAGCGCACTTGTCTCCTTAGAGATTACTCAAATAATGTCATATTCTTGAAAAATATCCTCACTGCTGCCGTGTGTTTGCAATGAAGTAGACTCCCAACGTGTAGAAAATGGAAAATCCATCCTTCTAGATGTTAGATACAGAGGCATCGATGAAACAAATAATTATGCGTATCTAGTTGTGTACTTTATGTACTAATTATGTCATTCAAAGTTTAATATACAGCGATATGAATGCGACAGAGCATTGAGAACCACAGACATGCGATTTTGGTTCAGACAAGACATCTGCTACCAGATCAATAATGTCTGACTCCT
This sequence comes from Prostheceraeus crozeri, assembly GCA_907163375.1. Lineage (NCBI taxonomy): Eukaryota > Metazoa > Platyhelminthes > Polycladida > Euryleptidae > Prostheceraeus > Prostheceraeus crozeri. Next base: position 311,836 of record CAJQUW010013593.1, on the reverse strand, counting down.
GAAGTAAATAAACATCAGAGATTCAATAAAACTCATCAAATAGTTCTGTGGGAATAATATTGAATTCTCTGGAGAAAATATCATAAAAAGAGTCACCAAGGTTACAACATGAGACTTGAAAATGTCCTGAAACTGCTGCATCAATAGCATCCGAAAAACAAGTCTAGACACAACAAGCTTCAGGAATAAATTATCAGCTCTACCGATGTGATGCAATATACAACAATTATTTACCAAATTTGCATTCACAATATTCCGAGAACTAAATGTATGATGTTTATTACTTCAGATGCATTTCGCATACGGAGATTTATGGTCAAGTATTAGAATGCAATGGATGAGGAAGGAGTTGGAAACGGTCGGTCTGTACTGTATTCTTTCAGATATAATGATTTTTATGATATGAACAATGTGAACTCTCTTGTCTGATAGCCGGAAGATATGCAGATTTACATGTGGGTTTGTAAAGCTTTGAGAACATTATATATCCTACACCAAGTGTTGAATGTAGAGCTGGAAGCGGGCGGGGTCTGAAATATTAAGAATCCGAGCCAAGGTATTATAGTGTCTGAGATTAATAGGGGTTTATTGTTCATCAATTGATTAATAATAGGAAGGGTTATTCGCACCCCTGTCGCATTTTTGCTGTAGCTGACCCACCTGATAGGCTTTGTGATTCTTAGTCAGATTTCTTAGTTTAGTAGTTTAGGATGACGTAATCGACTGAATTCACCGCATCAATTCATGTGACGAGTTATTAAAGTGATTCTTGGTAATAAGAAGACATAAATATTAGTGTCTCTTTGGTGTTTTCTCATTTATTGCTTAAATAAACACTATTAGACCTTACTTTTAATAAGATTACAAATCAGATGAGATACAAGCATTGGATGAAATCGTATATATGGGTAATATTTCTCGCGTTTCACCTTTTTTCACCATTTCACCAAGGATTTGTCCTGCGTCCTAACAAAACATTCACTTCATTGATTACTTGAGTTTCATATAACATGCTTCTTACAAAGTTTGACGGCAGTGCTGTGCAAGAACAAGTACAGTGCTGCAGGATGTCGTAGTGGTTGCGATCGTAGTCGTCGCATAATAGGTTGGTGCTACCTTCTTCCTGGTTGTGTATTTACTTTAGGAGTTGTTTTGCTGATTGTGAGAGTGGATGTGTTAGGTACTTGCCTTGAGTGTTGAAAATAGCGCGGTTATTGACGATTGACAACAGCCATGAAAGCGCTCTAAAGTAATTCCTCATTTTCTTCTTTTGGGAATTCCACGTGTGGGATTTCTGTGGACATCTATGAAATAACAGCTTCTCGTACAATCCCTCAAAAGCGCTATATTATGACCACAGGAAACTTTAAATGACATCGATCGTTATCTACATTTGCAGCATGACATCACCTTTAAACAATACCAGGCTGGTCATGTGCCAGTGTTGATGGAACGTCCTTGTGATATTAAAAGTAACTTAGCTTTGTGAATTCTACTAACTTTAAATCTCAGCGCGTAGCTGACTCTTTTTTGCCATTATCAACTACATTTTATCGAACATAGTTGATAGCAATTATTGATTCTTCCATCAATCTTGCAATAAGCATACAGTAGGCAACAATAAATCCAAGCCATTGTTCTAATGTCTACAAAATATTAGCATCTACAGACATGTATGTGTACGCTGTATGAAGGTGTGTAATTGGTAGGTTCATTAAAAGAAATAGAAATCAGGAATTAAGCCAGTAAATTGTAGACCAGGTGTAAACACAACCTAAATGCAAATCGGGTATTAATACTCTCATCATCAAATTCTTCTGCTTATAATACGGGGATATAATGTCACAAGGACCTTGTGCCTGGCAACTCACAACGATTTTTAACTTAGTGAACATGTTTAATGTTTTATAAAAATAATGCCCTCCTACGGTGAGTGGGAAATCTCAAGGGATTCCCATGGAGATTTCCTGTGTTGTGGGACAGCTGAGGGGGTGAAAAATCGCGTCCCTTGGCAACTCTGTTAACAACACGGAAGGAAATGCTCATTCATCTGATAACAAACACCACTTACATTTCACGGTCCTGTATCTACATGTAATTCTATTATGTATTCATTATTTATTCAATTCACTACACATGAAAGTTTGTATGTCTACGACCACATCGCATTTATGTTTTGATTTTGAGGGGTCTCACTTCCAAATTTCAGAGGTCCAATTATGAAATTCTCAAAAGAGATGCCATCAGAAGGATAGGGTAAATTCCATCCGAATTCCTCTGCAACTTTGTCCTCCAGCTGTTTCAGACCGCGGGATTATCACTTCATTTTTTCCCTAATGAAAATGCAGTTGCTCTTGACAGGTTCATTTTATCTCATGGTCTTTTGTCTCTCAATAGACACTAAAATTATCCCTCCCTCTTCCCACAGTCACAACAAACCTTCTACTTCCCTTTATACACGGCCCGGCGACATAAATCCTTTTTAATGCTCTTCCAAAGCCATGCAGACGGGTCAGCATCGTAAATATTCCTTCTATCACGCGTTAACCATCTCGTGGGAACTCCAACATCACCCGATGCGCTCCTGTTCCGAGTTAATCTTCCTATGTCGCATCTCGGTGGGAAGCTGGGGGCCACGTGCAGGTCTGTTGATTTCTATGATCATCGATGGTTGGGAGAGAATTATTGGCAATGAATCATTGCGCTGATGAAATGCTCCTGGCATTTCCAGGTCGAGCTTTGCGTATGGAAAGCATGGACGGAAGTGCGGTCGAGCTGCCCGTCGGTTGACGATTTATTTCCTTATTTTCTCATAATGTGGTCAATGAATTACAGTTGCTCGCTCGCTAGAATCTGTTTCAAAAATTTAAAATATCGGTCTCAGAGGGAGTGTCGCATTTCTCTCGAGTGTGGGACATATCATCGGAAACTCGTTAATCAAAAGAGCTTCTGAGCTAGAGTTGCGCGGATGCGCTGCGAAAACAATTTTATTCGTACTTCAAGTGGTGGCAATTGTATCCCCTAACTGCTATAATAGCTGCTATAATACAATAATTGCTGGGAGACGGTCCAGAGGTCGTCAGGTGTTGGTCATGCCAGTCGTCCGCTCTCTGCACGGATGAGCTCCGCACATCTGACGGCGACAGGTCCCGTGTTGTGAGGGTTGTGTGTGCGTGTGTGTATGTGCAAGAGAAGAGATGTTTGGCATCGTTTGGATCTGATTTGCATAGGGTCAAAGATGCTCAGAATGGACGGAAGGGTTTAGCTGCGCAAATATTCTTTTAAGAATGGTGATTTGTTGGTGTGGATTTGTGTGAGTTCTGTTTGTGCGTCTGTCGAGTGATCGCTATGATTTGTGAACTGTAGGGGAATGGCGTTGAGGATTTTGTAGTCTTGTCTGTGGGCTAGATATTTGCCGATGTTAGTGAATGTTTGTTTTATCAGTTATTTTGTTGTGACATTGGGCGGCTGTGTTAATGTAGTTTTGTAGTGAAAATATTGGATTTTTGTTTTCCTTGGGTATATTATCGTAGCGTGTGGAGATGGAATGGATATTTCTACTCTGCGTGTCGTGTGAGATGTTCAACAATGAGGTGGACATATTCTTTCATGTTCATGTAGGTGTGTGCTTGATCCGCGTGTGCATCCTGTGACGATCTTGTGTGCTTTTTCTGTATTGCTTGTAGCTTGTCGATGTTAGTGAAATAATTGGTGAACAGAAGGTGGATGTGTATTCCAAGAGGTGACGTGTGTCGTGTGATAGCTATGTAGGTGGCCGCGTTGGCCACAATGGTCTCCTGCTGCTGTCTCAAATTGATGAAAGTCGTCCTTTAGCGCCTCTTATTCCTAACTGTTTAAAACGGTAGTTTGATTTCTTATTCTACTGCTCGTCCTGATACGTATAGCCGCCCCCACAACCACAAATAATCATATTACGCATTCACAACAACTCGTGTCGTCGTAGCGTTCGGTCGTATCTCAGCATCGGCTCCGTTGGACACGCACTGTGCAATCATACTCGTGTTTTACCAACTTCACGAGTCTGACTTTGTAGAAAATTTTCACATGATTCGACTCCTCGTGCTGTCTGCTACCACTTCATCACATCACATTTTTGAAGACCCACGACGGATTGCTGATCTATTTATTTTTTACTTCGATCATTGCCTTTTTTCGTCGCAATCCTTGCCCTCTGGCCTCTCTCCGACAAACATTTCCCCAACTTGGCCTGACTCATCGCCAACCGTCTCCTACGTGCCAGCCTAGCTCCGTGTATGCATCTGTGTTCGCAGCACTCGCCTCGCAGCCCTCGCATTGTTTTTCCCGTTTGCTAATGGGTTTATGTGGCTGTCTCACTCCCTTGGTCACCGCGTGCTTTCTATCCGTGCTGGCCATCTCCCTATCTGCTATGTCACCTGAGCGACATCAGTATTCCAGATCGGATCTTCTTGGTCTGAAACGCGTTTTCCCCATCACCCGGCGTGTCCGTCGCTGCCTGTGGTTTCACAAAATCCTACGCAAGCCTCCCGTTGCTGATCGTGATTCATCACAAGCTCCATCGCTGCCCGCTGCCCTCTCTTCCTCCGACAACCGTGTGCGCTCACCTGTCCATGCGACTGCCTCGACCAATCACCGTTTCCCTAAACACCCTCCAACTCCCGTCCCTTCTCTCATGGTCTTCAACGCCAGGTCAATATTTAACAAGATCGATGACCTTCGCCTTCGTGTTCTGAAATTTGCTGTTGATCTGATCTGCATATCAGAGACCTGGCTAGATCATCACGTTGATGACAGCTCAATCTCCATGCCAGGATACCGGGTTCTCAGGCTTGACCGTGACAACAATGGAGGTGGAGTTGCTATCTTCTATCGATCTGATTTAAATGTTTCTATTGTCTCAAACACCAACGCGCCGAACATCAAATCTCATTTTCTCTGTTGCTATGTTGAAAACTTTCGAGCTTATGTCAGCGTCGTTTATCATCCATACTGGGGTTCCTGTACCGCCCATGATGTGTTTTTAAGTTTCCTACAAAAGTTTATCGATACACTGTCCTTTGACCACTTTATTGTGACGGGTGACATCAATGACATGCGTCATTCCTTTTCTGATTTTTGCAGTATTAACAACTTGAAGCAAATTGTACAAACTCCTACTAGAGGAAAGAATATTTTAGATGTTTTTGCAACTAACCAGCCTGATAAGTTTGAAGTTCCGTCTCTTTTGTCTCCGTTAGGCCGTTCTGACCACAAAGGTATTCTGATAAAATCAACTGTTTGTATTCCGCCTACCGCTACAAAAGTTAAGGTTCGTTCTTTTTTCTCCTTCCGCGTTTGCTAGTTGTCATCAATTTCTCTCTTCCGTTGATTGGGACGATTTGCTGTGTTGTGAAAACATTAATTTTGTTGTTCTTACGTTTCAACACCTGATACAATATACTTACGAAACCTTCTTTCCTGAAAAAACTGTACGTATGAGATCTAATGATCCTATTTGGTTAACCCCTTCGTTGAAAGTGCTTTCAGACGCTCGTGACAGAGCCCTTTCTCGTGGTCATTTTTCGAAATATCTCCGCCTTAGAGAGAAATTTAATCAAGCGGTCCTTAAGTCCAAGGGTTGCTGCTATTCCAAAATGCAGTCTCTTTCTCCGACCCAGACTTGGAAAATCATAAACTCGCAAAGGCTTGTATCCCAGAATGTCAACGTTGACTTGCAACAAGCCAATGACATCAACGACAAATTTCATTCCCTCTTCACCGATTCTGACATTCAACGCTTCATTGTTCCCTCATCTCCGATTCCTTCACATTTTCAAGTTGACGAAACTCAAGTAGCAAATCTGATTAAAAGCTGCAAATCCAATTCAGTTGGTCCTGATGGAGTGCCGGGACGTTTTTATAGACGTTTCATAGACATTCTTTCGTATCCCTAACGATTATCTACAATCTTTGTCTGAATTCATCTACTTTCCCTGATCCTTGGAAATTAGCTAATGTGCTCCCCCTTCCTAAAAAGAACTCAAACTCAGAATTTCGTCCAATATCCATTCTCCCTTTCCCCAGTAAGATTCTGGAAAAGCTGATAAAAGATTTTGTCCTCTTGCCTCATCTCCGCAACTTTTTTGATTCTAGGCAATATGGCTTTGTCCCCACAGATCACCGCGGTTGCACCAACGCTTTGCTAGCAATTCGACTGAGTACCCTACAACATATTAGTCTGGCCACCTCTAACTCGTGCCGTATCTTAGCTGTAGATTTCCAAAAGGCATTCGACTCCATCAGCCATCTGTCCCTTTTGAAGACCTTATCTGAAGACCTCAAACTGGGCCCTGACATTGTCAGGTTTATCTACAGCTTCCTCAAAAATCGCTATCAACGGGTCACTATCAACGGCTACCAGACCAGTTGGAAAGAAGTTCACAGTGGGGTTCCACAGGGCTCAATTTTGGGTCCCCTTCTTTTCGCTGTCTTTGTCAATGACATGCCATCCTTTATTTGCACCAAGCTGATAGCTTACGCTGACGACATCACATTGATTCACATGACTGATGATGGCGATGACTGTTCCTTTCAGAGTGATGTTGATCTTTTTGTTGCTTGGGCTGACAGAAAAAAAACTCAAGATAAATGTTGACAAGACTAAAAGCCTTGACGTCAGTCGCTTGCCTGTTCCGTTTAACAATAAACGGATTTTTATAAATGGAACTGTAATTGAACAAGTCAATGATCTCAAAATCCTTGGTGTCATTTTTAGCCATGATCTGTCCTGGAACTCTCAGTGCAAATATTTGTTAGGTAAATGTTGTCGGTCGTTATCTTTTGTTAAACGTTTAAAGTACAATGGAAATGCTTCTTCGGTACTATGGCGTGCATACACTGGCCTGGTTCTTTCCCAATTGTGCTATTCGTGGCCTGTTATTTGTGATTTAAAAGTGTGTCAACTCAAAAAGTTCGAGCACCTACATAAAGTGGCTAAACGTTGGTGCAATACTCCCTCGAAACCGTCCCTCCATCATTCGCTGCAAAAGACTTGTACACGTCTAATAACAAAAATTGCTGACAATCCTGAAACGCATCCTATTGCCGAATATTTCGTCGTGAGGGATTCGAACTGCGGTCGAGTACGACACCAACGCAGACTATTCCCATTGAAGCGCAAGCAAGCGTACTATAACAAATCATTTGTAAAATTTTCTACGCTGTCATAATTTTCCTTTTCTTGTCAAGCACGGTGTATTCATGAAATCATGTACCGCTCGTTGTACTGAAATAAAGTGATATTATTATTATCATTATTATTATTATTCTTTAACTGGTTGTATTTGCATTCGCATCCTTTCGTTCGCGGAAATTTTTGCATTCGATATGATCAACAACTCCGACAATCAAATTATATTGCAATGCTTTTATTCCCAGGCATTTAGATCAGAAAAATATCCATAGACCTTGAAAATTTAAGCATTCAATTCTATTTCAGCCATAGTAAACCAGCCTATAAACTACCTCAGTCTGCGTTTTTCTGTTCTGAAACTTTTTTTCTCAAGTACCGGTATTCATTCATATTTGAGCAGTTCCGTGATTAAGAGTTTCTCATTTCCGTGCTGTTCTCTTTTTTTAGATCGTCAACTGGAACACAGGAAGTTCTTCATCACTTTCAGGCTTGGGCTCTGCGTTATGGAAGAGCGCGGATACTATTTCAGGTTCCAATTCCATCCGTGTTATTTGGCAAGACCCTAAAATGACGCCTTGGGAACCAGAGACATCCTATCGGTGGCATCTGCAATGGCGTCCATCTATTGGGCAGATACGATTCCAGTTGTACCAGGGCCCGACTAATATCGTAGACTCCGGTCATGTCTATGACACAAGCATTACTGGAGGAAAACTTGGAGTTTTCGCCTTTAATCAAAGCCATACTATATGGTCCGCTTTGGAAGCACGGTGTGCAGAGAGACTGAATAAGGCCTTGTTTTTTGATGGCATAAATGACTATGTTACGGTCGCCAATGTGTCTTATCTCGAACTTAAAGACAGGTGAGTTCCGATCAATATGCAAGCATCTCGTGAAGTAGAGAATGATGATATGAAGCCAAAAGACGAATTTTCACTATGATTTTTATGGAGAAGATTTAGGGTTTAAAGAATATGATATTTTTGTTAATGTTTTAAAACAAAAAAGCCTCATGGTTCCTTTATTCCAACATTTTGAATCGCTTTTTTTCAGTTGAACAACTTACTGAATGTGTCTGCAACCTTGCATCATCTGGCTTTATGAGACCAACCTACAATTTAGGACTCATTAACAATTCATAACAAACATGATTGCCTTTATACTAGTGCTGTGCGTTAGTCGCATGTGCTCTCTTCGGTGCACCGGGTATGTTAACCGGTGTATTGAAAACTTTAAAAAATAACACTGAAGCCTCATTGGCACAATAGCACTTGGTCGACATTAAAGTTGCTTCGCGTTATAGATCTGCGCACAGATGCACTGTATAGTTATGTATACACTGTATAGATGAAGTCCTTACAATCTACAAGGTTAGGTCTGCCTCTTGTTGCGTGTATATGTAGGCCTGTGTTAATGCTTCGAATTAAATTCAAATAAGGCTTATGTAAAGTACCAGGAAACTGGAAGAGAACACACGTCCATGGAGGTGTCATCTGAATGACCGACCTGCCTTAATAAATGACATATTTTTTAAAGCCATTTTTTTCTCATAAAATGACACGTCTTTATGTAGTGCGTAATGATGATGTATTAAGGAACACACAACTCCGGTATTAAAGATTCGCTGTGATATTCCGAAAGTCTGTGTTCGCGGGATTGGGATTTCGTGCCTAAAATGATTAATTACGTACTCGAGTTATCTAATTTTCGTTACTGAGGGATCTAATTAAAAAACATATTGCTTCTCAACAACAGAAACTACATCCTTTATTTTATGATATTGCCGTGATTTCTATGAAACATTATTTACATTATATAAAAATTTTATGCCCGTGCTTAGCAAGTAGTCCACATAATTGAAAAATTCTCTGAAGTTGTTGCATGCTTAAAATCTTATTATCTCCATATTTGCTTTGGTAAAGACATGAATGAATCATAATTATAATAGTACAGTAAAATATCAAATTGGTTGAAATTCACACTTGCAACGTTCCGAGAACTGTGTTTCTTTTTACACATGCATGCATCTCTCTTATTATGAAATTGCGCCTAATATTAGACCGGTTTAATGATCTCCAGCAATCTTGGGTGATATAGTTCATTTTTGTGTTTGCACATGTTCATTACAAGTTGCAATTATTACCCCCCCCCCACAATCCAACGTTTTTAATATAAATCAGACTTCTGGCCCAAGCTCTATAGATAGAATGTCCAGGGCTCGGTCCGTCATTGCAGGTCCATATCTGTTTCTTCTTCTATTAATATTGTGGCATGTCGACATTTATGTGTTGATGATTGATCTTTTTCTGAATATCCTGTATGCGAGTCTGCAAATTTGATGAATTTGAGTATGATATTTGTCATGAGCTGCGAATATCGTGTATGTTCAAGTCAAAGATAAAGCCGATTCGACAGATTTCAGATCTGAGAAGAGATACAACAAGTAAAAACACGTCCAGTCAGCACTTTCGAAATATCTTTCTCAAATTAAATACAGTGAATTAGAACGAAGAAAGAGAACCATAGGGGACGAAGAAAAAGTGCGACACAACGAAGAAAATCGAGGAAAAAAGAGGATTGATGCATAAAAATTAAATTGCAGGGCAGAGTTCATTGAGGGTTTACAACGAAGGATCGGATGTCTGTCAACCCTGGTGACACCAATCGTGTGTTGATGACATCCGTCAAATCCATCACTTGTTTAAGGATGCATGGCTTGTCATTGTCAAGAGCGAATTTCCTCAATGTTTCCATGGATTGAACAACCTAATTGCGAGTCGGAGGAACAGTGTCGCTATTCGAAGCATCATCATAATCCTCATCTGCTACCTTCACATGCTCCTCCACACTGTTGTCCTGAGGCTGAGTATTTGAATCCGCATCACAGTAGCATTCGGGACATCGGCATCAATCGTGACATGTTCCTAAGCTGAGGAAGATTCCGCGGCATTGTTGTATGCCCACCGTTGGAGGATTATTCAGGGCAACGTCGTTGTCATCGTCGTCGAAAGGAAGACATCATGTCATTTGAAAGCCACTTGTCGTAGAGCATTTCTTGATAGTCGTTACTTTGATGTCTAGGATCGAATAGCTGATCCAGTGACACCCATCCGATGCGTTGATTGGTGAAATTCATTGACAAACATTTCTCGATATCTTTGCAAGTCATCATGCATTAACTGACATAGCTCATCGTGTATATGGTACCTGTTAAGACTGAGAACTTATGACAGATTTCGTCTACGTTGGGATCGAAAACAGAGCGCGACTTGCGACATAGCAGATGTTACGACTTAACAAAATCGAACCAGTTCCGCGACCAAGCCAAAACTGCGACATTGTAGAGGATGGGAGCTTTGCAAAGCTGCGACTTATCACAGATTTGACTGTACAAATGAAGTTATTGTAATTTGTAGCTTTGTGTATAGATGTACAAATTGTACATGTATTTAAATACGAGTGAAATATCGAATTCCGTATTTTACCCATATTTGTATTGCTGTTATTTTTTCGCAGCATGTTTAGATCACGGAAATGGCTGCTTTAGATTCAAGTGTGTGCGTCACATCAGCCTCTAAACCACGAAATGTACGTCAAGATGCTTATTTCCTAACAAAAAAAGGACTATAATTTTACTTCCTCATCCTAATAAGCAGATGAAAATTTGCTACCAGGCCCGTCTTGCCTGCAAGTCTGACTGCAGTTTATCATAATACATTTATTAATGGAATATTGAAACCTCAGAGTGCTCACTAAATGGAGGACTGGTTATAGGATGAATGTGTCGTGCGTTATCTTGCAGATGCATGTTTGCACTTCTCATCCGATTTTTTCTGTAATTAGACGTACTCATATAATGTCATTATTGTTTCGACGAAGCGATTTCAAAATTGAATGAAAAAACAAGACAATATTTGACTAGCGGTCTCAAACTCGCTATACTGGTTTAATATCAGGCAGAATGGGCAATCATTCAGTCACATAAAGTATGACTAATGCGCGATGAAAAATTAAATCATAAAAACTTTGAAACATTCAGAACATATCCTGAGTAGTTCGTTTTATTATTCTTTTATCTGAAAACAGTTCCAATTCGGACTTTATCTCAACGTCGACCTCACTGATTTATAGCTTGAACTGAAGCTCAGATCTTAGATAGTAAACAAAGGGGTTGGGATAAAGAGTGAATTGACTTCTATTTAAAAAGTGAAATGTCTGGGAACTGCGTAGTTCGCCTGTCTTAAAGGAAACCGTATCCTAATCGCGGTCAACAGCCGTTGTAGTTCCCAAGAGATACGTGTTTGTGTAGATACCGTCTGAAGCCTTGATAGCGAAGAGGTTCTGACGTTCTGAATTCAATGGCGGATCCTTTGGAATGCCTTCTAGCCGGTTTCAAGAAATTTGATGAGAATGGTAATTATTAGGTTTTGTAGATTTTGTGATAAAATAATATTGTAGTTTATTTTCATCTCTATGAATATGATGTAGAAGCAATCTCAGTGGTCTCTGTGGCACAGTAGTTACGTACGTCCTCGACTTGCAGATTATTTGACACAGCCTTCGAGCCTCGAGAATGTCATTGGAAGTCGGTGATTGATCTAGGTCAAGTTTTTTATTCACATGTATCACCTTCTTTTACTATAAGTGTTCACCATATAAAGGACATATTCGGATAATAACTGTTGATCTTGTGTGTCTATCGAGAAAAGTGACGCTTTATATTCACTTTTTATAATGTGTCATTGTCGTCCACAAGTGAAGACCCCTCTTGTGTCCCCCTTCTGCCAATCTCCAACACACAACCATAGGATCACATATCCAGGCCTTTTGCCGCCATGCCACAGAGACCTTTGAAAGGAAATGGATTTCTTGTAATTTATTTGGAAGTGTAGAGTCACAAAAGTTGAATCAGTCCTTGCTATTGTAGTTTGGAACAATATCAAATCTTTGTAGGTAGTCCAGAATCCATCCAGTTTCCACCCCGGCTAAAAAAGGGTAGCAATTTCAACTGAATGAGAATCATATTTCAAAAATATCTAGGACTACTGCGGGATGTTTATGTTTTATCTTAATTTGTAAACAAAGCATCGAAACAATCAAAGAATACGAGTGACTCGTGGAGCAAGTCCGCATCTTATCATATTGTGGTGATTTGTATAAAGCAGGCTGCTTGAACATCTACATTCGCTACTAGATCTAATCTGAATATTGGATGCCGTGATAGAACATGCACTGGAAGTTTGATCTTGTATCCTTCACACGATTGAACTGCGTTTGAAGAAATTTGCAAAAATTGTATCATAAAAGACATAAAGCAATGTTCCCTCATCTTAGGCCTATAGTCTGTTAAGATATCATTCAAATGTCAAAATGAAAAAGTGAAAGTCACCCACAATGCTAATAATTGCGTTCCTTAAATTTTCTCCTCATATGACTGCTTATAACACAGTGATTTCTGACATTATATGAAACAATCAGATATGTTTTCATTATTTTATTGAAGATGTTCCCTAATCTCAGGCCTATAGTCTCTTAAGATAGGAGTGAAAGTCACCCACAATGCTAATTGCGTTCGCATATGCTCAATATTTAAGCATTCTACTTTGAAACTTTATCTGCATCAATGCGGTTCAGAGTAGTTTTCTTATGATACCTTTAAAAGGCTATTATCCTTAGAAACGACTTGTTTCTTTTCGGTGGTTTTCTGATTACTCAAAAATGTTTCAGTTCCCTCTGCATTTCCTTATCGCATGAAACTCAGCAAATCAAATCATAAATCGTACGAAAATATAGGAAACTCGTCTAACAAGGCAATGGTGCGATTCAAGCGAAAAGATAGTCAACGTGCAGTCGGATGTGACGATCATGCAATTTCAGAGTTTGACTCCAATGATATTAATATTGAAATTGATGTGTACAGATCCCGGCTTTGAACTGCTCAAATTATGGAATCAAGCCGATCGGTTGCAGACTAAAGATAATTTATCGGATTTTCGTCAATTAATCGATCCAATTATGCAGCGGGTCACATTTCTTCAAGTACATGTTTTTGCCACATTTAAGGATTTTGGGATATATTGGAGCAGAGTGATAGTTTTGAGCCCGCAAATGTGAATTTTCCTACCCTTAGTCACGGTTGTCACATGTCCTGCATGTGACAGCCGAATCGTCAATTAGTGTCTTAGTTGAGGTGGTAGTGTAGCTCAGTTGGTCGTCGGCCGCTGGAAGTACAGAAGGCTCAGGGCTCGAGTCGGTCCGCCGGAAGGTTAACATCTCTCACTAAAAGATGCTAGTCCAATCCTTGCGATGTTGTCCCATCCTTGACTCTTGAAAGTATTGCTTCATACCTGGAGTGGTGCAGGGCTAGGGTTTGAAAAATCATCTTTTAACAGCTTGGTTTTAAAGTAAGAAAAGCTTTTTGTTTTCTGCTACTAACATTTCTTCTTTTAAGTTGATCAACCTATTTTACAAATCGGCAGCGTCAAAATGTGTTTTGATGTGTGAAACAGAGCTCCTGTAACGTCGTAGGCTTCTTCAGTCGAAGTCTTAGGAATGGACTTTATTTCTTCGCAGTATTCTAAAAATTTGTATTGGCCTGTCTGGCAAGTCATTGGTAGACGGTTGGATTACCGGTTCACTTTCATCAATTCACTCTTGCTATGAATATGATATCAAGGCCACTATCGACAAGTTTGTATCATGTTCATCTATTACTGCGATCCTAAACCATCTTTAGAGACATGTTTTAAAAAGTCGATTATAAACATTTTGAAAAATGCTTGCTACCGCATTTATAACAACAAAAAAGCTCACGTTCAAAGCACTTTTAAACCCATCTTTGAAAACTAGTAAATTTGAAGCAATTTATGAGAAACGAATCATGTTTAAACTCCGCCTGACTATATAGCTGTCAAATTGACAATTGAAACCTTATGTTATTTAGATTAATGCAACATTTGTGGTATTGCGTTTTACATCAATGTCCATATGATTCAATGAACGATTGGTGACATTGAATTTTTTTTTTTTTTTACTGAATTTTCACCCCTAGCACAGCTATGAGCCATGAACGAAGCTAGGGGTTACTCAATGAAAAACTAATAAAATGTATTACTTTAAATAAATAAAAGAAAAAAAACAGATCTTATAATCTGATTAAGCTGCCCCCATCAGAAACTTATTCGCACGCCTCTTGAAAGTATCAAGATTGTATTGGTCAGGGAAAGTGGTCTGGGGAAGCTGATTCCAAAGCTGTGCCGTGCGAACAAAAAAGCTTTTCGAGCGACTCACAGTACGTGCGCGTTCTAAGCTCACATTATAGCATGTGAGTGCATTAGCTCTGCGTGTGCTTCTGGAGAAGATCTTAGGTTTGGGTACGCACTCATTTACTGCAGAGCTGCTTCTACCGAAATAGTACCTGTAGAAGAGACTGAGTGAAGCAACATCCCGTCTGACGGAGAGCGGCTGCAACTTGCTAGCAAGTTTTTCACCCATGAGATTCTTGACACGTTTCTCAACCCGTTCAAGGAGGTTAAGATGCGTTTGTGGGGCGCCTGCCCACAGATGACAACAATACTCCATCAGAGGACGAATAGTGGACTTGTAAAGATAGCAGACAGTCTGTGGTGGAAGATAGCTACGCTGGGCACATAGAGACTACCAATGCGTTGAGCTGCCTGCTTGCTAATGGATTGGATGTACGGTTTCCATGACAAGTCTTTCGTAACCGCTAATCCAAGGAAGGATATGGAATCTTGTTCTCTGATCCTATTATCTGACATCTTAATGCTATGATCATCATCTCCTTTAAGTCGTGAGTGCAGAATACTCTGAGTTTTTGAAGGATTGAAGGAAACAAGCCAATTGGCGCCCCATTCTGAGACCCTGCGTAAGTCTTCATTAAGAACGTCGCATAACTGCTGACGTTGCTGTGTGTTTTTAGCGAGTCGCTCATTGGAATTGAAGAGTGTTGTGTCATCTGCATACATCACCAATTTACTCACTAGGCAGTCTGGGAGGTCGTTGATGTACAGCAGAAAAAAGAGTGGGTCCCAAAATTGACCCTTGAGGAACTCCTGCATTGACAAACTTGGTGGTTTCAAGAAAGTTAACAATTGGTTGGTTAAATCACTGCTTCAAAAATCTTGCCAGCAATGGAAGCAGGCTGATAGGACGGTCACTAGATGGAAGAGATGAGTCAGAACCTTTCTTTGGAACTGGACACACGGGAAAGCTACTTTCCAACCAAGAGGGAAACTACCGGTGGATACACATTCTACTTGAAACAGTTTAGATAAAAGTGGAGAAAGCTAGATGAGATGTTGAAGACCGAAACCGGGATGCCCGTCTGGTCCATAGGACTTAGAGAATCGAGGGACGGCGATGATTTTCTTTTTGACGTTTCGGAATGAGACTGAAGGAGATAACTTCTCATCAGGCGCATGGGAATTGGAGGTGGAATTCTACCTCATCGTAATGACGAATTCTTCGAAATCGAATGCCAAAGACGCTCGCTTGTCTGCTGAGGTTGTCGCCATAGAAGTACTGACTTCGGCATGCGGAGTGCTGGGATGGAGGATGAAAAAGATCTGGTGACACTGTTGTAAATCTCCAGAACCCCTTAGAGCCAAGCTTTTGGGTAGCAATTGGATTTCCGTACCTACAATAGGTAACGGTTTTGGCCTGATGTCTGGTTTCCTTGCCAATGTTACGTGCGGTGCGGGACGGTACAATTCAAGATTGCCAGCGCTACTGTCGCTTATATTATGGAAAAAGTGGTTCACCTGGAACTTGCAGCTGCACAAATTGGTGTAAACCAATGGTTGTGAGTGAGGCGTCATTTGGAATAGTCGGTGGGGATGTGGCCAACATCCTAATCTGAAGCCACTCTGTCAGTTCTTGCGCCGACTTGTGGAACGTTCTCGTCTGAAATCAAATTCTCAGCTTGAACTTGACTAAGAAAGTGCGGAAGCCACACCAGTCTGCTTTGAGAATTGCTAAATGTTGCGGCTAAGGTTGCCGACGGTTTTTGTTGCTTTGCAAACTTGCTTGCAGAAAACTGTGAGTTGTCAGTGATCAGACGTGGCCGAGGGGAGACAGTAACTTGTGGGGAAACACAAGTTGGATTTGAGGTGAGAAGGTCACGGAAGATATCCAGTATCCCCAGCTCGGTCAGGCACTCTTGGTAGGACAGTGACATTTGATTAAGGTGTTGTGAGAGACAGGAAATCTGGGCTGCCTGACCGGAGAGATCGGTGGTGGTGAGTGACAAGCCAGGTCAACATTGTGCACTTGAAGTCACTGTGTCAGCAACTTCAGCGCTGGGATTACTCTTGTTAAAAAAAAGAAAAAAGAAAAACAGTAAATAATAGAAAGGAAAAAGAAAAAAATAACAAAAAAACAAAATATAATAAAAAAAAAAATATAGAGATAACAAAAAAAAAAAGATAAAAAAAAAAACATAAAAATAAAAAAAAAGAAAAAAAAATAATAAAAAAAATAATAAAACGAACATCAAAAAAAAACAAACAACAAAAGTAAAAATAAAAAAAAAAAAAAGCAAAAAAAAAAAAAACAAAAAAAGAACACACAGTGATCAGTTAGTCAGGAGAGAGAATTGATTAGTTTGAGAGATAAATTGGGATTAAATACAAAAACAGGTCAAAAATAAAATAAGAACCCCAAACAAAAAAATAAAAAAAAACAAATAAAAAAAAAAAAAAATAAACTAAAGAAAAAAAATAAAGCTGCCCTGAACCGGAAATGAAAATGCGGGATTATAGGAAAGAGACTTTCAACATTGTGCACGTTGAAAGTCACCCAAACACAATTAAGAGAAGTCGGTGAGAAGATTTTAAGAGAATCGATCTTCTGGTGACTTCCTTGCAGGAGATGTTGATGTGCGTTCGTAATTGGACCTCAGTCTCTTTACGTTGCTGAAGCTGATCTGAGAGGGTTTTGAGTTGACGGCCTGACTACGGTTTCTTGTGTGTCTTTCTATTTTCATAAATTCTCATAGACTATCAATCAAATAAACGAAAATTATACTGTACAACAAAGTGATACAAGAAACTTTGGAAGGCATCAGAAAAACGTAAATAATCACATATGCTGTGCAGCTGCTAAATATAATACAAAAAAAAAAACACTTATAGGCACAGTCATGTTGTCGCAAAGCTTGAAGAAACCCAAATGAGAACCCCTTTGCTTAACAATGGGTACAAAAGGAGAACCCCTTTGCCGTAACAATGGTACATACACGAGGCCACAGAGAACCGGATACAGCTACCCGGCTAAACCCCCCCATAAAGCTACCACGCATCGTCCCGTGGCAGAAACCGTGCCTGCTTTTTTCGAAGGCATTGACCTGGCCTGCCCGCCCAAAGCATTACCATGGGCGGGACCCTCGAAAACTACTGACGCCCGTATGCCGTGAATACGTTTGATCTGTCAACACTTTAACCTGCAACAAATGGGAAGTGCAAAAGACACAGTGGAAGGAAGTTCGACACAAATGAGACAAATAAGTCCATGCCCAAAAAACCTGAGTCAACAACATGAAACATCTGATGACTTTACATATCTCTCAAACCAGGAAGTGTGTGTAATTGGACGGCCCGAAAGCCTACCACAATTTAAAAATAAAACAAATTGGAGAAAAAGAATGAAAAAATCAAACATAAATAAATTCAATGACCAGTAAAATAAAAATAATATTCCAGAGCCTGCTAGTTAGCCGGAGCAAAAACACACAAACGCGACAATAACCTTTCGACAATGTAGAACCCAAGAAGCCTAGCTTTCAGACGACAAAGCCTTATTGCGACTCCGTTTTCACCCTTTCACCGCTTTGAGGCCGCAGGTTGAGTGAGAAAGGGAAACTTTCAACTTTCAAACTTTGGAATTCATCTTGTCAACAGGAGAAATACACTTCTGAAGACTGATTATACATGTGCGTTATTAAAGACAATATCCATAGATCTTGCATTGTATTTTGCATGTAGTCATTTGACAAATACAAGCATGACTTAAAACAATGCATGTTTCAGCTAACAAAACATGCTTTTTTAACCCTATGCAGGAAAATGAAAAGGCGTTCCCCTTGAACTGTAGACAGGTTTCTTATATAAATAGACTGAAGGCGGAGGCAGAGGCGGCTGGTGGAAGAGTCACTTTCATAGTCCTGCTGTGGGATGTGGAAGCGGAGGTGGCCTTTTTGCTTGAAGGCGAGGCGGGAGATAGTTACATTTAGCAATATTTATTATTCTGATCCGTACATATCCTTTGAGAGACAAGATAACAGTCGGAAACTTCCAAATATGATGCTTGACTTTTCTGATGGAGACTAGTGGTGGACTTATACTCTATGACATTAGAAACGATCCACTTGATATAGAAAATCTCAATGGAAGTGGACGACTTTTATTTCATACTGCACTGACCAGGATGTCTATGCATCAAATTTGTCATGCTAATATAAGTTGCATGACAATTAGGTTGCGATTAATTATGTTGCGAAAGAAATCACAGTCATTCCTGTATTTAATGGCCAAAACCAGTTGATGTTTAAACATCCCTCATCAGCTACATACAAACGGTAACTATCAGACAGTCTCATTGATTTTGCTAGCATAATATCGCAGGAATATTTCAAAAAAGAGCATGTATGTATTTCAATTTTATTATATCACACAAGAAAAGAGAATTGTCATCAAGACAATCCAACGTAATAAAATGCCGACAAGAAAATCATCATGAATTGCTTTCACCTTTCAGTAAACTTGAAAGCACTCCATACCATTCATGAAATAGGATTAACTTACAGACAGCATCATAACGAGCAAACCCTAACATTCAAAATGGTGACAAAATCAACCTGGACGGGATTGAATGTCTCATTCCCACTTGCGTAGTTTTCGCTCACAATCATCAGCAAAAAAAGCGGTGATATCTGGACGACTCAAAATGAAAAGACTAAATAGAAAATTAAGTTGTAAGGGATAGAAAAGAAACATAGCTTCATTAAAAAGATACAAGAAGAATCAATTTTCTGGAATAATTATTGATGAGGAACATCTAAAACCAGACAGTGAATTTGAATCTCAAAACAAGTTGATGTTTAGACATCCCTCATCAGCTACATACAAACGCTAACTATCCGACAGTCTCATTGATTTTGGTAACATAATATCCCAGACATTATTCAAACAATAACATATATTTGAAACTCTTTATATCAGACAAAAGAAGAGAATTTTCTTCGACAATCCAACGTAACCAAAAATACCAATTAGAAAGGCGAAATTTATTACTTTTACCTAACACTATACATGAAAGCACTCCAAACCAGTCAAAAACAAGATTAACTTATAGACAGCATCATACCGAGCAAACGCCAACATTCACAAATTGTGGCAAAATCAACTTGGACGGGCTTGAATATCTCAGTCGCACTTGCGTAGTTTACGCAACTTACCGCTAGCATATAGCGATAATATAGCTATATAATTGATAATATAGCGATAGTGAGATCTGGAATTCGCATCCTCCATTGGCCTTCAAGCTCCCCCGACCTGTCTCCGATCGAACATGCTTGGGATGAACTTGGTCGGAAAGTGAGAGATGCATATGATCATCCGCCATCAACACTGACAGCTCTTTCAGAGAGACTCATCGATCAATGGTCATTGCTGGATCAGGAACGGCTTGATCATCTTTGCGACTCGATGCCGATGAGACTTCAAAGCTGCATTTCAGTGCGAAGAGGACATACTCAGTAGTAATGTCTCCCATTTATTCAAATATAATGTTTTATATAAAATGCTATCTTATAATTCATGTGTGAATGGAATAAAGTTCATATATTTGAGTGGAGCATTTTTTATGTCAGGCAGTATATATACCAAAAACTACAAAGAGTTGAAACTTCAATCTAACAAAATTAGTGCTCATTGACACACATACATATACTTGTACAAATGGCGATTTCAAGCAATTCAACGATTTTTGTGTACGGATGCGCGATAAGAAAGGATTGAGAAAGCATTGATGAATATATTCATACATGCTGATATTCCGAATACTCAATTATAATGATGCTATCCGTGTTTGAACCTTTTTTCCGATGAAGCATATTCTTCACATATTTTACTGCTAATTGATTTTGTTGTCAAATACATGCTAAGCATTTCGGACGAAATGATCGTGAAAAGCTCATATCTGTTTCATGGTAAGGTCACATAGCATAGTTTTTGTACTTAGAGAATTAAACTTCAGTTCAATATTAAATCTATATCTAATGTAAGCTCAATGAATACTACAGAGTAGCAGAAACAGTTCAAATCGAACGATCGAATCGGAAGTTCACTAATTTATTACTCTCTTCCGCTACGGGATTACACAACAGGCGCTTGAGAGTTAGACAAGAGGACAATCACGTTGACTTCCAGAGCTTAACAGACTGAGGATGGAAGCTTTCGAATTTACCGTCATGCAGATGGACAGTAATTTTCAATCGGAAATTATATGACAGCGATCCGGGAGTTACGTAATTCCCAGAATTCATCGTTTTGATATCCGTTGTCCTTCATTACGTTGCGTTGGGAAAGTGAAATTCATGGTCTGCCGTATCCCCATTTATTTATCTTCGTTTTTGATCCGTAAAGTTTGTAGGGCGGATAGGCAACCAGCTTTAAATCATAACCTTGTTGAAATGAAGTAGGACCTAAAAGAGGACGGGGTTGGTCAAGTTTCTTCTCATTAAAGAAAATCGGCTGCCATATTGGAAACATGGATTAAAGCGTATACCGTAGGACGGTAGGATTTTTGACATGCGAAAGCAACTTTTATCATTTCTTGTTTTAGGGAATAATGGAATCAACTGTATTTGTAATGTAGTGAATTTATTAACGCCAGAAAAGAAAAGTGAGATGTCTGCATATTTTAAATCGAACGTCATCACTCATCATGCTAGCACATAAAAATAGCGAATGCGTGCGATTCACTGGTTTATGTCAAATTCTATAAATCATGGCTTGTACCACAGCAGTCGTTTATTTTCGATCACTCATAACCCATTGCTGGCGCGGAATTCTTGGAAATTGGCACGTTGGAAGCCGATCGAAGCGATCCATCCCAAACGAAGTTTCTATAAAACTCATACCGGTACCTGTTTTTATCCGAGGACTGCTGATCAGTCAGAACTCTTTCAGTGACAAATTAAGCTGCACGAAGTCAAAACCATGCATTGTACTCAAAATTAGACTTTGAGATGTGCCTACTGACTACAGTGCATTTTCTGCAAAGTATGGTTTTTCGATTTGTTGCATTCAAATCAATATTTCACTTCTGAATATTGTAGCCTTTAAATTGAATTTTAACTTTTGAATATTGTAGCTTTTAAATTAGCCGAATTTGGAATACCATTCTGGGATTATGTTTAAGCTTTTGTGTGTCTAAATATTATGTAGAATTTAGAAAATCAGTTCTCTCCAAGATATTTTTATCATTCAGGATTTACAACGTTGTAGCATTTGGTTACATAATAATTCAATTACTTGATTTAAGAGCATTTTCCTAAATTGAAGAGTGTCTAAAAGTTGCCTCATATAAACTATACAACCAGTACATAGTTTATATAGCATCTAGCAATATTCAGCAGTGATGGAAATAGCAATTTCTGGACACACAGAAAACACTACTAGTGCTGTTTACAATGCGTTTTAGACATATGGATGAATTTATGAAAATAAAAAGCAAACTTCACAAAAACTGTTTAAAGTTCTTCGGTATTCTATCAAATCTCAACGCATGTAGCACCCACCGGACATGTTTCTACCAACTGATCCTCATCAGTCGTGAACTGGCTGGAATCAACGATCTTAAATGATAACGTGATACAACGCAAATCTAGCCTCTATATACTTGCCTGCTATAATGGAATGCTTTGTACTATCATTCACTTTCTCAACAAATTGCCGTTATCTCGTGGTTAGATGGTACGCTTGTTTGTCCTGTGGTTCGTACTTTTATTGCGTTATGACGCAAACCATTTTAAGGAATTGCTGTAACATGACTTTTTACTAATAGTATTGTGATTGGAGTTATACACGTTTGCAGTTCTACTTGGCATCATAGTTTCACACAATTATGCAATTTTGACTGCATTTATGCATGTTTACATGTTTTACTGTGTTGGATACACACATATTTGCAAAACAGGCATTCTATCACATTCATAGTTGTCTATCTGATAGGAAGAATTTCTTTGAAAATTGCTCTTATGAAAATTAGCATTAATTGGCTACCGGTAGGCCTATAATTCATGAATTCAACTCATTTGGGAGATCGCAGTTGCATGTTATATTGTCATATATCATGATCTAGGTCTTAGAGAACAGGATCCTGAAGATTTAAAATTGGTCGATTTGAAGAAATATCATAAAGACGCTGACATATTGAGAGGATCGAGCGCGCGGTGTAGAAGACGTGGAACTAAATGAACTGATTCTATCTACTAAAGCCATATATATAATCTCAATATGTAAAAAATGTTCAGTTATTGCAGATTCATGATTTTTACTTCTCTAGATTTGGAAAGAGGATTTATCTTGCTCTTCAATCGACACTTTATATTGTGGAAGCTATATGTACGTGATTGAAAATTGATAATGTTTTTAGGCATTGTCAATTATTATTCATCTTCAAATTTCATTGTTTCATATCAAATTTTCAGCTAAATTCTGGGAGACATTCAGTGGACAACTTTCTTAACTCGTTAATTATTTTTCATGCAATTTGAACATGATTTCAGCTCTGATCGTTACATCATCACACGCTGTTTACAATCTCTGACCAGTGATGATAAGTCGTGGGAAGTGTACTTTCATTGACCGGACGACCAATGTTGTGTATGTGGGAGAATCAACGGTGCATTGATGATTCGACCGAGAGGTTGCGGAAATAAGATATCTGTCAAGTGTTATGTCGATCAAATGACAGCTATCGAAGAGTCAAGATCAAATGGGAAGTAGTGAAGTCGATAACGGTTCAAATTATAGTTGTTGAACTAGCGAGAAGTGAGAACAAAATCAGTAATGTTATTACCAAGCATTTCGGACTAGTGAGATTTAGTAGAAGATAATTAGGATATCAGTTTTCGATGAAAATTTGATGAAGTGTATTTAGCGAAGAGAATTGAATGTATGCTCACTGAAAAGTGTGTAATAAATGCATCTCGTTGATAGTAATCATAATCAAAGGAAATCGACGATTTTCAGAACCGTTTTGTACTGTGTTTGACAAAATTTGCCAAAGCCACGGTAGACTATATTCATGCTAAGTCAAGATCTTAAATTTCTAAAATACAAATTAAACAAGAGCGCTATCAGGGATTGGATATGATACCTCACCTATGGAACAGCCTTCCTCTCCACCTAAGGGAGATTAACCTACAACGTAGCACCTTTCGTTGTTCACTGAAGACTATTCTCTTCAGCGCCTACTGACATGTTTATTTTTGTGGGCTCTATAAATGCTCTTGTAAATAGATAAGTAAATAAATTGATTGGCAGAATTGGAATTAATTACGATGGTTACAATTAATTGCCTATATCACAACTACGTTAGAATGCAGAGTTTTAATAAAATGGTGGAATGATCATTTACAGTCTTAAATTGGAATTTCTTAATTCAAGTTTTAGTGCATTTATAAACTGCACTAAGTTGCTAAACTTCTATTAATTTCATCCCATCTTTATACTAGCGGTCAATTGAATATTGATAATAACGCCAGCGCTATCATGATGATGTACCTGTATTGCTTAATCCCTCATGTGTTGTTAATGATATGACAGTAAATAAAGAAAGTAAGATTGATCGACCTATAGGCCATCCCTGTTAAGGTGTTGTGATATATGGTTTTATTCCATTCTCTCTTGAATTAGTAGCTCACGGATGTACAGCTGCAGGCATTTTGTTCTTGGCTCTGAGCTTCTGTCATAAAATGAACTGCGCTGAATTCATGTGTTAATGCAAATATGTATCATGATGACAATCAACATGCAGGCCTATGTGTCAATGCTTATATGTCAACTGCTTTTTACAACAAAGGCTTTTCATTGATGAAAAGTTGGACGTTGAAAAATGCAAAAAATGTAGAGGTTTTATCGTTTCATCAAAAAATCAATTTTGTTAAGTGGGCGGATTCTTCCAATCAGCTAATCAATTGCAAGTAATTTTTGGCCAATTATTTTTCCAATCTCTGGGCGCCGCTCGTACAGAGTGCCACGCTAGTGGTAGCATTTGGCGGCAACATATACTTCGTTTTGTAGCTTCTTCATAGAGCTTCATGGGCTTCTTTTGGAGCCCTTCACTGCCCGATTTATCATTTTATTTTGTCAGTATCCTCTGGATGTGGCGTTTTGCCTATTTGTACTCTTGCTGGCATCAAGCTCGATGTTTCCAATATTGTCTTGAACATTGTCAATAACATCATCTAAGGTCGGTAGTTCTACTGTCTGGTGAACGGAGATATCTCACTTAGGCAAAGCGAAACTTCATCGTTGAACACTTAATTGCATAAGTTAGGCGAAATCATAGATGTTCTTGATATTACTTGAATCTCCCATCAAATCGATTATATGTCTTCGCGTCAATTTGACTGAACCTTACGCGACTCAAAATGGCGTAGTTCATTCTTGTCTATCTTGCTTAGATCTTTGCTGACAAAGAATTCAGTTTTCATGCCATCAGTCATCATCAGTTCTCGCCTACGGAAACATTTTTCATTCCGAATCTAGAATGCGCGTTATGTAATTAAACAGGACAAACGAGTTGGTATGTAAGAGCGGAATAGGTGCTCCAAATATAAGTCGATAATTGACATCAGAATTGTGCTATTACAGGTATGTGGCTGCAGCATTGATGTTTTCGTAATCCATGTAGCTGGCTAGGAATATCTTGAAACCTAATTCAATTTAATTAGCTACATGAGCTGCACCATTATTAGATACACTAACATAAAAACCATCCGTGTATATTGTAAGGTCTGCGTTTTCATTTAGAAATTACCATATAACTGGTACGCGTCTTTCTTAACCACAATGAAGGAATAGCATTTTTAGTTTGCTTACATTTCTAGTGCAACCACTCTAAATGGAGTTGATATAAAGAGATTGATTATCTACAGGTATAATTTGGGCACACTCAAAATGGCCAAAAAGGCGCTTTTTGAATTGTACAAGTTGATGTTCGCTAATGTGAGAATGGTTGGCACTACGTGTAATTGGTATGCCATTCCAATTAGAAAATTAACAAAATTATATGATAATCTTATCCCACAATGCCGAATTAAGCAATCAAACAATCAAATATAGTTTAGTTAGTCAAACTATTAAACAGTCAAAGCAGAGGAATACAATTGTTTTTTCGTTTCTCATTTGAAGTTAAGTTGCCATACTGTGCATTAAGTTTCAGTACGTTATTTTGAACGCTTCGGTGCTTATTCGAATTTTTTCAGTCGTTGGTACATAACATTATACATGGTTTTCTTATGACTATATTTTCGATTATAAAATCATGGTATAATTATAATTTGAAATTGTTGGATTTGCCGAAGTCAACACGGAATCATGAAAATGCTACCAATTTGATGAAAATTTGTCAAAAGATGTGGCATGTGAAATAGGCATGATTGCTATTAGTTTCAACCTTCAACCCAGTAGGGATGCACGACGGTTCTGATTTTTGAGATGTATGTACAGAATTATAATAGAATGAAACTCGCCCTTCAGAATTTATGGTTCTTGAAGAGTTGATAGCATAAATAATACATCACAGATTCATATTGTATCAAAGAGTTTTTCATAGAGGCATGGCTGCTAGCTATTTTGCTTTCAGGTCCGCAACATGCTCTTTATTTATTATGACAAAGATATTTACACTCATAGTGTGTAAGAATTATGAAGGGAGACGATTTTTTGATGATCACAGACGAAATCTCTGATTAAATCATTAATGAAGTACATAAAATATCAATCATCTATAAAGATCACAGATAGTGATTTAATCACAGATTCAATCTATGCAGACAAGATTGCAAGACAATCTATGCAGGACAAGATCTGCCATATTTGGCATAGGTGGTGGGTTTTCCAGTGCAGTAGAGTAGATATTATCTCCAATGCGGGAGTAAACATCATCATCTGCCTTACATTTTATCATGAAGCGATAGGATATCTTTAGTGCATGTATGGAGACAAATAAAATATTTCATTATCGATATGCGTTTAAATGAATGCGAATCCGAGTTGTAGTCATTACATTGACGTCAATCCTCTCGTATATTTCTATGTATAAGTTGACGCTTAGAGAAAACGAGTCTTTTGGAAGAGAATTGTGGAGGCTACAGGACTGTCAAGAAAAGACTCGATATCACACGCACGTTCTTGCCGCCTATTTCCCACTCGAAGTTCGAGATCGCCAAGTGAGCAGCGATGAGAATCAGTGACAGAAGAACCAATTTCCTTCTATCCTTCATCAATCTCGTGCGTGCTACATATTAAGTGCTGCATTGAATAATTCACAGAAACAGTCATTTATCATGGAGTGCAATCCCAAATGGCAAGAAGAGGAGCTCCGAACTTCAATCAGTTCCCGGACGATGGAGATCTTTCTTCACTGCCAAAAAATGTTCAAATTCTTTGTCTGCCGTTGTCGCCTCGTCAATTTTTAGGTTGCAGGAATCAATGACTTATTATTTAATTTCTGCCTTGATTTAGGTCTGCATTAGATTAAAGATCCTTTCAATGTGCAAGTGTCAGAGGTTCGTGAGTTCAAATCTTATCTAGTGAATTCTCCGTTCACTTTCGCTCGTCTTGTTTTGTTAGATAATTTTGAAAACATTGTGTTAAACGTCGTAATGTAACTGTAATGTGCTTCAATAGCTTAGTTATACGTCTTATACGGCTCTCACGACTGCAAGAGGAAATGAGGTGTTGTTATGATAATTACACGATATAACATAGTGTTGCATCATTTTTCAAAAATATTCACTTTATCGAAGGTATACCAATGATAAACTGAATTGAAATCTTTTCGAGTTGACACTGGGTTCAAAGTTACAAACTTCATTTGCAGTGTTGTGAAACCACATACAGAAACTTTTGGAATAGATCACGTATTTATTTGATGAAAGTATAACATGCTGTTTTGTTTGTTTCTAATAGCATTTCTTTACCACCGGTAAATATCATCAAAAATATGGATTACATAAAATAAGGTTAGTACAAGTTTTTTTAACTGCAAACCAAGATGAAATTTTGAATATATTATATTTATAAATGTAACATGCGATATTTATCCAGGGTTTGTGATAGAACTTTTATCATTGTCTCGGTCATGGATGTCTACTTTGATGTTATGTGAATCATTGCTGTACTGCTTGAGATGTCCACAAGCGCACATCAGGCAGTGTAACAATTCATAATAGAATGTTTTAGCTTAATCGCTTTCGATGATTCTAATCTTAAGATAATGTCATATACAAAATGATTCAAAATAATCGTGCACATTCAAATTACATTGCTATGAAAAGAGATTAAGTAAGTAAAAAATATTTTCAGACATAAAAGCGACACTTTGGACTACAGAAAATTGACATAGATAAGATGAAAGCAAAAAAGGGGGCTAAGTCCACGTCAGGAGAAAGTCACTAGCATAGTCTTTCTTGATACACAATGAAGGCTTGAATCGTTTTAATAAAATGGCCCTAGTGATCTTGACATGACGTACATTTCTACAGCATGCAGCGACAGAGAAATAGGACTCGATCCTGTGTCGCGAGGATTTATTGCAATCACAGAGATGCTTGCATATGGAGCTGCTTTGTTCTTTTGGGCCTCTCAATCTTGTTGCTGCCCACTTGGGATAGTGCTCTTTGATTCGGATACCAAGACATCTCGTTGTCTGACCAATATAACTGCATCCGCAGTCGCATTTGCAATTCTACCAGACGTTTGATCGGTCAATGAGAAGAATTGGATCCTTCAAAGAACGACAGGCCATCTTCATTGTCTGAGGCAATACAAGCTGTGCTGCATAAAATGTTCTTGAAATTGATTCACTTAGTTTTTTCGAGAATAATGAATGGAATATGTCTTCCGAAATGGGATGCCAACATACACTTTCTTTTTCAACGGACCAATTATTGGTTATTTTTCTTTCTTTATTTTATGTTGTTCAATAAATTGGTCTGGATAGCCATTCATTTTCAGTGTCTTAGTGAAAACTCATTTTTATTTTCCAGAAAAACAAGGACAACAGATGCTCCTAGCACGATGGAATAGACAATTTACAAGATTAATTCTGTATCCCTTGGGCACGAAACTGAAATAGTGCAAATAGTACAGCAATTATTAATATTTATTTATTAATTTATCACAGCAGCTACAGCAAGACGACAATTACAGCCATCGATAAGAAAAGTTGAATAGACACAGTGAAGAAGTATAAAACATTGGTGTTCGAATTCAAGTCATTCGACATAGCATATAACATCTAGAGGAAGTGGCCTCATTCACAAAGAGATTATCTTTACCAATGTAATTCGCCAAATTTACAGCTCTTGGTCTGAAATCATGCTTGCACAATAACAGTTTACTCTTCTTTGGAGCAAATAGTCCTTTATGTTGGTGCGCTTACTTACTTACTTTTTCGCTTTACGTCCATTATCCATTCTTCGTAGGAGACACCTCACTGGAATGTTGTTGCTTACTAATGAAATTAGATAAGGACAATTTACTTCATCACGTACCATTTTAGGTATCAGTCGAATTTCTTGTATCCTTTCTTGAAGTCTTCGAAAGTCACTTGGAGAAGATGGCAACTTCTTAATTTGTGGAGGCATCTAATTTACCGTGATAGTGGGACACAGCGGAGGATCCTTTGCCGTTTTCCGGTTTGAATTAATGTATCAACGATTTTGTCATGAATGTAATCCACATCTCTTGTATGATAAATGTCATTATGAACAACACTCTCATACAGTGATATATTCACGATAAGATGCAACTTTGTAGGTTTGTTTTGCTATTCTTGTCTCCATCTCTTCAATACGAGTCTGCAGTGATGGAGGATGTTTAGAACTATGATAGATATCACACACACACAATATACGCATTGTCATGGTATGATCAATGTCTTCTATGGGTGTGCTGTCAGCATTGAAATTATGCGCATAACCAATACTGTAGGCTAAATCGTGTCCCTTCATTCCACGAACTTTCGGCTTAGCAAATTGAATGCATTCTCAAGATTATGGCGCTTCTCATGCCATATGCTGTTTTCTTCATGTAATTCTGTCACGGTTGACTCTAGTTATCGCATTTGTGTCAAGAACTTTTTTGGATTTGGTTGTTCATCTTCATCCACAGACCTTGTAGTCGATGGTCGAGGTTTTGTTGACTGTTTTCACGTTCGCCTCGTTTTCTACGCTTTCCATTGCTTCTTGACTTCGTCCCTGTGAAGAAGTAGCTCTTGGTTTCTTCTTATCAGACATCATGCAACTATTCATTAGACACCAAATTTTTGAAACCAAATACGGCGTCAAGATAGACGTCATTGGCCGAAATTACATTTTTTATGGACTTCGCCCTGATAAGACAACGTGCATGAAGAGACAGCTTAATAAATACCCGAGGGGTCCATGGTATTTGGCAGCACTATCCGCTTATTGCATTAAGACTAAAAGAAAACGGCAAGAATAGAATCTAATGTGTACAAGCATCTGTAAGTCTATAAATCTTTGAACGTCGAGAAAATTCATCAGATATTTAGAAATCAATAATGTACAGCAAATCGCATTGTAATGTCAGCATTAAAACAAAAATCATTCATGGACAAATAGAAAAAATGAAGCTTTAACGTCACTACTCCGCTTGGACGGTGCTGACACAGTCATACTTTTCTGGAGCGTTGTGGCACTTTTAGTACGGATGCCCTTCCTGGCGACTTCGCAAGACACTTTCGGGGCTCGACCACTTTACCAAAGGATCGCCAGGCCTAGCACTTTACCACTGTGCCACGGAAACCACAGTGGTCTTCCACGGAGGAAGCTTTTCATATATTTTTTTATGAATATGAAATCGTCTACTTTTTTACGACGACCAATCTGTACTATATACAATTAGATATTAATGCCATACGTAATTGACCAGACGAAGGGGATCATGATGATTTTTCAAGCAAAAAACGTAGCAAAAACTTTCCAAGTAATTTAAGGTCGTCGATGCAATAATGTTCATAGCTAAAACTCGTAAACAGACAGATCTTCGGCGTCCAGTGCCCTCGTCGGTCGATCTTACAACATTATTTTACAACTTATAACATCATTCCATCGACGACCTTAAATTACTTCCACATGAGATCATT
The DNA here is from genome assembly GCA_907163375.1 of Prostheceraeus crozeri. Lineage (NCBI taxonomy): Eukaryota > Metazoa > Platyhelminthes > Polycladida > Euryleptidae > Prostheceraeus > Prostheceraeus crozeri. The sequence goes on along the minus strand of CAJQUW010013593.1, from coordinate 281,238 downwards.
GTTTCGACAGACCATTCAATATCAATTCTTAAAGTACAGTATTCATTGATATTAATGCTCTCTGATATTCAATCAGTCGATTGATGGCTGGTTATCTTCTGTAGACAGGATAACTCATTTTTCTCGGTTTCCTTTCATCTAGACGATGATATGAGTAGATAAGGCAGACTGAAATGAAGCTAGAATTATTCTAAGTAATACTTATTGTTGCTTTCTGAGTGATTTGTCAATATTGTCATTGAGGTGCATTTTGAAAGGCTTGAAAACAGGCTTTTGAAATGGATTACTATTTCATGCATATTAGGATATTTTAATGCATTATGGGATATCTGTGAAAGATGTAAGAATGTAGATGCTCAACTTTCAGCTAGGACGACAGATCATGAGACTTCCCACACGAAAATCAATTGTTCTATAGGCCTTCAATGAGTCGTGTTGCAAAATTCGTCCGAAAGACAACCTTGTACCATTTTTTCCACAACAAGTGTTGCAATAGAAAAGAAGTAAATATCTTACAATATAAATTAAGAAAGCCTTTTCACCAGTTAATTGTGCTCTTAACATGCCAAAAAGACAGCCAAATCGGAATTTTGTATTGTTTGCAGTAACCGCATCAACTGCACAATTAGTAAAACTGAACACTTTCGAAACTTAACGTTAACAAACCACGAACTGATGAAACTGGTGATCTTCTCTGTCACACTTGAACACGATGATACGATTGGTCTTCCAGGACAAGGAGGAATATTCTTGTGAATCTTTGACAACAAATAGAAGATCGAAGTTCTTGGATTCATCAGAGGTTTGATGGATTCCATAATTTGAATCGATAATTTGCCACGCTGGACTTATCTATTTCTGTTACTCATATACAGTGGCGTATTTAAGGGGGGCATCGGGCCATGATCCAACCCCTCAGGAATTAGCAGTAGGGATGAAGGATGATGAGCACCTAGATATTTTGAAAACGGAGCTGGTATTTATGGGCATTTACTACCTAACAGTTCCGACTTGAAATCGGAATTCCTAAGATGGAAATCCTTTTGGATCCGACGAAAGGATCGCCCTAATGATATCATCGAATCTCTGAGATTTGCAGGTGATTTGGGCACGTATCCCAATATTGCAGACCTGTTAAAGATTTTTGCAACAATCCCTGTAACGAACGCTACGGAAGAACGATCATTCAGTGCTTTAAAGCATCCGAAAAGTTACTTGCATAGGAGAAGAGCGACTAAATGGATTATCCCATCTCTACATAAACCGAGACATTCAAATCAATCGTGACCAGTTACTAGACAACTTTCCCATGCGGAGCAAACGAGTCAATTTTTGATTTTTTTGTGGAAACATTCTACAAACCCAATTTGTGTTCATCTGGAGATATGAATTCTAATTTGACTTGTAGAACTGCCAAAATTTTTAAAATTTTGGCGAAGTTGTTTCTTTTTATTTTTTGCACAATATCTGATTACTGAATATACTATCAGTATCATAAATAGAATAGAATAGAAGTGTTTTATTCAAAAATAAAAATCATAGTTTACACAAAATGGTTGTCATACATTCATAAGAGCAAATATATACATCATGAAGCAAAGAAAGCAATGATTAACGATGAGTTAATCAAGTTGCAGTGAAAGGAAAGAAAGACTTCTGAAGCACGTCGGTCCTGCACAAAGGAATTAGAGGGACTCCAGTATACAGCAATCTTCTCGGGATCATGACATGAAGGCAGTGGCTTGAATCTCTCTCGGCTCGCAAGTACAAACCTTTGCTTAGTTTTTGTCGCCGCTTTTCAATTTCGTCTGAAGCACAGGTGCATGTTTTGGCGTCGTTCCTAAAAATTATGTAATGAGCTCTCTTGTCAATCTTCATTAAACGCAGAGACAATGATTTTTTCAAAAAAACAAAAGCGGGACACGAATATTCAATTACAGAACGAATATAGGCCGTATTTATCAAATGCAAATCATGAAAATTTAGATATGGTCGAAGGCATTTCAAAACATAAAAGCGTTTGTTGACTGTTTTTAAAGTACTTTCAATGTGCATATTCCATTTCAGATCTACTGTAATAGAGACACCCAAAATTTTTACGGATTGTACAATCTTTAAGGGGAAATCATACAGAGCTGGATCTCTCAAACGAGCATTTTTTAAACAAAGAACAGCTTTAGACTTAGCAACATTTAAATACATATCATTGCAAATGCACCAAGCGTCCAAATTATCGGTAATTTGCTTTATCAACAAGTTGACAGAAGAAACATCAGGATCCATTACAGGTACAATTAAGGTCAGGTCATCCGTGTATTTGACACAACGCACGTTCGGAAATAGAGAGCAATTACAATCTCCAAAGAAGGAGGCAAAAATAAACGGAGCTAACACTGGTCCCTGAGGGATTCCAGAAACGATATTTAAAGTGTTAGAGCAAATTCCGTTCAAGCGTGCACAAGAGGTTCTTTCATGGAAATAGTCTCTGAGCCATAGGATGAATCCAGCAGGTAAACTTTTATTCAGAAACTTTTTTAATAACAAAGTTTGGTTTAACTTGTCGAACGCCTTTTCAAAATCGTATGTTAACAGAATAGAACCGTAACAAGATGAGTTATCAAAATTCATATACAATTCGTTCAAGATAGTGATTTTCTAAATGTGAGTTGTATGATCCGTTCTGTCTTTTTGAGAATAACTCATCTGCTTTATTCGAACACGTGAAGGCAATTGACAAGTCAAGTTTGTCACTTCTGGGATCTCCTCTTTTTTCGGAGGCTACAGAAGAAGTTTTCAATGACAAGTTGCATTGTTTGAGCAACTTGATACATCGTATCTGTGATATGGAAGCACATGAAAGTTTTTATCTTCTGCGAAATTGTTTTAGCATACCAAAATTTTTGTACCTGTTGCGAACTTTTCCTTTTTACCGTTTCCCGCAAATTTTGATAAAGTTCGATGACTTACAGAGACTCTCTTTGGAGGAAATTTTGAATTGTTCTCTTTCACCTGCTTCACATCAACAAGCCTTTCTTCCTGTTGCCGATGGTGGCCTTGGTCTACGTCGAGCCACAGCTCTGTCTCTACCAGCCTACCTGGCTTCGTCATACAGCGTCGCCGAGTCCAAATCTGCCATCCTAGGCCCACTCGACGATGCAGTTGATACGAATCTCCAGGAGGCCATAGAGCAATGGGAAAGGAAGTGTCCAAACGCCTTGCAGCCGTCGGATGATAATCGGAAAAGACAGAAGTACTGGGACTCTCCAATCGTGAAGCTGGAGGTTGAGAACCTGCTTAACGGCGACCTACCTGCGAAATCAAGAAGCCGATTGTTGGCAGTCTCATCATCTGACTCTGGGGCTTGGTTAATGGCGGTCCCTATTCAGTCACTTGGCCTAAAGCTCCAAAACGAGCAGTTGCGAATCGCGGTGGCTCTTCGGCTTGGAGCACCAGTTTGTGTTCCACATGTGTGAAAATGTGGAGCTAAGGTGGACAAGTACGGGACTCATGGCTTAAGTTGTCGGTTTAATGCAGGACGCTTGGCACGACACCATGTGGCGAACGATATCATCAGAAGAGCATTGGTCTCCGCCGGGATCCCCGCTGTCCTCGAACCTGTGGGACTGAGCCGGGAGGACGGCAAGCGCCCAGATGGGGCTACACTGATCCCATGGAGCCACGGTCGCCCATTGGTGTGGGATTTTACGTGTGTTGACACGCTCGCTGACAGCAACATTCAGCTCTCATGTCAAGGCATCGGAAGAGTGGCAACGTACGCTGAAACGAAGAAGAGAAGGAAGTACGAATGCTTGAGTCACTCCAATATATTCTGTCCTGTGGCAATCGAAACATTTGGAGCATGGGGAATGGATGCAAGGGCACTGATCGGAATAATTGGGAGGAGGATTCAAGAGACGAACGGCGACCCTCGATCCACTGCCTTCTTGAAGCAAAGACTTAGTCTCGCCATCCAAAGAGGAAACGCGACCAGTGTGACTTCCTGCTTCACCATATCCAAAGAGCTATCCGAAGTGAATTACTTGTAAAGTTTTCTTCTAGTGTCTCGTCCTTTGTATGCTATGTTTCCTTTTTATCGTTGTATTTATTTGAAGAGTTTGAATATACTCCTTTGTAGATAGTGATGAGGGCAGTGGTTGTGGAGCCGTTTTTGCGGAAGCCGTGCTTTTCGGGACCGTAGAGCATTAAGAGACTTTCATACATTTGATTGAGGACAAATCGTTCGAGCATCTTGGAGCACAACTTGGTTTGACAAATAGGCCGCAGTTTATTGACTCTGATGGGACTTTCTTTTGGAACCGGTGTTATAATGCCTCTTTTCCACTCTTTTGCCAACCTTCTTGCCTTTACAGATGTTTGGAAAATGTCAGTCAACGGAACAGCTATAATGTTGGATAGATTTTTGTATATATTATTGAGGGAATGCAGTCATCGCCAGAAGATTTATTTGTCTTGGTAGATGCTAAAGCCTCAAACACATCGGCGACAGTTATGTCGATCTGCCAATCATCATCAGTAATTTGGTCGACATGAGTTGTTGTCGAAAAATTTTGTGCAGAGCAAAATTCATCCGCAATCATGACAACTGTGTTGTTTATGCCACCGTTAGAATTAATAAATGCATCAAATGGTTTCTTTCGCTTAACGGTAAAGGAATTAAGCAAACCCCAGGGTCCTTGTGATTTTTGCAGAATTTTATTGGCCCAGATTGTCTTGCATTTGGCAATTTCGACTTTTACTTTCAATTTCAAATGTTGATATTTCGGCCAGTTTCGTTCCCTGTAAGCTCTCCATCGCTCGTTTATCAAAAGTTTGGTTAGTGGGGTTAGCCACTCTTTGTCTTTTGATGACATAGCGACACATTTTTTCGGAATATACTTATTTACATGCGCTGTCAAATGTTCGTGAAAAAAAGTCCACTTATCATCTACATCAGTAACATTATAGAGTTCAGACCAGTCAAATTTTTCAACCTCTTCGCGTAAAATTTGGATATTTGATTGACGAAAGTCATACACATAGCGAACAGAAAATGTAATGTTATTAGATGCATGTGAAGAAGGACGACAAGTAATAAATAAATGATCGGCATTGCCAACTGGTGAATTGTATGCAACATTATTAGGTGAATAAAAGTCGACGAGCTCGTCGCTCACAAAAATATGATCAAGAAAACTATCTTTTCTCGTGGGGTTAGTGATGATGTCAATGAGATTTAAATCATTGGTAATCTTTTTACAATCAAAATTATTCAAATCACCAACCATCACAAATTCGTGGGATGGTTTACATGAAGATAAGAAGTCAACCGTGTCACAAAGAAAATCAAAAATGTCGCTCATTTCCACAGCATTGCATGCTGGAGGAACGTAAAGACATTATGTACACTAAAGATTTCAATAAGTCAACCACTGTACAGGACACTTTATTTGACAGAGAACAAGATAATGGCGGATAGTTATCACATACAGACACCGGAAGATCGCCCTTTACATAAATAGCTGTTCCCCCACCTCTCCGCCCTACGCGATCATTCCTGTAGATATTATATCCAGGAATATGTAGCAGTGAACTGTCAATCCTGGTGTGCAACCAAGTCTCGGTTAAACAAATGACATCTTGTTTCACCAACGAAACAATGGCCGCAAGTTCATTAATTTTTGGCAACAAAGACTGAATATTTGTCAAAGAGATTATTGGTAGAGAATCAAATTTCTGACAAAAATGAGGAGACTAAGAATTAAAAGATGCTAATGAAAATTTCTATCAAGTGCACGGGTGACATTAGTGCACGGGTACAATTAGGGACTGTTACCCTCTTACCTTGCGATAAGATTGCGAATTGGGACTGGGATCTTACCTTGGGATAAGATCAGCTGACGAACTTTTGATTCACTGACAATACCAGTCTTACAATAATAAGAAGAGAAAGAGATCACGAAAGAGGGACACTGCGGAAATCCAGTCGAGAATTGCCAATTCGCAAAAGATTGAATAACCACGGAGTGATATCAATTCACTGATGATAAACCAGACTATACAAAAAAGCCTTGATACGCCCAAAAATATGATAGTAGGGAAAATAAATCCAACAGAATCAATTGCAAAAAATGAAAACGCACCAGACAGTGTAAAAATTATCCGAAAGCTCCACCGAAAAGCGATGTTACAACAAATACTAGCACACAGATGTGAGAGCGACTGTGACACACAACCGAACGGTTTGTTACATGTATATGTTTGTATCTGTTTGTACATTATATGTATCTGTTTGTTACATATATCCATATATTAGTATATTAGTCTGCATAGAATAAATCAAATTACATGTAATTCAATTCAATTCAGTAAAATAAGCTTGCAATAATTTACTATTGTATAATAGACCACAGTTTCAAATGAATATAATTTGTGGCCCCCCGGAGGAATTTCTGGATGAGCCACTGCTCATATACCATCTAGTTGAGACTATATTGTTCCATTTGATGCGTGATCTCTTCAGACCTCTGCTCGTATCAACGAATATTATGTGTGTCTGTGTGATCTATGTCCTTTGATTCATGATGAAGGTTAAGATCGGTTGACCGACTCTTATCCGGTCGAGTAAAGAGTAAGATCGAAACCGGTCGAATGAAGTTTTTATTTATGCAACGTTTTTACCATCGAAATATTGAATACTTTCCAAGCATCCCACTACGATCCGTCGTTTGGAAGTAATTGATTAGTGTCAGTCAATAATTGCAGCTAATTGGTTGATTTGTGCTGTAATGGTGAAAGTAATCGATTGATTCGTGGTCGACAGCGTATGACTTATCTTGGATGACTCACGTGTCACGGGCAGAACGACGATCGACATCATCCGGAAGTGTATGGAGAGACAGGAACATTTGATTGTCGCGGACGTCAGACTCTGACAGGGCATCTTTATTAATTGAATCAATTGACTGATTACAGTGCCGTCATCACTTACCATCGTAGGTAAAACATTCCACATTTAAGCATAGTTTTATTCTCAGACTGATCACTGTCAGGATTCTAATCAGGAGCCATTTGCTGCATGACGTGTTACGTGCCTCTATGTTATAATAATTATATGATACATTTTGAAGCTCTATTTTATGTCCTGCTGCAGGTACGAGTAATTATTCACTCGCTTATTTCAAAAGCTGATTACCACTATAATTTTGATGCGATTGAAACTTAAGTCTGCAATAAATGTATCGATAATCACATCCAATTAAGGAAATAGTTATATGCTTTTCATGCAATGGGTCTACTCAATGGGTCCATGCAGCCGAATTCGTTTAAGTGAAATAACAGGCAGCATAATCCTGGCAGCTCGCGTGACCGTATAAAGAAAAAGTAGATTTTAAGATAATTCCCTTATTCTGACTCGAACGAAGCTCAATAGACCAATAGCAGCCACTTGCCACATTGATCTACGGAATTCGATGCAAGGATCCTTCCTTTAAAGAGAAGTGCATTTTGAATCAGAATATATTACCATGAAGCTGAAATATACTTAACTATATTACATTTGCCAAAAAAGTGCATCTTAAATTATACCGAGATAACATAAGATACGTTTGCCGACAAGTGACTTGCTTAAAATGAATAAGCAGTCATTTTCTCTATTTTGTCATCTCTCAAACTCGATGAACAACTTCCTTGGAGCAGTCCGCATCCTCGTGGCGCTTCATTCGTAGCCGTGCCTATAAGTGATGATTCGACCTGTACAACGAAGGACTCACGCGCACTGAGGCCTTGCCTGTCTTTCGCCGCTGAACAATAGCTCATTGCTCTTCCAGTCACCTAGTGATTCACACGTTAAGACTTAGCAGATAATTCACTCTAACTTGGCAATTTAGTAGCAAGTGATAAACCCATAATTGAAAAAAAATCGCCTATCGAATGATGCCCAAGACCAGGTGACCCGGAGTCAAAGAACCCGATGATCTCCACATTACTAGATGGGACAGAAGAATTGAGAGTTTTGACTTGGAATTTAGTATGATCGAGATGATGAAATTATGAAAAAAGCTGCAGAGTATTCTAAGAATTCTGTGCGCGTCAAGTTGTGGAAGTTCTTGATAATTTGGATACATTAATGGTAGAAAGCGCCATCATTGATCTCTATCATTGGCAGCTGCACTTATCTCGATTAGGTCTTGCCTATCAGAGTTTCAACCTCGAAGATCTGGATGCTTGCATTCTGGCCATGTAATCGACCTCGAGACTCCAGTTCATGAAATTACGGGAAAATGTTTCTGGGAAACCTTCAAATTCAAGGTGAACTAACTTTAATGTCTCCTACTTTTCTAATGTTCAGTGTTCAACCTTCAGAAAATAGTTCATTTTCATAGTTAATGAAGTTCTATTCCGAAAGTATAAACATAGTATTGATCACATTAATCGCAGTTGAAACTCAGGAAGCAATGAATTCTATCTGAAGAATTTCATGAAATATTTCCTGACCTTCCAGAATACGGCAATCAATAAAATTTTTGGAAATTGATCGCCAATATCTGCAAGTGGTCCTGAGGTTGCACCGATTTTAGAACAATGTGGGATCCACACGCTCTTCAAAACTTTTAGGTGTAGGCATACTCAACTTTTCTTTAGCAGCTAACACTATCGATTCGAGAAACCACAAACCGCATGTCCAAACGAGGATAAACAAACGCTGAATAGCTCCTTAGACAGTCCGTCAACTTTTTCAGCTATTCTACATGGAGATGTTTTTATATCAAATATCAATTTTGATCCATTTCTTTTTCATCGAATCATCTGAAAATGAAGATCCTGAAAAATGAAGTCACATATCTACAAGCGCTTTTTTGACTTGCTATACTCATATATTCGTGTTAAGCTAATATAAGCTAATAATTACTGCTCTAACGTATGTAAATGATCGCATCCTTAGTTTTCTCGATCGAAAGCCGGGAGCTGTCCGAATGATTGCAGCAGATTATTCAAAGGCATTTGATCGCTTGACCTTTCATTCAATTTTGTCTTCCTTAATCAATTTCAATATTCCTCATCAGGCTTTAGAATTCGTTAAGGACTTTCTCTGTCGGCGCAAACAACATGTTCTTGTTAATGGTATGCTTTCCGATTGGTGTGATATACTCAGTGGAGTGCCTCAAGGCAGCTGTCTGGGGCCTATTTTATTTTCTGTGGTCATTGACGCTCTCAGACCAATTTGTGAGAACTCAAAAATGATAAAATATGCAGATGACGTTACGCTGCTTCATTATGTGCGTTGTGACAGTGATGATCGCCTTCAATTGAATGGTCTAATTTGGAAACTTGGTCTCAATCTGTTGGTATCAACCTTAATTATTCGAAAAGTTGTGTTCTGAACTATTGTACCAAAAAAAGTTTGAGTCTAAGTGAAGTGGTTTCTGTAACTGGTGTCATTATTCCTACAGTTCAGTCTATCAAATTGCTTAGTGTCACGTTTTCTTGCGATTTCTCATGGAGTGAGCATATTCGACCGTAAGATGTTTATTTTGCGCAATTTGAAGGTGGCAAATTGTTCTGATGAAGTGATTTTCAGATGTTATGTATCCTTTATTCGTTCGATTTTAGTTTTTTCTTCTCCTTGTTTCTGTAATTTGCCAAAATATTTGTTCAATAAATTACTACGCGTTGAAAATCGTGCAGCTAGCTTTTTTAAAAATTATGTTTTTCAGATTTGTCATTTGTTGTTGATAATCTTTGCCATCGATTGTTCAGACAGATTGAGCTTAGTGAGAATCATCCACTACGTTCTTTGTCCAAATCGAAGGGATCCACATTGCATCACAGCACCCATTGCTTCTACGCGTCGGTACAGTGAATCTTTTATAAAATTCGGTCGATAATATTTCATGTGTATTATTTTTAAATTTTAGTTTTAATTTTTTACTTCATAATTGTGTGCTTTCACCGCCATCTTGTGAACTCAATAAAGATGATTTGATTTCATTGATTTTAAGTGTGTTCCTTCATGTTGTCGCCGTGGACGTCTTGTGGACTAGATGGAATTCTGTCTGTAGATCGTATTCTCCTGAAATTCCCCGCGATCGCTCAAGCAAATCAGCATTTTTTTATTTGTTGGGTCAGTGACTGTGAATTCTAGCCTGAACAGTTCAGACAGTAAATGCAAACGAATTTGGACACTACTTATTCTGTCACATGTTGTTGAAAGATAAAAGAAATGGAAAGACTCCACGTCTATCCGATATTCGACGGTCACGTTGATGAGGAGATAATTGATATACTGTAATGTGATATTTCCTCCTGGCGTCAAACAGCAGAATTCCTCAGTCACGGATCACTTAATCACTGTCTAAATCTTGACCTTGTCCTATCAATTATACAAATTTCGTCAGTTGGAATATCTTCTGTGTTTCATAATAGAGCTCCAACAGAACGGAAAAGAGAAGCTAAGTTAATGGATTGATTGTTTTCAAGGTCGCACGGAACACTCTCTTCTATCGTCTTTCTTCTTTAATCCGAATACCTTATTCTTCTGTTAATCTATCGAGTGGTATGGTGGTTCAGTCGGTAAAGCGACCGCAAAAGTGACATCATCAGCAGAAAGCACTGGGATCGAGACTGGCCACGGAGGAAAGTACCGACATTGGCATGTTTCGATTATGTTTTATGCACACAAATTCACGCCCTAGTAACAGATCCTACTTCGGTGAATGCAATATATTTCAAATACTTTGATTCAAGAGAGATTTATAAATTTTTGCCTATAACCTGAGCAGTGCATCCTATTAGTTCTCTATTATTAATTAGTGGTCCTTTTCGTTAATACCAGTCTTCTCGGATAATCTGTTGTGTTGACGTATTATTTTATAAATCAATCAACTACAGATAGTCCTAGCAGTTGATGAATGCGATCGCACTAATGATAAAGCTTTTGAGAGTTAGTTTTGCGACTTCTTTTGCTAGCTCGACTTTTTAGTCAGACATAAAAGTAGAAATTTATAAGCCATGTGATGTTGCTATATGAATCATCACAGATGGATTCATTTGTCTGTAGGTTAGTCAAGAGCAGACATAATCCTATCCTAGCCACTCTGTGCAATGGTAGCAAGAGACATAGATTGACATTGATATTCGTCTCTCTTTGTCTTGTGATTCGATTGACCAAGCGTGCGCATTGCAGAAGTAGCTTGCATCAGAAAACCCACGGACTTCAACGGTCAGATTACAAGCAGGCCTATCAAGTGAAAAGTAAGTATCCTTGACTCAATTTCTCTCCGTGATAGATTCGTCAAAATGGAAATATTATTCACGCTGCTCGTCTTCACGATCTAACTTTATTGACTGTAAAATTCGGTGTCAATGCTCTAGTTCGTCAGAATTCAAGTTTGAATTTGCATTACGTTCATGGAAAATTGTTCTTTGTCTAGTTTTGACCGTGACCATCAGCGCTGAGGAAAGTCATCTCTGGAGCCAAACAAGGCTATTTATCTCTGATCCACGCAATAGACTGTGATCAATGAAATATAGCATTTGCATATCATGATCTCGTTTTCGCAGCCTTGTATCTAAGTATGCTTCATTGCTTAAAAAGTGCTCAACTTATAATTTTCCTTCAAATTCGTTAGAGTTTTGAGATTCTAAAAGGAAAAAGAGAAAGTAGCTTCAAAAGAAGGGATGAATGGCAGCATTTAGAAGCAAACTTTCGCAGTCACAATATCCTCCGTCTTCGATGAAGATATGAAAACAACGAATAAGTTTCTTACATTTGTGGTATCTTTTAACAAGAGCACTCAAGATTCATTGTTTCAAATATGTGATCTGATGTCTTGTATGGGTCTCTCATAGACATTCGAATTTGAGTAGAAGTAGTCACTTGACGTTGTATCTGGAGATTGTGGTGGCCATGGCATCGATATACATCCATTTCTCACATTCAGGAATCCGCGGTCCAACCAAGCTCGCTCGTAAATGCAAAAGTGGGGTAGAGCGCCGTCATGAAGATTACCTTCTTTTCTTTATTGTTTTGGTAGTTGATAGAACGCGGTTTTAGCATCATGTAGCGCTGTTTATTTGTAAAACCAATGCGGTTGCCGTGGACTCAAGTGGACTGTATTAAAAGATCAATTGGTTAAAAGTCTGTTGTAAATGGCTTGTTTTCGTCAATCAATCCATTTTTGGTTGGAGGTCTGGCAGAATGTTCATACATGGAAGGCTGTCATAAGCATTTCACTGTAGAGGTGGTTTTTACATCATGTGGACGGAAATACCTTAGATTCATGCAAGAATTTATTTTGTAGATATTTTTGCAGCTTATGTCTTTATTTTTAGGAGAATTCCCAAAACTCAGCTTTGAAACGAAATTGAACAACTTCCCGTTAGTTGCCATTAACTATATGCTAGAATGAATTTTGGAAATCATTGAATCAACTTCGTCATTTATTACTGATTCACAGATCGTAGAAAAAATCGTATAATGGCAACAAGCCTCATAGTTCTTCTACTTTGCTCGGAGTAAATGACAAAGACGTCCTATAACGGAGCGCCTGCGCTCATTTCGCATATGCGCATCCTATAATAAATTATAAATAACATCTGTGATATGTCGGACAAAAGCTACAACATAGCAGCTCGAATAACTTCTACGTTGCCTGCGCCGTGGCTGCACTAAATTCATATATCACATTCCACAAAATTATTGACGGTGATTGCATTGGGGTTTCATCTTTAATTGCTTCGATCGTGTTATATCGGGCGTCAGAAACATAGCGCTATTCGAGTCACTGTCATAAGAAGTTCAACGGCGTTATTTTCCGTTATTCATCTACTGTTATGACTTATGACTTGCACTCCTGCTTCTAAACATTACCTTTTTATCGTTTTCCAATATTCTACGTGTTACATCATCCTTACAAAAATCCTCATTTATTCCAGTTTTACGATTGAGGTGTGGATCCAGCCTATTAACTTGACGACTGCTCGCGAACCTCTTATGTGTACACAAAATGCTACCATATGTCTAGCCTTGGAGAACAAGAAATTGGTCGGCCAATATAGTGGTTATACAGTTAGAGGTTTGACAGTCATTCAGGAAAATTACTGGACACATGTCTTGCTGCGCTACTCTGCACAAGGTGAGGTTGAGCATGGTGTTATTATCAAATTTATTGATTTTGAGTATAATACCGACTGATTAGAAAACCAAAGTAACGCCGACAGCGAAGAAGGAGGTCGTCTATTTCTCCTAACATCTTATTTATTAGACTATCTTCATAGTTGCAGTCAGTAGTCACTTCATGTCTGCTCCATCACACCCTTTGACGCGTCGTTAACAATTTTCCGCCATTCAGAGACCATTCCACCAAGGTGCACAAACTTATCTACCTGCTTCAGTTCCACTTCTCTCACACCCACACCCAAGTCCTTCCACTCCCTACCTATTTCCATCACTTCCGTCTTCACCAAGCTCATTCTCAGACCATGACACGTAAGATTTCTATCCCAGTCTTTCTGCCTCTCTTCTAACTCAAATTCATCCTTCGCTTCAACCGCCAGGTCATTCGCGTACAACAATTTCTTCATGGTTTCCTTTTCACTGCTTTTCCTTGCTAACCAGCTAATTAGCTCCAATGATGTACATCGCAAGGTATAATTTCAGATACATTTCAAGAAAATTAATCGTGATAAGTGGTTTTGCATGTTAGTCAGATTGCTGCACGTTTCCACTGTAGACATTGATTAAAATATTCCTTGAAAAACTGCACTTTATTACTTTAATTTTTATTGATTTCAAGAAATTCCTGCAAGTTTACTCCTTCCACTAATTAGTTCGCGAACAGATTTGCAAAACCTTCAGCATTGTATTCGCATTCACAGATAATTGCTTTAAATATATCTTTCAGCTGTCATAAAAACATATTATAGACATTAGATATGTTTTTTACAGATGTGCATGTGTATTGAAAATAGGCAGACGGAATTTCCGAACCAAAAACTTTCTCATGATCATTTGTGTAACACTTTCCATCACCGTCAGAAGACGTTAGACTGTGAAGTTCCCCAACTTTGTTTCCCATCTTCTAACGCAATTAGCATGTGAAATGAGATTTCATTGAATATTCATTCAATATTACTTTTAGGACACTACTGACATATTGTCAAGTGCGTGCACCTGTAATTTTATATAAATGCTGGGTTTTACAAACACAATGTATAAATAGAATAATTAAACATTGAATTGCACTCTCAGTTGGAAAATGGAAACAGAGCGGAACAGCTGCTACTTCATCCAATATCAGGAATCATTAATAGCCTTAGCTCAGTTCTCAACATCGACACAACTCCATTCATAAACTACGCAAAAAAGTTTGAATATGTGTCGATGTTATGAGATGTGAACTAGGCCTGCTGTATCTGTTTCCATTTCTCTTCCGAGGATGTTATTCATTGTTTAATTCTATCCATTCATTCTATCCACTTCCTATTTTTCCGACTTCTTGTGCTCTATTTTCAGTTCTCGGGACATAGTAGCCGAATTTCTAAATTGATCTCGCTCTAATGTCTATCTAATGTCATGTTTCTATTCGCTGGATGTCAAATAGAGTCCTTTTGATCTGAAATGTTGTGATGTATCATTTTCATACAGATCTGATACAATCAACTTCTAAAATTCACTCAGCATTGACTTGTCATATTTTTGTTGAAGCTTGTTTCATTTTCCATATGTTATGCAAATACAAGTATATCATCATCTGTCATCTCGTTTCTTGTCGTCACTCGTCAGACATAACACAAGTTAGCAACCATCCGTTATGTGAATTCAACAGTAGCATGACGTCAACATCTGACTGGTGATGATGTCATTATGCGAAGCATGAGGGTAATGCGTGGTAAATGCGTGCATGTTTGTGAAGTAAACGAATGTTAATTGACTGTGATTTCTGTGAAACAGTCTTATGAAATTTTATCTCATTGGAATATGCAAGTAGTGTTAGCTGAACCTACTTCAAGCGTCATTTTACAGATTAAACGTTTTGCCCAACCTGGAATACACGATATAACACTGACTTTCTCGCTACTTCTGTTTGTCAGATTTCCTATTCAATATAGTCATAATTTCCTTTTATTCTGTTTTTTAATTAAATGTGACACTGTGAAATGTCGCAATGATCCGGTATGTCCGACAACAAGGTGTATAGAATTTCTTATAGAAGGTCGTGAATTTCTGACTGACAAGGAGCCGGTCCATGTAGGGAGAGCGGAATGTACGCTATGGGCCACCCCTCTCCCCCTGTAAACCATACTTCCCGACCTGAAATCATTTTTTTATATGTAAACGAAAGCATCGTGAAGAAGAACATGGTGCTTCTGACTACGCAATTAATTTTTTCAATTTTTTACCACAAATTATTTTTTACGAAAATTTGAGCTCTCTTTTTGCAAATGTGTTTTTTTCTCCTGAACAAGTCATGTTTGGGCACCAATTGAGATTTTGGCTATGGAGATGTAGCATGGCGAATCATCTTCGAGAAAACAAAACGATAAAACACATTTTCTAGCAACTGTTGACATTGTAAGTATACTTATGGTGGGGTGTTATGGGCCAACCCACAATTGATGTTGAGCTTTCTGAACTCTTCCAAAAACATCAGGAACAGTTCAGAAAGCTGAACATAAATACTGAATGTAATAAAGAGTGGAATCAAGCGAGTGTGCCAGTTGCAAATATTAGTAAAAATTAGTTTTCGACACCGAGCTATGCTGATACCTAATTTCTATTTCTTTGATTTTTGTCATGTCTGTGCTTGAACTTCTATGATTTCAAATGATTTAGCATTTGATTTCTATATATATATGTATACAGTAGGATTTGTTTCAATGTTTATGTACTATGTGATCTGCTGTGCTATTATGACCGATGTTGTTCTAGTTGTAGCCGTGTGGCTCGACTTTGTACTTCTGTGATTGCAATAGCTAAAGAACGACCGGGTTCGATTCGGGTACTGCTCATCACCTTTTCCAGGTTTTGGTTCGGGCACGGTCTCGCCCCTTCTCCAAACGCAACCTTGTTTACAGAGCTTAACAATAATATCCTACTATTATTGCCAGCAGATTAGCTTCTATTAGGAATCAACAGGGTGTCCATTGTGCGCAAATTTTGAAAAATTATAAAACTGCCTGAATTATATCAGAACTTGCGCTTCGACGATTATCTTTATTTTGCACCGATTTTTCGGATGACTTACCACCATCCATCTTCAGTGTGAACATCTATTTCACGAAACGCTTTGAAATTCGCGTGGCCATAACAGGAAAGCAATTTTGTCTTCCAACTGTTTTCCATAACAGGGCTGCCAGTCCACTGTTCCTGATGTGCATATTTACATTTATTTAGAGGATGCTTGTAAAGGATTGTGCACTTGGTATATCGATTTCATGTAGATCGTTTCCGATTTTCTAAAATCAGATTCTTAAAAGCCTCTACTATCATCAGATTGACAAATGAGTCTTTTGGAACGATCGTAAATTGGTTTTACAAAAGACGCTATCTTAACATCGAGATCAAGGATTGAAAGAATGAAAATGAATTTTAAATGGTGATTTTGGCAATCAATTAATTGCATTGGTCGCAATTAATTTCCACTTAATTGTAAAATGCCATAGCTAAGTCAGAATACTGAGTACTGATTATTGGCGTGATCCTTAACTTAGAATTGGATAATTCTAAATTCAAATGTAGAATGCATGTATAGACTGTACGACGCATGCCTGCATTATATTGAATCTGATATTGCATAGTACATCAAGTGAGATAATACTTCATGACACTAAATAAATTCAAGCCATGTGATCGAGTTATGAACTCGTGCATGTGCATTCTGAAGGGTGATATCTTCCCATCATCGCTAGAACTGACTGTTCACAGATACAGCTACATTATGCATCCCTTTCACTCTTGGCCTCAACTTTTGGTCTTTTGATTTTTTTAGATTTTTCCAATCAAATAGTTTGTCAAAGTAAATTGAAATCAATATTTCCCAATTCCTGATTGAAACTGTCAAAAAAGAGTTATGCAATATGAGAACAACTTTTCAATCACATCACAATAAACCATCCACAGGTTGTCATGGCACAAAAAACTTTTTGAAACTCCTCGTTTTGCTTTAATTTTTTGTTCCAATACAATGCTAATAAATCTTCCGAAGGAATCATCAACAGTGTGCTGCTCTTGGTAGAAAACGTTATTTATGTTTTCTTCTCATTTACTCATAAGTGGTCTCCGTGGCGCAGTGATTAAGTGCTTGGCTTAGCGATCTTTCGGTTCAGAGGTCCAGCCCCGATAGTGTCATTGGAAGTCGTCCGGAAGGGCATCCAGACAAAACCAGATTGAAGTCTGACTGTGTCAGCACCGTCCAAGCCCCCAGTAAGGGGGAGAACTGACGTCAAACCATCATTTACTGACAATATGTTTGAAGAAGAGCATAGTTGTATGTCTTCGACTTCATTTGTCAAAGTCAATCAATATTCTTCTAATCGCTACTCTTCCGTTTCTAAATTAAGCCAGACATGTCCTTTCCAAACCCTTGATGCAGAAAAATTGCCTTATCATTCTGAGAATATTTTACCGTTATCTTGCAAGATTTCTGACTATATCGTGTGAAATGTTGTATTATCTTTATAATTGACGTGAGAAAAGAATTATTATTGACATTAAAACCATTATCATGCATTGGCTATTCGTTGATTGCAGGAAATTCTCATTAGTATTTATAATATCCGCTAGACAGTTAGTGATGCTCTAATGATGATTTTCATCAGCAGTACTGCGATAATAGCATTTACCTGTCGTTACCTTAATAATTGCTGTGTCGTCAAGATTACATCAGCAGCATCATAGCAAGGTCGACTCAGTCCAAAGTCTGTTGCGCAAGTGGCCAACCAAAGGAAGTGCTAGGTAACACCATCTGATATGACAGATTGCGTATGTCGTTTCGGTGTGCCATCGGATAACTTGTAAGTACGAGTAGATCTGACCGGCGCTGGCTGGTTGTCAGGCAGTCTTGTCAATTTGTTGTGGTTTTCATGAATGCTCTGCCAGTTGGGATGAGATGATGAAATTGAACTTAACCTCACCTTTCCTGTTAGGTTAAAGAAGGCCTTGACCATTGTTTGACTTTGCTGGAAAGGTCAGTGATGTCTTCATTCCGATCCCTCGAAATCCTCCTCTTTTAAGTGTGGATTCCTTCACTGTCACATTCCAGACGTACTCGCGGGTGGTCTCAGCTTCACGACCTAGGAATTGTGTGTGCATGCTGACAATTTTCAACTTGTGACCCACGGGTCCCAGAATCATCTGAACCTGGTCAAAGACCGGTCTCATGATAGTAATCAGGCCGACATGACCGCTTTCAAGAATTCGAAGCATGAAACAGCGCAAATTGCAAAAATATATAAATCTACAGCAGTTTGTTGTGCAGTCCTTCAGCTTGTTCAGCCATTCCAGATTTAAGCTAGTCTGAGCCATTCCGAGTCGCTATGATGAGCCCCTGTAGGGCGAAACGCAGCGTCTACGGCTACCAAGGAATTTGTGCGTTTAAATTGCTCAAGCCTGAGGACATCTTTCTATTATATATGTGTGTGAATATATTTTTGAAAAAGAGAATGCAGCAGTCAATAAATAGGACTCATAATTCCTGGGCTGTATATCCAAATATTATACATTAAATATTATAGCATCTAGCATGATGTAATCGAATAGTACTTTAATTTATCCGTTTACCGTCCTTTCCTCCACCTCCGTTGGGTTGACAGCGGACACTGTATTGGGTTGACTTAAGGATTTTTATAAGTTGTTATTTTGCAATATTGCATAGGTCTCTACAATGTTTAAGGAACCAAAAGTCCAAGTCCACTGAATACCTTTACTTCAAAAACAATATGTGAAGCCTGTTGTTCCTGTATGTCAAACTTTCAATCATTAAGATATTGAGTTGAAGTCGATTAGGAAAATCTTCAGGCTTCAATTAAAACTTACTGTATGGCTGTATGATTCAAATGTTTGACAACTCTTCCTTGAATACCTTGCTTCCGGGAAACAGAAAATCCGTCTTCTTGTTCAATCAATCCTTCTTTGTCAATCGATCAGGTCCGAATAATCTTGTCCGAAAGCTACAATGACATTTGTCCTCTTGACATGTCTCCGCTCTTGGTAATCATCCACACATTCTCGGAGCCTTAGAAGGAGTTTCTATAATCAGCTTTTCCAAGGAATCGAAAGAATCTTCCAAAGAATCTCTTGCTAGGAAACTTTCTGTCGATGTCAAAATTCTCACTTCGTCCGACCTTCTCACGATCATGTTATCACAAAAGTGGCAACTGAAGCAATCTCAGTAACCTCTAGGAAGAATCCAGATAGTAAAAGTTATAAAACAGTTAGGAAGCATGATTAGTGTCGTCCAGCAAAGCAACCAATGCTCTCTATTCCACATGACTGATTTTCGCATATCTAGTGAAATATAACTCAGACTTATTCAATGATGACGCACATTGTCGACGAGTGTGCTCGCATATAGTTCATTTACCATGATATTCATTGTACCACGAATATCATTTCATTCGTAGAATCTCTCGGGATCTCGAAGTGCGTCAGAGGCTGGTATTGATAGAGTTAAGAATAATTAGCGCAGAGTTATCTTTGTAGATCCGTTCAAGCTTTACTATGCACCGACGAATGATTTCCACACAAAGTAGTTTATGGAATGCGCATAGAAATTCCAACTTGAATCGCTACAAAGCAAGAAAATCAATCTACTATTCATTTTACATGTCTTTCGTAAAGACGTCTAACAAAACGTAAATAGAGTTATCACAATCATTCCCTTCTAATTTCAAGTTTTATGTAAATCTTAAGTTGGCAAGGAATGTGTCAGTTTGTGATCAAGATTTTTTGCTATTTTACAATTGATTTGCGTACGTATGGGTTATCTCCCCCCCCCCACGTTTTCAAATTCGTCTAAATCAGCAACTGAAAATCAATCATCACCACACTTCATGTAAACGTACTTAAGTATATTTTCTACCCACACACAAAAATTTATGCCGATCGAACAAGTACTTTTTGCATTAGAGACATAACGTGAAGTGGATCGATGTCACCTACTTGATCTGACTTCGTCTGTTCGACGCTTTATTGTTGCTCGTGTGTGCACTGTTGTTTCTGCCTCTTCGTCTCATCCACTGCTATTTGAAATCTTCCCACAACCACTACCTGCCACAACTTTTTTGAGTTAAAAAAATAGTCTAAGAGATGTGGCCATCATTTCACGAGTTGTCGGGAAATGACTTTGTTGACTTCAAATGCTTTCTGCTGAGACGATGAGGTTAGAAGAAGTCAGATCAAGCTGCAGACATCGTTTCACTTCAAGTTATCGCCCCTAATTCAAACATTCTTTGTCCGATTTGCGCAAATTCTGGCATGTGGGAAAAAAATATCCTCACGTGTGCCTAAAGTTGTGTGACGATTGATTTACTTCTACGGATTCTAGACAAATTCGAAAACGTGGGTGGGATAGTCCTTAAGTGCCTTAAGTTGTATACATTGAGACGTTTTTTCTATCGTAAAATGCTCAAGAAATATATTTCCTTAAGAAAAAATAACATTTCCCCCTTATTGTGAAGGTAGACATCACGCCAAAAATGCCTTGGAGATGCTTGGTGGCTACATCAGTGACAATTCGCAGAAACCTACAATTAACCTTAAACATTTGAATGTGAGCGTGCAAAAAACTCCATTTTCCCATAGCCGTCTACTTATGTCGCTCATTCATCTCTAATTATTCGTCTACTGAAATTAAGTGAGAGCTGCGGTAATTGTTCGCATTCGATTTGTGCTTTGCCGTTTCTATTAAATCAAAACTATAGAATGTGAGCAGAATTAATTCAATCCTGCGATGAGTGAAGCAAATCGCTATTCACTCAGTCTGAATTTGTTGCATTTGAATCTTGAATTATTGTAAGTAAATCTGAAATCCTCTATATGTGAAAAATCAGCGAAAGCAATAGAGTGAGAAAACTCCTATGTCGTCAATCTTATCCCTGCGATTGGAGAAGTGATTCTTCTTTTCTTTCAGTTATGCTCAGACTTAGTAACATTCTTTGAGTGAACTCGATTCCACTCTATTTAATGACCTGTCTGACTGCGTTTGCACTACTACAACCTCAAGAATGATATTTGATCATAAATGTAGTTTGGAAAGGAATTTCTTTCCGAAAGTATGCGAGTTGCTTTCCTCTTTATTGAGTGACTGATCTATCGTTTATTTTTGATATTAAAGAGAGAAAGAAAGAAATATTCTCATATCTTGATTTTGTCATTTACTTGCGATAATAAAGATAATTTTATGTCATGTTAAGCATCATCAGTCTGTCTCGTCAACATGACATTTTGTAAATGATAATCCCTTCGGCCGACTTGACTTCGTAGAAATTCCCCAACCTGATGGTTGACATTCCATTCGTCTCTCAATCTCACCGTCAGGACAGTAGTAGGATATTATTGAACCCGAAGTTTATGAGAACAAGTTGCGCAATGTGGGCGTTTTCTTATTATGATCTGAGACAAATGACAATCGAATTTTGAATGAAGTTATCATTCGTCTCCCACACGTTGAATAACAAATGACGTGAATAATGCCAAATGTCCTCTCTCCCCGTCGTTGTCCTACTCGAATTCATTCTCGACGAGTACCAAGAAGTAGAGCCAAGGAGCTGAAGACCTGGCTGACCCAGAGCCGGATATACCAGCTCCTTATCCACGATATTTAACACGATCAGTAAGGTATTTAGCTCCTTATCCGGGATCAGCAAGGTCTTCATTTCCTTCTATGGGATCAGCAAGGTCTTCATTTCCTTCTATGGGATCAGCAAGGTCTTCATTTCCTTCTATGGGATCAGCAAGGTCTTCAGCTCCTTATCCTCGATCAGCAAGGTATTCATCTCCTTATCCGGAATCAGCATGGTATTCAGCTCTTTATCCTCGATCAGCAAGGTATTCAGTTCCTTATCCGCGATCAGCAAGGTCTTCATTTCCTTATCCGGGATCAGCAAACTCTTCATTTCCTTATCCGGGATCAGCAAGGTCTTTATTTCCTTATCCGGGATCAGCAAGGTATTCATTTCCTTATCCGGGATCAGCAAGGTATTCATTTCCTTATCCGCGATCAGCAAGGTATTCAGCTCCTTATTATCGATCAGCAAGGTATTCAGCTCCTTATCATCGATCAGCAAGGTATTCAGTTCCTTATCCGCGATCAGCAAGGTATTCAGTTCCTTATCCGGGATCAGCAAGGTCTTCATTTCTTGTCCTTCATTTCCAGTATGTATCCTTTAGGTCTTGTTGATTCCGGTAAAAGCGCCCTCAAGAGGACAGAAGGTGAACGACGGAACAGGAGGACCTCAATCTTAGGTCCTTCAGCCATTCCTAATTCCGTTTTCACGTTTTGAGCTGATTTCTGTTCACTCCGAAAATATCGATTTGTAACAGGTTTTCAAATTCATCCAAGCAGTTTCAGACAACTCATCAACTACGAGTGTAAACATCGGTGTTAGATTCAAAATATATGTCGTGCCATTCAATGTGAGAAACCGCTAGGACCTTGCCTTTGTATTTTGAAAGAATATCCTCTTAATTCGAGACTTAAATGACTTGCTCATCATGGATGGCTTGTCCGTCATAAAAGGTTGAGTTTCTGGTTTGCAGTCCCGGTTTTTCATTCGTGGCTGTCTCTTTCATCTGTGTATCTGATTCAAAGTTAATTTATGCTCACAAGCTGCCTATGTACACTGCTTTTCGAATAAGTCACTTTACAGTTGAAACGATGTGCCCATGAAATACTCTTTAATACAATGGATCACAGATGACCAAAATCTAATAGCTTAGATTGTAGGAGCACCTGCATCGGTAATGCAACTCCACATGTCAACTGTCAAAAATCTCACGTATAGAAGGAATTATTATGCAAATACTCGCCACATTAACTCACCATATTATCCATACTCGCCATATTATTGCCACATTAATCAGTAATACTCAGTGCTCGACAGATATCCAAGTTCACACACGAGTTATATTTCAATACAGAAATCATATTGATTGAAAGTTGCTTCTGACGCCAACTGCAGACAGTTACAACTTTCTTTTGACAGCTATTCATCACGCCCTCTTTTGATCACATCTCGTGTGCTTCCCTTTCCATTCGTTCTAAGATAAACTTATCTCAGATTGATTTACAAGTTTTGATAACTGAGACTTCGTCGGATAAACTGATTGTTTTAAGTGAGCCACAACAGCAAATGAATATTGCACTCAAAACGCAATAGCTTTTCAAAATCTGCATCTGAATATGCACCAGAAAGAAGAGTTCGACGTCATACACATTACCATGCATGTAATGAACTAGCGTCGCTATCGAATCTGCGAGGCCAAACCCGTTTTTACAAGCGAATGACTTTGTTAGATTGCGGTGCATCTATGTTGATGTTAGGTTGTTCAGTTTCGCAAGAATTAGCTGGCTGCTCAGAATGATTATTGCGTCTTCGACGGGGTCTTATATTCCGAACGAAGTAATTGATTTTGGGTTTAACCTTCCCCCAGGCCGATTCATCAGCGGCGACGGAAATCATTGAGGTGCGACCTATCTCTCGTTCAACAGATCAGAATGAAGTGAATGGGTCACTGTGCGCCTGAACTTAGACTTAGTTTCAAGCTCTCACAATTTTTTCAAGAACTTGATCCTATACCTCATTGAAACAGTTTTGGAGACGCTTATTAAATAGATGATGGAAACCGTTTGTAAATGACAGAGCTTTTTAACATGACCGCCAGAAAACACAAAAAGTCAGTATTTTACAAAAATCGATTTCAATGATGAGTTTCTACTATTAGAAATCAAAAATCTATTTTTGTAACACATCTCAGGATTTTTATGGTGCTCGTAATAGACCTCTATTGTAATCGATTTTTTCAAATGATGATGTCTTGGTTCTTTTGGCGACTGTTTTGAAAAGGCTCTACCATTCTCGAACGGCTCCATTGATTAATAAAAGAATTTTTTGTGGTTTGTGGTCTCCGTGACATAGTGGTTAAGTGCTTGGCCTAGCGATCTTCCGGTACAGTGGTCGAGCCCCGAAAGTGTCACTGGAAGTCGTCAGGAAGGGCATCCGTACTAAAAGATCACAACGCTCCAGGTTAAAGTGTGACTGTGTCCAAGTAAGGAGGAGTAGTGACGCTAAACCATCATTTCATCATTCAAAGAGCCGAGCATCACCAATTTTTAAAATAAAGTATATTTTGTATTTTTCGGTTGCCATTTTGAAAATGCCATACCAAAGACAAGCGCGTTGATAGCGTTTGAGGGAAATCATAAATCCCACTCTATATTGTCTGCAACATATCATTATTGCATAATTATCTTACAATTTTCGCTTTCACTGTTGTTGTGTAGTATTATTCCTCTTTCATTATGTTATGTGCGGAGTGGGATGTTATTAAAGCTGAACTGGGATTAAGCGATTCTTTGAATCGGGAGTGCAGCTCGTTTCATATACTCGTATGATCTATTATTCTATGACTATCTATTTAGATGATACAAGTCTATAAAGTCCATCAGGACGATGTTTTTGTCTTTGCCCAACATATGCCCACGAACTCATACCCCTCCCGTGACCGACCCAGGAAACAATATGCTGTGATATGTTGATTAGCAGTGTTCGATTTCCATGAATGATGAATAATTGTAATGAAAGAAAATATTTTATCTGATTATGAAGTATATCGTTTAATTTCACAGAAGTGTCTTTGTTGAAGCAAAGTTATAGGTTGCATTCATCAGAATATTCAAACTTCATGAAATTGCTTGATACTGAGGCAGTGGGAAAGGAGAAAATTGGCCTTGCTTCATTTTTTTTAAAAAATGAAGCTTGAACGTCACTTCTACTCCCACAAGGGGTATTGGACAGTGCTGGAATAGTCAGACTTCAGATGTAATGTTGGGAGTCCGGATGTCCTTCCTACCGACTTCCAATAACCCTTTCATGGCTCGACCTCTGGACCAAGAGATAGCTAGGCCGAACACATATCCACTTAGTACAGCCACCAGCACGAGCTTCTGCAGGGAAGGAGGCGGAAAATGAGACCTTTACAAAATGATACACATCCTATGGCTACTACGAATCTGAGCATCTGCCAAGCTCTAGTTAATTCCTCTTCTTGTCTATAATGATCAAAGAAAAACACATGTTAATGCAGTAGGTTGCAGATCCTCGGTCAAGATGCCATTTTTTATATTTCCTTTGATTAAGTGAAAACACCAAGTCTAAAGTCATACTTTTTTGTCATGGAATGCCTTTAAGGCATTTCCCATCATGTGCATGTGCTATCCTCATGTTTCTGATCAAAATATTGTGCTTGCCGACATAACGGGGATTGATAGACCTGAATGTCTTAAGTTTCATAACAAAGGAATGTGAAGGTGATGGAGACCGACCCGAAATCATTCCATGCCGAAAATTATGCAGAAGCTCGTTCTGGCGGCCGGACTAACTGCTCAACGGAGGCCACAAAATATCTAGTGCTTAGTACATTTGGTTGTCTTTCATCTTAACATCTGTTTCATCCATCTCATAATGCTAAATAGATATGACATGTAAATGAAGAATGTCTATCATTATCAATCAATAGGTCGATGTTCTAAAAGAATGCATGTACTAACGTTTTGCATTAATGAAAAGTTGAAAGCAATTTGGTGATCCAAGAGCGTCCAACATTTTACTGATTAGGGAGTGTAATTCGTGATCAGTTTAATGATGCTAACATTTTAAGAAAACCCTGAGAAAATATTTATGAAGCTTCATGCCCAGTAAGCCTACTTTACCTTCGTCAATTTATTAGATCAATATGTTCAGTAACTACACATTTAAAATGGAAAAACCGCATATTTGGAGGCATATCAGAATATCAGCCATTTATTCAAATTTGTTCAAATTTGTTTTGTTTAATGCTAGCTTTTCCTAGCTTTCATTTTTTGTTGTTGCAAGACTCATGAAATACATTTTTCAGTGAGCTGTGTTTCCTACTCAACCTTACACAGAAATAGCCGTCAGAAATAATGACTTTCGCGGGAGTGGTGTGTTAAAGTACTTATAGTCCGAACCCTTCCTGCCGACTTCCAATGACTCTCGTGAAACTTGTCACACGTTCAAAAGATCACTAAGTGAAGCACTTAACTGCTGTGTCACAGATTCAACGGAAATGTTTCTTAATTTAGCAGAAATAAATCCCACATTGTTAATTTTGAAGATACAAATTACTACTATCAGCATATCAGATATAGAGCTGTTACTGTCCGATATGTCAAACATAGTCAACGAGAGAAAAAAGCCGAAATACGAATAATCGACGTGGACTTTCACAGCATCATGAATATTAGTCGTGTACAACATGAGTAAACAAAGCACTACCGACAATGCCAATCAGAAGCTTTTCTTGATCAACCGACACTTCAAAATGTAATTTTTACAAGAATAAATAGTTTCTTGACCTTCACGCGATGACCTTCATAGAGGTAATGAATTATTAGCTCGACTGGTTTCTTGACTTATTGAATGAGCAATTTGATCATTTTCACTCTATTTCGCTATTTTGCACGCCTCTCACATGGTGGAAGGATGGTGGGCGAATGCATCCCAACTTGTATTCCAAATGACCTTTCTCTTTAATGTTCTGTTCGCTTTGAACACGCTGCTTGAAATAGACAACTAAGTGTTCAGTGTCCTATCGTTAATGAATCGCACAAATTATGACTTCGTGCAGGTGATGATCGTGGTCCCTCCTGTGATGACGAAAATGATAGATTCGGACAGACATCTGAATAATTCCCACTGTCTACCGCAACGTTTTTTTTATCGTCTCTATTTGACCAGGGATCATGTTCAGACATGTGACCGAACTTTATTGAATGATAGGTAGCTGTCCGAAGCTTCGACGTCATTCGTGTCCAATATCACGATCAGTGAATGTTGCAATGTTTTGAAAAATAGACATCACATGTTGGAATGAAGACAATAAATCGTTCGTACTTTGAAACACAAAAGTTCAGTCTCATAACTCCACAGTGTAGATTTTACTTTCCTCGTTTTTCTCAGTATTCTCGTCCAAGCAGAGGCATGCTAGTGGACCGGCTTCGGCGGCTTGGCCTGATATTTGCGGACAGAAACATGCCCGGGCCGGACTGGCAGTGTTAGAACTAACAAATCATTGTTTGAAAGCAATGAGACATTTTTCATGCAAAATACGTGATGTTGAGACCAACGTCACATATGCACACATCTTTGGTGGGTTCTGCTCGAAACATGCGAATGAAAAGCACCCGTTGTGGTGATCTAAAATAACAATTAAAATGACACGACCCTTCAAACGCAAATTATAGAATTTGATTGTTCTTCCTGCATTGGAATATATAAAATATAGCACAGAAGTCACTATCATGTAATTATCGTGGCACAAAGAACTTTTCAAAACTTTTAAAAGATATAGGCGTTGAAAACATTTTCTTTCGATAGCTTCAAAATGAGAAGTCCATGACAGTTTACTGTTCCGAACAGCACCTAGGATGTTAATGACATCTACAACTTGAAATGGAAGTCTATCAAGCATACCATCGACAGTCTTGTTCTTCTTGGTAAAAATAACTATTTTGTTTTCTTCTCATTTATGCGCAATAAGTTTGAAGAAGATCATCGCTGTATGTTTTCGACCTCACTCTTTACAGTCAGCAAAGATTCTCCAAATTGATGCCCAGAAAATTTCGTAAATATCATCAGCGTACTGAACAAATTTCGTGGACAGAAATTTCGGCTACAAATCATAGCAATAAAGAAGAAATAAAAATGGGCCCAAAAGAGAACCTTGTGGCGCACCACTTGTTACACAGGCTTCCTCACTAAGTATATACTTTACACTAACTCTTTGATAACTATCAGTTAAATATGATGTCAACCATACAATAAATCCAGTAGGAAAGTTGAGTATTTTAAGCTTTTCAATCAATCTGTTGTGGGATATTCTATCGAACGCCTTCGAAAAATCAAAATTGACTAACATGCATGCATCAAAGGTATGACTTTCCATGCAAGATGTTGCATGCTCATGAATGGAAACAAGTGCGCACCTGCAGTCAGACGAGGGTTTGTAACTAAACTGATATGATGGGATCTTTGATTGTCGATTTCATATATTTCAAAACATGCGTTTCAAGTACTTAACTTGGTACATTTAAGACTGTGATTGGCCTCAGATTATTTAAGTCAGCAGGAGACGTCTTTGGAACAGGTTATATGGCGCATGATTTTAAAATTCGAGGAACGTAGCGTCGAATAATCGAGGTTGATGATGTGACATAAAGGTTCGCAAATGTCTGGTGCAGCTAATTGGTAATCCTTGACTGGAATTCCACCAGAAGCGCTTGATTTATTCACAAACAAATCATAGAATAGAATGCGTACATATTTTCAAATAAGAATCATTGAATACATTTTGTTGCAGGATGCTGAGGTTGTCCAAAGAAAAGAAAAATAAACAATCAAGAAAAAGCATGAGATACATGTATTTCAAGATATCGCGTCAAGTCAGTAATCTTTCAGTCAAGCAGGTTGTTGAACAACATACATGAATACGGGAAGAAGGTTCGCAGTCTCTTCTCAGTATGACAATATGGGACAATGAAATGAGTTTTCATCCTTGACCTAACATGGATGGAATAATGCAAAGGATGCTGTTGATTTGTCTCGCATTTCAATAAATACTCCAAAAATGCTATCTTGAAACGAGATTCGATGCTAGTGAAACACATATTAAAGGATGAGTTCTGTTTTGAAAACGTGCAAGCGTCAACATGTGAGTATTACTGAGGCGACCATAGCCTGGAGAAGCGTACGTAATCAGTGAAGCTGTCACAGAATGATACACGAGCTTTAAATCTTTCACATTCAAGAATGTCTTTAACATGCGAATTACATCAAACGTTGAGAAGCCTTGCGTATTACATTGGAGATTTGACAATCCCAGGTTAATTTCTTATTTATGATGAAACCAAGAATGTTCACATTGTCAGTGTTAGGGTTGAAAGCATAGCAGGAGTGATCCTGCGAGAGCCCAAAATAAAACCTATAACGCTTTGATTGATTTATGAAGAGACCCATATTATTACGCATGACTCAACATTACTTGTGCATGAAGTATGTGAAGAGCGTGAACTGTCTAAAATAGAAAAGATCAGTTCAATATTGTTATCTAAATCATCTACGAAGTAAATTTGATGGAAGATGCTGAATTTAGTCTTTGTAAAAATAGGTGAATATGAGTAGCACTCCAGTGAGACCATCGACGTTCCTGAACGGTTTGCTTATTGTTGACACCATAGGGATTGGGAGCCTATGCGGAAAAACGGCGGAATTAAAAATCACCAGGAACACCATTTTCACTCAAGGATGACAAAATGCTCTTTAGTTGCATCTTATCGAAGTCTTTCTGCTCAGTTCCATCTGTCTGGCATTCCGGAATACCAAAGAACAATTCATGACTTTTAGGAAGTTTTCGGTCTTGTAGCTCATTTATGATGTCATCTTGCACATTGAATTGAATGCAATCAATTCTCGCGTTGATGTATGCATTTAAAAAAATACATTGACGGCATTTAGTGCGTGCATTATATAAATGTTATCTATTCTTAATTTTGAAATTGACAAACAAGTTTGGGATTATAGAATAAGCTGATGAAGCAAGAGAAAAAACTTTAGTTTGTTGTGTTGACGTCATCATGGCCAACGGTGTTGTGATGAAAAGCTTTTTTCGATAAGAGCACGGAGCACCTCCAACAAAAAGAAAATATCTATGTGCAATCAGGAAATATTTTTATCGAGCTGCTCTTAACTTCCGGCCAAAATTAAACTCAAATTTGTTAAATTTGCCAATTATATTGCATTATAGAAAACTTTTAGGTACTTCTATTCTTTCCCCCCCCCCCCCCAACATTCTTCAAGTGTCTCCAAAATCATCAAATTTCGCGAAAGTTAGTCACATCGGGTTTAGAATGGACTTCATCTGTCATTGAGTGACACTACAACACGACTGAGAAGTCTTACTTGAGACTTTGGATGAGGGATTGGTCCCTCGGGTACTCAGTTAGAGTACAAGGTACAGCTGTGATCATGAACTTCGTGTGATTATTGTCTACAGACAAATGACGAGCAGTTGTCTAATTCTGAGGCTGTAAATGTTCTGCAAGTCAGATAAGAGGAGTTTTGCACACTCAACGCTATGCGACGCTAGTTAGACTGCTTGTAGGAGCAAGAGAAGATCGTTGACGATGCAACACTTCCAGGTGTCAACAACAGAAGTGTGGACGGGGGAAAGAATAGAAGTACCAACTTCTATTTATCATGAAGGTGTGAAGAATTTATAATGTTTCTTGTCTGTCGCAATACTATTCCCAACGGGCTCAGACCGGACCGGAAAATTCAGTCCATAAGTCTATGTCGAGGTTGGCCGCGCGTAGTCGAATTTTCTGATTATTTGAATGAAACACAAAATAGCTGGAACAATCCACAAATTTTGGAATATATTTATTTATCAATAACCGATGGATTTTAAAGAAAAAAATGGCGATTTTGAAGTCCAACAACTAAGGCTCACTGCTTTTTTTATTTCAATTTTTGTAGTACAAAATACAAACAAGTCTTGCTGTAATTTCAGACATGGGAAGTCTTGATTTCTTTGACATCGCGTTATCGAAATGTGTCATCTCCAAGGCCTTAGTGTGACGTTTGTTTTTATTGTCTGACTTTATTATCTGTTCTTTTATTTCCTCGGTATTTTCGGTTGTATGGTATAGTCTTGATGTACGTATCCCGTGACAAGTAAATGGCACAAGCTGTTTGTCATGTATTGAATAAAATAAACATTGAATTATCATAGCAAATACCTAGAAGCTTAATGATAAACTAATATCGACAAGATTTTGATTAAATCTGAAACATTAGTTGAACAACATTTGTGCGATTTATTGACAGAAGTGCACTATTGCATTGAATGCGAGATCAGAATGTTATATGTGCATCTTTTTCTATTCCCATTGTAATTGAAACTGTTCATTCCATTCACAAGAATCTCGACAACTGCTCTTTTCTGCGCGTGCTCTGGCATCACATGTAGCTCTGTAATTGATGATATAACTGATCCCCAAAAGGAAATTAATACATAATTTCAGTGAGAGGACTGAATTGTTTCGAATTGGAAGACATAATTGACAGGGAAAATCCAATATTCTCTCCTTCGATTTATTGACCGGTTTTTTTTAATATAAAATGATGTTTTAAAAACAGCCGGCTCTTCGTGCCGCAGACACTTCTGAAGGGCTTAGATAAAATATAGTTTCGATGCCCCAGGTTAAATATGCCGCAATAAAGCTGAGTTCTTATAAAAGTGTTCAGAAATTTGGGAGCTCGTGTTTGACCGAAGCTCGCCTGATTAAGTCTCTACGCCCAAGCATCAACCGAAAACACGAGCTCCCAAATTTCTGAACACTTTTATAAGAACTCAGCTTTATTGCGGCATATTTAACCTGGGGCATCGAAACTATATTTTATCTAAGCCCTTCAGAAGGGTCTTCGGCACCGAAACGCGGCTTTTTTTTTAAACATTCATATTATAAAAAAAAAAGTCAATAATAAAAGAAAGAGGATGTTGATGTTGACCAACCTGTATCCAACCCCTTCCTGTGTATGACCATCAACGAGACATAATTGATCTTATCACATACTCGTTTTCCTCGTCAAATATTGCGCCATGTTTGTCAGTAGTCCGTTATTCTTTTCCAGTGCCTAGAGGAAAATTTGGTCGATTGCTAATTTTGTCACTTGTTTTGCTGCAGAAAATATTCATAGACAGTAGATATTTTTTAGGATGATGAAATGACACATAATGAATTTTCCGAGGAATGTTAAATATTACTTGTCACTCCTGTTTATGTTTATGCACGAAGACAATTAATCCTCGGAGACATTCTCAGAATCAATTAAGTTTCATGCGCTACATTTAGTTGGATTAGTATTATCCCCAGTAATATTGAATACTTAGAATGCTGATTTTCATTAGCATCCATAAATTTCAAGATGTAGCCACTAGACATGCTTCAGTCCATTCAACCTGATCACTCGGGGGGGGGGGCAGGTTTGAGTCAGTGACATGCGGGTTGAAGGACATACAAGTGCATAGCCTTCTTTAGCCACACGGCTGCCGAAATATTTTTTGAGAACGAAAATTAGCCCTTACACTATTTAACAATAACTACAAATTAAAATTGAAATAATCGTCCTGCATGGTCAACATGCTAGCTGCTATTCACATTAATCCGATTTTCTCTCAAATTATTCTCTTGAAATATCAGATGGGTCAGATGATTTCCAGAATTATATTCTTGACTACCATTGTCTCGTAATTTTGTATAGGAAAAGCGACGAAGTTAAGAATGTTTTTTTATCTTTTGTCACCTACCAGCCGTATACCTTAAAATGATTGACTGATGTGCCACGCAACGTTGAAAATGCGTTCGACCTGGAAAAATATTCATAAATGAGGTCATTGTCTATGCAGCGGACTGCACATCTGTACAATTGAATGATAACGGACACAAAATATCAAGCAAACCGCTCTGTGATTCATGAAGCAAATGGATGAATGAAATATAGGACTGGAAACGCCTTGAAACAACGATTGTCATATTTTGTTTATTATGTTATGTATATACATTGTATAATAGATCCTGAAATGGAGAAGAGAGATGTAATCTGCAGAATTCCTTGCTCTAACTGTAGACACTGGACACGCTAGCAAACAAGTATCCACGCGTATACATGAACACCAGCTCGCAGTTAAGTGAATTGATCCGCGCTCTCAAATAGCAACACACAGATCTGAAAGTGGGCACGTCTTCGATTGGAAGGGAACCAAACCGCTGAATTCTTGCAACCACATAGGTCGGGAATTCATGGAGGTGTGGTATTCATTGAACTTTTCTATCAATCGGCATATCGATATCGATGACATCTACCTACGTTTCAGACATCAGACATCTTGATTTAGAACTTACATAATTTCTCTCATTTCAAATCCTTTTTGCATTATTCTGTTACCTGGTGACGGACTATAGTTACAGTTTGAAAATTTATAATATTATTATTTGAACTTGCCTTGGTTAATAACAAATTATATATAGTCAACGAAACAATTCATTAAACCTTTTCAAGAAAGAATCCGGCTAGGTTCTGTTCACACTCTGAGTGGACGTTGTTGCAAGGCGTTTCCAGTCATCTATTTTCCATAAATAATTGATAATGTCAGGTTAGTATTACAAGACAGACAAACCCCGAAATATATGATTGAATAAATGAGAAAAGTGAATGCTTATCGTCACATGGAGTAGTTTCATACCAGTTCATTTAAAAACTTGTGCAGAGCAACATAGCATTTTGATGTTGCACAGCATGCTACTGTCCAGGATGGTCGACAATGTGCATAACATGAAAGCTTGCAAAAATCCTGGAAAGATGCTAGATTCCTCAAAAGCCATCCCTGAAATTTTAAAATTATCGACCACCTGATGGCATCAGTTTGTAGACTGATCAACTTTGTATAAGAGTAAAGAAAAATCAAGCTCATGAAAATTCGTTTTTGACATTCTCATCACGATAAGAGAATTCCACCATTTTCAATTCTCAGACAAGTTTATCGTAGATAGGTACAAAGAAGCCTTCTCATAATTTCAAACGTTATTTATCTTTTCAAGTATCATTTATGGAAGTCTCGCAGTGTGGGATTAATGTAGAAATTGATCTGAAAATCCATAGATATTTCCTTTACTCAATGAGAAGATCATGGAGTCGATGGACTATATCTGGGTTAATGTGTAGAGTGGCGCCGGTTGATCTTAATAGCCTTCGGAAGCTGTCTCCCATTAGAGACGACGAAGAGGTAGATGAGGCATGGGAAACTTGCAAGTTATATGATATTTTCTTTTGCAGAATTGAAACTCGATCTCTTCATCAATTCGACGGGTACAACACCATCACCTGATGGAAGTCTTTCTAATGTGCCGATCGCTTCATGGGTAAGTGTACTTGTCGTATATCTCAACACTCAACAGTCTGTTCCATAACTACTCCTTACTACTGTAATTACTGTTAGCTTCTGTGGCTACTGTATTAAAACTCTATTCACTTATTGATGTCTTGTGTGCTCACATATTGATGTTAAGTATGTCTAAATCTATTGACATTAAAAATCGAGGCATTGTCTGTCAGAAGTAAGTTTGACACACATTGCACAGCTTTCCACAAACATTTAATCTGCAAATAATCGTTGCAACTTTTGGATTCTTTACACAAGGTGACCCCATCTGAAGATCGAATTCAGTAAACCCATCCTTTAAACTAATTAGCACCTTAATGTAGTATAGAACGGTTTTATACATTAAATGATATCTTTCAATGTAACATGAAGCGGTTATAATAGCGATCATAGAGGAGGCCTAATTTCTAGCATATAGCATTCATCTATTTAGAGATCATTAGACGCATGCATCCGCTTCATGTTGCGAATGAAGATACACAGATAGACATCAATTTCTATGAGATTAACATTCAGTGTATTACAAACACGCGGCCTTCTTTATTTTCGATAGCAGGTGACCATAGTGCGTTCAATAAGTTATACAGCTACTCAATCCGTCCGTCATCTAAAGAAATATTCGCCTCGTGCTATATTTTGGAGTGTTCGGATGTCGTAGCTGCATAACAATATTACAGTGACTGAACAGAAATTAAGTCTCGGCAACACAACTATTTGCGGCGTATAAAGCAAATAATGTCACAGCTTGTAAGTAGATTTCTATTAAAATCATTACAGCATATGGGACAGTCTGCATTGTCTCTCTTTACAGTCTACAGTGACAGACACGGACCTATACCTTGGAAGAGACCGAACGACGTTTTACACCGGATTAATGGATGAATTGCGGATCTACAGTATCGCACTGTCTGATTCTGAATTAGAACAACACTTAGCTCTAGCAAGTCTAATACGGGCAAAGGCGGAACGTTACCTAAAAGTTCACTACAGCTTCGATGAGAATGAATCGACAACGGAATTGATGGACGCTGGCGGGCTTCTCAATGTAACCGCGAAAATCGTGGGCGCCAAATTTGTTGGGGTGAGATTATAGGATTGTAATGTAAATGCAACGCTCCTCAGTCAGCAGAATAGTATGTGTCAATGTTACATCCTCATTTTATAATTTAAATGCACCTTTTAATCAGGGTCGATTCTCGACACTGTTGTGATATTTTCAAGAATGCAGACCCGCATCCACAACCACACACCATGCCACATCATATGCGGTGTAGTGAAATTTGAAATTGTTTAAAGAAAGTTAATTCAATTTTAAATTCTGCGAAAGCGGTTTTCCTCGGCGCTCGGCAATCGATCACGCCTATCATCAAGATTTCCGGTTATCAATTGGAGTCTGTATTTCAGAATAGTATGCAACTATACACGTATTAAATTGATGAGTCATGATTGTATTCTATCGTGGATTGACTAGATCGCTGACTTCGAGGTGTCGGGTGATGTTTAGAAGATTGATAATACCGCTAAGGATGCTTCCAGAGGTTTATATTGGACTTTATTGAGTGGCTATGGTCATTAAATAAACCGAGCTGAATGTGACTGATGAGCATCGTCAATCGACATGATATTATCAGATAAAATTCTACGAGGATATAAAGACATTTGTTCGTCAGATTAGAAATCGAAGGAGGCTTGTATTTAGTGAAATTCTTTTTCAGAAAGTTATTTAAAAATTGCACCATTATAAATTGCAGGGTGCGCGGTAAAGAGTCAAGAAATTCAATGTAGAAAATAATTCAGAAAGTAATGTGTAGCTATGTGAATTTGTGCAAATTTTTCAAAGTGAATTTCCATAATTTCTTGAGTCCAATTTGTAAATATGATGAGGGAATCAACAAGTTTTCCCATCTTTACCTTAGTCTGCACTTCATACAGGTAATAAGAGTTTTAAGTGTTTGCAGAATGCAATCCGCCTTCCACGTGCTTGCATTTCCTGGCTAGTTCACGCTCGCAACAGATGGTCCGTTGGCCTAGTGGTTAGAGGATGTGTTTGCACGTCCTCTAGTTCCAACGTTGTTGCTTCGAACCTACCCACGAATAATGATGCCCAACAGGCCTAAACATGTATCATGGCGGCTACATCCATTGAGATTTGATCAATTGATCAATGTCCAGGTTACTTGTCCTATCTTGAAGATGTTGAATTTCTTGACATTTGCGGGTCACCCTGTACATACTTTTTTTAAGCGGTTATTTTGCAAAATACCTTGCTAGATGCCGGTAGGTCTAAAAATTGTTGACAATAAATCTAATATTGCAGTAAGCCGAACAGTATATACAATCTGAAGTTGATAAACAAACATTCTTTTGACATCGGCATTCACCAACTACGATTAATCTTAACGAACTAGCATTTATTTGCCATTACACGCTGGTTATAAAACCAGGCACAAAGCATCAGTACATGGGAAAGTAGTTTTATGCACTACTTAGGTCACAAGCAAAAACAAATATAGCAATACAAAAATAGCGATGTTGTTCATCGTTAGGTCAATGCACACAAAAGAGAAGGAAGGGGGACACATGACAAGGAAGAGTGCACTATATAGCGCTTCACTTATTCGTTACGAATGAGACATTTGCATGGAGTGGTCTCCGTGGCACAGTGGTCAAGTGCTGGACCAAGCGATCTTTTTCGTCCTGAGGTCGAGCCCCGAAAGTGGCATTGGAAGTCGACAGGAAGGGGATCCGGACTGAGGATACCACAGCGCTCCAGAAAAGTATGACAATGTCAGCATCGTCCAAACCTTCAGCAAGAGGAAGTAGTGACGTTCATCATAATACGAGTGTGCATGTAGAAGCATGAAGGCATTTATGGAATGTGCAGCGAATAAACGATTATAATAAGTAAGCGCAATTGAAGTCTTTATTCAGTCAAATTTCAATTATTCAAATTTTAATTTGATTCTTTTGTAATTTTATTTTACTCCCAAAATAAAGGATAGAGATGGTGATGTTCTATTTTTAATCAAATCCACATGTCAAGATAGTGAACCATTAGAGATTTTTCCGTGTATTTCATTTCAAGTCTATCATTGTAAAACACTTTTCGATGCTTTTTCACTTACCAAAATTTGATTGTATTTGTGCAGTCAGTTGTCCCCGGCCGTATGCAATTGTGACCAAGAGAAGAATCGGGTTGGAAACTGAAGCGTTGATATTTGATAAATTGGACAGGCGAAAGAAGCATGACATAATCGATAGGAGTTTTTAGGCGCGATGGTTAATAAGAATTAGTCATGTCTACTCCTTTACGACATAATCGGAAATCGCTCGGATGCGAACTATTAATTTTCAGTATTCCTTACTTCATTACACATTGTGTATTAATAGACTTGCATGAATAGAATGAAAGTATCCGGATATATCTGTTCATTGAAAGTGTCATCCCTCAGTTGTGGGAGTGTCTGCTGTGGGTGGAAATTGATGCCTATTGAATAATCGGTTCCGTTTGAACCTGGATCGAAGTATGATTGTATGAGAACCGCTGAAATTCAGTAAATGACGCCTGCAATGTTGAATTTGAAGTAAATTTAATTATCATCCAGTGTGGAGCGTGAGATGTCTGCTTACTGGAACATTTCTTAGGAACATTGCATTTAGCGGCCTACTCTACATTGTTGGGTATTCCGAACTCCGGTGGTGTGGTCTGGGATGGCGTTTTCAAGTGGAAATTCCTACTCAGCATAGTCCATCGCCAGAACGAGTTTTTCAGGGAACGAGGCCGAAAGTGAGACTTTCACACAATGATATACACCCTATGGCTGCCACGAATCTGCGTGTTTGCCGAATTCTGCCACACTTGTAACTTGAATGAGAAGCAGATTTAAGTTTTTAGTAAAAATGAGATTTTCTATGTTCTCTAGCAGGAAGTTTGAAGTCCAAAGCTATAATCTTTGGTATGGAATCTATTGTAAATTCATTTGTGAGATATCATGTTTTTAAGATTGAGAGCATTATTCAATATTGAAATTTCATAAGGAAAATAAATTAAATAAGCGTCTGAAAAATGCATGATTTAATTTTGAATCTCTCCTTGAAGGTAATTCCAAGTGGCCGCTACTTCGAAGATATGAGGAACGCAAATAATGTATTTGGCTTTAATTGAATCTTAAACATCTGCGGTAATTATTAACAATACTGTACTTTAATCTCCAGACAAGAAAACGCATCAATATTCGCAACATGAAAATTGATGTTCTGAAAGCAACTATGCTAGTGAGAAATATTAAATTGTTTCGTCAACAAAGCTTGTGCAGAAGATTTTTATCATATCCCAAATGTTGAATATATAACACTGCAGCAAAATGTTGCATGAGAAAAATGTATCAACAATGAGCAATACATTGGCCAACTAGGCGGATTGGTGCCAGACAGTAGGTCGGAATTACAAACTGAAGCAGATTCTACTTTTTGACCTTCGATGTCAAAAAGCGTGTCGAGAAGTGAAATAACAAAGTGAACGATTTGCGATGATCGTTTTATCTGATACTCAGACAGACATCAACAATATCAATATTGATTGTGAAAGATATTATTTCCGTTTTTCATGTTCGGTTGTGCTGCTCGTTGTTCATTAGATTGCGAACCATTCGTTGTTCATGTTATGTTGCTCACAATATGCCATTGTCAATTGATTTTTTCCCAATCACGACAAAGCAATAAATTCTAAATTGATCTGTATATACAGATTGTAATCGAGGACATGAATTCCCATATACTTTGAAGACTTGCGATGAAACAGAAAATCGACAATGTTGGACAAAATCAATCTTTTGATCAACCAAGCTGCATCCACCAATCTGCATCGTAAGCTTGCACTGATTCGCAAGACGAAAACTTGTTAAATGTTCTGCGAAAGTGACGCATCAGTCATTTCCTCGAAAATATGCCATCTTGCTTTTCCTCTGTTAAACTCTGTGCTGTGTATTTAATTTTGTATACCGAATTTCTTCGAATAACACTGACCACTTTCGAAAAGCGGTGGACTCAACGATGGACGACGTGATTAAAGAATGATTGTGAAGAATGGACTTAATTCAAATTTTGCGCTCATCAATTTCTAATTAATGACCAGTTTTTCACTATGGCATACATTATTTAATCTTTTTCATTTCTTGAAATTTATCAATGATGTGAGGGCACCCTTTGTTAAAAAATGAGGCGTTTTCTGGGGCGATGATAATTTTATTTGACGAATTTCCACTAGAATGACAAACCTTATGATGCAATTATGCTTCATTGTTTAAGAATTCTTGCATTAACTATTTTTATCGCTTCATTTTGCGAGCAACATTT
Source organism: Prostheceraeus crozeri (assembly GCA_907163375.1). Classification (NCBI taxonomy): domain Eukaryota; kingdom Metazoa; phylum Platyhelminthes; order Polycladida; family Euryleptidae; genus Prostheceraeus; species Prostheceraeus crozeri. Next base: position 241,646 of record CAJQUW010013593.1, on the reverse strand, counting down.
ACCCAGAAAACATACTCTTAGACAAATCCGAACACCCGCTTGTTAACTTAAGGAAAAGTTAATTTACAAAGTGTGGTAAGTGCGGCCTTCAAGGGATTGTAATAGACATCAATCATATTACTGAGGAGAATAAATGCAGCGATTAGCTACATCGGGCATTAAGGAGATGTTTTTGACAGCTTATTTCCCAAACAATTTTTGAGTTTCAGATGCACTTTTGAATATTTCTGGTAATAAAAGAAACAGTGCACCGTAATATTTTTGAAGATAAGAAATCGTATGTCATCTCAAACTGAGACGACAAATTAATCAATCATTCGTGAAATTTTGCTTGCGTATGAGCGATTTCGGTTATCAGGACACAGCGCGGTGATTTTACAAAGCAGTTGTAATACCAGCATGTTTGATAGTTGACACATCATCGTCAATCCAGCTAAGCTCAGTTTTGTCACTAAGGACTGGCATTTGCTCAGCGGGAGATGATGGAGATGAATATTTTATAAAATTGAACAGATTGAAAGGTATGTATTGGTTTTCAGAGTGAATTTCTAAAGTGTCTTTAATTAGTTGATTATGACACAAATTAAGTTTAAACGGATGTCATAATGCAATACTACAGACAGTCAACAGCACCCTAAATTAGTCATAAAGATTTCAGTAAACAGAAAGAAAGGATTACAAAATTATCTTTGAATTGTGTGTTTGAATTTCAGCAGCTGTATACATGCTGCATGATGAACCTAATTATCAAAATTGCTACATTCATCGTTGTACGAGTATCTGCTTCATTTTCACCGATTATTTGAAATATCCTAATACTTGCTTGACATAGGCAAGTAAGGTCACGCATTAAATGAGTTCTCTCGCTGCCCATCACTTCAAAGAGCATTGAGAAATGAGTTATCAAGAAATTGTTAGACAGCCGCATGATCAGCAGTCTCGCGTTTCATGATGACAGAATGATTTGGCGATACAAGTATGATGCTACTGTTTTTTCTCAGAAATTTTTAGAAACAAATATTTGAAAAGTATACAAAAATTGGTGCATTTTCAAAGTACATGCATCACAAAAATTCTGAACTTGATCATCCATCTACTATGTGGGATAGTGCTTTTCATGCGAAAGTGATGAACAAAAATCATGTCATCTCTCAAATGAAGTGGTCGCAGTGAATTTCCTCAGCGTTCTGATCCTAATTGCCTCAAGGGGGACGATTATCCCCATCGGTTTTATCATCTCACTCTCACAGAACGACAGATCAACTTCTCTTCACTGTCTTTCGATAACCTTGTTTTGGGCTGGTCTGGGTGGCATTATTGATATGCGAGATTCTGCATTTCGGCCACAATAGGCTCACTTATCATCTGATTGATTATTTAAGGCTTGCAGATTTCTCCACATCATATTTTGTGAGATTCCTATGAAAAAGACACGATACATGCATTCTCGCTATGTCCAGTGTTGAAATTAATGCAAAATGTGCTGATGCTACTTGTGAAAGTTGCAATATGGCAGTGAAATGTTCACAAATTACATTCATAACTCATCTTTACATGTTTATCAATTGGAAGACATCTCTGAGAAATTTTGCTAAAATGTCTTTTTTTATGCATTCCTGGGTTTTAAATCACGCAGAGAATGCATGAAATCTAATTCTCTATTTGGGCAGCTATCGTGGAATTTTAGAGAATTACGTATTTGAATTTTAAAATGACATGCATGGAGACAGCTCGAAATACCAAATGTCACCATCGTAGAAAGCCTACTCCCATTTTACTCGTCAGTTTTGATAGTTTTAAGAAGGTCGAGTACACACACACACACACCCTGTACTTTATCCACAGGAATTAGTCTGATACAGAAAAGGTTTGATACATCAAATTCTGTTAATTAATTGAGTCGTCAGGATCTCAGGGATCAATCTCAAGCATAAATGCGCAAACTTAAGTCGTTTCCCTAGTTATGACATAATTGAAAAGGTCACATCCGATCGGTTTTCGTGAAGGAGGAAGGAAATCTTCACCAATTTTGCAAATGATCATTCTGCATTGAAAATTGTCTGCGTGTTGATTGTTAAATATTCCTCGTCAAGAATATTATATACCTAACGAATACTAAATGAGTGCATACTATGTTCTATCTCTTCTTTCGGAATATTCAAATGCAAATACTGCAATTAGCTTTCCGATGAAATTCAAAATGATACTCGTAGTAACAATTAGTTCAATTATGACGCACTCTCCCGAGCAGACTCAGAGGGGAACAAAAAATATATAATTCGTCATTGTGTATTCCATCGAAGAGGTAGTTCTAATATTTCAAAATAGGAAATCAGGACGACTGCACAATAGAACTTCTTCCACTTTTTTAATATTGATTTTAATAACAGGGAATCTGTAGGCTTATGTTTATTTCGGAGTGTTATGAATATAACAAGGACAAATAACTTTATATTTGACTTGGTACGAAACCGAAAGCCAACGTAGTCTGTTCAATGTATGTGTGCGATGATCTTTGCAGGGGATTCGATTAGGTCAATGTGGCAGATGCATTTTGTATGCACATTTTATAATTAGTTAATCAAATGCCAAAGCATGCCAGTGAGAAAGTAATTTCTGCAGTCTGTTAGAGAAATAGCAAAGTCAGTTTATTAATTTTTCGCTGATGACACTGAAAGACAGTGTCTGATGGGGGTAAAGACAATCTGGTGAATTACTGAGTAACAGTATCTGCAAATGGAACTTAAGCGGGCTTTCATCGTGAGTTCCTTATCAAAATCCTCGAAAGCGGTTTTGAAATGCTAATATCTAAAAGTATTTCCTCTCCACGCAATCACGTATAATTAGGGTTGTAAAAAAGGAGAAAATCATTATTGATGAAATGTGCGCCTTTGAGTTTCAAGAAATTAATAAGTCACAAAAATCCTAGAAGCTAGCATTTAAATTTTTGATTTGATTCACTGAATTTTATTTTGCTTTTATGAAATGTTGTAAATAGAAGATTAATTCGCATGCTGGTATCTGCGAATAGTCATAGGTTTGAGAGGCGGGAAATGTTTAAACCAAAAGTTTGGCTGCAAAGGGAATTATGAGCCATGCTTATTGCACAAAATGAATGTATGCACAACACGTGCATCCAATAGCAATCGCTGCAATATGCCCAGTAATGTAAATTAACTTCGAAAGATTCTAGGATTCGATAAACGAAAAAGAAATCAGAAAAATACTCTTGAATCACTATTTTTCCTTATGATGAATTTCATTGAACCTTTTTTCAAAACATCGAAAGAGTGGAATAATGTCCGATTTTCTATGTATTTGTTAGTTTTTTGTTGCAGAGTTTTCTAAGATACCTTCGACTGCTTTTCGCACCAACTTGGAGTAATTCAAAATGAAAATAAGCAATATTATGATAGCGTTTTGATAGAAGATGAGACAATTCTCGTGATCCAAAGCTTATCTGGATGTCATGAAAAAATAATTTATTGCGAAAAATGGGGAGATATTTTTTTCGATTTTCTCACGTTAAATGTTTTCCATCCACACCCCAAATACTTGTGCGATTTCCGTAAAGTAATGTGCTCGTATGTGAATATAAAATAATCTCATCCACTAATACCTCATGTTTGTGAAGGTTTTAATAGGACTTATTCTGCCAACGAATTGGATAGAAATGTAGAACCTGTGGACAGATGAGAAGTATCCTTTCATCTGATGTATGCAGTCTCCAAATCCATTAACTCTATGCGTTTCGGAATTATAAAATTAACTTCAATGCCCTAACCACTTGCTCTGCATTTCTTAATGGACAAAAGCATTTGTTCACCGTCATTTGATTATCGTCTGTATGATTGTTTATCAGGTTACAATTAAAAGAAGAATGTATCCTTGATCCTGCTCATTTGAGTGGAACAAAACATTGACTTTTAGCAGTCCATGCGTAAGACAATTGTGTGAACAAGAGAGTTGGCAACAATGTTGCTCAATTCCATTATTGTCAACAGATAACTTCTTCATAAGGAAGCTTGTTTCTTACACGTTAAAGCAACGACCTTATCTTGAAAAGGACAATTCATATTATTACGAAAAGATGACTCTGTTTTAGGGTCTATAGAACCATGTCTTGGATAAATTCGCGAAGCATCATTGCTAAAAGCCGACACAGATAATATTAAAGACGAAAGCCTTTTTTTGGCTGATCAAGTCTTGAAATAGTTATCTTAGTCTTTTTGGGATAATGAGTATGCGGTATTTCAATAGACTGAATGATCCTTTAGTTGACTGCATGATGGCTACACAGTGATCAATATTTATGAAAAGCATGGTGCTCAAATCCGATTTCCTGAATGCCCACCTGGCTTCGTAGGTGCTGTCGATCATGGACTCAAGGCAACAGTAAGACATCATTTTCTTCCATTTCTGTCAAATCTATTTTCAATTTCCAAAGGTTAATGCAAATCGCCAGCGTAATGAGCATCAAACGATCTCTTATCTTTTCTTTATGCATGAATTCAAATTTTTGCAGCTTCGAAGTCAACCGAAAACTTGTTGTGTTATCGGATTTAATGATTGTTCTACAACAATAATCTTTCAGCGAACTTACCTTGCTGGGAGCTCCAATGACAGAGGAAAGCGCTCTTGACATGATTTCTAGGAAAACAGAGTCCATCTATCAAATATGCGAACGTTTGAAATATGACAGCAGGTATATGGCTCTTTTTTTCTAGAAAGCTTTTTCCTGATTCCAAGACTTGCATATCTTCTATTCTACGAACATTTGCCTATTTTGAGAAGTCATCATACCTGTCGGATTTAGATTCCACAATCAAATCATGTGTAGAATCAATCTTGAATGTGTCCTTAGAAAGAAACTCATGAAAGCAATCAAAGCTTCCAATACGATATGTTGGACTTGGTGTACGACAAGCTTCAGATATAGCCCTAGCAACCTTCATATCTTCAATAACAGCATTCAGAGATCTTGTATTGAAAATCTTCAAATTCGCAAAACTGATCCCTTCAAGCACATGACTCAGATATTGCTGCCAAGAAATGGGTTTTGGCTTACGGCGAAGGAAAGTGCCCATCAAAGGGCTTGGGATGATCTCCAATGCAAACACCAATTTTCCCCCTTTTGAACAACGCAGATATCTAGCTCGACCACGATTGCTAGTATGCCAGATTCGCTATAGTGGAGCCTGGCTTCAAGCAATACCTATCACAAGTATCGGAACTACATATATTTTGAACAATGAGACCGTACGAATATCAGCTGCCTTGCGCGTTGGTGCTCCTGTTTGTGAGCAATTCCAATACAGATGCGGTGCTGCGGTCGATGAGCAGGGTCTCCCGCCACACACTGTCGTGCAAGATGAGTGCAGGTAGAATACTTCGCCACGGCGCTCTCAACGAGACAATCCGCTTAGCTCTGATGAAATGTGTGGACTTGCCACTGTTACCTCATGGACGGTCTTCATCGTGGTGACGGAAAGGGACCATACGGGATGACGATTTTCCCCTTCGCTAGTGGGCAATGCTGAGTTTGGGACTACACATGCACAGACACATATTCTGCGTCATCGCTACGTCAGTCGTCTGTCGCTCTAACATCAGCAGTCAAACAAGCAGAAATGACAAAGGTGAAGAAATATAAAATATTACTGAGGCCTTAATTTTTCAGCCTGTGGCTATTGTTAACAGGTCTGCCGTGGGTATGGGGTGGGTATGGGTTCCGAGGCCATCCACAGCTCCCATAACGCTCCTGTGGGGATTGTCATGATTTTTGACATTCACTTGAAGCAACCGGAACTGATATTTATCATTCAATAAATTCTGACTTTGAAATATCAAACAGCCTACCATCTCACCACTTAAATTCTATGAAATGTCTGTGCTGATTACACATCCGTAACGCATTTACAATGATTTTGAAGGACTAATAATAGCCTTGGTGTGTCAGCAACGTCTGAAGGGGAAGAACGCTACAAGCTCGTTTTAGGGTAGAGCTGAATGGAGGGTCATTCACACGACTTTTTAATACCGGTTTAATCGCCGGTAAATCCGGCGGTAACTGCCGGTAATCACATACATGCAGATCAACTCACCTTGATTCATAATGATTATGTGACATAATTCTGTTTATGTGATAAATGTGATTACTCATTTGAAACTTATCACGATAAAGAAGAAGTCTAAATAAAACATCTCTGTTACACTTTCCGCATAAAGCAGATAACACATGGGTCATTCTACTGAAAGCTTGAATTTCTTTTGTCATGAAACCGCTTTTCAATATTCATAATTTCGACTACACAGGATTGTCAAAATAGAGAATGTGTGTAATATACAACAAGATCTTGGACGCGCGCGGAGTTCTGAACTCTTTTCAATGTATAATATTAAGTAACTGACCTGTCGGTGATGCAACGAGAGGTCATCGAAATCAATATGCTGAATTTCGTTTCAACTTATATACTGAGCTAAAATCGATTTTCTTAATGTCGTCAAGGGTGTAGTAGTCAATGGCAAGGACATTGGTCAGTGATGGTGTAACGAAAAGTTTCATAATACAGTAGAATTCGCATATATCGGCGCCTCAAGGGACAGACGAAAACCGCCGATACATGCGAACTCCCTGAATTTTTGAAGTTTTGTGAAATCTACACGAGCTCTGAGATCATGCCATGCATCATACAATGTACGTGTATATACGTGTATTGACTCATTAATTATTGCGTTGCTATACTTAAATACATGTACATATTGACTTATTGTCCAATATGTACAGTATATGTACATGTAATTGTGTCTACGTATTCAATAGATATCTAAAAATTGTGCCTTTCTGAACTGATGCTTGAAACGTAAGTATCGCAAACCGGATATCACTATGTTTGTCAAAAACTGAGTATGCTTTTTGAATCAAGAAGATTGAAGCTTCTTCATGCCTACATGCTTACCTGCTATATGAAGCACAAAACAAAGAAGAGTATGAATAAATCAAGACGCTGCTAAGAGTCACGTGCAAGCGAAACCATAGAGATGGATGGGGTGGCGAGCCGCTTTCTGTCTAGAGAGAGGACATGCATCGAACTCAACAATGTTTTCGACGGTAGCTTGTGCTCCTTTGATGACGCAACAGTCACTAAGTCAGGTCTGACAATAGCATCGTAGGTGAAGGCGTTAACAATGCAATCATCACGTCGAATGAAAGACTAATTATGTGAGAATTATCAGTGAGATACAGTGGCAAGCCTACTTATCTTTCCTCGGCTGCTAGATTCTACAATTTTGATCAAATCCCCAAACATGATCGAGATGAATTGTAGAAGATCCAAATTTTCACATGCCACTAGAATAGTTAGAATCGGATAGTCCTAACAGAATCTACAGCCATCCGCGTCCACATATACTGTCATTCTAGTGACTCTTCTAGGCAAAACACATCGCTTGAGGATTTCCAGGAAATCCGCCGTTATAAACGAACTTTTTTCTGCCAGGGACAGCGAAAATGCGCCGATATAGGCGAATCGCCGATATAGCCGAAGCCGATATAAGCGAACTCGATTATATGGAAAAGATAGGAAATTTTGCCGGGACAAAAAGAAATCGCCGATATAGCCGAAGCCGATATATGCGAATTCTACTGTACCAAGGAATTCTGTTACACTCCTGACAGGTCACCCGAAAACTTCAATCATTTTCATGATTTTATCTATTTCTGCTTTTCCTATTTGTATGTGCAGTGCATGACTCGCATAACGAGTATTCTACGCCAGCCCCACCAACAGTAATTCATCGTGCTTACTATCGCGACACACCGGCATGTTCTGATTGGGCGAGGATCGATGCTCAAAGATAGATCGCCCTGCTTCAGATATAATGCAAAACTTGTAGTCACACTTGCAACAACGGGAAATGTGTGAGAAAAACAGGTACCCAAAGTTCGTTTGAAAAGTTAAATCCTGCACGAAGATCTCTAGAATTAGGTCTGATTCATTGATGAAGAGCCTACATAGATTTAATAGTCGAATTGTCAAAACATTCACAGTGATCGATGACTTTAGATCGAAATTTCCTTTAACTCGTTTGTAGACAAGTAGTAAAGCAGACGGCATCTCGATTTGCCTGCAGGAAGCTTGTTAAGATACTTACATAGCCTACGCTGTCAGTTTGAAACTCTACCAGTGAGTGATGTGCATGTTCCATGTGATTGCAAAGATTGATAGTGCTGCAATTGTTGTTTATAAAGAAAATTATATCCAGGGTGACAATCTGATCATATATATGAAACTATTTGACCGGAACCGTTACTTTTGGCTAAGCACAGACATATAATATTAATTGGCACCCGCTCTTTGACGGCCTGGCAACCCTTGAAGAGTCCTTTCAATACAAATGCATTCGTCGGAGTTCGGATGTGTTATAAAAATACATAGAATAGAATATGTTTATTGATCATAAATAGTAATCAAATTATCACAGACTTGTGAAAAGCTATGAAGTAAGTTATGATAAAATCACAATGTTATCATGAATTGTTCGAAAGGGAGAGAATGTATGGAAAAAAGGAATCTTTGTACTTTTGAGTGCGGATGGCTGGCAGTCGAAATTGCTTACAAGAAGAGAAACTATCCGGAATCGAGTCGTGGAGCAAGTGACATTCATTTGTCTCAATTCTGCTGAGAAGTTTCAGTCCTTGAGAGATTCTCTGTCAGACCATTATTACTGCAACAAGCAACAAAATGCACATATTCATCAGCAATACACTTCTTAATATTGTTTGGATCATCATCGGGGAGCTTAATGACAATGGTCATATCGTCCGCATACTTCATCATGGTAGAACTACTTGAAAGGCACTTCAAATCACTGACTTAACTGGAGAATAGCATAGGACCAAGTGCAGTACCTTGTGGGACTCCTCTACGAATTACAAATGGCGAGGATTTGATGTCATTGACCTTCACAACAGAAGTGCGATTTGTGAGATAATCTTGAAGCCAAAGACATGGGTTGATAAGGTGATAGAAAACAAATTACAGTGAAAATCATCGTGTTATAATCAAATCAAATGCATCTGCTGGATCGTGTAATGTTTCAAGTTCTACTGAAATTGGAATATCGGATATCAGTTATTCTATGTGAAGAAAAATAGCATGTAAATAGGCATCTAATCCTATGGTGGATGGGGATTCTGTAGGTACTCAACTTTCAATCCCCGCGGCAACCGTACTATTGTAGCGACTGGGGTGTTGGGACCTTCAACATCACCAATGTTGAGAGGCATATAACATCTGCCACAAATGATTCCGGAGAAGCCACTTGACTGAGACAGAGGATCAGCAGGAACATTCAAAGGGGAGCGCGGCTGCAATCCTCGAAGTTTGACTCAGCTTTTTCTCACTTATTTTATGTATTCAACTCTTTATGACTTGAAATATATGTTTAAATATAATGTAAAAATATTTTTAAAAAAGTTTTCTAGTTAATTGTAGTTTCTACTATAGTGCATATTATAATGTTCGAATGCCGTGAGAACACGCTACTCGAGCCACATGCCTTCCAAATGAAACAAATTACATCTCCATCATTTAGACTCAAGTTGAGTTGGCAATGGTGTTAGGAAAAATGCGGAATAGTAAAGATGCTTTAGAACTAAGTCTAAATAATAATTCATCAATCCGTAGGACTGTCTATAATAATTACAACAAAGGTTTATAACTTTTAGTCTCACAGCAAAGCATCAGAAGCTAATTTATTCTCATGACCAAGCTTACTTTGCATTTATCTGATTTATTTTAGAAAGAATTGACTTTGAAGAACTCGACACTCATATTAAGAATGGCTTGGGTCCTGTGACTTAGGAAGGAGCTGACAACGATCCAAAATTAAAATTTCAAATCATGATAATTTGATTGTTATCTTAATTATAATGTCATATTATCCCTATCCCAAGCATTTTTTAAATTCCGATCGGGATCCCAGTATTTTTCATTCCCGCACGTTCATTGACTGAAACCCAAAAGTTCGTAAACTAATCGCCTCTTTGGTCTCAGCGGTTGTTCATTTCTCTGACTCAAGAATGGAATGACTGTAATGCTTCAAACATTTCCTCTGAAGAACCTAGCACATATTAGGATCACTGAGCAATCAAATCTTCGAGGTTACTGATCAGATCACATGCACCAGCTGAAACCGGGTGTCGAGTATGGTGAGAAATAAGACAGCAATGAAATCTGTCAGGACATTGTTTTCTGTTTGCCATGTGAAGTCAATTGTTTTCATAAGACCATTGAATTTGATATCATTTTGTATGAAATCAATGAAGCATTCGAAAACTGAAGTAATCTTCATTATTCCTGCGATTTCATTCATGCTTTGATACACGTACTTTGAGCAATCTACTATTCATTCCATTTCATTTATCATTTTCTCGCTGGTGTACATGTATATTGATTATTTCCAGGATTTCACTTATTTTTTTCATAAGAATCACTTTGCTTTCCTTAATAAAGGTGCTACATGATCGTTTTTCTGCTTCACGTTTTAGTGAAAAATAATAGCACCATAGTCAAAGTACATGTGCATGTAAGATAATGTGTAGGCAATTTGTATTGTAGTAGATATCGGTTATTCATGGCTTTCGGCTGCCAGCAGGAGCCAAAAATAAAACTGACTTTACGTCATTTTTGTTTAAATTCTGCTTTTGAAAGCCTTTCTAGAGACAGGCAGATTCGACCTCCGACCTTCAAGTGAAATAATCCTGAGCTTTGTGGTCAAATTGATAAGTAGTAATTACTACGAGTATATGAGACAAACTTGTTGGATTTTTATTATGTATTTCATGGAAGCTTCATGCCCGCAGAAAATCTGAAATTTTTTATGAAAATTGAAAGTTTTGTTTGCAATAGTATATATCTTGAGTGTTTGGTCTGCATAAGTCTATTTACAGTACATGAAGGTTATTGCTTGATCTTTTCTGGTGGAAACGAGTCAGAGATTCGTGACCCATTGACCACAATTCTCCATTTTCAATTATTCGAGTTGTCGGTTTAATTAAAGTTGTATGATGAATAATGAAAGTAGTTTAGGAAGCTACTAGTTTATCTTGCAGAATCACATAGGCTATAGGCGTACTTGGGATTTTTGAAGATGATAACTAAATACATGCATTTCTATTTATCTCATCAGACCAGTGAGGACGATTAGTTATTTAGTCATTTCAAACAATAAAAGGGCGATATGCCTATGATGAAAAATTGGATGTAGGTGTAGGGTAACGAGGATAATAGTCTTCCTGTATAAATATAACTATCTAGCGCTTGCGCATATACTGCTACCTTCACTCATTCTTCTGTTCCCATTTTCGTCACCATTTGTACTAAATAAGATACTAAAATGTTCGACCGTTGTAGACCTATCACTGAATACATTTTACATTGAGTTTGCAGATAGTGAATGACTCCTTGATATCTCAGAACGTAAGACACATTTAGACTGGCTTTAGATTGAAAATATAATCCTGACCTTCTTTTTCATGAGATCGGACTCGTCGCAAAATAGAACTGTCTTCATCAGAAGAACATCAGTTCTAGCTTCTTCATACCATGTATTTGAAACCCTCCCATCCTTTCAATAGCAATCTTCGTTAAATTCTGAATGATATAAATGTCATTGAAAAATTATCCTTCCTCTTCGTCAATTAGTTACATGCAGCTGACGACAACGATAACTGCGTCACCAGGAGACACAAATCAGACAGTCAGACACTCCCTTGACGGCAACTCTGAGGGCAGTCCGTACATTAATCGTCAGCAATATCCTCGGTCACGTGGCGACCTTAGCAGATCCCAACTTGCGTTCCAAGAATCATCTTCTGTAGAAAATCCCAGCTTGAGGCGTATTCATATGGGATCACCGCTCAAAATCGGTTTTAGATTTACTTTTCATGTACAATGTTTTCGAAATGCGAATGATAAAAACTTTCCAGCTGATTTCGAATGATTGTCACGACTCCACGAGGCATCCGAACATATTTCACCACCGAAGGAGAAGACAGAATGAATCTGACTAGACTTTCAAGCGATGAAATACTGCTGAAATGGCTGGAGAGATTTTTTTCTCTTCTCAGGATTTAGCTTACATACAGACACGAGACGCTGGATGTTTTAGTGGAATGAAGTAGACATATGATCCTTTACACAAAAACAGTGTGAATCTCATGAATCAAGTAGTGATAAAATGACACGAAAGTTTTTCCGAGGTGGGAATGCTCTAAAGAGCACTATAAAAACTGGTAAAGTGGTTAGATAATTCTTGGATTATATTGAGGCTCGCATTGCGGAAGTTGTTATCACCGTTGCGTTTCTTCGAGCAATGGCGAGCGATATTTACTCCGCAAACTATTCCTTCTAACTCTGATCACCAGCGGCAATTATCAAGCAATCTCCGAGATCCACTATATATTTGGTCTCCAAGCTATAAATCATAAAAGTAGCAGATAGGTTGGGCAGAATCTGTCAGATGCAAAGGTAATCCCTAAATGGCCAGAAAGATTCTGTCTAACCTAAGCTCTTTGTGATTTATCTGATGCTGCTTGCATGTACACTGTATTGCTATGAACTTTGAGCATTTTAGATTCTATGAAAGTTTTTTAAATACTATACCTAGTACATAATCACAAAGTTATTCAAGGCATTAACAAATCGTATGCAATCTTGATGATGCTCAATAGAATATGGCCCTTTTCGAGTTGCCAAATCGATGTGACCTTGGCAACTTGAAAAGGTGATTATTTGCAAAAATTTGCACTTTTTACATGAACTTCGTCAAGGTCTCTTCGAAATTTTTAGTCGGTCAGAGCTCGATTATTTTGGGAAAACCGGCAATTCTAAGTTTGAAAACAAATTAGTAAATTGCAATTGCGTGCAATTTGTGATTACGTTTCATCCAACATATTTTGATAAAATCAAAAGTTTAGATTTCTTTGTTTTACTGTATGGTCATGCACAGGCAAATTTAAAATGTCGAAAAGCCCATGCATACAATTAATTCTTTTGATGTTGATGTCCAATTTTTTTCCTATTCTCAAACTCCAATCTCTAGTGTAGTCTTTCTGTTAATGTCTACTCATCAATTTCAGCTAAATTCATAGCACGGTGATTATTCATTGAAATACTATATATACTAATATATCATTGAGAGGCAAGTATTTCCTCCGCAAGTAATGATATTCTCTGGTCGGTTTAGAAGCAGTGTCTCCCATTGTATGGCAATGGGATCTATCATCAATCAACATTCCTCTGGATTGCGCATGCAATTGAAAAAATACTCTGGCTGGTAGCACAAAAGAAGTCTTATCTCATTTCATAAGGACATCGTGTGTGCCGACCCTAATAAAGAGAGTTCGTTTTGATTAACCTGATTATATTTCAATGAATAATCACCGTGCTATGAATTTAGCTGAAATTGATGAGTAGACATTAACAGAAAGACTACACTAGAGATTGGAGTTTGAGAATAGGAAGAAAAATTGGACATCAACATCAAAAGAATTAATTGTATGCATGGGCTTTTCGACATTTTAAATTTGCCTGTGCATGACCATACAGTAAACTAACAGTAATCTAAACTTTTGATTTTATCAAAATATGTTGGATGAAACGTAATCACAAATTGCACGCAATTGCAATTTACTAATTTGTTTTCAAACTTAGAATTGCCGATTTTCCCAAAATAATCGAGCTCTGACCGACTAAAAATTTCGAAGAGACCATGACGAAGTTCATGTAAAAAGTGCAAATTTTTGCAAATAATCACCTTTTCAAGTTGCCAAGGTCACATCGATTTGGCAACTCGAAAAGGGCCTATGAGCGGAACGTTAAAAAGTCATTGTCGCTTTCATTTACTACAAAAATAACTTAGTTTTCTGAAAAATATTCCTAAGAAAACTAATTACAAAACACCATCCTTGATTTCGCAGTGAAGGCATTCACTTTTTCCACAAATTGAAGGTGTTTTAGTCTTGAAATATGCGACACACAAACTGTCAGTTGTGATGCCTGCCATATCATGATGGTTGCCTGGATTTGTCGTTACACTTGACCTGCATTGTCCATTATACCATGCGCAAACATTGTTGATGCTGATACACAGATCTGTCATTTACCACTATCCAATTTTGTCGTTTGATGTCCTAGTGAGCAATATAATGCTAAAATTCTTTAATCTTGCATGTTTATAATCATCACTTCAACTTTAATTTCGTATTAGGTAATAGTATTATTATGTAAAACAGATTTCGAACAATTCATTGCAAGCACTTTTTGGCAGGTCATGCTTCAATTTACACAGATATGCAGTTGTTAAGCTGCGGAAAAATGGGAGACTTGATCAAGGAAATCAGAATGGATTGGTTGCAGAGCTGCTTGGTCAGTTGAAGTGCAACAAAACAGGCTGAGTGAAGATTGAGGTCACAAATTACACTCACTGCACCCCTCCCCACGTTTCAAATGTATCAAAGACCTGTTAAGATCAGTCAATCATCAGCTTAGGTGAAGGTATTTATTTTCTATCCATACTCAGAATTTCTTGCAATTATTTTGAACTACATATAGAGGAGTTAGCTTGAAGCGTAAGAGATGTGCGTAGTTAAAAAATATGACAATATTTCCAAAACATGTATGATGTACATGCACTGTTCTGTATTGTCTCTCATGTCATCCGCTGTCATTCAAAATGATCTTGCGATTTCGGTAGACTCTACCCTTTTTCATCACAAGAACACTGATGTTGAGATGATAATAGGTCATTGTCATTTAAGAAGTCGTCGTGAAAAGCATGAAGAGAATGGTCCCACACTTCACGCAGGCTGTACCTGACCACGAGACATCGCTTGCACGTAACGGTAACGCCTTTAGCTCTTAAAGGACTGATCCAAAGTGTATGACACTTTGTAAGCAGATAGAAGATACCCTCACTTACTGCGGAGCTGATCAAAAGAAACGGACTTACCTAAATTATGACAAAAATTCAATCAATTCTCATGCC
This sequence comes from Prostheceraeus crozeri, assembly GCA_907163375.1. Lineage (NCBI taxonomy): Eukaryota > Metazoa > Platyhelminthes > Polycladida > Euryleptidae > Prostheceraeus > Prostheceraeus crozeri. The sequence goes on along the minus strand of CAJQUW010013593.1, from coordinate 226,595 downwards.
TTCCAAACGTGTCGCACATCAACACGTCATGCATCATTCGAGAGCTTGCATTCTCAGGTTTCAAATGAGCCATGACAAACGTGTATCCGCTATTTTGTTTGCCGGACAGTGGTTAAAATGTGAAAATCTCTTAGTTTACAAATCGTAAGGAAAACATCTGAGTATGATAATGAATCCGGCACGAGGCGAACGAGCATTTTCTGAGCTTTCTTTTGATGCATTGCAAACAAAAATCGGTGGACTAGGAAGGAAATAGTGATAATGTGTTATTAGAAGTGCTATCAGTAAACAGCGACAATTTAGGTGAATCACCTGAAATAAATTTTTTACCGGATATTTTGTAAAACACCTAAATCACATAAATATTGTCATTACGACAAAAACTTACTATTTGATTAACTCATCCACTCATATTGGAAGACATGGAGAATTACTTCTTTAATCAGAATAATGAAGACATTAATGATTGATTCTGGGCAGTGCTACATGTTTCTGGTCATAGTCTCTAATTCTTTTCTATACATCAACAGAGTTTATATTGCATTTAAATTACAAGTAATTTTGATCTGTTCGACACATGCACAATTGTACAATTGAATTGTCAATACACAATTTGAAACATATATAGGCCTGCTTAGTCACTAATGTTTGATATGAGCAGTTGTTATAGCTTGAAATTAAATCGTTCAGAATCGCGATTAAATCAGGACTTACTTGTCATTTTGGTTTCTCCAATTCTTTTTTTAAAAATTATACGTAAATTATTATCGCGATGTTTGTTTGCAAATAAGTTACGGAAAAAAGCACAATTCATGAACATAAACCATCGCTCTTAATGAATATCGATATTTTGGTGGATTTTTGATTCACCTAAATATGCAAACTAAATTTGGAAAATTATTCACCCTAAAAACCTAAAATTACAAAAATTTTCACCTTAGATGTCGGTGTCTAGTTATCAGTTATCACAAAATCGTGACATTAAGGGCTGAAAGTGTTATATTCTCACATTTTCATTAAATTGTTTAATATTTGGTATATTTAGAATCACTGCGATGTAATAAGTAAAAATATGCAAGTTTTATTCACAACAGCTCAAGTTCTTTTTCAAATTTCTTTTGATGTTTTTCTCAATCTATGAGCAGTGTTGCTCTAGGTTTTGTTTTTTTCATTCCGTCGAACACCTGCGATTTTCTTAAAGATGTATCAATAATATAGAATAATTTATTATCGAACAAATTCAAGAAAAATTCTCGTTGCTCCAGTGTTGACTATTATAATTTGTTGGCAGGAGAATGATGAACGAGTACCTAATCATCTTCATATCATCAGCGCTTATCGTGTTTGGGATTTTTAGCGAATGATCAGTCAGTTTGATTGTTTTCTTGCTCTCTTTTCTTACCTTTCTGTTTGAATTGAAAGTCTTTGTTTAATTCGGATACCAAAATGCTTTGCCACAATGTTTTTAGGAGAAAAAGGTAACTCACCTTGGTTTTACGGTCGAGATTCTACTAAGTTTATCAAGTTGCAAAGCAGACTGGTACTTCGGCGTCTTCAATGGTCGATGGAACTAGGTGCATAAGTGGATAAGGTCCACCTAGTTCTGAGTATCGTACATTGAAGGCGCGGGGACGCCGAAGTACCAATCTGCTTTGTAACTTGATTAATTTAATAGAATCTCGATCGTAAAACCAAGGGGAGTTACTTTTTTCTTGTTTTGCCAATATGAATGTGATCTCCCGTCGTTTGGTCAAGTACATTTTTTAAGGAGACATAGTTTTTCGGCAGTGTCATGCGGAAACCAGAGGATCTACTATTTGATGCTTCGAAGCATCATTATTGTTGGATATATTTACAAAAGAGTAACGATGTCTTCTTTTGCAAGTCTGGTATGTTCATGTATGTATCTTGCTTTGATTTGGAAGGAATTCAATCTCTCTAATGTCATTTTTATCCACTTATTCGATTTACATATCAATTGGTCAAGCTCAATAGAAATAACAATTGCCGCAAATACAGCCGGGTTAAATTGTATAACACGTACTTATGAGTGTAAGAAATAAAATCTGACAGCGTGTCTTAAGAAAAATTTGCGATGCGAGGTCGCTCAATGTTTCACCGTTTCTATCCATTTTGATCGATTTCAAAATCTATCCAGGGAATCATCAACGGGGGTCGTCCGATAGGTGAAGTTAGCTTGCTTTTAGAAGGCTGTCTGATCGTTTTCGATCTTAGCTCAGTTAAGTTTCTATACTTATACAAGAAACAATTCTGCTTACGCTAGCCTATACCTTCATTGCGTGGTATCAAACAAATATCATTTCAAAATTGTCTGCTATGTGCTTACTTAAAGTTATTTGTAAAACTTAAGAAAAAAAGGGTGAAAAGACAGGTATCGACCCTAAGGAAAGTTCGTCCTTATATGAAATTATCACGAAATTTTATTACTTATTCCTGCTTAATTTAAGGCCAAGCACTTAATCACTTTACCATTGAGACCAATAGCTCCAACACAACTGTTGGTCGAAATTTAAAGACATAATAGATTTTGCTATTTTGATGAATTTAACTATATCAAAGGTGGAACAGATGGAAAGATTTCCGAGACAAGGATCGACACATTTCGATGAGGAGCTGAATTCACCCATTCCGTGGAAAATTGGGACCCTTTCAGCTTCCGTCACAGGTGCTCACAGAGAACTCATTCGGAAAGTTCGAACACAAAGCTATGTTGTCGTGAAGGATCATTTCTGATTGTGAAACTATCAACGAAAATACAGGAACATTGGTCCAAAGCAGTGCTCGAAATACATGGACCCGGGATTTCGTGGCATCCTTACTTCTTGTCATGGCCACCAAACTAGATTTTGTCAGAATGTGGCCGATGGTGCTGGAACTCGGCTCCTTATTCTGAGAATCTATGAAAGTGTATATGTATTGATTTATTTCATGAAAATAAGTGCTATATTAATGTTAGTGCTATTATGTATATGAGTGGAACTGAATTTGAACTCGCACGCGTGATAAATCATGCTAATATTTAAAATCTCATTTTTTGATATAACTACGCATATTGAGGTGCCATTTGCATGCATTTTGTTGATTAAAGAAATTGTATATGAAACACATTTTTATGATGACTACATGATGTAAGGTGAATTCGAAGAAGAATATTATTATTTCTAGTGATACGAATAAATCACGAAAATTACGCATTAATAATAAGACAATTTTCGCCAAAACTAAAAATTGATATGCAATGCATATCTGGTTTAGTAAATCTCATAATTTCATGAACGATTATGTTTTAAAACGGAGCATACCTCACAATTTGAATAGAAACCAGGTGATAACTAGCCTATATCAGTGACCTGTACTAAAAAATCGAAGAATTTGATCATGTTGTAGCTCAAAACTAACAAGAAGATTGAATCTTTTCATGGAAACATCTGAAACTAGTACATGTACAAATAGTATTTGCACCTTAATTAATGTTTACACTGAGCAGGTAGATGTAGGTAGCATGATTAAAAATCTAACTTAAGTTCCCGTTCTATGTGGTTAAGTCCATTTTTGTGACTATTAGGCTCATGAAGACATAGACAATCACTTCAAAACTCTCAAAATCAGATCCCTTCTCTTATTTTCAAGCATTTCGTTCGAGCAATGATCTAAAGGAGTAATATATTCTCCATAAAGCTAAATACAGTTGGATTTAAACTACTGCTTGGCTGAGGAAAACTTAGGTATATATTTTGTGCACAAAAATAACGTACACAAAATAAAGTGACATTATTTGATTTTGCACATTATTAATATTTTGATGCTATCTATCGTTAAAGTTGTCCGGTCAAAGATTATTTTCATTACATGGAATTATTGCGTCATTTATTCATTTTGGCTGCATCGCATTTAGTGTGGTCATTCAACAACAGCTGTTGAGATCTCAATTCATTTTGTTTTCTCTTGTGGTCTTTGTTATATCTGAATAGCTGCAATTCACATAACTTTCATACATCACTTGGGAACTAGCTGAGTCAGCGACAACGTCGTTTTATGATTTGCGAAAGAACATTTCTTCAACATCAATTATGTCAGTATGCCATACATCGTGTCCGAATTGTCCTGTGAATTGAATTGAATAATGTATAAGAATGATGACGACTTGACCGAATTTCAGTGATTTTCTTCTCCAAATCTAGTTTGAAGAAATGGATTGTCATTTGTTTAGCCATTTAAGGTTATTTGCCATTTAGCTCATTCATGCACTACCTCACCGTCAGGTTTTTACTCATTCAAGCTCAAATTCACCTAAAGGATCGTGTATCAATTGCATCGTCGCACTTTTCGACTTCTTGACCCCCCTCACCCATTGCGGTTCCGAAATCGTCTCTTACCTCCCTACCAGTCACGTAATCGTCCAACAGTGGCGAAGGCAAAGAGGGTAAGCGAAGGTTGCACACCCCCGAAATCCAAAGTAGTGTGGATCATGAGGAGGGATATTTCTGTCATGTGGCAGAGTACTATTGTTCTTTTCTCTCATCAATTATTCTCATACGATGAGGAAAGTCATCTCAGCAGTCATTTGCAATAGAAAATAATTCTTGCTAATTTGAATAATTAATTGAAGCAGTACTGATGAGGACTTACGGCGTTCTCCAATCCGCAAGTGTACAAATACGATGTTGTAACCATTGGATGACCAGTTCACAAGAGAATTCAATTGAACTCTATCGTGGCAACGAGTTAAAATTGATCAGCTTGATCAAAACTGATCAAAACAAGTCGGTCGGGGATTGGACGGTGACTGGCTGGCGTCTCTGTTTCGGGTTGGTTAAGGCTTTGATCGTCCGACATCATTTGGTCAACTTATGCAATTAAACATTATTGAATTTCCACATAGCATACATGAAATGCATGAATGGTAGGCCCACTGGTATTCCTTACAAGCGAGAATTACATATTACAATAAAATATTATGCGATGCAATTATTCTCACTTTTATAGCATGCTTTGTGCGATGAGCATTGATTCACTTAATGACATATTTACTAGTCTAATGAGTTGTAGGCCTACTTCATAATTTTTGGCAATGTTAACCACATTTTCAAAGTCAATCAAACACAAGCAAATTGAAAACAGGTAATGAGAATATTGACACAAACGGACGTTGATACAATAATAATATGCAATGTATGCGCATATCTATATCTCGCTTCCACAAGAAAGCTTCAAGGCTAGCGGTCAACAAATGCTAAGTTCCAATGTAATAAAAGTTTTTCTAGCGACAAAAGTTCTGTGATGAACAATTTTATCACTGACTGAATGCTGATATTGCGAAATGTTTTGTCTACGACGTGCAAACTTGATTTAAAGTCTTTCACTGAAATAACATTTACCTCTTTTTGTGAGGGAATCCCAACGATTTGCGAAGTCAATTGCAAACTCTCCACTGCAGTGTAATTTCAGATCTTTTGAGTTTAAATTGATGACCGCGAGCTGACGTGTAAGAGTCTGGAACAATGAGCTCGCCAAACTTGTCATCAATTTTTCATTTGAGTGTCCATGTACAACGTCAATCAACATTGACCGCGTGCCGTTAACTTATCTTATTATCCACGATCCACTTGCAAATGCTCTGGTAGTAGGCCCCAGGTTGCATTGAAATCTATTATTAATTGCAGCTCTAATCTCCACGTGTCATATAAACTATCCCATGTAGTGAAATTATTCAAGATATGGAATAATTTTACAATAGATAGGCTGAGTAATGCACAATGCTCCCAAAATTCATACAGACTAGAATATAGGATTCTGGAAACTACATCAATGATAAAGTAGGGTTTGAACTACATATATAAGTTGCGGGTAATCATTTTTCAGCAGTTGAAAGAACAGTTTGCAATATTTATGTCACAAAACATACGTGTAGATGCTCCCAAATTATGTTACATTTACATGCTCTTAATGTTTTAATGATTGACTAAACAATTTATTCTAGACTCAACGTCGTCTACGGTCGACATGGGTCTAATTAAATTATCCGGTCGGCCAGTCTTCAAATTTTGTGGCCGAGGCCGGTACGGCGCCCGGTTACAACCCTGTCGCACATGTAAACAAATCCTGTGCATCAATATGTGCCTTTTTTGATTTCCACAAACAAAATCCTATTCAACTTCGATTCCCATGCGTAAGCATGCAATCTTAGCGTGATAAATATGCAGTCCGCCTTTTGCACAAGTCATTCATATTTCGACTCATCCATCGCGATTTTACAATAGGAGTTCTCTCATCTCCTTTAAGCCACGTTGAGCGCTCTGCATTCTCTTTTCTACCCCCCCCCGTCAGTTTAGTGTGATTTTCATTTTCAATTTTTCATCAATGTTGCAATTTCTCAAAATTTGCCTCAACCGTTTTTATTTAACACTCAGCATGGACCATCTGCTTGCATGTGATCCTAATCTTTGCGGGAATTCAGCTGGAAGGCAAACGCACAACTTCTATTATCATCATCGGGCGCCGATATTGTTGTGTTTCATAGCCTAGTGCGGCTAGTCCGACTAGGCGCCTAAGTGCCGCGGTCTTGCTAGTCAATTACTGGGTATAGCAAAGAACAGTGTACATGTTTACATTCTACCAAGGTTGAATTATTCATGAAATCAGAAGTAATACTTGATATTATACATTTACTCTTAAGTGCTTATATTGTCTAATAAATTGATATTTCACTGTTTTATTGATATGGTCTATAGTGATACCACTACATGTAGGCCTACTAGCTAAGTTGACGTCACAACTACCCTTACCCTCACAAATATGTTAATTAAAAGCAGTTGCATTTTGCAATTTGGTTCTGTAATTTCTGAATACTGACACGATTATTAACAAAATATTCATTGAGATGATTTATGCAACTTAATCGCTTTTTATTAGCGACGCGGCACCTCAGTCCTCAGAAGTCACAAAGGAGTCTTCCGCGGCTCCCCGGTTGAGAATCACTTGGCTAAGGGGTGATATAGTACGATCGGCTACGGTTAGAAAATAACTTGAACTTAATGCACATCGCTAATTCACTTTCTAGTGTTATTTTTCCTAGCTTCATGTCATTATATAACGAATGATTTTATAGTTCAGTGAGCATTATTCTGTATTACGAGCATGAATCGTTGCGTGACATTTTCACTTGTTTTTGATGCTGCTTGAAACTCTCACAAAATACATTAAGATATTAGAAAATTACTCGATCACGTCAGATTAGTCAAGACTGCAAGACCTAATCTAATGAAATTAACAATGCTGCTGTTACATCATGTGACGCAATTCAGGTGACAATTTGCATCGGCTTTATGTAAGAGAGTGTTGAAAATGTTCACAACAGTGACTGTTGATAGACGAATTATCTCTGTAAACACGAGATCAGTTGAGGAGGTATTCTGACTGTTTATGTAAATATTGAGCACTTGTATTGACAATTTTATGGTGAATTTGATAATAACATTTCCGCCTTCTAAACAACAATGATTTGGATTTGGATTTAGTTAACTGAAAGCAGGAGATCATGGGAAAATGAAACTTTAAATTTAATTACAGATTTACATTGCGTACAACGCGAAAGCATTGCGATACAGCTCAAGTGTGTTGCACAGCTCAAAACATCTAGGTAAAATCATGTCGATGTTTGCCATCTGACTTGATATATTGCCTGAAGACGCAGCAGGGCCTGCGATCCATTGTGACTCATCTATTAAACGATTTACAACAGATAGGTTTTTACTTTGTTGTTTGAAACATGAGTCTGCCTCAACACGCCATACTTTCATCATCTTAAATAAAGATCGACTTTTGTACGGAATCATTTATGGTATGAAGAACTTTCCCTTCATTCATCATCATTAGGGAAAAGCAAATATGCTTTAAGCATATAAAAGCATATAAATGCATATTTCAGATATTTTCGGAATTAAAGCATATTTCACCACAATACGGGAATGAGAGCATATTTGCTTATATTTGCAATCATTTTTGTAACAAATGACTTCGTTTTAGTCGCTATTGCTTATTTATCACTATGCAACTAGAATATTCCAAGAATACCGACTCAGATTTCTAAGAAAACAGATGCTAATCAAATGATTGTGGTTCTCATTTGCAGTCACACAGCGAGCAATTGGGAGAGAGATGGGCGCACGCGCTGCCTGCTGCAATTCTGCGGCAGACAACAGAGCCAACCAGCAGAGGCCAACGCGCGCACACACACACACACGCATAGAGCTTACAATGAATTATTAAAGGTTCGCATACTTTTTGTCAGTCGATTGTTAAAATACGTAACGAGAGACACGCGATGCCAAAAGTAAAGACAATTTGTTCTGTTAGACTGCGAGGTTTTGTGAGGGAATTTGGCGAAAGTGTTTTTTCTACCGATGGTGAAGTGTTGCGTTGCAAGGCATGTGACAAGAAGAAGTCAGAGCTTTAGAGAGAACATTATGGAGAACGAGAGAGTTAGTAAAGTGGCTCCAGGAAAGTTGGAACGTATACGTACCACGAAAAGAAAGCACCACGAGAGATAGGATCCGCTGGTGCATAGCCGAAGGAATGTAAATTATTCGCATTGCCCTTTCGTTGAATTGTAGCTTTGAGCCAGAATAAAGTTTCCGAGGATTTGGCTAACGATAATAAGGGTTTTACATCGGTCACCAACAAATCTCCCGGGGAGCGAAGATCGCTGCTCTGATTAGCGCTTGTAGTTCATTATCAAATTGATGATTTCTGTCCGTATGATAAAACCATGCACTGTTTCCTTGAAGAATGGCTTGAGTTGTTGGCGTGGCATCAGTAAACCAAACTTTTTGTATCTTACCAGGAAAGAAGAAGGTATTGCGTTGTCCAAATTTGACAGAGTTTGTTCCAGTGATTTAGGATTTTGCTGTGAGACCATTTGAGTGGAGCGTAGAGCGCTGTCGTGATTGAGCATAGGAATGTCATATATCCAAGTGCCTGTGGTGTAAGGCCATGAGTTTGCAGGTATGTTTTGAGTTTTGGAAGTTGGTCTTGGTGCTTTTTCGCCAGAATTCTAGTCCGATTTTTGAGATTAATTTGTAATCCATATAAGTAATTTTCGTTGTTGGAACCAGTAGTGATTTCTTGCTGTTGATCACGAAGTTGATTGCCTTGAGTCGTTGCAGCAGTTTGGCCTTTGCTTTAGGGATATTTCGTTTGCTTGTTACTAGGAGAATATCGTCAAGTGCACCCAAATGAAAGTTTTTGGATCGCGTATTGGTTGGATGATTTCGTTCATTACCGCTTGCAGAAAGGCCGGGCTAGTTGAAAGTCCCATTGGAAGACGACAGAAGTTGTAATGGTTCGACTTGAATTTAAATCTTGAGATGAATCTGGACTTTTTGTGCAGTGGTAGAGAGTAAAAGGCATGTTTGAGGTCAATTCTTATCCCTCTGAGATGCGGTCGCCATTTGAATGCCGGAAGGACTTGTACTATCGGAGCTAACGCCAATTTCTTCTTCTGAATTTGAGGCGTAAGATGACTATAATCAATTAAAGTCTTGAGTCACCTTGAGGTTTTGCAGTTAGAAATGGGTATGAAAGAAACGGGCCCCGATGATGAGTTCTTTCGATAATATTGTTTTTGAGTAAATTTTGGATCATTTTCTCCAGAATGTCTTCTTCTTCTTTTGTGTATTGTAACTTGCGTCCCCGTGAGTGGTTACAGTTTACATAGGTTTGAAATCCTTGTTCTATTCCCTTGCAATGTCGGCCAAATTCTTGTGATGTTGCTTGCGGTACATTGAAATCGCCGTTGAATTGTGGAGGAGTTTGGGCAACAGGAAAAAGCTCTTCACCGGAAGACCAAAGGACTCGAGGAACCTCAGATGGATCAGTATTATCCGAAGCCTCAGAAGTGAGTCTGTCTTCCTCAGGCGCGATTGAGCTGGCCGGTGACGGAGTGTCTCTGATAGGGATCCAAGCGGGATCTGATTCGGGAATGCAAGGAAATCTAGGGCAGATTGAAATTGAGCATTGTGAAGTGGCCCTTGAGAGGGCTGTTTCCGAGTTTGGAGTGGCGTTGATAGCGGTGTGAATAGAGGCTGTGTGTTGATGGATACTTGGATCGAGGTTGTTAAGCCAATCTTGAAGGTGCTGTGTCACCTGTTGTTGGAGGGTTTCTGGTGTTATTTCTGGCATATCCTCGGGCTGCGTCCTCTTCTTCCTCTTCCTCTGTTGTAAGGTCCAAATCCACTTCGTGATGTCGGAGTCTGTGTCGGGTCCGGAGGAGTAGCCGGTAGTCCGAGGACTGCGCGTCCTTGAAGGCTGCCAACTTGAGTGCGTAAGGCCAGCCAAATCTCCCTGCAGCTCGGAGGAAGTCAAGGCGGTCTGCGGCAAGTTGGTGGATGTCATGGACAGATTCTGAATTGAGGATTTGTCGGAGGAGATCGACCTCGCGTTTGTCTCGGAGTCCAGTGGCGACAGTGTTATCTGAAAGGTTGGCCTGCGCTGCGGTCCCATCCGCCAATTGTAAACTGGATCGCTCGGAGTCCGATCTCGAGTCTGCGTATTGTCTCCTCCGCAGGAGCCTCTGCCATCGGGGATCCACTGCTGTAGGGTGTGGGCGCGAAATCGCAATCCTCGAGATTGACCAAAGGAGCAACGTGGTCTGGCCCTTGAGACTGCTGTTTACGGATACGTAAAGCAGTTACGGCGATGCTAGTGGAAGACTGCGCGGTATCTTTGACTGGTGACTTGGAGAGCGGTGTATTTGGAGTGTCCGTAGTACTTTGAGAGCGCGACAGTGGAAGACGAAGCTTTCGATAGCTGTCCCAGGGAAAACCTGCATTCGAGGGTGTGAAAAATAAGTCCACTTGGAATCGAAGCTGGTCCGTAAGAGGGGCCGTTTAAGGATTTTGTTTATTTCCGATACGACATACAGGATCTCTTACGCTTGCAACTTTTACCGCGCATTTGGAAACACAGCAGCATATCAAGCTGAAGTCTAAGCAAAAAAGCACTTCAACACCACTCATCACAACGACGTCTTCCTTGCAAAGCTCAAAAAGTCAGGACAACTTCACCAATGAGCTGGTGGGCGCATTTATCTGTGCAGACATTCCTTTATTCAAGCTTCAAAACCCGACTCTGCGTTCCTTCTTGGTCAAATACAACACCTTTAAAATCCCAAGTGGAAGATTGTGTCGTCGTGAAGTGAGTAACTTGTATGATTCCACAATAACTACCATTCGTGATTTAGTTGGGGACAGTTCAATATACATTATCGTTGATGAAAGTAGTGATTGCCTGAACCGATGCATTTGCAACATTCTTATCGGTGTGCTTACAACAGAGTCGTCCCAGCCCCCATATTTGATTCACTCTGCCATTCTCGACATCGCCAACAGCACAACTGTTGCGCAAACTATCCACAACGCACTTCAAATACTTTGGTCTGGAGAGTTTCATTATGACAGGGTACTTCTACTTGTTAGTGATGCGGTCGCCTTTATGAAGAAAATGGGCTCCTCGCTGAAGTGCCTTTGCTCTAAATTAATTCACGTCACATGTTTAGACCATGCCCTACATCGAGTTTCTGAAGTAATACGACAGCAATATCCTTTAGTAAACCGTGTCATTGCATGTGGCAAGCAATTATTTTCTAAAGCACAACTTCGTCGTGAAAGCTTCCTCTCGACAACATCATTGACACTGCCTCCAAAATCTGTGGTAACACGATGGGGCACGTGGCTGAAAGCTGCATTTTACTATGGCGAACACTGGGAAACCATAGCAAATTTTGTGATGGAACTCAAGGAAGATACTTCAGCTGTCAAGGAGTTCCAGGCTATTACACGAGACACTGGTGATGTGGCTCCACAACTGCTACAAATTACTGCCCACTTTCGTATATTGCCAGACACTGTTGAAACATTGGAGAGTCGTGGTCTGACAATGGATCAGTATTTTACCATCATGGATAGATTGCAAAGTCACTTGCAGACATTTGGACAGCCAGCAATTGCAGCAGTGGAAAAAACTGCAATTTGTTCTGGATGAAAATCCAGGCTGGAGTGAAATGAAAGTGATCCGTGATGCAATCTTTGGATCTTCTTCTCTAAAATGGAAAGAAGCGCATACTTTGAACGATGTTTGCAAGTACAAATATGCGCCAATGACAAGCGTGGAAGTTGAGAGGAGCTTCAGTGAATTCAAGTCATTCTTCAAAAGTAATCGCTGCAACTTTACTGATGAAATTTGATGAAGCACTTTGTAATTACTTACAACTCTAAACGACTTTCTAACTAACTGGATGCTAGTATTCCTGTTTTGTCATGAAATCAATTGAAGTACTTCGCATTCTATTATTTTGTTGCACAATTCATGCACCAAAAGTTTGTTTAATTCAATTCATGATTTGATTTATTATCGAGATTTTCTGAGATTGATTTAATATTTGAGATTATCTATGCTGACAAGATGTATTAAAACCACAGTAATGGCGCTTAAAAGTAAGCATTTTGAAAGAGAATATAAAAGCATATTTCACACTTTTTAGGAATATGCTTTTAAAACTTAAGAGCATATTTGGGGGACTTTTAAGAGCATATTTGCTTTTCCCTAATCATCATAAATGTAATTGTAGAGTATATATACACCAATAAATATATTTATATAAAATTTATAAGTCAATAAATAATAAAATATAAAAATATATATTTTTTATTAAATGTAAATATATTCAAAAATTTCCATTTTTGAACTTTTTTTCTATCATGCATATATATATATATATATATATATATATATATATATATATATATATATATATATATATATATATATATATATATATATATATATGTATCAGATTTATTTGCATATAGGAGGATCATTTTCTGAACACCTATTCTGCTGACTGTGCTTGTACTATTTACTTGCTAAATATTTTCAGATATATTTCTTCTTCATGCGACATAGAAATGTAATCTTTAGTGCTCGATCACTTTAACCTAATGAATCATATTATATGCGTAAACAGCACCTCTCTTTCCTTTTTTCAGAGTTGGCTGATAGTGGACGATTCCAAGTAATTTATCCGACAAATAGACGAAGAAAACGTTCCGTATTGGAAGAAACACGATGAACTGTGATACCGTCTGACTCCTATATTTTCTCTTTGAACTTGTTGCTATTTTCTACAGCTTGTCGATTACTTTCATATGCTAACAAAGTATTATTATTCAGCTCTGCTCCATTGCGTTGAAGACTATCCAAATTTCCGTCCAATGTTTCTTCTTTTATACATCACTTTTCCAATAATACACGTTTTCTCAATCACAAAATAGTTGGATTTGGGTCGTGTAAAAACGAAGTCAAAAATAAATTCCGAGTGTAAATCTCATACAGTCATTTCAAATCAGTGATTATTCACTGATAATAAACTGCAGCACTACAGGCAGCCGTAGATGCTGTGTTTCGTCATATAATGACTCGTTAGTGCGGCCGTCACGTCGCTATCAAGCCATATACGAATATATGCTGTATGTGCTCTTCTTTTAATTCTATATGAATAGATAATATGATGACAGTGCCGAGCATCTACTGGTTCCTTGACACTTCCTGTATCCTGCTTTCGTGAGTATATTGCATTGCAAATAAGCTCTTATTGCTATGAAGAACCAAATTTCTTGGTGGCTCCGTACGTGATCATCATGATCTTCATTGATCACGTTTAAAATACAGATTATAAAAGAAATATGCACGGATCTTCGGCCTTGTGCCTTCTTGGTGCGAACTTATAGCTAATTGGCTTCTCACCAGTGCTGCATGCGGCTGGATGACGAAAAACCCCTCATGAATTCCATGACCATCATTGACCTCATGAATTCAGTAATCCATAGTGCTCATTTCGCATATTTTCAATCCGTTTCCTGAAAGTCAATGTCATTAACCATCCGGGTCCTAAATGCTGCGATTTTATTTATGTACAGGCTGCACCCACTATATCGTCAGAAACCCACAAGGAAGCGACGCATTTTAACTCAATAGGCACTGCGTCATTTCAGTTAATCAGTTCGTAATTTCAGTCTTAATATACCCTCCTCTCAGGCATGTCCATTACATGTGATCAAGGTTTCATTAATAGTTTCAAATCCATTCGTCTACCGTTCCAGACTTCCCATGAAATGCCAAAAACATTGTAACTAGCTAGAATATTGCTAAGAATGCAGAATGAAGATAAAGCCACATCACTTCAGCAATAAAAACAAATGACATGTCAAGGAATGCTTTATTCATGGAAAATGTGTAAGGCAACATAATTGCGATGTCTGAACTCTACCATGAATGACGGCAATTCGAAGCTCACAAGAGGAATCTATCTGTATAGAAGAAATAGATTTTCATTGCTTTTGCCACCATGAGTGGTAGACTCGAAAAATGCAGACACAAAAGATTGCGCAACGTTTTATACAAATATAGATTGCAGAAATTCTGATTACGATTTTTGCATACAGTTCAAATGCATATGCCTTCCACTTTCTATGACTTCAATAAACAGTATCAATTCATAAAAATATATGTTTCTAACAAAATCTCTTATTGAAACTAAATTAAACATTAATAGATCCATAAGCCAAATGAATTAAGAATATCTTTAATACAATCGCAACATATTTTGAAATGTTTGGAACACTTGACTGTCAATAGTCATTCACAAATTATTCTTAGATTCACTGACAGCATCATTACTTGCTTCACATATTTCAAACATGATGATCAAACAAAACTTTTCGATTTCATATCATTCCATCACATGCTCGGTTATCAAAAAATCTCTCCTACATTTACATACTTATCGTCCAAAAGCTGGTGCAAAAATACTTACACCTACATTACTCCTTTTATAAAATGACAAAGATTAAATTTGTGTACGTATGAAATTTTCATAGACAGTGGAATCACATAGTTGTTTACACAGAAGACTGGATACACGTTTTGACAGTTCCACTGAGTAACATGATAAAAACTGACTTAGATCTCTCGTGGAGACGGGGAAATGAAGGAATCAATTTGCCGCTGCACACAAAAGCTGTTTTCAAAAATAAATCGCTTTTTTGGTCAAGACTATTTGGCGTACACAAAAATGATTTAACAGGCTAACTGTCATCTTACAAATCAGAATCCTAGAACGCAAGATAAAGGATTAAAAGATTCACTCCGTGGCAGATATACTCCTTAATGACAATCAGCGAAGCAGAAAAAGAAAAAAAAACATTTTACCGACGGCATTTGTGGTTTCGTAAACTGAAAAAATGTTGATCCATTGATTGGAGACAAACTCCTGTACTTAAGAGTATAAAGGCTTGTATGCAAAAAACATTCATTCATTGAAGACTTTGAGTTCATTAAACCAGAAGCTGGTTTAAACACGTGGCAGTCACAAATATTGGACAAACCATGGAAGTCACAAAATTGACCTATTCAGAACAAAAAATACATGGGTCAAGAGAAGGGATATGGAACCACTGTTTGATAATACACAAAAATGTGTTACTCAGCCAATTCATATAATTAACAAAATACTCTTGAAACAATAGTATTATAAACATGGAACACTTAACATCAAGCACAACAGTGAGTCTATCGACGAAACACAGAAATATACATTCTTCAATACTTAAGACCTGTTATGCATAAGTTGGGACAGGGAATCCAAGGTTCGGTTATTGATTTGTTAAATAACACAGGCAAATATCGAGATTATATAAGTACAAGTATAATTTCTTGCTCACAGGATCTGGAAAACCGACACAAACTCAGGCAATCAGCTGCTACTCGAAAAATTTATCATTGGCAAAATTGAGTGATGAAAAAAACGTATTCACTCCCGAATACCAAAATGGCATTTCAATATTTAAATGGTATGGAAAATATGTGGACAGAAGTTTCAGGAAAATATCGGAGGACGTTTCGTATTTTTGAAATGCACTACTTCTTCCCGATAGGCATCTCAAAGCATTTGTACACGTTTGATAAATAACTGTGTACATAGGTGTGACAAAGATAAATGTGACGACTTAACACAAACAATAGCAGCACTTGTTTTGTGAAAGGACGAATGTTATTAAGCAGAAAGTTCAATGATATAGATATTTATACAAAGTGATAAATCCAAATTGATTAATGAGATACGTATAACGTATGTGTAAATACAGGAGCGCCAACAGTAAGTCAAATCAGAAGGTACACAAGAATATCCTAGGGTTCATTCCAGGATTAGGCAGCAGACAGCTCTTTCTCAGCGTGCCCATGACATTGGAAGATCATAGAGCATTGATATAGCTACGCAGTAGCGGATAAGGTCGCTTAAACAAGTGAGCCAAACTGAAATTCAGATCGCAAGGCTCCCAAATGAAATAATACATCAACACGGCATACGAATCAATATCGATAATAATCAGTCAGTATACTGTAGCGCGAACGGCCCGGTATCAATAAGAAAAAATTGATATTGAATGGTATCAGTAAAATTTTGATATTGAATATTACACTTCTCCATTTTCATGCAAAGTTAGGAACGTGTTCAGATAACGCAGAAAGCATGGTATAGGAGTCTCAGGACCAGAAAACTCATGCCTGGCACGACGGAAGACGCGTTCTTCGATTTTTTTTAACTCAGATCCATGCTTCGATCGCAGTTGCACTGCATGTTCCAGTATTCTTGAGCTGCTAATAGACTTTTCCGGGGGGGGTGTTATGGAGATATCGCAATAGCTTATGGTGTCCTTCACCGATTAGATGAAGGCCTAGCACCGGAAGAACCAGTCCCACACGATGCAGCTGGACTTCGTGATAGCGATTCTGGCGTCGATCGTTCACTTGCACCATTTGCTCCAGTACCGGCTCCACATCGGCTAAGTTCTCTTTCAACCTCCGGCCGCAGTCGAGCTGTGTCTCTATGTGTCAAGTAATAGATACGATAATTGAGAATCGCTTTTCATTTCCGTACATAAAAGCGTGATAAAGTTATGACGCATTCGCGCCCTCGGCGTGCTGAGTAAGTCACTGTTGCTCGGCACTTTGGTCACTTGCTCAATCATATGTGAAGTTGAACGCACGTAATGGACAGTCTCCCGATAATGCATCGCTGCATTATCTAATTTGCCTTGACGCTCCTCAACATAGCATGCTTGAATGAAGAGATAGCAGCTCGTAAGGCATTTGAAGCAAATCGTGAGGGACCTTCGTTTTTCAAACGATCAGCTTCATGCTTCTTTGCCGCAGCTTCTGCGAAACACTGAGTAGAGTTCATCTTTTGATATCTGTAATGAAAATGCCAACGATGACGCACGGGGAATTGGTAGAATATCACATTGCATATCTCTGTATAGACTACATAATCACTTAAGCGATGTTTCCCGAAAGTTCACTGATAATTCACACAGAAAAATGTCTTCTAGCCTAGATTTCTATTCTGTGCATAGCATTATGAAATTTACTTCATTGCCCTTAAATATACAATTCTAATCAAATTGCATGTTTTCAATCAAATAATGAATCTTCGACATGCTGAACGCTTTTGCTTGCTAAAGTCTAACAGTGACATCGACATTAGTCTGCGAAGCGAAAGTTTTGTTGGCGCTATTATCATAATTATCATTAGGGAAAAGCAAATATGCTCTTAAAAGTCCCCCAAATATGCTCTTAAGTTTTAAAAGCATATTCCTAAAAAGTGTGAAATATGCTTTTATATTCTCTTTCAAAATGCTTACTTTTAAGCGCCATTACTGTGGTTTTAATACATCTTGTCAGCATAGATAATCTCAAATATTAAATCAATCTCAGAAAATCTCGATAATAAATCAAATCATGAATTGAATTAAACAAACTTTTGGTGCATGAATTGTGCAACAAAATAATAGAATGCGAAGTACTTCAATTGATTTCATGACAAAACAGGAATACTAGCATCCAGTTAGTTAGAAAGTCGTTTAGAGTTGTAAGAAATTACAAAGTGCTTCATCAAATTTTCATCAGTAAAGTTGCAGCGATTACTTTTGAAGAATGACTTGAATTCACTGAAGCTCCTCTCAACTTCCACGCTTGTCATTGGCGCATATTTGTACTTGCAAACATCGTTCAAAGTATGCGCTTCTTTCCATTTTAGAGAAGAAGATCCAAAGATTGCATCACGGATCACTTTCATTTCACTCCAGCCTGGATTTTCATCCAGAACAAATTGCAGTTTTTCCACTGCTGCAATTGCTGGCTGTCCAGATGTCTGCAAGTGACTTTGCAATCTATCCATGATGGTAAAATACTGATCCATTGTCAGACCACGACTCTCCAATGTTTCAACAGTGTCTGGCAATATACGAAAGTGGGCAGTAATTTGTAGCAGTTGTGGAGCCACATCACCAGTGTCTCGTGTAATAGCCTGGAACTCCTTGACAGCTGAAGTATCTTCCTTGAGTTCCATCACAAAATTTGCTATGGTTTCCCAGTTGTTCGCCATAGTAAAATGCAGCTTTCAGCCACGTGCCCCATCGTGTTACCACAGCTTTTTGGAGGCAGTGTCAATGATGTTGTCGAGGAGGAAGCTTTCACGACGAAGTTGTGCTTTAGAAAATAATTGCTTGCCACATGCAATGACACGGTTTACTAAAGGATATTGCTGTCGTATTACTCAGAAACTCGATGTAGGGCATGGTCTAAACATGTGACGTGAATTAATTTAGAGCAAAGGCACTTCAGCGAGGAGCCATTTTCTTCATAAAGGCGACCGCATCACTAACAAGTAGAAGTACCCTGTCATAATGAAACTCTCCAGACCAAAGTATTTGAAGTGCGTTGTGGATAGTTTGCGCAACAGTTGTGCTGTTGGTAATGTCGAGAATGGCAGAGTGAATCAAATATGGGGGCTGGGACGACTCTGTTGTAAGCACACCGATAAGAATGTTGCAAATGCATCGGTTCAGGCAATCACTACTTTCATCAACGATAATGTATATTGAACTGTCCCCAACTAAATCACGAATGGTAGTTATTGTGGAATCATACAAGTTACTCACTTCACGACGACACAATCTTCCACTTGGGATTTTAAAGGTGTTGTATTTGACCAAGAAGGAACGCAGAGTCGGGTTTTGAAGCTTGAATAAAGGAATGTCTGCACAGATAAATGCGCCCACCAGCTCATTGGTGAAGTTGTCCTGACTTTTTGAGCTTTGCAAGGAAGACGTCGTTGTGATGAGTGGTGTTGAAGTGCTTTTTTGCTTAGACTTCAGCTTGATATGCTGCTGTGTTTCCAAATGCGCGGTAAAAGTTGCAAGCGTAAGAGATCCTGTATGTCGTATCGGAAATAAACAAAATCCTTAAACGGCCCTCTTACGGACCAGCTTCGATTCCAAGTGGACTTATTTTTCACACCCTCGAATGCAGGGTTTTCCCTTGGACAGCTATCGAAAGCTTCGTCTTCCACTGTCGCGCTCTCAAAGTACTACGGACACTCCAAATACACCGCTCTCCAAGTCACCAGTCAAAGATACCGCGCAGTCTTCCACTAGCATCGCCGTAACTGCTTTACGTATCCGTAAACAGCAGTCTCAAGGGCCAGACCACGTTGCTCCTTTGGTCAATCTCGAGGATAGCGATTTCGCGCCCACACCCTACAGCAGTGGATCCCGATGGCAGAGGCTCCTGCGGAGGAGACAATACGCAGACTCGAGATCGGACTCCGAGCGATCCAGTTACAATTGGCGGATGGGACCGCAGCGCAGGCCAACCTTTCAGATAACGACTGTCGCCACTGGACTCCGAGACAAACGCGAGGTCGATCTCCTCCGACAAATCCTCAATTCAGAATCTGTCCATGACATCCACCAACTTGCCGCAGACCGCCTTGACTTCCTCCGAGCTGCAGGGAGATTTGGCTGGCCTTACGCACTCAAGTTGGCAGCCTTCAAGGACGCGCAGTCCCTCGGACTACCGGCTACTCCTCCGGACCCGACACAGACTCCGACATCACGAAGTGGATTTGGACCTTACAACAGAGGAAGAGGAAGAAGAGGACGCAGCCGAGATATGCCAGAAATAACACCAGAAACCCTCCAACAACAGGTGACACAGCACCTTCAAGATTGGCTTAACACCTCGATCCAAGTATTCCAACACCGCCTCTATTCACACCGCTATCAACGCCACTCTCAACTCCGGAAACAGCCCTCTCAAGGGCCACTTCACAATGCTCAATTCAATCTGCCCTAGATTTCCTTGCATTCCCCGAATCAGATCCCGCTTGGATCCCTATCAGAGACACTCCGTCACCGGCCAGCTCAATCGCGCCTGAGGAAGACAGACTCACTTCTGAGGCTTCGGATAATACTGATCCATCTGAGGTTCCTCGAGTCCTTTGGTCTTCCGGTGAAGAGCTTTTTCCTGTTGCCCAAACTCCTCCACAATTCAACGGCGATTTCAATGTACCGCAAGCAACATCACAAGAATTTGGCCGACATTGCAAGGGAATAGAACAAGGATTTCAAACCTATGTAAACTGTAACCACTCACGGGGACGCAAGTTACAATACACAAAAGAAGAAGAAGACATTCTGGAGAAAATGATCCAAAATTTACTCAAAAACAATATTATCGAAAGAACTCATCATCGGGCCCGTTTCTTTCATACCCATTTCTAACTGCAAAACCTCAAGGTGACTCAAGACTTTTAATTGATTATAGTCATCTTACGCCTCAAATTCAGAAGAAGAAATTGGCGTTAGCTCCGATAGTACAAGTCCTTCCGGCATTCAAATGGCGACCGCATCTCAGAGGGATAAGAATTGACCTCAAACATGCCTTTTACTCTCTACCACTGCACAAAAAGTCCAGATTCATCTCAAGATTTAAATTCAAGTCGAACCATTACAACTTCTGTCGTCTTCCAATGGGACTTTCAACTAGCCCGGCCTTTCTGCAAGCGGTAATGAACGAAATCATCCAACCAATACGCGATCCTAAAACTTTCATTTGTGTGCACCTTGACGATATTCTCCTAGTAACAAGCAAACGAAATATCCCTAAAGCAAAGGCCAAACTGCTGCAACGACTCAAGGCAATCAACTTCGTGATCAACAGCAAGAAATCACTACTGGTTCCAACAACGAAAATTACTTATATGGATTACAAATTAATCTCAAAAATCGGACTAGAATTCTGGCGAAAAAGCACCAAGACCAACTTCCAAAACTCAAACATACCTGCAAACTCATGGCCTTACACCACAGGCACTTGGATATATGAACATTCCTATGCTCAATCACGACAGCGCTCTACGCTCCACTCAAATGGTCTCACAGCAAAATCCTAAATCACTGGAACAAACTCTGGCAAATTTGGACAACGCAATACCTTCTTCTGGTAAGATACAAAAAGTTTGGTTTACTGATGCCACGCCAACAACTCAAGCCATTCTTCAAGGAAACCGTGCATGGTTTTATCATACGGACAGACATCATCAATTTGATAATGAACTACAAGCGCTAATCAGAGCAGCGATCTTCGCCTCCCCGGGAGATTTGTTGGTGACCGATGTAAAACCCTTATTATCGTTAGCCAAATCCTCGGAAACTTTATTCTGGCTCAAAGCTACAATTCAACGAAAGGCAATGCGAATAATTTACATTCCTTCGGCTATGCAACCAGCGGATCCTATCTCTCGTGGTGCTTTCTTTCGTGGTACGTATACGTTCCACTTTCCTGGAGCCACTTACTAACTCTCTCGTTCTCCATAATGTTCTCTCTAAAGCTCTGACTTCTTCTTGTCACATGCCTTGCAACGCAACACTTCACCATCGGTAGAAAAAACACTTTCGCCAAATTCCCTCACAAAACCTCGCAGTCTAACAGAACAAATTGTCTTTACTTTTGGCATCGCGTGTCTCTCGTTACGTATTTTAACAATCGACTGACAAAAAGTATGCGAACCTTTAATAATTCATTGTAAGCTCTATGCGTGTGTGTGTGTGTGTGCGCGCGTTGGCCTCTGCTGGTTGGCTCTGTTGTCTGCCGCAGAATTGCAGCAGGCAGCGCGTGCGCCCATCTCTCTCCCAATTGCTCGCTGTGTGACTGCAATGAGAACCACAATCATTTGATTAGCATCTGTTTTCTTAGAAATCTGAGTCGGTATTCTTGGAATATTCTAGTTGCATAGTGATAAATAAGCAATAGCGACTAAAACGAAGTCATTTGTTACAAAAATGATTGCAAATATAAGCAAATATGCTCTCATTCCCGTATTGTGGTGAAATATGCTTTAATTCCGAAAATATCTGAAATATGCATTTATATGCTTTTATATGCTTAAAGCATATTTGCTTTTCCCTAATTATCATTAATCAAAGTTTCAGGGAAATGGTTCAATTAAATAACCAAATATTGAAAAAAGTTCAATTAAGCATTTATTAGCACTTAAGCAATATTGATGTCTAGATTTAGAATTTTTATGCACGTTTTTATTTCTCGAACACGAAGGTTGTTAGCATCCTTGTCCTGGCTACAATAGAAATGTCAAAAGGAAAGGTATCGTGGGGATTGCAATGTTGTTTTGTTCATAGACGCTGGACTCTTTCAGAGTAATATGTTCTTTAACACATACATGTAAAGGAGCAAGATCTAAAACTGCATTCAACATGTTCAGTACGATAATGTTGATTTAAAGCCATTCTCAACGTGAAGGACCGGTGAAAAATGCTGAGAGGTTGGCTAACACTTCTGAATATTCTATTTATCTTGTCATTTAAAGAGTCTGAAGTGAATTTTTACTTCCAGATACCATTCTTCACTTCATATTCTTTGAATGATAAGAGAGTCCAGTGTATATAAACAAAACAACTTTGCACCTTCCCTTTGACATCTCTATTGTAGCCCCGGACAAGGATGCTATCAACCTTCGTGTTCGAGAAGCTACGTGCATAAAAATTCAAAAAAACCCCCAAACATTAACAAAAATAGAGCACATTGAACAATAATGTCTTAATTTCTGATTTCTTCGTTTATTTTTGCATTTTGACATCAACTTTTGTAAATGATGTGTTATCTTCCTTTTTCATATGATCGGAGAAAAATTAATACTAAATAAATGCTTAATATGAACTGCTCAAATTGAACATTTTTCAATATTTGGTTATTTAAGTGAACCATTTCCCTCTAACTTTGATTAATAACAGTTATGATAATAGCGGCAACAAAACTTTCGCTTCCAGACTACTGCCGATTTCATCATGTAACACCAAAGTCTTCTTTTCTGATTTCTTGGTATATTTTGCATTTTTCTATCAATGTTTACCATGTGCAGCGTAACATATAGTGTAGCATCAGTTCACTTGTAATCGGTGTAGTAGCAAAATTGTATTTCCATGTTTTACCTCCACTTTTCCAATTTTTATCCATCGATCTCCTGTTTTTTTATAATATCCTTTTTTAATTTTCTTCACCAATGGTGACCATTGTCATATTGTATTTCCACTACCAGCATCTTTAGTCGGTAAGGTATATTAGACGTCTGTTTTGAGTATGTATGCGGCAGTGTTTGGAATCTACGGTATTAGTATATTAACAGCAAGAATGAGTAGGGTTACAAGTCTTAAGATTTCCATTTTTACCAGATATTGGGCCAAAGCTGATCAATTTTATTTCGTTGACAAGAGAAAGCTCCATTGAGTTCTTTTAAGAACTGATTAATCCAATGGTTATAGCAGCATTGTATCTGTACACTTGCGGATTGGAGAACGCCATCAGTCCTCATTAGGACTACTTCAATTAATAATTTGAATTAGTAAGCATTTTTCTATTATAAATGGCTGATGGGATGATTTTCATCATCGTATGAGATTCGATTGAATATTTTCAGCATGAACATAAATATGGTGCTTAAATCCAATCATAACTTGCTTACTGAAAAAGCCGCAATGTGCTATTGTGATAGAGCTGACTGACACAGCATTTAACAACGCTGTGCATTTTAAAAAGTAGCAAAATGTCTACATCTGAGACACAATTCAATTTTTTAAACAATTCGATGTTTTCCTGGAAATAATTCAGTTAGAGACTGAATAAGAGGATGAACAAGACCGGACCAACGAATGAAACTATATTTGCTGCAGTAAGGGTTAAAAATATGGCGTGTTATGTTTCTTCTAAAAACACGTCTTCTCCTAGAAATTTCCACTTTCAATCATATTCTATTTATGTCACATAATTATCTTTGTCTCTCAAGCAAAAAGAAACGTATGATAAAATATTATCAAGCTATAAAATCTCATTACACATCCAATCATCTATAACCCAAAACGTTGAAGAACGTACTGTTTATAAATTCATCTCTAGGTATATGCAGTGATCAATCGAATATTAAAAAAACGAAGAACAACTCTAGTGTCAAGCCAATGAGTTCCTTATTGCCACTAATGACTTCAATTTCACACAACAGCTGCAATTAGTTCATAATCCCGGAAAGCCCGATGTAACAAAAAAAATGGCAGTAAATCATTGATACTTTCCAAATTTGCTTGCTTACGCACTCTGTCAATTTGGGCATGGGTCACCAGTGATCCATGGGGCATTCGCAATAGTGAAACCCCGGAAATATCAATAAAAGAAAGACTTATTGATACTCTTTGAAATTGATAATCAATGCTTTACGATTTCAGTTAAAAACGATATTTCGTGAATGAAATGACAAAAGACCTGCTACTTTTTTATACAATGCTTCCACCTCTTGTTGTTGATTTAGTATTCCGAAAAGTGCTACTCATAACTACTCAAAAATCTGCGCATGTCATCATCAAAACGGTTTAGCGGTGACGAACGCTGAAGAGGCAGTCACATCCTTTCATGACACAATTTGATTCGTCACTATACACACTAAATTATCATTTAATTCATCACTTGGTCACAAAACATTGAACTGTTTGAATATTAGGCTGTGATGCAGTGGCCTACCCGTACTGTGAGTGTCAATTTGATTTTTACCTTCTAAAAATAATAGGCCTATGTGTGCTGAGTCGCTTTTGCATCAGTAAGTCATAAATACAAGGAAATTTCATTTTTATAGCTCGAATAAGCAAATTTTTTTTGTTATAATAAGAATTATATTTTTCTGAGAAAGTTAGGCAAAAGTAATCAAAACTCCCCTTTTCAGCTTATAGGCCGATATAATAACGTAAAAGTTAAATATTTCTGTGACAGGCCAATGTTTGGATGGCCATCAAATTTGAGTTCAAATATAGGCCTATTTTTTATGAGTCATAGTGAATATCTGTACTAATTTATGTCTCGCACTATTTCAAGGTTATGATGATTTCCCTGCTATCCTCGTGTACTAAAATCGACTTGATCACTCTATGCAATCCAGAAGAAAAGCATGTAGCCCTAATGTCATCATGAGACGCACATAAACACAGTTTATAATGGTCACCGTTACCAAGCTGTTAAGCATCTACAAAGCGAACATCAGCAGTCATCATTACACTTACGCAATATTTTCGCTTTGGATTAATTTATCCTGAAGATACCGATGGCGTATCACCGCATCCATCAGACTCTCATGGGAGTCATGATGATAGCGATGCGAGTTGCTCTGATTATTTGAGGCGCCTTCATTTCCTCGATTCGACCCCTCCGCGCCATCCAAAGACGCGTTGCTGCCTCGCCGTGGTTCCACATTTACTCCGCTGGATTGCCCCTCTACGGACAGTGACGGGACCACTACCGATGAGCCGGAGCCCATCGGCGTCTGTGGCTGCGCTCGAGATTCCGCAGTTGCAATTGGAGTGTTACCACGACCTCCAGCGATGCGAAAGGCGACCGCCATTCGCTTGGTGTGCGTTCCCGAGTCCGAGACGTCCCGTTCGACGGCAGGCATCAGCTCACATTGCGTTGCCATTTCACTGAACACCGCGGTAGTTGCGGGAGGAAGGAAAGGAGCAGCATTGTCGCTAGGATTGGGAGAAAATGAGCGCTCCGCCAATGTTGAATCACTGACTGAAACCTCAAATTTGGCTCTCCCTGGCGGGGACGGATCTCGTTTCACCCTAAAAAACGATATGGTATTTGATAAAATCAGCACATATACTTTTAACACTAATATTGATAGATGTCCGAGAAAGCGGAAAACTGAGGCATTTGTAAATAATAACTTCGTGACGAAGTTAGCACTACTTTTAACTACTTTTTAGTGACACTTAACACTTGGAAATATGTTCGGGTTGACGCTGTGGAAGGCCACGTTCACTCTTACACACTCAACTTGCTCCGCAATCAAAATTGAACATATTGGTTATCTTGGGTTTGTTGGCGTTAACCAAATGGTCATTAACTTAAATGGCTGTTCTCCTCTAATGAAATACTTTTAACACTACATCTTTTTTAAGTTGTAGATAATAACTTCAAAAATACTTCATGGATAAAAATGATTTGTGTATGGAATGCACATAAGTCACTGCATTGTATGATTAGACGAAATGCTATGTCATCATCATCATCATTATCAAACCCGTTTGAATCCGGTCTTGTCCCCGCCGTACGAGGGTGGCCGGATGTACCTCATTGCACCGAAACTGTACTATATGTACCGCAGATAATGACTGCAAATGTATTATGTGAAATTCGATATTTCCAACGATCATAAATATGGTGTAACGTTGATTTAAGCTGAAATACACTAGGCTGTTTTGATGTCAGACACATCATTAGATAGAACGTGCACCAATCTTCAGGAATTCCTTAAATGAAATAATCCAAAAGAAAACTTACTAAATATATAAATATCATTTTCCCGATAGATTGCTGATATTTTTCCGACATGATTCACCATTCATAGAAACTGTGATATATTCGTTTTAAATGCATTCGAAGATGATGAAATATTGCAGAAATAATAAATCGATTTCTGTTGTTTCTCCTGCACAGTAATGCAGATGAGTTTCTAACCACAAGCTTTGACATTCGATAATTAAGGCTGAAAACGTAGCTTGCAGATGATATCATCTTGCACAATATTGCACACAACTGGTTTAATGCAATCGATTATTTCTGACGCAGTGATTTTCATTACACTATAAAACCAACTGAAGCTTCGTGAAGTGCACATAAATAACTCAGGAGAGTCAAAATGACATGATTTCCGTCACATAAGTTGGAAGTTCTTGTTTGCGTACACATATTTAAGAATCACAAAAAAAACAGCTGCAGTATACCTACATCACTATCTACTTAATCAATTGATAATCGATATTACGAAATTGATGTTTTGACATTCGATTGCAATTATGCAAGATTGTAATTATGTAAGCTATGATTCATGTATATCCATTGAATCGACTATTCCTGAAAACGCAACTTCAGATTCCTGTGATTTGGTCCGATATTCTGATATCACCACTAATATGTAATGGCATTAAACTTTAGTTGAGTCATCATCGTCGTTGGACAATACAAAATCAAACTGCTGATGATGACGTACATTGGTCATTTACTTATTGCATTTAGGAGAATTAATATGCATGTAGAATCAAATTACTTCACTAATCCAAGATTTTCATCATAACTTCAGTTGGCAACTAAATTTGCATATTAATTATCTGCATGTCTTCTCCAAGATTATCTTCAATAACACTGAGTCATGCATAAAACTCGACATTACAGACACTGTCTTATCACGCTTTATCATGGACGCCATTTCAGTGAATACATCAGCATTATTGATATATCATTCGACTAATTAGTGATGTCAATACACGATAGTTACAATGCGTATAATCTCGACAGAGGGTACTTACTGTATAGAAGGCTCTGTAGATTTCTGTTTTTTGATTTTGTGGCGATCTTTCTTCTTTTCTTTCGTTCCATCTCTTTCCCTGTCTTTCTCTTTATCCTTTTTGGGACTTTCCTTGATCTTTTCTTTCTCCTTCTGAGGTGATTCCTCAGAGATATTATCACCATGAATTTTCCGTTTCTTTTTCGACTCACCATGATCATCGGATTTTGAGACATTAGGACGCTTGCGTGGTATTTTAGGCATAGTTTTATAAAACGGTTCGTTAAATCCTTTTGATTTTGAAGAATCAGTTGAGGGCTCCGATTTGATTGTGCTTGGATCTAATGTGGTTTCATGAATAGGACTTGTCTTGATCGGCACCGATTGAGTACGTTCTCCATGCGGAGATTGTGGGCGTGCCGAGCGATTTTCGGGGGACTTTTTACAACTGGGCTCTTTTTTACATTCTACTGGTAATGATGGTCCAACTAGGTTGGAGTCAATAGATTTGTGGCCAGGTTTGTGGTCAAACGTAGATTTAGCAGCAGCCCTACGGGTGCTGCCATCAGAAACACTGTCAGTCGACTGATGATCAATGGATACTGCGGAAACACTAGAACAGCTTCCTTTCAAGGGAGAAGGAGAACGTGCGGTGGGTTGAGAGGACGTTAGGTGACCATTCGTGCGATGACGGTGAGACGATTGAGGTGGTGATTTTGATTTCCTTCTGTGTCGATAATTACTAGTTTCATAATCGGATTCGACGTCGCTCAGATTGCGATCGAACGTTGGATCAACCATCGGATCGGTCTCAGGAGATGCAACATCGTAGGGATCGATGATATCATTCGTCGACAGATCAAAGCCACCGGTTTCAGCGAGCGGATTCGGTTGACTGTCAGTGTCAGAATTATGAGAGGAGGAAGACTGGACGGGGCACAGAGGGGCTGGAACCTTGTCAACGTTGGAAGATTCTTTGCAGACTTCGTCTACCTTGACGATATTGTCGTTATGCCGGCGTTTTCGTTTCCGGTGGGAAGGCGCATTAGCAGGAAAATGTACTTTGAATGAAACGTGCAAATCTGGTAAATGACCGGGATGCTTGAATCCGTAAAATGACTTGTCAAAAACATCGTTCTTAGGAGGTTCTATCTTAGGTTCACTCTTTATTGAACGATGGCGATGGGATGGAGGCGAGGCGTTTGATTTGGCTATATGTTTTGATGTGACGATGTCGTCTAAAGATGGCGCAGGTTTATCCAACTTGCGTCGTTTTACGGTTATCGGAGAAGAGTTGGGAGAGATTCGACTGTCAAGGTGCTTTCTGACTGTGCATTGCGACTGCTCCGCTACAGGCTCCGACTTTATAACGGACGGCTTTGCAACATTTGAAGGAATAGGCGACGAATCCGAATCGTCATCATCTATATCATTGTAAGGAATTAATTCGCGTTTTGGAGATTTAGAAATCTTACGATCAACAAAACAATTAGATGTTGGTCTCTCGGAATTCCGCGATGTGGGACTCTTGCTTTTCCGTTGTTTCCATCCGCCATTCAAACTGACAACTGGTGAAAGAGGAGTGTTGTGACGAATATTGGTATTATGCTCAGAACGATACTTGGACCGTTTGGACGACTTCTTGTCTGAAGTTGAAGGAGCATTGTTGTTTGATCCCTCATCATCCGTATCATTCAACCCTGACAGCATTCGACCCAAATTGGATCGCTTTGCCGGCCGTTGACCGCCTAAGGAATCAAGACCATTCTTCACAAGCTCGCGATATTTCACTGCGCAACTTTCACTAGATTTCGGCGTAACGGACTCCTTGTCGTCGTCGTCGTCATCATCGTCGTATTCTTTCTTAAAGCTGTAAGTGTTTGGTTCATGAATGGAACTTTGCTGTGACTTTGAGTCATCTGGAGTTACAGCACCGTCAGAATTTGAAGTAGATGGAGCTTTCAATTTCTCAGTACTGCGACACATCCAGAAGCTCAGATCGCGCACCACTTTTGATTTGGAATTGTTAGAAGAATCAGATGTAGATCGTGATTCACCATGTGGAGGCAGCTTCATGTACTTCCCATCACTGGAAAGGGAAGAAGCCAGTCTCAAATTTCATGACGACTTCTCCTAGTCATATTACTTACAGAGTGCCTTGAATGGAGTTGTCTTCATCTTCAGAAGATGTCAAATATAAGTCATCTCTCAGACTTCTAAAACGCAAATAGACGGATTTCAATTACGGAAACACTGCAACATGAAG
Organism: Prostheceraeus crozeri; assembly: GCA_907163375.1. NCBI lineage: Eukaryota > Metazoa > Platyhelminthes > Polycladida > Euryleptidae > Prostheceraeus > Prostheceraeus crozeri. The sequence goes on along the minus strand of CAJQUW010013593.1, from coordinate 196,512 downwards.
TTATCGGATATCAGAAAGATAATGTTCTTATTCCATCTTTCATAACATGAGTCACTATTTTGATGATGTTCTCAGTAGAACGATAAGAGAGTCGAGAATACTATAATAAAAATAAATATTAATAATGTGGTCGTCCACAGGAGATGTCTACAGATGGTAGGTGGCCAATTTTATGTCATCAATGGTCAGATTACGAAAATAAGACTCCATAAATTGGATGTCCATTTAAATTACTTTCAGTCATATCACAAATACGCATTAAGGTCACCCTATCCGTTCCTAAATACAAATTATTTTTGATTTTAATTATTCTGAGCTCATTAATCAAGTTAGGAAAAGGGATTTTTAACATCTTGACAAAAGATACATTGTACATTTACAGAACAACTGATGAACTTGTCAATCGACCATTACATATCTATATGCGGAAAACGAGAACTCAGGTTGAATAATAATCTCATTTTCTAACGCAAGGTCATCCAACTGTCATCATTTATATTTTATAAGTTGATCAAATTTTGAAGAATACATGTAGATAAGTGGCAATACAGCATTTGATAATCAATGATAGTTCCACTATTTTTACTTGATAAAGAATAATCTCTAATGCGTGACCTCCATTGTGAAGCAAAGGACTGCTAAATGAATAAGCTATTATCAAAAAATAAGCATAACATTTTCAGAACGATGCCACAGATTTGAATCACGTTACATTGCAGCTTAATTTACCTGGTCTTCGATATCACAACGAGTGCTTCACTTAGTCTCCCTCCACTTCAACGTGTCTGCCAAACTCTGTCCATTTTACTTGACTCATCGTTATCTTGTTGAAACCAGGAATTTGTGAGTTATTAAATACGGTTTTACATAAATGCACATTTGTGTCTTAAAGATTCGAATGAAGGGAATGGCATTTCATTCGATCTTCAATGGACAAACGTGTGTGAACTTAGCGGAACCACTCAGCGGAACCATTTTTTATTATAGCTTTATTCTATTCGAAACAGCTGCTAGTTTGTCAATTTCAGTCTCCTGATTACGAATCTGAGCTCAGATTTCACAAATTCACAGTCGCTTTTGAGAAATTCAAGTTTAAAGATAAAAGTGGTCCCGCTGTGAAGTTAGCGGAACCATCCAGCGGAACCAATTGCTGAGTCTTGTGATTGACGCAGTAAATGAATTTCTTTGGTCACTACCGATCAATTTTGTTGTGATCATATGTGCCTCATCTTTCAAAACAATGCATATTTCACCCCGAAATCTGAATTTCACTTTTTCTGCAAGCTGATTGTGAAGTTAGCGGAACCATTTTTCAATACAATCTAATTTGAAGCTCCTAATCACAAATCTGTAATCAGATTTTGCAAAACCGCATTGCAAAGATATTCCTCTATGTCCGCTGTGAAGTGCCGAACCACCTACTGCATTAAATTTCAAATTCTAATTTTCACAGAATGACTGCAATAGACATATCAAGAGATGGAATTGCTTCACTGATCACGGTTTGCCGTCCGAGGGGAATAAGCTGAGAAAAAATTGATTTTACGGTTTTCAAGGATTTCATCGGAATCTCAGCAAATGCAGCATCACAGCATCGAATCTTTGTAATGCGGGCGAGTTTTGCAAATCTGATTACAGATTTGTGATTAGGAGCTTCAAATTAGTAGGAGAGGATGGATTTTGCTGAGAAATTCTTGTATTGAAAAATGGTTCCGCTAACTTCACAATCAGCTTGCAGAAGTCACGAAAACCGTAAACAATTTTTTCGGCAAGTACTTATTCTCCCGTGAAAGACGGCAAACCGTGATCAGTGAAGCAATTCCATTCTCTTGATATGTCTATTGCAGTCATTCTGTGCAAAAATTAGAATTTGAAATTTTAATGCCAGTAGGTGGTTCCGGGCACTTCACAGCGGACCCAGATAGAGGAATATCTTTGCAATGCGGGCGAGTTTTGCAAATCTGATTACAGATTTGTGATTAGGAGCTTCAAATTAGTAGAAGAGGATGGATTTTGCTGTGAAATTCTTTGTATTGAAAGATGGTTCCGCTAACTTCACAATCAGCTTGCAGAAAAAGTGAAATTCAGATTTCCGGGTGAAATATGCATTGTTTTGAAAGATGAGGCACATATTCGTGATCAGCACAACAAAATTGATCGGGTAGTGACCAAAAGAAATTCATTTACTGCGTCAATCAGCGAGACTCAGCAATTGGTTCCGCTGGATGGTTCCGCTAACTTCACAGCGGGACCACTTTTATCTTTAAACTTGAATTTCTCAAAAGCGACTGTGAATTTGTGAAATCTGAGCTCAGATTCGTAATCAGGAGACTGAAATTGACAAACTAGCAGCTGTTTCGAATAGAATAAAGCTATAATAAAAATTGTTCCGCTGAGTGGTTCCGCTAAGTTCACACACGTAATGGACAATGCTTAAGCTATGAAGCATTTTCCATGAACCACTAAACTATACAAGTGGCTAGCTTGTACAGAACTCATGAAATATGAGATCTTAAGTTGTCAGTATTAAATATAGAATTCAAGCATCTTGTAAGTACTCAGGAGTTAATAATAGTTCACAAAATTATATAGATATTAATAGACGCGTCAAGAGTATTCGTATCAAGCACTGCTGCTAAATAAGTCTGAAATGACAGACTCCCAGTATTTAATGCATCAAATTATAATGCTATTTAACGATCGGGTTCAGCAAGATAACTGTAATATTCTTTTGATTCCTTTGATATCTGTAGTAAAGAAGGTCTCGGACATTGCATAACTGGTAATTATTATGCAGCCGAATATGGAAATCCAGAAAATCCGTAATTATTACCGTTCATTTTATATGTACACTTTAACAATTGACCATGTCAACAGCATCAGCTGACTACCTGATCGGATACCGGATGGAGCATTCGGCTTGATACCGGCGCAACACTAATGAAATTACAAATCAGACATCCATGAGTCATTTAGTTACAAAATCCTGACTTAGTTTGCATGTATCATCAGACACCATTATTAGGATGAATTTTATAAAACCAGCAAGTCTATAGTTCAATTGATCAGATTGTCAGTAAGTTCTGCTATGAAAATTGTATAATTTTAAATAGGAATAATAGTACAATCACTTACATGTCCTCAGCAGCGCTGGGTTTTGGTGTTCCTGCCTTCGGCGTTCCCTTCGATGGAACAGGAGTTGGATTTTCTGAAATAATTACAAAGCGTAAACAAAACGACGAACATTAAACTTTCCCAGGCTGACACGTACTTTTCACAGGAGCATGTACATCTTTGGTACTTTCTTTGGTCACAGCTGATCGTCGACTATTGTAAAGACCAGAGCTTCGATCAAGTGGAGGACGATCAGTCGACTGATTGTCGGTGGCAGGGCGACCCCACACTGGATTCGAATTCCGGTCGATCGATTTTCCGATTAGAAATGTAAGACCTTTATCATTCTGACGATAATGCAAATACGTTGGATAGTCGATGCCTATCATCTTCGATATTTGACTCGATAGCGGGTCTGAAGACGGAAGCTGAAATGAAAGAACAAATAAATACTGACTGCAACAAATAAATAAGTAGAGCTGTGCGCGGTTAATTTTTTCCTTTAACCGGTTAAAATCGGTTAAATAAAAATTTTAACCGGTTAACCGATATCGGTTAAACATCTTATTGACTGTCTTAAAGCTTTTTTACTGGTATGTTGTTGCAATATACAAGCAAGAGGCAATCGTTCCCACTATATATTGACAATCTTTAAGTCTTCTACTGGATGTTAGTGCAAGATACAAACAATAGGCAATTGTGTACCCCTAAATATGCGCCCTTTACTTATATCATATTGAGCAACTCCGACTGTGCATTAGTAATAAATTACTATACAAAGACATCTACTGTAGTTTACAGAAAACGAGAGTAAATTTCTGAAGAAGCTTTACTATCAATTAATCAGGGATCATGCACAAAAACACGAACATTATACACGTATGATTGGAAAGAGAAACACGACTGTTCTCTCGGTATGGTAGTAGGGAAAAAACCACGGAGGAATTAACGCAAAAAGTAGCTTTTTAGTTGTGATGTAGAAAGACGATTGCTCAAGCCGTCTCTCTTTTTAGAGATGTGCGTTTTGTGTCATACACGGTGTCCCAAAATTAGCGGCGAAATGCTTTTATGTAATTTATTCATTTAAAAAATAAGACATTAACAACATTTACAAAATATACTTTACTATAGTCATCATTTCTCATCTCTCTATCATCATTCATTTTTCAAAGTGTCCACCATTCTCATCTAAACACTGTTGGCATCGCTTCGGGAAGTCTCTGAAAGCATCACGAAACATTTTCTGTGGTATGGCATTCAGTTCTTGTTGAATTCGTTCTTCCAGTTCTCCTGTCGACAGAAAATGGATACCGGTAGGTTGGAAAACACGATCACGTAGATAGGCCCAAAGCCAAAAGTCACACACAGTTAGGTCTGGAGACCTTGCCGGCCATTCAATATGGCCACGTCGTCCAATCCATTGCCCGGGAAGATTATCGTCGAGCAGCCGCCTGGCATTGAGACAATAGTGGCTGGAGGCTCCGTCTTGCTGAAACAGTGTTTGTCTGTACCTTGAAAAGTATGGAATGACTTTCTCACGCAAAATACCACAGTATCGGTCACCATTCATGGTTTGAGAACTGATGTCACTGGCCAAAATGCCATAGAAAGAAACACACGCCCATATTGTTAAAGATGGAGTTTGACCTGGTTTTGTAATTCGCTCATGAGGACTTGTTGTACTCCAATAATGAATGTTGTGCTTGTTGATAGAGCCTGTCAAATGAAAGACACATTCATCCGAAAATGAGAGCTTTCTTATAAATGCTGGATCGTTGACGAAACGGTCATTCATAGTTTCACAAAATTGACGACGACGATCGTCATCACCATCAATTAGTTCTTGACTGTACACTGGCTTATGGATGCATATTACACTGTTGAAGGATTCTGTGCACTGATGATTTGGATATATTCAAATCGCTTGATAATCTTCGAGTTGATGTTGTGCTGTCATTTTCAATGGCATGTAAAACACGCTGAGTCTTCTCATTGCTTGCAACACTCACCGGTCTTCCTCGGTCTTCCACGAAATTGTAGATTGTGATAAAGCAATAGACTTGATATTACCAGATGATAAATGATGCGCACTTTTCAAATGATAAATGAGCGTACCATTGCCACCCTTGAATGAGTAAGTCTTTTTTGCAAAGCGAGCATCAGGCAATCGAATTTGCATCGTCTTTCTTGAAATGCTTCCAAATCCAAGACATAACTATAGGTAGGCGGAAACTCTAATGTCAATGACAATGAGTGGGTCGACGAAGTGCGACTGACTGTATGCATTGACTGAATTCGCAGCCGCAGTTGAGAGCTATCGATCAATTTTCCCGACCCATTAAAATTTATAACGCACAGTCAGCTCCCTTGTCGCTTGCCAACATCGAAAACACTTTCGCACGCAGCTGGACTTGTCATCAAATTATCTTGTACAAATGCACAGCGTATATTGACTCTATTCTATTCATAGCGATTCGAAGATAGTTTTTGTACTAGATGGGTTCGAGAGTTAATTAATAGATGTATGAATTGACAGAAGTGACAAGTAGGGTGTATAAGGCCTGTAAAATCATACACAATATATTCTCAAACTAAATTTTATGTGAGTATAGGGAGCAATATCGGTTAACCGGTTAAGATAAATTAACCGGTTTTGGCCGGTTAATAATATTTTAACCGGTTAACCGCGCACAGCTCTAAATAAGACCATTCAATTCCCTGTGAATTGTAATTTCAAGAAATTTGCTCTTTATTTCATATACCGACACACGAAGATAATCGATACCTGGCCAACATACTCCGCAGCGACAGCAGACATGATTTCGAGATATTGATCGGTACGCCTTTATCAGTTCAAGTTAGCCTAAGTGAATTAGTGTAGAGGCACTCAGACAAAATTTGAGATTTCTTCGACAAGCGCGTAATGCACCCGGGCCATTAGCAGGGTTACAAGGATATCCGGAAGCGAAAAGTGGTTAGTCACAACTTTCAATTCGAACTTAGTCACAACAATATGGTATATGACAGCTGGGTTACTGGTGGTGGATAACCGGATAATTCTGCTTTAAGGAATGAACGTTTGCTGAAACACTGGTAACTTACAATTTTATTGCTCACATTCATTTGCATTTTTATGCGATGATCACAATATATAACAATCAAATTGTAATTCTATCGTCAAGTGTAATCACAATATCAACTAACGTTCCCGCCATAGAGGAGTGTCCTTCACTAAAAGAAAAATTAAAACCAAAACCGAGCTACAGTTGCCCTTGTGAGACATGTATTGCATTATCTCGCATCTTAGCGAAAGGGTCCATATACCAAGGCTTCATACCTACGCATATTACCATTAATAACTTTTGAGTTCAATTGACATTCCATGCTGCAGAAGTACGCTTACTAGCACATGTACTCCGGCATATGGAATGGCAAAACGGACAGCAATCACTTCAACTGTAGAAGCCATACATTTTTGGTAGGAGAAAAGCACTTATATACAAAATATAACAATTATAAAAATACAGATCAGAATGAATTATGATTTCGACTACTTCTGTCTCTTAAGCCAAGATGAAATCGTCGTCAGTGTTACTCTCCAAATCGTTTGTGTGCCTAATATGTCTGTTGACTTTTCGGCGCAGTTTCTTATTCAGTAACAGCACATATTGATCTTTGTTTCAAATGTGAAAATTCGCGGTCAGGAAAAACTTTAGTCAGATTGTCACTGAACTCTAGGTAAGCCGTGTCTAATCAATGGCCACATATCCAGTGAAGCTGCTATTGTAGTGCTGTAGTTGAGCGCAACACAATTATTGATGAGTGACCTAGGTTCGAATTATGAACAAGCTTCAACTGATAAAGCATTAACAAAGCTTGAATGATTGCAACGGATTGGCTTGAATACCATACCTATGTCATAAACATTTTTATTACAGAATTCTAGCTTGAGCATTTAGCTGGCTTGTCTAATCTGCGTTATCACTTAATCCGTGTAGATCCTTGAAAACCTCTTCAAGCATTGGTATATTGATGAAATAGTAGGCCTACTACTGAGGATGCGGAAACGGACTCATATTAATTTTTTTATTGAGATAATTTTAGGGAAGTGCGCCACAAGTTTGTTCAAGTTGAATTCAAAAACCACTAGCTAAAGGTGATGATGTGATTTCCGAATCACACTGAAGGATCTAATGGACTGCCGCTGCTACTTCAACAAAAAAATGTGCGCATCACCGATCAAATGACGTGATGTATTGGAAATCGGAATATTCATCCTGAGAAATGATCATCTTTGCAAACGCACCCTGAGGATGCACTAATCTCAAAAAGGCAGGGGTAAGTGCATCATTTCAAAATTTATGAATTTCATTCTTAATTCTAATTCAATTATTTCATTATCACATTTGGCTTTCTAGAAAAATGATGGAGATATAGCATAGCATTGTTTTATGCAAACGCGAATCTGTCGGAAATATGAAATAGAAACTGAATAATAGCAATGAAGCATCATTTTAAAATATGAAAACTTAACGATAGATTTTCGAGAATTCAATCTTTTGCATAGCAATGCTATCAGAAGGAAGACAAGAGTCACTACTTTTGATTGGTTCGACAAAAATCAGCTAGCGGTACTCAGGTATATAGTTATCGAAGCAATCTACTCGTATGGACAAGACCACGTGTTAGATTTAATTCATCATCTGATGGCCACGCATGTTCCTACCAAATTGACTGTTGAAATCTGTACTGACAAATGATCGCGAAGTTCACTTTTCATGAAAAAATTAAACGCCATTTGGTTATTGGAATGAATAATTGACGACACACAGCTTTGATTTATGGTAGGCATACTAGATATTGCAACATGAATAGGCTACTGGCACTGCAGCACGTTTTTTAGAAATCCATGTCTCAAACTCGTACATTTTCCTGGAAATGTGAAGGGTTATTCGCAAGTCGAGCTAAAGCGCTTCTCTATACTGACCGTTTAGAATCTTATGATGAATACCTAGTGTGACGCAGAGAAAGTGAAATCTTAACTCGCAAACCTGATCGTTATCTAAGCATCAAATGTGGCTGCTGCCAGTCGCGGATATGATTACTAGAGAAGAAACTGATAAAACGGAAATCAGATGAATCGAATGTTGCTACATGTGGCAAATTCACTTCAGACATCAAAACGTCCAATAATCCTCCGGATCAATGAATTCTGATGTCTATTGGATTGAAATTGTCACAGCAGTGACATTTGGTTGATTCTCATAATTTTATTATACGATGGTCACTATTTCGAATGCAGTCCATGCTGAGGGTGCAACGACTTGTCCGACCGGACATTTGCAGATTTCCGGCTGCTGAGCTCTTCAAATGTGGCCATTGGACTTTTAAAATTCCAACAGTCCATTGAAATGGATCAATTTCAATCAGACCCGAGTATTTCGATTTACTCACTTCCAAAAGCGTAAAGCTGCTCGATCTATAAATAGCATCAACATGTCACTACTAGTTAGATGACAGCATCAATGCCAAATATGTAACCAATGCGGGTTCGATGCAACATCATAAATAGGCACACATCGTGTAGGACTATACATACTAATGGTGTCCGACTAGATTTCCTGGTATCCGGTTAGAGTCGCTTCAGTCAGGCAAAAAGTAAAATGGTATCCAATATCCCTTATTTCATCTTATGATTGATATCAAACGATTTTTTAAAGTATTTTCATGACTTGTGTAGGGGCACTAACCCACTAAGTTTTGTCGTACTTTCCCCATGTGTCTTATTTTCCTGCTCATTCGTTGCTGTCATGCATCTCCAGTCTTAAGAATGTCAAGATGAAAATAGATGCTTCACTTAGTGAATAAAACATAAATCACATTTTGAAAAAGTCAAATTCGTTCGAAAACTTCTCATTGACCTTGGTGAACAAGATATTGTCAAGGCTGCAGCTCAATTATGCCTCATAATAGCTGTGATAACTACCAGAAAAGCACATAGAATACATTAACCTATCTTTGTTCAACTGTGAGCTCTTTCTCGATCGTCAATTTCTCGATTCATCCATAGCTGACTACTGCTGCGAGAATAGAAATCAACATGTCAAAGTCTGCGCGCATGAACTGCCTCACACTCCATGATTAAGTGTCCTCCTTCTAGCTCCTTGCTATGAGTACTCTGACATCTAATTCTACTAGTAAGATGCAATCCATCTGAACGAATTTACAGTTCCTACGCATTCACAACCTGTGCTTAAACCATTCATGCATACTGTTACTTTTGAGCAACATTTTGACCCGCATTTCCTTGGGCAAAATTCCGCAGCTATGTTAATCCCTACCAAAACAGCGAGAGTTTGCAACCAAATGAAAGAGGAGATCAATGCTATTCTAATGTCACCGCTGCCAACCTCGTACGATGCCTAGAGCGCCCGTAAGTTGCACTTCATTTTTTTCAAAAATACTTTAATTTTGAAAATTAATTTGAGCATAAATGGGTTAACATGAATGATGCAATGTACCAGTTGTACTCGTGATTTCATCGCATGCTACGGGAAAGAAAATTTCTGATGGACAGCGAAATCAATACTATGTTTCATATACAGCTGTATTTTATTCATCGTTTTAACTTGAAGCTACAGCACAACACACATAGACAACAGTGGTTTGATGTTATCGTCGGTTACTTAGCATTCAAAAATCTATAAACCGACAAAAACGCCCACATTTAGTCTCAAGGTTGTTATGCGACTGTGATTGTCGGCTATTGTACAAATTGCTTCAGTCAACGCTCACGTTCGCTTCACCGGTAGAAAACATGTTATATAGTAGCCATTAAGAGGGATACAATTGCTTCAATTTGCATTAATAGACATGCTTAATGCAAGATTGCATCTAACATCTTATAGAAATACTACGTTTTACGATTGGGATAGGTAAATCACAAATAAGCCTGTATCCGACTGATTTCACTACAAAGTATTCACTGTCATCTATCATCGAATGAATGTTCATTGTAAGACTATGTCAACTGCTGTGACCTTTTCGCAGCCTGTTCATGTAGATGGTGAATAATTTAAGTGAAACATAATGACAGGAATAAACATGTCAGCTACAAGAAGGCTATGAAATGTTTGGTAGTGCAAAAATATACCGGTCTATACATCGGAAGATAGGGAATAACTCTGTCAAATTTGCAATCCGTGTTTGCGGATCCCACCTAAAAATTGTTATATCAATGGTAATGGCAACCGAATTCGCACAGTAACAAATACTCGCAGCATTTTTTATGCGCATGTTATTTATCGATAGAGTTATGAAGCTCCAAGGCCGACATACTTAACTGTTAGGCAAACGTAGCTCTCTTGCATGAGAAAATAAGACTTGGTGTCGTAATGAACAGAAATGCTGATGTAAATATGATTTAAGATTAGAGATAGATTATTGTTGAATATGTCTATATCTAGCCAATGTAATTAAGAATTTAACAATCTATGTTAATTTACTGTCAAAGATTTTGGTATTAACTCAATTGAAACCGTTTAACGTTAGATATTTCACATTACTTTTTTAACATCACCGATGAGTAATGCCTATGATGTTCATTTAATGGATATCTTCGCAACATGTCTCCGCAAATCTACGGCCTGATTCATTGATATGATCTGTTTTGAGCATAATTTCTATGGTTAATCGCGATGTCTATATTCAACAATAGCAATGTTAGTTAATACGATGTCTATACGACATTGAAAATGTAGAACGAGCGAAGCGAGTTACCAATTAATAGTTAATGTTAATAGTTATAATGCAAGATTTCGCGAATCAAATCACATTCTGAAGTACATTTTATTGAAATATTTTTTGATATTGCCTTGTAGATAGACAATTAACTACATGTACAGTTGCAACCTAAGATGAATCATCAACAAGTAGAGCAAAAATGGGAAGGAAATACGTGTTGGCAGCCACGAACAGTTGTATTTATTTGCATACAACCTTCCCTTAAAGATAATGAGTCATTTTATGCATCGTGAATTTATTTATTATTGAACGAAAGTCTTCAACAAAAATGTTTCAGTCATCATCCACCAAGGTGAGTAGAAGCCATTGGATTTTAGCAAAAAATACGGAAGTTCAAAAGACCAATCTAGGTCTCCGCATTAAATAGAACGCAGTAACTGTTCTGGTTGACCACCCAATTGTTTACAGGAATTGTCATAACATCAGGTAACAAGGTCATATATTCGTGAATCTGTAATACTAAATTGTGAATGCATCGTAAATTATCGCCTAGTTACAACTTCTGTCGGTTTCATGTCTCACTATAACACATAGGACCTAAACGGATCACTTCAAAAAGGCGAGTACTCAAATGTACATGCATCAAAGGCTCTTTAACAGAAATTGTTTCTTCTCTCTAACGGATCAACAAATTTCTTCAATCAATGTATGGTGATCCACGATCATGCTCTTGTTTTGCATCTAAAGAGCAATTGAAATGTTCACAACTTTTTTGATTAACTACCTATGAATATTTAGATCGATGCAGGTGTACCGTTATGTCAAAATCCGTTGTTCATGTCTGAATTTAGTTTTATTTATCATCATACTCTGTTGAGGATTTATTCAAAACATGTTGAATGCAGGTTCATAGCCTACTACCCGATCTGATTCAGCACAAATGTGATAAATGATTCAACTAGTTGACAGAAAAATATTCTGAACTCACCGACTTCATCGATTCGAAGTGTGGATCCTGCATATTGAATGTTCTCTGAAATAAAATAGCGACAATGTACTTTCCGAAGATAGCAAGGCATTAAATAAATCAAGAAACAGCTAATAACACATTTCAGGTGCAAGAAACATTTATGATTATTGGTCTGTAACATGCCTCATTCTAATTGGTCGAATATGGAGAATTGAGCACTGTGAATGAAATTCATACACTTTCACTCCAACACTGACGTAATATTGGTCAATCAATGCTCTCGTTCCTTCCAATTTATTTTCTAGATATCTCAGCACTGTTCATTCTATAAACAAGTATTTTTCAGTTTATACTCCATACATATGAAAGTATATCACCAATAAATAAATTCCATTAAATCAAATAGATTACAAATACAATGCACTTGCAATGTCAAGTAACCTTACTTCAGAGAACAAGTTTTGGCACTTGAAGTTGAATGATGGGAAAACATTTCTAACTTTTGCAATAAGCAATGAAAACTTGTGCAATTCACGCATCCTGTACATCCAGCAACAGAAGTTTGGCGAGGCAGTAGTTTGGCTATGTTTTTTGTCCCATCCTGGATTTTACCGTCTGGGCTAGACATGGTAAGAGAGGATGCATCTGCGACCCTAACAACATGGGAGCTTTCCACATTGCAAGTCCATGTCACTTAATACAGAATTTCATGAGATCCAACTGTATGTAGACCTACATAACCACAACTTTTTCATTTTAGTCAAAAAAATTCAATAAAGGAGCTAACAGCGAGGACTCACAACTTCACTTTAAAATTTAATACCCTACTATTCTAATGCAGTTTTTCCAATATCTTGTGGAAACGCAATGATATTAAGAATATCGGCCTCAGACACTTCACAATAACAGTATGTGGAGATCTCGCTGTTTTCGAAGAGCATATTGGGAGCACAACATGCTTCGGTCAGCTATTCTTGAATCTCTTCTGCAAGAAATATCTACACCTAATCGATCATAAAGATTGGAGTGCCAGTTCTCCTGGGCATTGAATAGATTGATCGATTGAATACTTGATTTATGTATTCGAAATGAATGTCATTGATTTGACTTCACCTTAGTGATTTCCATTATGCTCCATCCATATCTTTATTTGTTTGCTTATGTGTCCGTCCTTGAACAACTTTATCCTTCGTTTACTTTAACTTTTTTTTATTATTATGCATGTAGGGGAAAGCGAGAAGGCATGGGCAGGTGGGAGGTATGGAACCACCGCCCTATATGGAACCGAAACTGAATGAGTGAAATAATTGTGTATCATTTGCATGCTAATCTAGTACTCCTTAACACATGTAGTCATCAGCTCTTCAATTGTATTGGTTTTCGAGAAATACATGTGAGAAGGTTTCAGGCATAGTTTTGAATTTTTTGAAAATTCTTGACTTTTCTACTTTTCATAGAAAAAAAGGTTGTTAAGAAAATGCCTCTTCATATTGTCAAGTTTAACGCTTTATAACAGCTTTGCTGCAGTGTTGAGAAAATAGCATTACTCCTTATATGTTTTTTTTCAGCATAAGTTTTGAGTACCCCATATGGGGAGGTATGGGCCACCTAATCGGGGTGGTATGGTCCGCCTCCATGTCAAGTCTATAATATGAACTATCTACATCTCTGTTTTGTTATTACACTGTGTTACAAAATATTCAGATCATGTGAGATCGACAATGTTTCATCTTGCTCAATTTTTAGACTCGGTATTTCCCACGCTTTTCTAAGAATCACATTAAGATCTACAATGTCTCACATTATTTTTTGAAATTGATGAAATAATATTGTTTCTCAGTCTTTTAGATTTTTTTTCTGCGCACAAAAATTTATTCATTAATTGCATCAAAATATATTTCGTCAGTCAGGCCTGATCAATTGAGAAAGAAAGAAATCATAAGTAAAGATTTTGGAAATCAAATGCTAAATCATTTGAAATCTCCTTACAAAATTACAAACTATCAATGTTATTATCGATATCTAGCAAATATACACATATAACTTTACCACAGTTCATTATTTAATAGTCACAAAGTTCACAATAGTTGATTCTACATCCCTCTAGTTCTTCTGAATAGTTACTGCTGGCATGCTTGGTTGGTTGATACCCCATGCCTTGTCCTTCTCAGTAGCTTTAGCGACATCATTCATACGCCTAGCTTACCTAAATAAGGCATGTACAAAATTCCAACGTAAATAACATTGTCAGTAAGGACAGATCGCAGACAAAAATTGCATGACAGGATTTTGTTCTGATTCTAATTTATATATTACTAGGATTAAAAGGTGCGAAATTTTCGTCGAAGTATTTTCATCAATATTTTTCAGCATTTTATCTCATAACATAGCTGCCTGGTCTAGTCATCCAATTTATGGCATAATATAGGGTAAAATCGTGTGATATCGACAGTTGCCACTCCACAGTGATGTATTAGAACTTCAGGAGCTCATCCATGCGTGCAGTAAATTACATTGATAGCTGCACCATCATTGTTTGCAGTCTTAGAATATTGCCTTCACAAGGTTTGAATGCCTCCTTGTATGAATTATTAGATCTATTTTGACCATGCGTGAAAAACGTCCGGTAACAAAACAATGTTAGGGCTCTCACGGTTGAATTTCTCAGTTTTAATATGGAACATGATATCCAGAAAATCTGTTCTCACTCGCATCCAATAATACAACGATTTAATTTGTGATTCTAGATGAAAAGTAAGGCGCGCAGCCTATAATGATATTTGTATAATATCGACAGTGTCGGGCATTGTCGGCATTCCCTTAAAGTGTTTGAGGATGCCAAGTATAATAAACTAGAGATATAATGTACTACATGAGGCGAAATTTCACACACCTGTTGTCTCTTTGATTGTCTAAAAATGCGAAAGTTCATCAATTTCCGTTGAGCAACACGTTTGCGTGTAAAAATGTTGCATGCATATAAAAATGTGAGACTGGATTCGTCTGTCTAGACTGCTTTCATTGATTTCAGTAAAAAAAAGTGATTTCACCTTTTCAGACAATCAAAGAGGCAAAAAATATGATAAATTTCATTTCATATAATATGTAACATCTCTAGCTCATTTTACTTGGCATATTACCCGACGAAGTGTCGATACTATACGAACATTATAGTTTACACACATAGCTTTTCACCTATAATCATAGATTGAATCGATACATTAATAAATTCGGGTAAGAAGAGAATATTTGGATATCATAGCTCATATCAAAACTAAGAAATACATCCGCGAGAGCCAAAATGCCATTTCACTGTCGAAAATACCTGATATTACCCTATGGTATATAAACAAACCCCATTTCGCGATGACTTGTCACTTCCGAAAATTTCGGAGAACCAACTTGCAATTCGGACGGATTTCAAAAAATGTGAGTCTTCTGATTTTGAAGTGGCTTCAGCTTCTGAATGTCACCCTTTTTTATCTTCAGAGACGCAAAGCATATAATTTACTTGTATCTGAAGTCATGCACATATCAAAAGCATTGCGGGTGACATTTCTTGCAGCTCTTAGCATGCCAAATCTTAGATACATTTATACATATATTATATACATACAATCAATAGACCGTAGGAATGCAAGATCACACAGCATGGTAGGCATACTGCGATTCTTGGTCAAAAGGGAATTTTTACAAAATGATCTTAGAACTTGCTTATGATATAACTGCCCCATAAATCATGGAAAGCCTCGATAGGAAATTTAGACAACAAGAACGTACTTTACAGCATCTAGAATTTATGTTTTCGCCGCCGGGAAATCAATAGCTGAGTTTGGAGAGGAAGACTTAATTAGGTCCACTTCAAAACTGTAAGAGGCGATTGATTTTCCGGCTAAAATTTTACCGAAGCACTTGTTTTTTATGCCACTGTTACGTTCTCTGGATTTCCACCTATGGTTACGCAAATATGTTCCTTTCCGTGTTAATTTATGACAGCGTAATTGCTGCTACGGTTATTTGAGAACAATGGATCCTGTGGATAATGTCTATTGTATTACAGTACAATAACCAGTAGGGTTGGTCAGGGACCACAATTCGCCGCGAGCGGATTTGCGAAAACTAACAAAAAAAGGAGGAACACCAGCGTATGCTGTACAGGACCAATTGAAATGTGATTGTGCTTCATTGCTTTGGAGTATTGGAGTTGTTGGTGTGCTGAAGCAGTAACTCTTGATCCCTATCAATGTCTCGGCATTCTCAGTCTCATTAATACTTCTTCTACATCGCTATTTAACATAACTAAGGCCATAAGATATAACAGTTCGCACCTATGGTCATTTACATTGCCATGCTCAATGGTCTCCTCTTAGACCAACTATTGATGTGATCAAAATGTTTTATCGCCAACTTCTTGGTCGAGGAAAAATACAGACTATTTTCGACTGCGAGAGTAAAAAATTAACATCTTTTTCAAAATATCTCATGAATTTTAAGGATAATATGACAATAGAACCACATTTCGTCAGAAAATGTGGTGCAAGATCCATTTCAAATTAACAATTTAAGTGTAAAAATTTGGTCGTTGATTGGTAAGGTATCAGTATCTTTCAGTCCTCATGAGATTATCTTTTGTATATAGTGCGCAAATATTTTGTCACCACAGCCAGAAAGCTCCTTGAATTCTT